>CM068991.1:28670888-29870888 GCA_035357415.1 Ophraella communa | reverse complement strand
CTAAGAACAATTAATAACTGCACAGTTAAACTAAACTTCCACTATTTATTTGAAAAATTCGCTTTAAAAAAAAAAAAAAAAAAAGCGAATTTTTCAAATAAATAGTGGAAGTTTAGTTTAACTGTGCAGTTATTAATTGTTCTTTATTTATATCATTTAGATATTCTCAGGAATTCACATTAAAATTCTTTATTAGCTAAATGACATTTTAATTTTTTTGTGAGCTCGATAAAAATCAAAAGCAAAATGGTCAGTTGGTAAAATTAATTGGAACTTGAGAAAGGTTTTGTGTTTTTTTTACGTTGAACTCCTGTTGTATGCGCCAATCACCCCTATGTACAACTCCTAGTGCAAACAATTCAATTCAGTATGCAACAGACTCTCTTAGTATTATTAGTATGTAATATTATACAAAAATTCAGAATAAACAGGGTTCTGATACCCAATTCTTCACCTGTAATTCTCCATTTTTTTGTTGGTTCTGTTCACCCATGGTATAGTCCATCTTATTAAGAATAATAAAAAACTCTTCGTTTCAACGTAACTTCCAAGTTTATTTGAAAAAATATGTTTTAAATTACAATGAGGGCCGTTTCGCTAAGAAGCATCTTCAGATTGACATTTAAGTTACATTTTGTTTGTTTGTAGCTAGGTACCTGATGTTTAGGTAGTATTTAGGCTAGACCAAGTATGGAAGTAATAAAACATAACAATATTAAAGCCTAGATGTTAATGACCCTAAAGGATTATCCTGGATGTAATTCCCTCTAAGATCAGTATAACTGTGCAATGATATAGAAAAACCAGGAAAAAACTATATCATGCTTTACAATAATTTAATATATTTGTGTTTTACAATTATGTCTTATCTATGTATTAAATGTAAACTTAATCAAAGTAAACAGTTTAATAGTGGAGAACTTCCAAGATTTATTTGTTCATTAACAACTTTAAATTGTGGATCTGCTAAATGTCTTTTTATTTCAAGTTCTTCAAGGAAATCTAAATTTTGTTTTTTATCACAAGTGTGTAGTATTTGGATCTCATTGGTGTGTAACAGTGAGGTTGGATGTTCAAGTAGGTGTTTTGCATAATTTGACTTATCTGGTTGTTTTAATCTATATGCTCTTAAGTGTTCATTAAATCTTACTTCAAAATTTCTTTGTGTTTGACCTATATATACAGCATTACATTTTGGACAATTAATTTTGTAAACACCAGATTTTATTAATTTGGGTAATTTTGTTTTTACATTTAACAATTTTGTGTTTTTTGTGTATTAAATTATATTAATGCTGATGTTGCCGAAGATATTATTTTTGAAATTGTATTGGAAATATTTCAACAATATGTAAAATTTTTATAACTTTTAATTTCTTTAGTTTTTTTAGGAAATATTAGTTGTAGTGACACTTTCTGTTCTTTCTTATTAATTAATATATTTATTAAATGAATTGGATAGGCATTAGACGTAGCTATTTGTTTTATGATGCTAATTTCTTTATCAAAGTTAATTTTGAGTTTTTTATTATTCTTAGTCTAGATAAGTGTATATTTTGGTTGCATGGATAATGCAAGTCATACAATTTTTTTATAAAAGTATTAATTTGACAGATGTTTTACCAAAAGATAATATTTCTTGATCAAACTGAACAATTCAAAGTATTCACAAAAATTAATAGTTTTTTATTAATTAGTCTTGCGTAATTTATTACGTTCTGTGCGTTTTAAAATATATCGCACGTGTGTGATACTGCTTCTTCTTATCTTATTATTGATATTACTAATTTTCGAAGTGTCAAAGGTGTGTGTGATGGGTATCGTTTTCATAGGGTGTCGTAGAAAAAAATAGTTACCTACGACTATTTACGTACAGTGCAAGTAAAGACACTGGTCCACAATAACAGGATTGTGCACAAATATGAAAAACCGAGAGACCAACAGATGATGTGCGTTGTTCGTCACAAAATCATTTCTGCAAATTTTCTTGCGGCTCACAGTCCACATCAACAAATATTCGGCGCAGACGAAAATATTTTTGTCCATTACAATGCACAAGACAATTTTTTATTGCTTTGTAATCGGCGTTAGAATAGTAATCGAATTCCAATTGAATAAACACAAAAGTAAAAACCAAAAGTGAAATATATAACAAAATTAAACAAAAAGGCGCAAAAAAATATTTAGAAGTTTGTATGAACTGCTCATGCGAGAGAACCAATTCCATCAAAACGTTGTAGAATAGGACCAGAATTCGACTTAATGAGAATCTGGTTAAAATGAAATCCATGGGGGACATTCGTCTAGAAGAAGGAGACAGAAGGAATGTTTTTACTTAAAACCTGACAAAGGAAACAAGGTTGTTATAATGGACAAACAAGACTATTTCGAAAGAGTGGATCACTTGATCAAGAATGGTCCTTACGTTAAGATTCAAAAAAATCCACTAAATAAAATGATTTCCATGGTGAAGAACACTCTCAAAAGTTGTAAGAACCTTGTCACCGATCCGTTAAAGTATAAATTAACTGTAAGTAACCCTACATTGTCAAAGCTCTATTGCCTTCCTAAGATACATAAACCTGGGAAGGCAATGAGACCTATTGTTTCAGCTATATGTACACCTAGGTATAAGATTTCAAAATGGTTATCGAACGAGTTTGAAAATCTACCCAAAAATGTAACAGTTTTTCAGTTAAAAATTCATTAGAATTAATCAATAAAGTTAAAGATGTTGTTCTAGAAGATGGGAAAATTTTAATCTCGTTCGATGTTAGTTCTTTATTTTCTAGCGTACCGATTCCACAAACTTTACAGTATATAGAAGAACTACTCATCTTGAATGATCTGGGTGTTGAAGTTAGAACTGAATACCTACGATTAGCTAAACTATGCATGGACCAAAATTACTTTCAATACAACAATCAGGTTTATCAACAATATGAAGGAACAGCAATGGGTAATTGTTTATCACCATTTATAGCCAACCTTTTTATGAGCAATTTTGAAACACAGATCAGTCAAGAGTTCGAGTATTCCCAAGGATATGGTATAGATATGTGGACGACATTTTCGCAGTTTTCAATACGAAGAAATCATCAGTAGAAGATTTCATTTCAAAATTAAATTCAAAATTCACAAGCATAAAATTCACGTTTGAACTAGAAAATAATGAACAGTTACCATTTTTGGACACATTATTAATAAGAAATAACAACAAGTTAGAATTTGATATTTTTAGGAAAGACACCGCTACGTATAGATATATTCCAGTAGATTCTTTTCACTGTAGTCAACACAAAATGGCAAGTTTTCATTTTTTGGTTCATCGATTAATTCATTTTCCTTTAAACAAAACAAGATATAACAGAGAAAAGAATTTAATTGAGGATATAGCTGTACTTATGGATATGATAAAAAACCAATTCATAAGCTAATCAATCGCCATAGTTTTAAGAAATCTCTTTGTGAAACCACCTTTTTCCAGCGAGAACACAACGATATGAAATTCATTTCATTACCATTTATGCCTCAGTATACCAAAGGATTGAATACAATTTTCGGCACGGTGGGATTAGGTTTATTTCATAAAACTAGTAGCATCCTGAGACAATTGTTAGGAAATCCGAAGGATAAGAGAGAAGATCTGGAAAAAAACGGTATATATGAAATAAGTTGTAATGATTGTGATAAAAAGTATGTTGGGCAAACAAAAAGATCGGTTAAAACTAGATTTAAGGGACATTTAGCTCATCTAAAATATGGACGCATAGAAAAATCTAGTATTGCCGAACATGCTTTTACCAAAAACCATTCTGTAAATGTAGATAGTTTAAAATTGTTAAAAAATGTATCGAACAATAGATTGTTGGATGCATTTGAAAGTGTAGAAATTATTAAGTGTAAAAATAGATTAAATAAGGACAAAGGACCTATCCCAGATAGTCTACTTTATAGTTTATTATAAGAAAACTTATTGTAAAAATGTTGTCGCGCTAAAAATTGGCTTTGCCGCCAAAAGATTTACCGCGAAAACATTTGGCGTTAAAAATGTTATATATATAAGGTTAGTTTGTAGACATAGCTTTAGTTTACCTTCGGTCTCTGAAGAAGATAACTTGGTTTTCGAAACGGGCGTCAGGCATATAAAAGTGTGTGTTGGTGTAGTGGTAGTGTAAACGGTTTTCGGTATCAGTTTTGCCAACGGTTCCAGATTCAACATTTTACCTATAATTATAGCCACTGGATAGGAATAATGCCCCAGATCTCTAAAGTTTGCTGTTCTCTATCTTTTTAGGATCCTTATTAGTTCTGCGGTTTTGATGGATAGATTTTCTTCAATTGTTACTTACCAGTATGCAACAAAATGTTGAAACATTTCGGGTTAGTTATTAAAGGAAAATAACAATTTTAAATATTATAAAACTGCTAATTGTGGTTAACACATTTGATTCAATGGTAATACAATCATTAAATAAATTCAATACTACGGATCTGACTCGACCACCGGTATGGACATAATATTTCTGCATAAACACGTGTATTTTCAAGAGAACATTGTCCGTAGTGCAGAAAATATATAAAAGCATTGAACACACATACAGAGTCATCTCTATACCAAATATGAAGTGGCTCGTGATATACCTATACCTATATATTATCGACAATACTAAATAATTCATAAAATTTTGTGTCGCACGTGAAATACTGCTTTTTTTAGTTATGAATACACCGCTAGTGATGGTATAGCACGTTGTAAATTACGAGTTAGCCGCTATGCGATTCTTTCTTTAACAGCTTCCTTATAATATATAGAATAGTAATTTGATGTATCTATTAACACACTGCAAAGACATTGTTAAAGAAAGATCATTATTAAGACGTTTGCATTATGGTCATTGAGCAGTGCCGGTTCTTGGGAATAATGTAGGTATTTGCAAAAATAAGCATTAAAAGAATTAATAATTCATTCCCTTTTTTATCGACAAAGTTTTATGCAGTTCCTTTGAACAATAATAATCCAGCTTCAAATTGCTTCCTAATTTCTTTATCAGTTTTGCTTTTCAGTAAGATTTCATCCCAAAGGAACTCTAGTTCGATTTGGTGACTGGGTCCAGAAAACTAGGGATATCTGTACCCGCTTTACGTACTCGTTAGCAAAGTAAGTGAGTAAATGAAAAAAATGCTAAAAGCTTTTTTTAACGCCCATGTCTGTAAACATCAAAAATCACACTGTTGATGTAAGTGACATTTAACAATAACATGTAAAATGTGTTCAACAATATTGTGCAAGCACGTCAGCCGCAGATAACCCACGTCTAATCTCAGCAACTCAATCTAGAGGCACAGCTTCTGCAATACCCACGACACCCATATCAAATAAATTAACACTCAAAGACATAAATATCAATGTTCCAGTCAGCGTGCTATCTCCAGTGCTGAAAGGAATATTTATGTGACTGGACAAGGTAAAAGGAAACCATTTAAGAAACCTACAGTAATGTTATTAACTTCAACGTTAACTATAGAGGGAGCAAGAGCAAAATCAGATCCTCCATCTATTTCAAAAAAAGACGAGAAAGGTTACAAAAGCTTTGGATTTTCGTTCGGACAATGAAAATGATATATCTTCTTTTCAAGGTTATACTGAAGCCGATGATGATGAAGACTGTCCTTGTATTTATTGCAACGACCTCTACTTCAGGTCAAAGCCAAAAGGGTCTAGCTAAAGTGATTGAGCTGTAAAAAAGGGCACATGCAACATGTGCAGATGTTCAGAAAAAAACAAAGCATTTTACGTGTAAACTATGCCGACAAAATGGTTTTTGTTTAAATTTTAAAAAGAGTTTAATAATTCTATTGTTTATGTATAGAGTTAACTTATCTCTATAATTCTGACAGGTAATAAACCAAAGAATTCATATTTGCTTAAAGTGTTCAATATTATCAATAAATAAAGATTTGATGATTGATTTTATAACTAGTATGTCATTTTGTACGCTTCTCCCCTATGACTTTTCTGGCATATATGCCAAAACAGTATCTCTTTTACTTGAACTGCAAAATAGTTCTTTGTTTTTTTTTTATAAGCATTGTAGCTACAAGTGATTTTCTAACTACCATTCAGTTGATTAAATCAAAAATCACCAAGTCTACACCGTTATGAATGTGACTGCTATAGAAAATAATGAATCGTCAAAAGTTTATCACGACTTTCAACATTTTTACTTGGTCTATTTGACCTCGCCATAATAATTCATTTAAAATAATAATCTGATTCTTTAACGAACACAAACGGTTATTTTTAATAATGTAATTTGTCTTTAAGTCCAAAACCAACAAAGATCGATAGCAAATTACAAAAGAATTTTTATTGGTTAATGACCCACAGATCGACAAATCGTGAAAACAACAATAAGAATCAAATGGTGTTCCTAAAATTTATAGATATCGAAATTCGTATTTATCAAATTCAAATGCTAAAAGTTAAACACAGATACATCATCGGCATACAATATAGCAAAGTATAATATCTTTTTACCTCTATTTTTTGTAGAGAAAGACAGAGTCTTTTAAAACATTTCAAATATTTTTTGTGTATATTGTTTTTATACGATATTTAGTGTGTGCATTTGTTGTGGTTTTACCCTTCCTTGAGATGATCTGAAGAGCCCTTTTTTTCGGGCTGAGATGGGAAACTCATGTTCGATGGGTCCTATTAAACGCGTTCCCCACATCGAAAAACACCAGTAGTGCCACCTTCTTGTTTCTTTTTTAGCCAACTCCACCACCCTACCTAGCGCAAAGATACACGATTTTTTCTTCGTGCTGGTTTTCTCTAAAACCCCCTATTTCTCCTTACGTCTTCCTCAATCCTTACCTTTATTATTCTTTCCATCACTTTACCCATACCACACAGCAGACTGATGGGCCTGTAATCTCCTGTCTGCGTTCATTCCCTACCCGCCTTTCTTATACAAGTATAATTTTGGCCACCTTCCATACCTTTGGGAATTCTTCCTCCCTCAGTACCTTTGTAACGACTGTTTATAGGTGTAGATTCTTAGACCCAAGCTAATAGTAATTCAAGGAGTAGGTCTTACCGGTTCTCGGGTAATCCTACTTTAATACAAAAAAAAAAGAAAAATTAGATAAGAGAAGGTAACTGGGCGCCACCTTGAATACCATCAGTTTACAGTTTTACTCACATCACCTCCCTTAATCGATAAACCTATAAAACTTGGAAGGTAGTAACTATGAACAAAGTTATTAAATTTACAATGACCTTAAATAAATAAAAAAATATAAATGGAAAAAAACTACATAACGTATACATATATGTGGATCCCATAGAAAATTAATATAATATTAACGATATTAAAATACTAAACCAATAAATACAAATACTATACTATTAACAAATAAAACAAATTAAGAAAAATGAAAAACTCTTCGTTTTACCAAAACTTCCAATATTTATTTAAAAAATTGCTATCTTAACTTTAATGACAGCCGTTTCGCTAGACTTAGCATCGTCAGATTGACATATTGAAGTTACATTTTGTTTGTTTGTAGCTAGGTACCTGATGTTTATTAGGTAGTTATAAGGCTAGACCAAGTATGGAAGTAATAAGACATAACAATATTAAAGCCTAGATGTTATGAGCCCTAAGGGATTATCCTGGATGTACTTCCCTCTAAGATCAGTATAACTGTGCAATGATATAGAAAAACCAGGAAAAAAATATATCATGCTGATCTTTACAATAACTTAATATATTTGTGTTACAATTACGTCTTATCTATGTATAAAATGAAGACTTAATCAAAGCAAACACTTTAAAAGTGGAGAACTTCCCAGATTTATTTGTTCATTAACAACTTTAAATTGTGGATCTGCTAGATGTCTTTTTATTTCAAGTTCTTCAAGGAAATCTAAATTTTGTTTTTTATCACAAGTGTGTAGTATTTGGATGTCATTGGTGTGTAACAGTGAGGTTGGATGTTCAAGTAGGTGTTTTGCATAATTTGACTTATCTGGTTGTTTTAATCTATATGCTCTTAAATGTTCGTTAAATCTTACTTCAAAATTTCTTTGTGTTTGACCTATATATACAGCATTACACTTTGGACAATTAATTTTGTAAACACCAGATTTTTTTAATTAAGGTAATTATGTTTTTACATTTAACAATTTTGTACCAATAGGTATTATTTTGTGATTTAAATGATATTAATGCTGATGTTGCCGAAGTTTTATTTTTGAACTTTTATTGGAAATAGTTCCACAATATGTAATATTTTTATAACTTTTAATTTCTTTAGTTTGTTTAGGAAATATTAGGTTTAGTGACACTTTTTGTTCTTTCTTATTAATTAATGTATTTATCAAATGAATTGGGTAGCAAATTTTTCTCCGATCTTGCTTACATTCCTTCCACAACTCCTCTATTTCCTCATTCCACCAGTAATTAGCCTTCCATGCATACCTGTTGTCACCCTTTTCCTCTTTTTTACAACTCCTTATTACATCATACAACTCACTTTCTTTCTCATATTTTCCATCTGAAGAGCCCTTAAGTTGACATAATGCACTACCAGTGCTACGAAATTTCTCATCAACCGCTAGCGTTATAGCTTTACTGAGGAAAGCCTGGTTAAAATGTTGTTTATATCTTTATGACACTTGTTTTAATCATGAGTCCTTATTCCGTCCAACCCCGTATATAATAATGTTCTACTAAAAAAACTTTTTCTTCTGTACAAAGAACCATAATGACAACGAACATTAAAAAATAAAACTTAGTGACAGCTGTTTCGCTAAAACTATCATCGTCAGGTTGACATATTGTTGTTATCTTTTTCCAATATTGATTAACTGTATCCTATATAAAAATATAATAAAGTAATAAATACGGTTTCAATGTTGTATTAAAAACATATGATAAAGTTACTATTTTATAAGTTTCTAATTATTTTGGGAAGAAACAGAACTAGAGAATGAATTGAAAATTACACTATGAAAAGTAAAAACCCGCGTTGTACCTTTTCTGTTCCCTCTATCGTCTGATTATGAATTTTAAATTTTTACCAATTTACAATGAAAGAGCAATTATTCAATGGGGTGTGTTTACTGTTTATTTGAATGTAAATTTGTTTTTCTCCAAATTACATTAAAAGCTGTCTTTTAATGACATTTGGCATGCTTAGAAGTTGTACTTTAAATGCCTAGGCAAAAAAGTCCACTTTTATTGCCTAGGCAGAAAAAGTTCGTTCCTAGGCAACCTTCCAAGTAATAATTTAAATCAAACTGGTTCTTAAAATTGACGCTGACATTAAGAAAACTCAAAATGATGCTATTGATAATAAACTTATCTCAGGTGGTGTTAATTTCATCAATTCCTCCTCACTTTGCAGTAAATCCATTTCTAACATGATAACTTTTCAAAATTGACAATGACAAAGTAAACTGTGAACAAAGATATTCATCAAACGTCATCAGCGGTGAACATAGTAACGCAGGGCCTAGTTACATTTGATAAAATAATTTAGTTATTTGGATATTGATAATGGAACGCAATTTAAATATGAAAATGTCGAATTTGCGTGTAATTGGAACAAATTTGAAAACAAAAAAACATATGTTTCATACGACAGAAAAGCAGATTTAATGCCTTGGCTGGTTTCATCACCAGCGGCGGCATTAAATCTTGTGCTTTCATGCCTAGTAAAACAAATAACTATTGTCAATGCAAATAAATATTATGAAAACTATTATAAAAATATATTTGTATTTAAAAAGCTGCTTTCCATCCCACTAAATTAATGTTTGAGCTTACCTATTACACATTACTCAGAGATATTCCTTAAAAAATCATTTTTATGACAAATCTCTATTTCAAGTAAAATTATTTGGTTCAAAGATCGTGTGAATGTCTAACAAGAAAATACACTTTTCGTTGAGTTATTTAAAGTAGCTACAGCAATTGGTAAAAAGCAGAAATTTTCCAACATATCTACATGGAATATGTGTCTCATTAGTAAAGGAATACGCAGAATACGAATTAACCGGACAAATGACGGTAACAAATTCAAATGGGGACGATACAGTTATAGCACCAGAACTGCATAAGGAAGGTCTGTTCGTAGACTAATAAGTTGTCGTGTTCTTCTCTACTTGGATATGGGATCGGTTAGATGATATGGGGCATACACGGTTGATCATTACGAAAACTAGCTACCATTTTCTTATTTTAGATACTTCGGTATGTGAAGCGTACTAAGCAAATGTATTATACATAACAAAACAAGCAAATGGTAACATCTGATGCTAGACCATTCACACAATTAAAAATAATCCTATTTTATTAAAATTTATAATAGTTTTTATTAGTTAGTCTTGTCCAAATGCGATTTACGACAAAACGTGACCTCTTAGCGGTAATTGTGTCACAAAAAAGTTGTACATGGTAAAATAATTTAAAACTTTTGTACAGAACACTTTTCGACATAACCTCAAATTAACCGTCAAAATGGCGAAAACCCGATTTTTCAGTATTTATTTTTTTCTATGTACCTATATCTTTTTTGATCTTAAATAAGCAGTTCAGAAGACGACTATTTTTTGAGTTATGTACAATTTTCGAAAAAAAAACGCCGATATCTTCCACGAACAATTGTTTTGAAGGTCTATAAGTGGTTATTTTAATCTTTGAAATGTCTGCTTTAGAATGGTCTAGGTAAATTCGTGGTTTATTTATCGGTAAACTGCTTAAAATTCTTGCGAAAAACCGAAAAACATCTTTCTGGATTATCTCTTAATATTTTTTCATCATTTTCGATTTTCTATATTATTTTCTAGCAAAAACTAGTGTATATTTAATGATTTACATTTAAATATTCGAATTACATTATTACACTAAAAACTTTATTTGTTTATACCATTTTTATAATTTTTTATAACTTCTTGTTCTGTTTTCATAAGTATATAATAATGTTTATTTCCCCTAAAGTTGGACCCTCAACAACATTTTTCTCCTGATCCTTGCCTGCTAAATTTTTTTCTAGTTTAGCGTTAAAAATTGCAATCGCAACAAATGCGTATAGCGTTTTTTTATAAAACAAAACTGAATCCAGACATGATAAAAAAGACAGTATAATGTTTGAAAATATTGATCAGTTCTATCCAATATACAGGGTGTCCTACGACGAGTGCCACCTAGAAGTTTATGGGGAAGGAAAAACGCGAGATTAATGAAATTTAATATACAGGGGTTTTTGATACTTCTGAGTTTAACTAAAATATTTTCAATTCGCACTTCCGGTTATACCGGAAACCGACACCAACTTCACAATTTTAAATGCAACACCCTGTTTATTTTCTTATTTTTCGTTAGTTCGTTAAATTAAAGTGTTAGTTTATGTAAGGTACTTTGTATCTAAAATTAACCGTTTAGGAGAAATTTAATGTTTTTCGAAAATTTTGACAGAAATCACGCTTAATAAAATGATGATCATTTCAATACCTAAATTATTTAAATTAAAAAGTAAATGTATTATTTTGCATTTAAGATCTTCAATTTTAAGTAAATAAAGTGTATTTAAAAAAATATTATACAGGGTGATCACACTATTGAGTTAAATTTTAAATTAGAAAACAAAGGTTTCTTCCTTTTTTCAAATAGCAACCCATATTTTTTTATTTTAATTTAATTCCTTATAAAAAAATAAGGTAAGTTCATATTTACTTCCCTATATCAATTCCTAATAGTTTTTGAGATATTAGATAGGTACTTTACGATTTTCGGTTACAATGCAACTTTTTTGGCTTTGTTTCATTATTGTTGTTTAGTCTTCGATTAAAATCAATTTTGTTTGAAACATTTCAAAAGAAAACTTTTAATTTAAAAAATTAACAAAATTCAAAAAATATATTTTTTACTTCCTTGTATCATCTTTTCAGTTTTTGATTTTTGAGTAGAGTGCTTTGGAATTTCTGCGGTATAATTTGGTTGTCATTATTGTTACTTTTTCGGTTATCATACGATAACATTGTTTTGTTACATTAAAAAATAATAAAATTATGGCAAGAATAGAATTAAATAATGAAGATTATGTTTCATTGTTATTAATACACGGTGAATGTGGAAAATTTGCAAAGAGAACTTGCACTGAATTTGCAAGAAGATTTCCCGAGAAACCGCGTCCAACCGTAAGAACAGTACATAAAATTATAAACAATTAACAAAATTTTGGTTTATTTAAATCTAAACATAACAAAAGAAAACCCTTAACAGATAACAATGACAACGAAGTTAATGTTCTTGGATATTTTAATGCATACCCCCAGGCATCAGTAAGAGACGCCGAAAGAGAATTGGGAATTTCAAAAAGTTCTATTCACCAAATACTAAAAAAACATAAATTCCACCCATATTCCATTTATTTACAACACAACATTAATGAAAGAAATTATATTAAAAGATTAAAATTTGCAGAATTTATGCTAATAAAAACACAAGAAGATGAAATTTTTTTAAAAAATATAATATGGAGCGATGAAGCAAAATTTACAAAATATGGGATGGTAAACTGAAAAAATTCACATTATTGGAATGACCAAAATCCTTATTTTGTTAGAAATGTAAGGTTTCAAGATAGGTGGCAATTTAACGTTTTTTGTGCAATAAAAAATAATCAAATTATTGCACTTCAATTTTATGATGAAAATTTAAATGGTAAGATATAAACTAATAAAGAATTTTATTACTTAAATAAATAAAGAAAATATTTTATGTTAAATTAAAAATTTAGCAAACCAAAAATGTCTCTTTTATGTAAACTTTTCATGTAAAATTTAAAGAATTTTTAGTAAAACTGGTAATATTGAGAAATGTTTGACTTATTGAATAAAACAAAGTAAAATTGACATAAACTGATGTATAGTTTAATATTTACAAACGTTCCAATGCACTAACATTTGCTGGCACCTCGTACAATTATTTAAAAAAAAATAAATTCACAGAACGTGCTGTTACAGTAGTCAACGTAAATACAGCACAGGTGTTGTATTTATAATGGATTAACTCAAGTAATTTCATGGTGGCCTGTAAAAATGGTTCGAGCACGACTTCATATTTTTTGTCAGTTTCTTACAATGGAAAATCATTATTGAAATAGTAATAAATCTTGATAATATTCCATACCTTCGGTACAGTGTAGGATCGAATTATAGGTAAGTAGAAATTTTTGGATCAGTTTTTCACCTTTTGTTGTGAGAACATATTTTTTACTTTAAGTAAAAAATGTAAGAAGTTATTATTTAGAAAACTTTAAGAATATACAACATCGTTTAAAAATTTTCCTTCGGTTTCCAAATCATAAATACTTAAATTGATTCTTAAAATATTTAAATCCCACACTGTCGACAGTTATATTTGCCGAACAAGTCAAATTTCATTTAATTTCTCGTTCTCTTTTGCAATTTAATGCTTGTATTCACTACTTTGATTAAACTTTAGTACAATTCACAAAAGGATTGTTACTTGCAAAATTTAAATGGAAACTTATTTTATTTAGCAATGATTAGGTTCTGATATAAAATAGATTGGTATTGGCAATTATTAATACCTGAAACATTGAAAACTTTTTGATTTGAACGTAAAGTTATTTATTCGTACCCTGACCCGCAGACAAATCGGTTAGTTATTCCGGTATCACTTTGGCGATATGCTCACCGAGTTGAAACAAAAGTTAATTAAGCATCTTGTATTAAAATTGTAAACGTGGGTGACTCGACAGCGATCATCTTTTGTTAACGGAAAAAAATTAACGCCTGCAGTAACCTGGCCGCTCTAGGTCTGACATCGTCGTGGGATTAGCGAACCTCTCAAATAAAAATTACCTAGTGCGGGAATAGGAGAATCAGAAATAATTGTTTATGAAATTAAAATATTGAGACAGAGACCGAAGTGGAGGTCCAGGAGTTCACTATTATGACATTAACGCCTCCAGCTGTTCTCATTTTATTGAGGTCACGACAAATCCATCAAATGTCTACAGTATGAAATATTCCTAAGTTCTACCTAATCGCTGGGTGCGTGACGGTAGCGCCACCTTAAGTATGAATTAAAGGACGTCACTGAGACGTTGTACACTTTATTAAAAGTAATAAAGTCATATTGATTGCTTATTTATATAAGAATACTAAAAAAATGTACGAATAAATTATATTGCCTAATAATGAACATTTTTTGTGTCTCCTAAATTTGACATATCAACAATGTTGCGACAATTTTTTTATTGTTGTTTTAGCCAATGGGCATATAATTTTGCTCTATTCCAGATTATCGATAATCTGCTCTAGTGCATAATTATCAGATACTTTACAATAAATGCAGAAGTAATTATAAACTTTTATTATTTATTATTTTTTGTTAAACCTATAGTGATGAGCAAATGCAAGACCAAGACCAAGACCGGGTTAGTCTTGGTCTTACATACCAGGTCTTGGTCTTCGTCTTGCAGTCAATTAGCAATCTTGTTCTTGGTCCAGTCTTGGTTTTGATCTTGGTCTTGCACCAAGACTCTTGCAAGTCTTGCACATTTTTGTTTAGATTTACTGGGGTCCATTTTTACAAAAAAAAGGAAAAATAGTTTTTAAAATCATTACAAGTAAAGAAAGATTAAATGAAAGGGATAGTATCTTTCATTATAATTTTTTTTATATTACATTGTAGCGATAAATCAAGTATGAAATAATTATTATCCTAACAAGAAAAGTTAATTTCCTCAAGAGTTAGGATCAATATTTTTTTACAAGCAAAATCACCTCGAAAATTATTTAGATACTTGAAAAGATGCGATTTTGACAATTAAATATTTCATAGTGTCAATCAATAAATACACGACTGTAGCCTAGTGTCAAATGAAAATATTGTCTAAATTTTTCATCATTTGTTTGAAGGTGACGACCTGGACCATATTTTCTTTAATTGCAAGAAATACGATAAAGAATCCAGAGAACTTACAAATAAATTAACCATCTTAAAAATAAACCGGCCTTATAATTTAATGCATTTACTATCCTTGAACAAAAAGAGTATCTTCAATTGTTTATTAGCCTTTGTTAGGGATGCCAAAATTTGTATATAGGTAATAGTAGCAGTATTGTTGTAACCTTTGTGTTTTTCCACGTGTTAATTTTTACCCAATCAATCCGAGGTCCACCTTGTGTTGTGTATACAGAATGCCCTGAATGACCCCTGGGCGAGAAGAGTTTATCCTTTGTCTGCAATACAGAAACACTCTAATTATTGTCAAAAAATGAAACTAAACACAAGATATCAAACAAACTATTAACACACAAAACGAAAGCAAATACAAAAATGGATTTAGGCGGTCAATAACGTTAAACTCTTACTTTACATCTGTGCTCACCGATAGCGGCCGTCTTGAACGGTCGTCAAATTACGGCCGCTTTATTGCGGCCCCGTTATCCTAGGAAACCAAAGCTTTAGAGTAAAAGACGCAAGACCGCAAGACTCTTGCAGGCTTGGTCTTGCGTATATCTTGCAATGCTAAGTCTTGGCCTTGCATAAGTCTTGCACTGCTCGGTCTTGGTCTTGATCTTGCAGCCTGAAGTTGGTCTTGAATTTTCTGCAAAACCAAGACCAAGACCGCAAGACCAAAACCAGTCTCGCTCATCACTATAAACCGAGTTATAGAAATTTTTACAACTGACACTTACACATCAGTACGATTCGTTTGATTCATAAAATTTTTTAATTGTAATTAAATTGTAAAATTTTAAATTTTATGAGAAAGTTTTACGAATTAATCAAATCGTATTGTCTATGTTACTGTAAAAAAATAGTTTACTTTTATAATTACGTCAGCATTTATTTTAGAGGACCTGATCATTTTCCACTGGTGCAGATTACCGATAATCTGTACTGGTGCAAAATTGTCTCCTAATTGTATGCCCATTAGCTAAAACAATAATCAAATATAATCCGAACATTATTGAAATGTTAAATTTAAGAGATAAAAAGAATTTTCTTAGATAATTTTTATTGCACTGATTAAATTACAACTAAAAAATTGATAACTGTAAATATGTTGGGTTATGTCATTTTAAAACATAAAAGAGAAATTGGACCTTGTCACGCTTCGTCATATTAAAAACTTAAAAAAGCTAATTTAGGTTTCAAACGTATAATATAATATATACTATAATATAATATAGAATATACACTTATTAAAATTCAACAGCAATAAACAGATCTTACTTATTGCCTATATTAATATTATAGGTTATATTTTCGGAATGGATGGATCTTGAGCCATTTGGTAAAAGTCGTATAATAAAAATCACTGAATAATAAAGAGAATAATAAAATACTCTTCGTTTTAACAAAACTTTCACTATTTATTTAAAAAACTGCTTTTTTAAAACTCAATGACAGCCATTTCGCTAGACTAGCATCATCAGATTGACATATTGAAGTTACTATCTGTTTGTTTGTTTGTAGCTAGGTACCTGATGTTTATTAGGTAGTTGTAAGGCTAGACCAATAATAAAATACTCTTCGTTTTAACAAAACTTTCACTATTTATTTAAAAAACTGCTTTTTTAAAACTCAATGACAGCCATTTCGCTAGACTAGCATCATCAGATTGACATATTGAAGTTACTATTTGTTTGTTTGTTTGTAGCTAGGTACCTGATGTTTATTAGGTAGTTGTAAGGCTAGACCAAGTATAGAAGTAATAAGACATAACAATATTAAAGCCTAGATATTATTAGCCCTAAGGGATTATCCTGGATGTACTTCCCTTTAAGATCAGTATTACTGTGCAATGATATAGAAAAACCAGGAAAAAACTATATCATGCTGATCTTTACAATAACTTAATATATTTGTGTTTTACAATTACGTCTTATCTATGTATTAAATGTAAACTCAATCAAAGTAAACAGTTTAATAGTGGAGAACTTCCAAGATTTATTTGTTTATTAACAACTTTAAATTGTGGATCTGCTAGATGTCTTTTTATTTCAATTTCTTCAAGGAAATCTAAATTTTGTTTTTTATCACAAGTGTGTAGTATTTGGATTTCATTGGTGTGTAAAAGTGAGGTTGGATGTTCAAGTAGGTGTTTTGCATAATCTGACTTATCTGGTTGTTTTAATCTATATGCTCTTAAGTGTCCATTGAATCTTACTTCAAAATTTCTTTGTGTTTGACCTATGTATACAGCATTACATTTTGGCCAATTAATTTTGTAAACACCAGATTTTTTAATGTGGGTAATTTTGTTTTTACATTTAACAATTTTGTACCAACATTATTTTGTGTTTTAAATGATATTAATGCTGATGTTGCCGAAGATATTATTTTTGAAATTGTATTGGAAATATTTCCAATACAATTTTTGTTAAAACGAAGAGTTTTTTAATATTCTTAAATTTGAATTTTCTCATCCATTTTTAAAAAACCGCATCTTCATGAGATTTAAAGATAAAATTAACATTATTTTCCCCGTTCCATTAATGTTCGTGAAGAAGACGTTTCACTGTTTACTCTACAATTTAAAATTGTTTTACATTGATGGCAAATTTAGATTAACTTCAAAACATATATCAAAATTAAATCTAATCGTTATCAGTATTGATAACCCAAGGCCATTGATAACTGTTCGAAAATTGTATTACAGATTTCGAAAGCTTGTTGATTGATTGCTTTCTTCGTCGCAATAAGCAACAAGCTTGAAAAAGCTGTTATAAAATTTTTCACCACTTACCAATGTTCTAGAAAAATTCCAATAGATTTTTTTTAAGAATAATAAAAAACAAAACTTCCAATATTGGAAGTTTTGTTAAAACGAAGAGTTTTTTATTATTCTTAATAAGATGGACTTCCAAAAAGTAAGGGTTAGTACAATCAATTTAATTAGATTTTTTTTTGTTTATTATAGAAAAATATACAGAACACATCGTGACATTTCGAAATATTTCATATTTAAATGGCCAAAATCATGGCAACGTTCTTAATAGAGTGAAAACAGCCCATGGGTTCTTTTCAGTATAATTTTGTTTCCTATTGGTTTGTTCAATAAAATCTCTAATTAACTCATTTCATTGAATTTGTACTGGAACAAAAATGTTCAAATACATCAATGTTTTGCTAAGAAATGGAGTGAAAACTGCAATTATTTATTCTACGAACTATAATGAACAACCTCGCGTATTTTTTCGACATGCAATACCGTAAAGGTCGTTAACATAATCACATGCATATTAAATATAATAATCTTCCTTAAAAAATCTTACCGGCAATGTTAACTCATATAATAAATTGTAATATTTTTTTAATTATGTAAAAAGCTATGTTTAGGCGTAAAATTATTTCTAGTGTTTCTCATACACGTAAAGGAGTAGAATTAGAAATATGTCGTCGAGAATTATTTATGGATATTGCAATTATATTGTAGTTAACATTGACGGCAAAAGGTATACGTGTATAATAAACAGGAACACTGGACACACTACACACTTTTATTTGCAAATATCTTCATTTTCATATAAATAACTTTTGCTTAGTTGAAGTTTTCCATTTCATGGTTTGTATGTGTGTTTAAATTTATATCAAGAATTTAATGATGCTATCCACCATAGACAAGTATACACCCTTTTGATAATACCAAGGGTGTGTTCGGGGAGTGCGCTATGTAGCGCCAAGCGCATTATAACGCAAACTAAGAAAATAGTACTAGATAGCACCAATTGGCGCAAATATCGTGCTCTCCGAACAAACCCGAAATATTAAAATATTTAAAATATAAAGCAAATCTGCAAATGGCAGAAAAGTGAATAAATAAATAAAAATTGTAAATAACAATGATGGATATGGACAATATTGATACATAATCAGGTCGATTCTGTGTGCAAAAACAACATGGTTATTAAAAAGATTGTGATGGTTAGTTTTTATAGATTTTTATTCATTTTATTGTTTTTGTATTTTATTAGTTAATTATGTTATTAAATGAAGTATTATTTGTTGTATACTTTATTTTTTTAAATGAACGCCCTAATAAAAATATGCTAGATCAGTAAAATTTGATTTATTTCGAGACCCGACTCTTTATATTGGGTAGGATTCAAGTAAAACTCAAATAACCGTCCTTTCCGTTGGTAACAATATTGATGCTGTTGGTCCCTGCTAGTTAGATGATTCGCAAACACACATGCTTTTCAATATGTCGGCTCCGCTTGATGTCCAACAACGATGAAACCAATCTTAACATTTTGATGAATCGAACTATTTGGTAAGTACTTTGATTCTATTTAATTACTTTGTTGATAATATTTTTGTTAAAAAATGTAATTAAACTCAACTTTTGATTAAAAAAAATGGGGTTATGATACCAATTCTTACCGTACTTAAGATGTCGTGATTAACTTTAATTGCCAATCGGAGAGATAAGAGCGACTAAGAGGACGAAAACCAAAATGCACGGCCTTTTATACCTTTTCCCTAATTGTGACACTAATGACATTAAATTAGCAATCAATTGTTTCAATTTGCAAAATTTAACCTAAATTTACATAAAATGATTAAAATTTGAATGTTTCTTTTATAAAACAGTATCCGCCAAAATAAACAGTACCGAAAATAAAAATAAAAATTAAGTTTTAATTTCTGTAAGGTAAGTGTCCAAAATGTTCACCATTTCGACGCAATCAAGCTTCATATCGATTTTGTAAGTCAATAAACATATTTATAAAAAGTGGATGATGGAACTGCCGAAAAATATTTTGTAGCCATACTACTGCAGGTTACATAACTACTTACTACTTCCTGATCAGTTTTACATAATATTTGCAGTAAATCTAATTAGGTAGCTTTAGATTTAGATAATGAACCTGATTATTAACTAGGTATTTGTCACAATTATAAATACAATTTAAGTGAATTAGCTATTTCATTTGACCTCTGGGTATATAATTATGCTTTTGTGTTTTGCATTTTGGCATTATATATAAAAGAAAAAAATGATAATCCTGACCTGCATTCTTTACCCAAACTTGCCAATACCTGAGATAAAAGTACTTAAGAAGTTTATTATCACCATCAGTTCCCTTTCATTGTAGGCACTATATTGTTGACCACACTTTAATCTTTAATCTGCATCTGTAAAACCTAGATACTAATATTTATTTGGCACACATTTACCAAAACTGTCGGAAAAATTTTTTAACGGTGATTCTGCTGGTTTTTACTACATTTAATTTATATTTCTTTACTACAAAATTGAAATTTCTGCATATTTCCCAAAAAAAAGAACTTTTAAAACATTTGGAATTTCATAGATTTTCATTTTTAAGTAGGCGGACTATTAAATGAGTAAGAAAACATATTTTTCCTACGACCACATATGAAAGTGCTATATTGCACACTTATTTGTATTTAAGAAAGTAGCTAATATCAATACACGTATTGAAAAGTACATATCAATACACGTATTGAAAAGTAAAAAAATATAGTTCTATGATCTGTGACATTTACGTCAAATTTATCAATAGTAAAAACACATAAATGTCAAAGCAAGGACCATTTAATTTTTTTTTAAATCTTCCTTGTGTCAAATATTGTATTGTAATTGCCAATACATTTTTCTGTATAAAGTAAGAATAAAGAAAAAAGTTTCTTATAGGTTTTTAAATTTTTAAAAAATAAACATATTTTTATTCAGTATTATTATTTTTATAAAAACACTTTTAGAAAGAAGAACAGTTTATTCTTCTTTTTTATATTGTGTTTATGTTCCGTGCATGTGTCGAATGTGTATTTTTGAAGTTATGTTTGTGTTTCTGTTCACAATAATTTTTGTGTCTATTATTATTACATTACTTTTCAATTAATTTCACCGACTGACCATTTTACTTTTAATTTTTATAGAGCCCACAAAAAAATTAAAATGTCATTTAGGTAATAAAAAATTTTGATGTGAATTCCTGAGAAAGGTGGTTATTTGATTTTAATTAATTATATTTCCATGCAATATATAAACTCGTTTAAATCCTAATTTTTAACATGACTAACAATTAAAATAAATTTTATAAATAAATTTAAAATATTTATTATAATAAGAAATATTGGGGTCGTAGGAAAAATCGTGTACACAACGCGTTGGAAAGTGTATTTCTTGCATTCGTTACGTTTCCGCACTCGCCACTACGTGGCTCGTGCTAAACTTCACTCGTGCGTAATACTTCACTTTCCACACTCGTTATGTAATATACTATTTTCATTTTGTCTTTCTATTAGTTAACCTCACATTCTGTCAAATGGATGAGATTTAGTTCCTATCAAGTAGATAGAACTTTACTACCTAAACAAAAGTCAATAAAGCTAGGTATATAGGCGAGTAGTAAAAGAAATTATTTTTAACCTATCATTTTATGAATATTTTCTGAATGAAATAGTTTCGATATTTTAAATCTGTCTGACGTTCCATGACGGTACAGCTTTTTGTTGTTTAAACTTAATATATTATGATACCGGTTTTGACTTAACAACACCTTCGTTCGAAATATCTATCGCATTACAAAACTCATATCTAGTTAATATTTATTACTACGACAGTTTTTTTAAGTTACAATCGTTTTTACATGTCATGCAATACATGTAGACCTTCATAGGTTATCCGGCCACTGTGTTGTAAATAAGTTTCGTCACGAATTTGACGTTCTATATTTTAACGCGAGATCAAAGGTCCCAATTAGGACATATTTGCTCCACAAGGGGTAATTATTTGGAAAATATGGAAATCAATTGTTTAAGAGATAAGAATCTGGTTTGTAACAGGGAGTTTGTTTTTGTACTGCTATGATCATGACGTGTACTCTATATAGCTGTATGGTTTCTATTTATTATGTTGGATTATGTTTAAGATAAAAAATATTAGCAGGATGCGGAACTCACACTATGTAGTTTTATTAATCTACTGACCTTGTTTTTTGTTGTTTTTATTCCGATTTTCGGAAATAGATATTTTTGCTTTTTGAATTTCTTAATAAAAAAAATGTTATGGTTGAGATTCGAACAATTATGTATTTGATCGCCTTTATTATGAGGTATTCAGAATCGGACACTTGTGCTAAAAACTGAATGCCCTCTTCTTGTGATAGTGTTTAAGAATTTTTGCTTTATTATTTATAGAATTTTGTTTAATAGAATTGGTCAAAATTTATATTATTTCTGATGTAAAAATCAATTGAAGGCAGACTTTTTTATTGCTACTATAAAAAAATCGTGGCTTTATGAATTTTTTACCCTTGGGTTGATAAACAATGCTTTCCGCCATGTTTTTAGAGTTCATATAATTGGTTTTTTGGCAAGGTAGGCAGAAAAATATTTTATAATATGTTCAAAAGGTACACCAGGGCGTTGCAAACTAACTTCATAACATTTCGGAATCATATTGTAGTTTTTCTTATTTATTTATACTAGATGGGATAAATTATACACACTATGGCTAACTACTATTTATTTATGTACTACAACACACACTTAAATTAATCAATTTATATACACACTTAATTTATATACACTCGGCATATCAAACCTAATTTAGTTATACCACTGTATTATAACACTAAGTTATATATACTTGTATATTGAGATAAATAACTAAGATTAAAAAAATTTAATAAGTAAAACTTACCTCAATGATTTATAATTATAAGGATATCTTAATAAGTTTCATCGAATCATCAGTTACTTTTTCTTTATTACATCTAAAGTTTTCAATATTATAATTTTCAATGATAAACGTTCGAATAGATGGAAAATGTACTTGACAAACTTTTCTTGGATAGGATCCATGGTAGTATTTAATCACAATCAAAATATTTCCAATTCAAATAACAAGTCCCAATTCATGTAACAATTCACAATTGACCTAGTTTTCTTTTGAAATCAAAGTTATAATCTGAAACAATAAAAAGAAATATAATTAAAACTATTGATAGTATTCATATGTTTAATAAATAAATATGTAATTTTATGTAGTTAAGTGTTTAAATTTGTGTTATAAAAGGAAGTACTTACAAAGGTAGAAGGATACCAATTGTAGTCTTTGATATTGAATAACTATTCCAATAGATCATTCCTGCCTGAAAAACCACAAGAACAATATAAAACATGTAACAAACATAGTGAAATTTAGTGAACTAATCCTTATATCTAAAGTTTTGGACAGAATTAAATAAACTAATGATAAAAACACTTAGATAGTGGATAGTGAAATGACTATTGCAAAACATAGTTTATAAACATTAATAAAAGACATTTATATAACAAAACTGTATGTAAGATAATTAAGTATAAAATGAATTGACAGCTCCAGCAATCTGCCTATTTTTAAATAAAAAATTTCAAGGAAAAAGTCAATTTAAAATAAGAATAAGAGCTAGCTTTACGTTATCAAAGGTACGATTAGAATTGTAAAATTATTACCTCAATATTCGAAAATTTAGGTTAATTTTTGGAAATAGCGAACAGTTGAATTTCGAATTTTACGTCAAATTTGTCATTTTTCGCCGAGCCTATAAAAAGGCCAGGAAATCGATGATTCACTCTCTTATCACTCTGGTAGCAGCTTGATTAACATCGTATGTATTAATTGATTACTTAAAAAAATTTGCATTAATTAAAAATCAATTCATGTTAAATTAATACATGTAACATCAAAAATACATGTATAAAAGTATTTTAACAACATTAAATTACTTACCAAAACAGTAAATTGGACAAAACAAATCCAGATTCCAATCAAATTTATAAGATTAAATTCAAGCGTCATTTCCATATCGAGAGCCTGGTAGACATCTTGAATTTTGTATGCTGTTCTATTTCCGAGAGAAGACGAAGTTGAAGCCGATCTCAGTGTTCGTTCCGCCTGACGAGTACGATATTTGAAAAGACTTTGTAATACAAGGTACGTCCGATAGTTAAGAATTTATATTTTTGTTTTTTGTTAATGTGAATTAATTTTTGTATATCGTTTCCATTTTTATCATATCAGGATATTTGTAAATTTTACTGTAATAAGTAATAAGTATATGGAAAGCAATTGATAGTTTTTATTTTTTGTATGATTTATTCGAGAAACATTTATAATTAAATTCAGTGTATTATAATTTTTAAATATTTATTTTCTCTTGAATCCTACCCAAGATAAGAGTCGGATTTCAAATTCAATCCTAAATCAATTTGACTGAGCTAGTTTAAAATTTTGATAAGGCGCCCAACTATACAAACACAAAAGAAAAAGTAAACTTTACATCAGTAACAACATTAAATCATAAAACTCAACTAAAATCATCAGATAAAACATATAAGAATTGTGAAGCATATTATTAAATCAATAAAATAAGCCAATTTAAAAAGTATAAAATTCTATACAAGATTAAATCAGTATAAATTAATAGGTAAAGGTAAAGGGTTAGGATAATTGGACTAATTAAATAAAGCAATAAATTAAATTTGAAAAGTCAACTAAAATAAACCATTTTAATATATTTTATTCTTCGCTTTTCGTGGTTGCATTAAATTATAACTCCATTCGCACCACTGTTGCGCTTTTATACCCGTCCAATCCGTTCGGATAAATCCAAAAACTTCTATATGATTCTCGACATCGTGTTAGGGAACATTCTAGTATAATGCCGATAAAACAAACGTATTACTCCCGCCGCATTCGCCATTATTTACGGTTTTTATTACGCAGGGCCTTAGACTGAGGTTGGCGAGCTTGTAACATTGCCCCATTCTTAAAAGTGAGTTTCTCCTGAAACTCCTGTGTAGCCGGGGCTGAATGTTTGAATCGGCAACTGGGCCGATTTATTCACTTTCCGATTGTACAGAAAAAACGGCGCACTGTCTTTACCGGATGTTGATAACGGGGGGTACAGCTGCAGATTAATTTATGGACACCAGTAGCTTCGAAGATTACTTCCACTATACTACTGATAACTCGCCAATCCAACTGGTTGCTTTCGATCTTGAACATGGATCTAGGTTTTAATTAACGAAATACTCATTTACAGTAAATAACATTGACAAATTACAAACTCGGTTTTAACCTTTCGTTGGTGTGGTGGGTTATGACATATCCCAACACCATTAGTTACAGGTCTAAATTAAAAATTTTACATTACATTCTGGTGACCTTTTGCGCTCAGTATCTTAAAAATGTACATATTCTCATAGAATTAATTAATTGATGAGTGTTTATAATATTTCAGTTTGTAGTAAGATTTTTCGAAAATTGGGGTACCCGATAGAACTTTTTATTTTAATGATGTTGTTTTAATTTTTGTTTGTTTGTTTTCCAGTCACTGCATCCAGCCAATTTGAATTTATATAGTACTACAGGTAAATTCGCCACCAATCTTTAATGGCATGCTAAGCCTACCAGTAATTTCGCCACTGCACTTCTGAGAATTATTATCCTTTCAGCTGATTCCATTGTTAATGGCATATCTACCAACTTTGCTTATTCTGGTAATTTCCTTGATAGACTATTCAAATCAATCGCACTGCACATGAAGTAAACATATCTATTGCTAGATACTTTGTTATTGTCTCATGTTAACATAATGTGACATAAAAACGGAAATGAAAGCAAGAGTATGTAGGTAGGTTTTATTGAAAAAATACAAAAAATACAAAATGAATACAATCAATCAATCAATCAATAGTTTATTGTACATAAGAAATACATTTCTCATTACAAGAAGTTTGAGTATATTATATAACTAGTTTAGGTATGTTGTAGAAAATTATAGTGTAAAGAAAAGTAGTTACTTATTCATTCATTATGAACGATCTTAATTTCATTGCATTTATTGTGAAATATGCCAATTGACTTTGCAGTTTTGGGGTACCAGTATTAAGCACATCAGACAGGTTATTTATTTGATTACTAACTAAAAACGTTGATCTTAATGGATTGTAAATCGGGCATTGGAAAATTATATGCTCTAATGACTCTGCAAGGTGTAGATTACAAATAGAGCATACTTCTTCACATGCTATAAAATAATTTATTCCCTTGTACGTAAATTTTAAAAATTTTTTGTTGCTGGTTCTTATTTGAGCTAAAATTTGGTGATAAAAGTTGGCAAATGAGATTTTAAATAGTTGTTATTATTAATATATTTATATAAGCAAAGTGACTGGGATAAGCTTAAACTATGTTCGTCATCGGCATGTAACTTATTTTTATAGGTTTCTAAAATTTCTTTCCGGATACATCCCAACCCTTTACTACCCTGAATAAACAAACTCCAAAGATCAGTACGATTTAAATTTGTAAAAACTGATTTAACTTGTGCAACCCAATTGTACTTTTGGTCAGAGTTATCAGAGAGAGCCAATAGGCGTAGATAACAAATTTTGGGCAAACGGTTTTCTCTCATTAAAATCAAGTTATTCAGCCAGGACAGAGCAGTTTTAAAAACAACATAACTAATTTTAATTGCAGATACTTCCAGCCGCACAGCATAATCAGGTGTAGTTCTAAGAAGACTGAGCAGCTGTTTAAAGAAACTAACTTGAGCGCGTTCTAATAAATCTTCATATCTTAAGCCCCATATGGATACGCAGTAAGAGAGCATAGATATGATTATTGAATTATATAGTTTCATTTTTCCATTCCATGATGTCATTTTTGATTTAATCATAATATCCATAACTGCTCCAAAAGCTTGTTTAACCTTAGTAACAGTTGTCCTTGACATTTCCGAGAACAAACCTGAAGATACGAAAACGACGCCTAGATATGTGAAATGCTTAACTATTTCTAATTTTTGATCCCCAAAATAAAAAGTATAATTTTTGTAGTTGCTGTGAAAACCACCTCTGCTGAAAATCATTACTTTGGTTTTAGTTGTATTGACAGTAAGCTTGTTTATCAAGGCATATTCAGCTAGACACTTAAGCTTTCTGTTAAGGTCACATTGTGAGTCACTCAAAAACAAAATGAATACGAAATCATAGGACAACAGATTCCAAAATAGATTAGATTAGGTTAGGTTAGGTTAGGTTAGGTTAGGTTAGGTTAGGTTAGGTTAGGTTAGGTTAGGTTAGGTTAGGTTAGGTTAGGTTAGGTTAGATTAGGTTAGGTTAGGTTAGGTTAGGTTAGGTTAGGTTAGGTTAGGTTAGGCTAGGTTAGGTTAGGTTAGGTTAGGTTAGGTTAGGTTAGGTTAGGTTAGGTTAGGTTAGGTTAGGTTAGGTTAGGTTAGGTTAGGTTAGGTTAGGTTAGGTTAGGTTAGGTTAGGTTAGGTTAGGTTAGGTTAGGTTAGGTTAGGTTAGGTTAGGTTAGGTTAGGTTAGGTTAGGTTAGGTTAGGTTAGGTTAGGTTAGGTTAGGTTAGGTTAGGTTAGGTTAGGTTAGGTTAGGTTAAGTTACAAGAAGTACTGGTGATTTGTCGTTTCAAAACAATCCATCCTTATCAAGAAGGAGCGTTATTAATAAATCAAGAAAATATTGGTGGCGAAATTACCCATAGGATTAAATATTCCTGTTGTGGGCAGAGGATTTACAAATTTACTAGTGACGAAATTACCTGTGCCCATTTGCAGATGTACAGAGAATAATATTTTGTCAATAAAACAGTCAACATCAAAAATTTACAGCAACCTAGGTAAATTTTTAGTTTGGGATATGATAGACTCCATAACACTAACCATTTAACGTCTGTCCGCCATACTAAAGAAAGGTTAAAAGAATACTGACAAAAAATTGATTTTGTGTGTACTTTTGATATAAAGTTTATTTTTCTACAAACGTATTAAAAATGACATTTTTAGCACTCCGTAGAAGCCTTAAAAATGTCACTTTAAGGCACTGAGTGTCTTAATAGTATATTGAAGAACGCATTTCATATTCAAGTTTAAAAAACGAATCACAAAGCGATCAGTGTTTTAAAGAACGAGTGTCGCAACAGCCATATGAATTAAGTTGTTTATAATATTTTTTATATTTTGCAATACGTATTAAAAGTACCTTTTAAGGCACTAATATGAATTGCCTTAAAAATGTACTTTTAACACTTATATATATCATCAATAACTATTAAACGTTAATATAATATTCAGCAGAATAAAAAAATAAAAATTGTACTCGTAGTATTCACATAATACCTATTTATTTTTTACACACGTCTTTCTGAACGCCATGTACAAGTAATTTATTGTTATGAGGTAAACACGCATCAAGTATTTTCTGTAATTTTTCCAAATAATTATTCCTTCATTGTTCTCGATTCGATAATAATAACTTAAAATTTATGATAATTTGCTCAATAAAACAAACATTTATTAACAATGCTTTCACTATCGTGCAAATCCCCGCGTCGATATAATAAAAGGAGCGAATACAAATCGGTGTGGTAAAAGTATAAATAATAATTTCAAGTTTTATTGTTATCCGCCGTTTAACTTACGTACAAATAGATAAGGCATAAATGCTGCCAATTTGCCATTTTTATACATGATCTGTCCAGGAGATACAATTAAAATTCCTATCCGACGACTATGGAAACAAGAGTTGTTCGAGTATATTCGAAATATCTTTTTCTACGATGAATATTCCGATATTTATAGTTTAATCAACTTTGATAGTTATTGGAAAATCGTGGGTTTGTTAATGCACAGGTTATTACTATCGGTACGTCATTAAAATGGTTATATTTTCCTCCATTACACTTGATATACATTAATAGGTTTTTTTCTGATAGAAAAACAAGAATGTTTATTTTCTAAATAGTTAATGCTGGCAACACTTTTCATCTAAGCTACCATTATTTATATTTTAATGTGCTTCTTATAACATACAGTATATGAGGAACATCAATTTTATTATTTAGTCGTTCGGAGAAAACACCATTATGGTATAGAGATGGGTCTCAAAATTACTGAGTAAATACACCAGTTTCTAATAAGTGGAAATACATGCATTTGAAACGTGTGCTCTAATGATACTCAAAAGAAACTTTCTCAAGCAGGATATCTCTATTTTCACCGACAGCCAAGTTGCCATATTAGCATTGAGCTCATATGCGTTCAGGCAAAAGATGGAACTGTACTGACTTGGCAAACTTTACGAGGTAGATAAGAGGAATATCATTACTTTATTATTGATGCCAGTGCGCAAAGGTATGCTTGGCACTGAAGAAACCTATAACTTGACAAGAAAGAGTTTACGTTAAGTTATAGATAAGAATATCTTAATACATACATTGTAACATGTCTATCGTCATGTCACCTTGCACTATTACCGACCGTAAACGATACCGCTATTATTACCGTTAAAACCGACCCCGATTCACTGTCAATGCTACTGTACACGAGACACCCCTTATAGACGCTAACTATTTACCTGTTTGAACGAGGCCAAATAAAAAAACGCGTCTCTCGCTTGCAATTGAGTAACGAACGCATCTTTTATGACAAATGACACAAACACGATTTCCGTTTTGAGCAAGACTATTTAAAGACTCGTAAGACAATCCTATTTCCTTTCATCGAATAACAGGCCGACTGAAGAGTCGGAAGAAAAGCGTTAAAGTACTTCATCTTGTGAATTTCCTTTTTGGTTGTTGGTATGTAGACTTTTTTCTATTTTTTTCATTGTTAGTTATTTAATTATGTTTCAATTATAATAAAAATCTTTTCTACACAATTACACACACAATTTGTACACATACTATTTGAAAACTAATAAAATGTATCAGAAGCGTGCTTTTCGAACACGTGACTTCAATAATTGTTCAAGATAAGCTATTACTTTTAGACAAAATATAATAACTGATCAGTAATCAGCTAGACATTATATTTTCCGTAAGTTAAAAACATAATTATTGACAAATTTTAAGTTCATAAAAATCTTAGAGCGTAGTCTTCAACCACGTTATTAAAACTTGCTTTAGAGTCAAACAATTAATAGTAGTTATTAAACAAAAACCACTTCTGCACTGTAATATATTCAATGTTATAAAAAAAATATTTCACAATTGTGCATTTAGTACAAATATATGATTGTTTCAAAGTTTTTTTACTAGAACTAGTTAAATATATACCTTTTTTATTCAAATCACATTAGTTTATTGATATTTTTTTTGCATTATAAAGAACAGGACCGGCTTCACCTTCCTGTGCATTACTAATTTTCAATATTGTTTATTTGTTTATTATATTTATGGACGCTGTGAAATTTGAAATTTAATAATTTGCTGTCCTATCTGAAAAGTCTATCCAATACTAACGCCCATACTTCCATGATTCCTTCTCACAAACATAAAACTTTTAGAAAGATACAACCCGGTAAGTTGGAGTCAAGTTATCGCTAAGATACCGCTAGGTTACCGCTAAGGTACTGCTAAGCTACCGCTAATTTAGAGCCCAGTTACCGCTGTGAAGACAGTCTTTCAAACCACTTCTGAGCCGTCAAGAAAACCACTACATATCAAGCTGCCAGAACCAGTAAATCAACATCCAGAAACTTTCATCTACGAAGAAGCTGAAGCCGCCCTTCTAGACAGTACAGGAACCTAAAGTTAAGTCCACCTTTTACAACTCCTTCCAGTTCATTATCAGCAAGTACTTACAGATTCAATAAATATTCTATATTTTTAAAAACCGTTTTATTTGTATACCTTAGACTATAAGTCTTAAGGGTGTAGCGTGTTCGGTCTTTATTTCAAGTAGCTTCTTTATTTGTTGTTCAATTAAATTAATTACAAGGTGTTTCTATCTTTTTCAACTTAGTTTTTGTGTAGTTTGTTTGCTTAATCGATAGCGTTTAAAAGAGAGTGGCGCCCTTATTACTTATACATCCCAATCCTTCCTATAGTGAGCATTAACTTGGAGTCGAACCACCCTCTGGAGAGGGTCTCTTAGCCGGGATCTCTTTAGGAGAGTTTTGTAGTTACAAATTGGCTCCTTGCCTTTTTAGGTCTAATAAGGGTTACAACATTTAGATAGGGAAAAAACTCAGACACCAAAGAAACGTTTTTTCTCGAAAAAGTGATTATCCCTTACGAGCTTGTCGGGACTGACACCAAAACAAGTAAAACATTATAGACTTAAATGCTTAATTGACATTGAATGTTTTATCGCAGTAATACCTCTTAAAGGAAAATATATCCAGGATAATCACATATCAGCCAAACCAGTCGAAGGAACAAATTCAAAAGCTTTATGAGGGACGCTCCAGATAAAGAATATCTGTTACTCAAAGTGATAGTATTACTTGGAGTTGCTAGAGGTTGCCGAAGGGAAGAGATCTTTAATTTAAAAGTTAGTGATGTAGATGACACGGGTACTCAGCTAGTAGTTAAGATTAACCAAACAAAATCGCATATTCGACGAGCTTTCCCTGTGATTAATAGTGATGAGATTCACTATTTGGAACTGTTTAGAAAATACACTTCTCCCTGAAAGCTCTTTTGATAGGTATAGACAAGGAAAATATCTGTTTCAAAGAGCTGGTATACATACTGTTAGCGGAACACCTAAGAAAATAGCTGAGTTCTTAAAACTAGACCAACTGGAAAAATATACAGGTCATTGCTTCAGGAGGACATCCTCAACGTTGTTGGCCAATGCTGGAGCTGACCTTAAAGTTCTAAAACAGCACGGTGGATGAAAGACTTCTTCCGTTGCAGAAAAGTATATAGAAGAATCGATTGAAGGCAAAAAACAAAATTGCAGGAATGATCCAAAGGTGCTACATCACAGCCACACATCTTCCGCGATTACAGAAAACATTGTAAATCCATCAACAACTCTATTAATACATATTTCTGGCAACAGCAGTTGTACAATTAATGTCAATCTTTAAAAGCTAGAATAAAAGCTTAGTTTATGTTGATTCACTTATTATTTCAAACAACATTGGGAGAATTGAAGAGTACTGTAAAGTGCAAGTGTACCGTAAAGTGCCACTTCCCGGCACTTTACCATACAGTATGAAAAAAAGTACTTTTTCGGATAGTTTACTTAGTAAACAAGTAATAAGTCGCTTCCTGATTACTTCAAAGGTTATAAATCCATAAACTACTAACCGATTGTGAGTAAAAATTTAATTCTGCTCAATATCTTCATTATTTAAAATACTGTCAGATACCAATCTAGTGCAGGGGTGGTAGATCTTGCAAATGCACTGTTTGGTTACATCTTCAGTTTCTTTTTGACTACGGACTAGCCGTGAAATTACATCTTTACCAAAATAAAATAACTTCTCTTTCAAGACGTTCCCATTGTCTTCTTTCGTAATAAGCTTTCTCAATATTATAACACAAAGCATTTAGATAGACTTTTTAATACTTTCCTTTGTGATTTAAAAAAAAAGTATTCCACAAATATCTATGTTTATATCTGTTTTATATATTTTTTATTTTCTTATACAATGTTCGGTTGTTTATTTTTCAGAATAAAATCGTACAGAGTCAATTAAAATGGAATAATAACAGGTTTCAAGTACTTGCCACGCGTTTTATAGAATAACGACACGAATAATTATTTTAATTAGCCGTGATATGAAAATATTCTCTCCGTGATGCCCATATTCCTTATCTCATGTCAAGACGTGTTAATGCACATAGTAACACACGCTATGTTAGATGCGAGATCAACTCAGATAAATAAATATTTGCGGATAATTTATAAAATACTTATATAAACTGTAAATAAAAATTTACAGAACGACGAAAGAAAAACGAAATAAATAACAAACTCATCTGGAAGATATGAAGCCAATTCAGGGGTACCTCAAGGATCAAATTTGGGGCCTCTACTATTTTTAATGTTTATTAATGATCTGGTAAATGGTATAAATTCTGATTATTTAGTATTTGCTGATGATTTTAAATTATTTAAACAAGTACAGACTGTTAGAGACTGCGTTTCACTTCAAAAAGATATCAACAAAATTTTTGAGTGGAGTATAACTAATAAATGACCTAAGACCAATTTCGATTTTGCCAGTTTTATATAAGGTTTTAGAAAAAGTTATGAAAATTCAAATTAACACTCATATCGACAGATATTCAATTTTACCAGAGTCCCAATCAGGTTTGATATAACTGATAATTTATTTAGGGAGATTGATAAGGGCAAAACTGTGGCACTTATATTATTGGATTATTCAAAAGCCTTTGATACTATCAATCATAAAATATTATTGGCTGTTTTGAAATTTTGTGGTTTTCATTCTCAATCAGTATTGCTTATTCAGAGTTACCTTGCTAATAGGAGTCAGTTTGTAGAAACTAGTGTGGGAGTGTTAAATGTTAAACTTATCGAAGGAGGTGTTCCACAGGGGTCTATTTTAGGCCCTATTTTATTCTCCATATACGCGTGTAATATTGTTAATTGTTTAAAACATTGCAAAGCATTTTTGAATGCTGATGATACACAAATTTGTTATAGTTTTAATCACTTTGAATATGACTTGGCTCAAGATATTATTAATTTGGAACTTAGGTTATTATCTGAGCTTTCTAAACGTCACGAATTACTTATTAATCCAACAAAATCTTCGCTACTTATTTTTGGGAAATATCGTCACCATATAGAAGACAGAATGCTTATCTCCATTGATGACAAAAACATTCAGGTTTCAAGAAATGCAAGAAATTTGGGTTTGGAATTAGATACTGATTTAAGGTTTAAAAATCAAATTAACAAATGTTTAAAAAAAACTTATTGTAATTTAAAAATGCTATTTTCACATCGACATATTCTTTCGGAAAGAATTAAAATTATATTATGTGATTCATTAGTTCTAAATCATTTTAATTATTGTGATGTTGTCTATGGCCCTTGCTTAGAGGCAGCAGATGAGTTGAGAATACAAAGAGTTCAGAACTCTTGTGTCTAAGGTTTATATACGGTATTAGGAAGTTTGATAGATTATCTCATAAATTGGTTTCTTCCAACTGGTTAGATATGAGTGGTAGACGAAAACTTCATTCAGCTGTTATGTTTCACAAAATTGTTAAACTTGAGACGCCTCCATATTTACAAAGAAAAATTATTTATAGATCTGATGTTCACAACATTAATATTAGAAGTCGAGGTACCATATCTCCACCATTACATCACACTAGTATATTCAAGCGGTCTTTTACATTTAACATTTGTTCATTATACAATAGTATTCCAGGGAATATAATAAAACTTAAAGTGTCTGAATTTAAAAAGAAGTATAAAAATTTAATTTTTGCACAGACGTAAGGGATTCTCTTTTTCTTTTTTTCATGTGATAGTGGTGTTTCTGATGTTAACGAGCTTGCAGAAGTTTTATTTTATTATTTTTTTTTGTAGATTATGCAGCGTCGACTACTAGGTCATTGGCTGCGTGGCTTTATACAGTTCAATTTATATTGAATATATACACATACATACACACATCTACACATATACATTAGAGTTTCCAGTAGAAACCAGTGCATTTAAGAAACGATATCGTTGCTCTAAGCAGATCAGGGTTCCTCAAGTTTTCTGCAAAAACTGTGGAGAGACCAAAACTGTTTCTGAGATTATTTAAAGCTTGGCACTCCATTATGATATGCACTACAGTTAACCGTATTTCACATGACGGGCAGAGTGGATTGTCTCGACCAGAAAGCAGATAGGAGTGTGTTAATACAGTGTGACCTAATCGCAGTCTATGGATCCGAACTGCTTCTTCTCTATTCATTTTAATATCAGGTGTCCTTTTAACTACACTAGGTTTTATTGATCTCAGCTGAGTAGACTCAGCTTCCCATTGCCTTTGCCACAATTGCATAACACTTTGAGAAATGTTCGCCTTTATATCAGAAACTTTAACTGTTGTACAATCTATTGTATGGAAGGCAGCAGCCTGTCTTGCGAATTGATCAGCCTTTTCATTTCCAGCTATACCGAGGTGCCCTGAAAATTACAACTTTGTGCTCATCTGTCAACACCTTTAGTGTGTGGAGACATGCTAAAATCAGTGGATCACGGCTATAACGATTTGACATTGCGTTTAAGGTGGACAAAGAGTCACTAATAACAAGTGTAATTTTACTTTTTGAGGCTACTTGACAATATTTCAGCGCTTGTAGTATGGCATACTGTTCAGCTGTGAAGATCGAAGTTATGGGTTGGAGAGTCCATGAGTGAGCTATTCCGCCGATAACAATAGAACAGCCCACCCCCGACGCGGTCTTTGACCCGTCGGTATATATAACTTCAGCACATGGGTACTGTTCAAGGATGGCTTGAAAGTTGCATTTCAATTGTATCGCTGGCGTGTTACTTTTGGGGAAGTGGTTTAGCTTTGTATTGATTTGCACAGATGGGATCTGCCAAGGAGCTACTTCGTTACTACATTCATAGACTTTCATTTTGGTCATATCTAATTCTTTAGCTGTTTCGCTAATTCGTACATTGAGGGGTCTTGTGATAGTCCGCAGTCGATTATACACATCGTCATATGTATTCAGTACAGAGAAATTTCGATGATGTGGAATAGCTGATATATTGGCATCATATGAAAGTATGAGCCTCTTTCGCCTCAAGGCTAAAGGTTCAACAGCTGTTTCTACGTGAAGGCTTGTTGCTCTGGTTGTACGAAATGCTCCAAGACAGTAGCGTAGTGCTAAGTCTTGGATAACATTTAGTTTTTTGAGTACAGTAGGTCGAGCGGATGAGTATACAATGCATCCGTAGTCGATTTTTGAAAGAACCAAGGATTTATATATTCTTATTAGGACCTCCGTATCAGCTCCCCATCGGGTAGAACAGAGACACTTAATAACATTTAGTGTTGACTTGCATTTATAAACTAATTCGTTAATATGATTTCTTTATGTTAGTTTAGAGTCAAATGTCAGTCCCAGAAACTTGACAGATGTTTCACTGGGAATCAATTGGCCTTGCAGATAAAGTAGAGGCGCATTGTGCTGGCGCCGAAGCCTGCAGAAGTGTACACATTTTGTTTTGGTACTTGATAGGGAGAAACCACAGTTCATTGCATTTTGACTAATCTGATTTATTGCAGACTGCAAGTTACGGGAAAGTTCTTCAATAGAAGGCCCTGACGACAATATACATAAATCATCCACATATAGACATCTGTCTACTGCCGGATTAATCGAATCAGCCAGCTTGTTTATGGCAATGGCAAACAGCGTACAGCTAAGCGTAGATCCTTGAGGTATCCCGTTTTCTAATGCGCGGACCATGGAAAGCTTGTTGCCTAATCTTACTTGAAAACGCCTCTCAGGAAGGAAGGATTTTAAAAATTTTGGAAGATTACCTCTGAAACCCCAGATGTGTAGTTATTTTATTATTATATATTTTTGTGTATAGTCGAGACAGAGCAACGGGGTCAATGATATATTTATTTTTTTGTTTAGAAGAATAGGGATTCCCACTAGTATCAGTTTTTAACTGTTTGGGTGCTCCTTTTTCCTTACATCTAGGTAGTATTTATGTATTTATCTCTTATAGGTATAGGTAGGAAAAAAATTATGTATTATAATTTATATTGTAAAATTCTAAATGCTGGTATATGTATATGTGTATTTTTTATTTTTTTATTTGTTTTTCTGTTGTACCTACTTATGCTGTATTTTTGCCTGGAGAGTAATGAAATAAACTATTATTATAATTATTATTAAACTCTATTTTAATATAAATAAATGTAATATTATGACATTCTCCCGTCAAAAAAATCCCGTTATTTTTGATTATATGATGGATAGAGAGGTACTAGAAAAAAGAGAAGACGTTAAAGTTCTAGGTGTTACTTACAACAACACATTTTCTTTTCACAACCACATAAAAAGTATTAAAAACCATGCAAATAAAATGTTGGGATTTGTTATAAGAAGTTGTAAAAATTTTAATAACATAAATACAAAGAAAGTATTATTTTACAGTCTGGTGAGATCAAAACTTGAATTTGCATCTATTATCTGGTATGGTGAATATAAAACCATACTGAGGGATATTGAAATCATCCAGAACAAATTTCTTAGATACTTATATTATGGAAAATATCATAAATGGCCAGATTATAACTTAATAAGAACTTCTCATTTGAGAAATGAGTTTCAAATACTTTCAATAGAACAAAGGAGGGATATAACAGCTTTAGTATTTTTACACAAAATAATTAACGCCAAAATAAATTCACCTGAAGTACTATCTCTCATCCCTTTTAATGTTCCCGTTAGAAACAATCGTACCTTCCCGATGTTCAAGATACCACTGGTTCTGACTACATGCCATTCATTCACCACTTGTTGCCATGCTACGACTCGCTAACAATTTCAACCTTTTAATTGATTTGAATTGGGCATTATCATTGGTAACTTTTAAAAATAATATTTTGCATCATATAATTAATTTTACAGTGTTATGGTTGTTAATATAGATTCTTAGGATATTGGTGTTAAGTTCCTAGCAATTATGGTAATTATTTATTATAATAACATATTATCATATTTGTTTTGTTTTTAGATACGTTAAATATTGTATTATATAATCACGTAATTAGGTTGTAAAACTTGTGTGATTATAAATAAATAAATAAATCATTACTTAAACAAAGTGTCTAATTAGGAAGTTATATAAAAATGCAGTTGCGCTGAAGAGTAGCAAATAAAAAAAGCAGAAAGTTCGTCCCATTGAAAACATCGGTTTTACATAAATAAAACATTATACAACGTCCAGTCTGTATATAGTCATAGAATAATTGGCCGTGCACTTGAAAACGGATCCAAAAGTGTGTACGGCTGGTTTTTTTTATAAGTCGGTTTGAAACGGCTGGTATACAGGTGTTTTGCTAATAAGGAATCATACGTTGATTCAAAAGTGTCCTATTAGACTCATTTCGCATTTTCCAGTATCGAATACGCGTGACAAGTGATGCGGTGCCTTTGCAGACACGTCTGTTGCATTTTTTTTCACATGAATAAAACATTTACGCAGAATACATTATTACATACTTAGGTCATTGTGAAAATGAATGTAAAATATACCATACGCAAAAAAGTTGGGGGATAATATTTAAACACTTAGTTCAAGGATTACAACGTGGTGATGACGAAAGATGTCTTGATTTTAATGCAAGAATGATGTTAAAAATTAATGATGATCCACATTTTTTATTAAAAACATTGTGGAGCGATGAGGCTACATTTCATTTATTCATTTATTTAATGGCTGTGTTATAGGCCCTTACTTTTTTAACGGTGTTCGATATTTAGATTTTTTAGAAAACATACTTCCCGATTTGCAAGAATATCCCTCTTCATGAACGTCAAGAAATGTGGTGACAACAAGACGAAGCACTTCCACACAATGCGAGAATCATTAGCTACCACCTTCAAAACTGTTTCGATAACCACTGGATAGCAAACAACTCTCCAGATATTATGTGGGAGGCACGCTCACCTGACTTGTCCCCTCTTGACCATTTCTTTTGGGAAGCGATAAAACATATTGTTTATCAATCAAAACCGCAAAATGTAAAAGAATTAAAAAAAAACATGACAAGCATTACTCCTGCAATGATTAAACCCACATGTACAAGAAATCTTCTAGTAAGATTCGAAATGTGTGATGCAGCAGGTGGACTACAATTCGAACATCTAATGTAAATAATATTTATTTATAGAAGTAAATCATCCATAGCACAAATGTGACTAATTGGTAAACGAAGAAAAATATCAATATCAATGTCACAAAATTTTATTTTATTAAAAAACAGCAACTAGTTTCGGTTAACCAATAACTCAACTAGGTTTAATGAGTTGCTACTCACCTAGTTTTTAGTTTTTAATATTTAATTTTAATCATTATTTCCTTCATTTAATGCTTTCCTTTTTTCAATGACACAATTTTGATATACATAAACTTTTGCTTTATGCAAGCATGGTAGAAGTTGTTATTTTTCAATTACAACTATAGTTATTAAGCCTGATGATGGTCTATTGATAGGCCGAAACTAGTTGCTGTTTTTTAATAAAATAAAACTTTGTGGCATTGATTTTGATATTTTTCTTCATTTAATATTTATTAGTTAATTGTTATTTTTATTACATTTATTTTTTTTGTTCCTTTAAGCTTTAAGATTTTCTTGATTAATTTAACAAAAATGAAAAATAAACTGATATTTTCTTGATTACCTACGAACCCATTTTATTTTTAAAAAATTAGTTGAATAGATGATGGAAGACCAAAATCCAAAATTATAAAAAAAATTAAAGGGTACTATTAAGATATTCAAAGTTAGGGGTTGTAACTAAGGGATGAATATTTAGGGGATATTTTTTTCTACGTCACATTAAAGTGTATTGGAAATGGAATAGATCAGTTTTCGTCCCATTCGAGAATATTTATTCGTTTAAGAGATATAGCCTGGATAAAATAGTCTGGGAAGTATTTTGTAAAATATTTTTGTTTTGTTCAGCATTTCCAATAAAAACATAAATAAGAGTTTATTGCAAATTTGCTTATTCGAGATTTGATTAGATGTTTCACAAATGTTTTGAATCTTTTGGAGTACTGAAAATATTTATATAGTTTAGGGTTTAAAAGCAATATTTGTGGAATACCTTTCTATATTGCAATAAACAATTTAATCATAATTCTAATTTTTCAGCTTTGCTATTATACCACGCTTATTTTAATTTTACATTCTACGTTGTTGTTGGAACAAAGGCGGTATAAATAGAATAGACAAAATAGTTTCATTATATAAGAAAAACAAAAGTATTTTAATATTACGTTGTGCTTTACACTAAGATCGTCTTCTGAACTTTTTATGAGTACTTAAAGTTTTACATGCCTACTAATTCCATAATCTTATCGGAATTCCAATTATCCGTACCACATCGACATTCATTTTATATGCACCTTATGCAGATTTAGTATAAATTCAACTAAACTGATTGTCTTTTCTCACAATTTAATGCTCAGTTTTTATGAGAAATTTTATTTTTGTTTTAATATTACTTTTATAGTAATTTCAAGGCTAGTTTAATAACACGCTTGATTAAGATTAGGTGGGTAATTTCTAAAAAAATTATCCTTTAATAGTTAATTGCGTATCGTAATGTAACTTTTACGCACGCAAATTTTTGTTTTAAATGGTTGGCGACATGAGTGAAGTATCTAATGACAAGACTATTGACAATGACATTTGTGGCTAATAGCAATTTATTAATTTAATATTGTTCTTTAAGAAAGTATCTGTGAATATGAATATAATATTTTACTTATAAAATATATTATTTATTTATTTATTTATTTATTTATTGCCCAACAGAAAAAATCCATTTACAGGACAACATAATTAGATTACAAAAAACTAAAAACAAAATTGTTACAACAATACTAAAAAGATACATATGCATACATATACAGCGAATAGAAGTAATATAATACTCTTACGGCCGCTTGCACCGACCTTCTTTAAGGGACATTCAACTAATTGACCTTTAATTTTAATGGTTACTTAAGTTCCAAATGCTTTAATCGATGTTTAAGGGTCCCTTAAAGTTGGTGCAATGAACAAAAACCGTTAAGAGTACTTTAAAGGACCGTTAGTCCAATTGTCCCTTAAAAAAAAAGTCGGTGCAAACGGCCGTAAGTATACCTTAATGTTAATAGCTAATACAAATATAAAAAAAAAGAATTTTCAAAGTAAATGAAATGACACAAAATAAAGTAGTGGCATGTTATGCAAGTAATAAGTTCAAATAAAAGTTTTGATTGGATTTAGCCAGTAGACTAGTTAAAGAATGGAAATTTATGTCATAATCATCTGAAAGTTGGTTATAGTTCTTACAAATTCTAAACATAGGTGAATTATATAGGATATATAAGTTAAATCCCCATTTATACGTCTAATTTCCAAAAAATCGATATTAAATCGATGCACCAATATATCTTGATCAATTCTTCTTTCAGGATAGACTCCATCTATTCTACTAGCCAGAAATTTAAGAAACCTACGTTGAACTTTTTCAAGAGATTCAACGTAAATTTGGTAGTGTCGGCTCCAAACCATAGATGCTTATTCTAATTTAGATCTAACCAGCATAAAATATAATGATTTCAATGCAGCAAAATTCATAAATGTTCGACAATTTCTAATTATGAACCCCAAAGACCTGGTAGCCAGTGATACTACATTGTTTATATGTTCAACAAATTTTAATTCGGAATCAAATGTTACACCGAGATCACGTATCTGAGTTGTTCTACTTAAATCGAAGTTATTGATTTTATAATTATATGTAATTGGCTGTTGTTTTCTACTAAATGTGCAAACCTTACATTTGGCGGGATTAAGAAATAGTTTATTATTTTCACACCATCCAATAATTTTATTTAATTCTAACTGGAGAAGCAAACAATCATCCTCTGTATTAACCACTTTGTATATTTTCAAATCATCCGCAAAAAGTAGGTGTTGTGTGTGTAATAAGCTAGAGAGATCGTTTATAAATAGTAGAAAGAGCAAGGGTCCCAAATTGGATCCTTGCGGTACACCGGATGTTTGACAGTAAATTCTTGATGAATGGCCGTTATAAGCAACAAATTGCATTCTGTTATCTAAATAAGACGTAATTAATTTAGTAAGAGAGCTGCTGAAGCCAAAGTTACTCAGTTTTTGTATTAGTACGGTATGATTAATTTTATCAAAAGCCTTTGTAAAATCAGTGTATATCACATCAACTTGTTTCTTATCATCAATTGCCTCAGCAATGTATTGTGTAATTTCGACTAGATTGGAAGCTGTAGATCTTCGATTGGTATATTATTCATTTTAAAATATTTTAAAACATTAACATTTGATAATTTAAATGTCACAACTGTCAAATTTTATAAATTACACCGTGCTGCCGACATACTTTTTAAAATAAAAATTTTCGTAATTACATAAAAATAAAAAATTAATTTAAAAAATGGTAAAAAGGGCAAAATATAAAAAATATTATAAACAACTTATTTCATATGGCTGTTGTGACACTCGTTCTTTAAAAAACTCATCGCTTCGCGATTCGTTTTTTAAACTTGAACTCGTGTCATAACAGAATTCCATATGAAATGCGTTGTTTAATATACTATTTACGTACGCAAATTTTTGTTTTAAATGGTTGGCAACATGAGTGAAGTACCTAATGACAAGACTGTTGACAATGACATTTGTGGCTAATAGCAATTTATTGATTTTATATTGTTCTTTAAGAAAGTATTTGTGAATATGAACATCATCTTTTACTTATATAATATTATTATTGGTGGTGGTATTCATTTTAAAATATTTTTAAACATTAACATTTAATAATTTTATGTTCAAAACTGTTATAAATTATACAGTGCTGCCAACATACTTTTTAAAATCAAAATTTTTGTAACTTACATACAAATAATAAATTAATTTAATAAATGATAAAATGGTAAAATATAAAAAAATATTATAAACAACTTATTTCATATGGCTGTTGAAACACTCGTTCTTTGTAAACTTGAACTCGTGTCATAACAGAAAGGCATATGAAATGCGTTGTTTAATATACAATTATAATCCATTTAAGAAGGTAAAGGTACTCACCCGTTTGGCTATTTTATATTATGGTAAAGCTTTTGGTGCATTAGACCATAGTATCAAGAAATCTCACTGTTTGGGGTTTTGAGGAATTGTTCTAGTCAATACCTGTAATAATTACTCACATTTCCGTAAGGATGATGTTGGATGAGCTGTAAAATATTACAGAATAGGTATCTATTTGTAACATTTCATTAACCACGTGGGTCTTCGGCTTCATTTTAGTTATAAACTGTCCAAACTGAGAGCAGGTGTTCAACAAACGTTTTACAGTTTTTTTTATTTATATGAGGCTTCTCAGGTTATCTTTTAGCAAAAGCATGGCAAGTTCTAGATCCTATACTGTTACTTTCGGTATAACCGAATTGTAGGTAAAGTACGTTTCACAATAATTCGTTGACTTGGTACCTGCTCTTAACTGCTCTTTCTTTTTCAGGTAAAATTTTAAATTATTATTACTGACCATCAATAGTAAATCATTAGTAAATGATTTTTGATTTTCTTAATCATCTTGGAAGAGAAAGTGGGAGTTTCGGGGTAATTTGTTTTTAAAATTCTCTCCTAGAATTTTAGTTTGTACTAAACATTATACTCTGAAAGTAATCTTGTGTTTATAACTAAGTATGTGGCGTCCTTGGGCAAAAAAGTGCATTTATCGCCGGATGCGAAACAAATTGTGAAAAATGTATTTGAAACATTGAATAATCGAGGTTATAGTGTAACCGATGCAGCAGAAGAAACATGTAAGTTAACCAAAACCCCAATATCCACAGTAAAAGATATTATCAATAAGCCAATAAGTAAACGAAAAAAACGAAGTGACGTTAATAATACCATGTGTTGATGAAATACAAAAAGATATAATCCGACGAACGATAAATGTCCTATACCAAGAACAAATAATACCAACACTAGATTGTATAAAAAAACGGTTACTTAAAGACGACACGGGAATTATTTGTAGCCGTACAAGTTTGTGGAAAATTATTTCTCAAATGGGATTTAAATATTGTACCATTAATAAAAGACAAGTGATAATGGAGTCATATCGTTTACGAATGTGGCGTTGTCATTACTTACAAGCTATTTAAAAATATAGAAGTGAAAACCTTTCAATTATCTACCTCGACGAGACATGGTATGACACCCATGATACTCCAACGAAGGGTTTTGTTGATTCATCTGGAAATTGCAAAACAAAGGCTCCATCAAATAGAGGACAAAGAATTACAATAATACATGCCGGATCAGAAACAGGTTGGGTTCCAAACGCTTTACTGTTATCAGCAAAGAATATTAAAGATTCAAGTTTAGATTATCACGAAGATACGACAGCAGAACTTTTTGAAGATTGGTTTGAGAATTATTTATTGCCGAATATACCGGAAAAAAGTATAATTGTAATGGACAATGCAACTTATCATAGCCGTCAATTAAATAAAGTACCAAATAGCAACAACAATAAATGGGAAATTCAAGAGTATTTGTTAAAAAATGACCTTTATTTTGAAGAATCGTACACAAAACGTGATCTCTTACAAGTTGTAGCAGCGTTCGGTATTGAAAAAGAATACGTTTGTGATACTATTGCTAAAAATATGGGCCACACAGTGTTACGGCTTCCCCCATATTATTGCATGTTCAATCCTATAGAACACATGTGGCATCAGCTAAAATCCAAAGTTAGATCGGAAAACGTTTTACCCACATTAAACTCAATTGTTATAGAGTTAATCAGAAATGTGACAAGTAATAATTTGTTTGTTTGCTTTTAAAAAATTTCGTGATTTTTTTTACAAAATAAATTTAAGTTTTAGTAAATGTTACTGAGTTTTATTTAAATCTATTTTGAAAACCGGATTACGGATCTGTAAATGTTTACTGTACAGTGAGAAATTTATAACCTTTCATTACTAATCCCCTAAGTTCAGGTACCGAGTCAACGAATTATTGTGAAACGTACTTTACACTACCTTATCAATATATATATAATAAAAAATATTTTTTCTAATTTTGACAAATAAAGTGACAATTTTTAAAACTGATTGATATTATTAAACGTCTTACTTTTTGTAACTAGTTGTATAAAGTAAAATTTTTTGCAATTGGTGACGAAAAATGCATTTCAAAATTAGTGACAAAAAGAATTATTCTCTTTATTAAACTGTTATAATATAAGTTAAAAACATAAATTATAAATTCATTAATTATTATAAAGTTATTGCAATTATTCAAATTAATTCCCGACGACATATTTTTTCATTGCTCCATCTTGCTGTTATTTGGGAAGCGGCGCACATTGCATTAGATGTTTCACCAAAGATTTCTTGCGCTATAAGTTTTTTTATTATTCATGGAATTTTCAACATATCCCTCCGCAACAGAGGTAGATTTCCAACATGCATGCCTCTTTAATATTAATATATCAGCGCCGCTGTCTGCTAGGAAAGTGGCAGAGCCTCTTCTGAAGCAATGGCCAGTATATAGTACAGGATTTGAAAGACCAAGAAATTGTGCAATAACTTTTGGCAGACTGCTAAATGTGTTTATTCCCACAGGATTTCTGGTACATGTTCCATTCGCATATTTTACAAAAAATCTGTTGTGTTTAAGAATCTGGGGACGCAACTTTATATTTTTTCTTAATATTTCAACGAGATTCGTATTTTCAATGTCTAGTGGTTATTGCAAACTGCCATATAACTTTTGTTTTTGAATGTGGGATATCAACACGAAAATGGCTTCCTTCGTCTATAACATTTTCAATTAGAAGAAATGTTAATTCTGCTTTTCTGCATCCTCCTGCCATTTCATTAATAACAACCTTTAACTTTTTAGCAATGTACCCGTCCGCTTGCCTTTTAATATATGCTACCAAATTTTTAATATTAATATTCTTTTTCAGATTTAGTTCAGACCTCTTCTCAGCTGTATTCTTGGGCGTAGCGCAAGCGTTTGACAAGGACTGGCATGAAGGGCTATTTCATAAACTACACTCTATGCTTCCTAGACCACACACAAAAGTGTTAAGATCTTATTTAACCAACAGATACATTAGGATCAAGCAGGAAGGTGACTATTCTGATCTAAAAGAAATAAAAGCTGGGGTTCTACAGGGTAGCGTTTTGGGTCCGGTCCTGTATCTTCTCTATACTTGTGACCTACCAGAGTTAGATGAAAATACTGTAGCTACATTTGCTGATGATACAGCCCTCTTGGCAGTTGGCAAACACAACATAGAAACAACTAGTATACTACAAAATGCAATTGATAAATTTAAACAATGGACAGAAAAGTGGAAGATCAAACTAAATGAAAGTAAATCAACTCATGAAGACTTTACTAATAGGAGGATAGAATATATACCAATCTATATGAATGGACAACAAATTCCATATGCAAACACTGCCAAATACCTTGGCTTAGCACTAGACGCTAAGCTTCGATGGAAAGCTCATGTGAAAAACGTGAAGAACTAGGTTATAGATATAAAAGATGTATTGGCTTCTGGGTAAATATTCGGCAATGTCAACACATAATAAGCTTCTCCTTTACAAGCAAACTATAAAACCGATCTGGACGTAAGGAATACAACTATGGGGTGTACCAAAAAGAGTAATATTAAAATAATACAAACCTTTCAAAATAAAGTGTTAACCCTTAAAAGCCCGAATTATTTTTTTTCAAAAAATTCAAGTAGTCTCATGATTTTTGAACTAAATTAGGGTTAGTGAAACTACCTCAATGTTTTTCAATTTTTTTTAATATGCCTAATAGTAAAAAAACTGTGTTACATATATGTAACGCTGGGCTTTCTTACTACCTATTTAATCATTTAGTATGAAAACCCACATTACATGTTAAACAAAGTCCAATATTATATTCCAATATATATTCTATCGTAGCGAATGTCTTTACTAAGTCTATGTCCTTGAGAACTCGTTAGTGAAGATGATGGCCTTTCACCCCTTTTTGCCGCAGTACCATATATTTTTAGGCAAGAGTTTACAATTTCTCGTCTAAACTGCAGTTGAGTAGCGGTCTTTCCAGACTTCTTGAATAAAAACCAGGCATTTTGTATAGAGACATCTATCAGCCGCGATAGTAGAGCCCACCACCATTTTTTGGAACGAATTGCTATGCGGTACCTTTCTATATTTTCGTCCATCAAATCAGTTCCTCCCATTGCTGCATTATATTTCCCGATCAGATAATTGTATGCCATTTCCAGAGCTTCTTTTAGCGTAAACTCTCTCCCGAAGAAAAAAGACAAAGATAAGTAATGAATTCTGTGAAATAACCAAACTGTACTAAATACGATACGAATTTGTGGAAAACTGGAAAACTATTGTACAATACATATCAAAACACCTTATTTATCAACAATTTTTTCAAGTGTTCACAATGTTCGAACCTAAGAGCGAACTTTACTAAATACGATACGAATTTGTGGGAAACTGGAAAACTATTGTACAGTAAATATCAAAACACCTTATTTATCAACAATTCTCTCAAGTGTTCACAATGTTCGAACCTAAGAGCGAATTCCAAAACACAGTCATTGAAAGTCCTAGCGTTACTTATATGTAACACACAACTTTTAGGTAAATTTTACAAATAACCAAAATTGTTTTCCAAATTCTAGTCTTACAGTTCCCTCGCACAATTATTGCATATTTCACTTCAGAAATGTATTTCCCAACTGATATATCATTTGATAAGCTATAATACTTACACGAAAGTTGGTTCCATTTTCAAATCACGTTCGAATCGGCCGTTTTTTGTTTGCTTCCAGAACACTCGTAAACAACACAACGCCGGCAAACGTCGTTTGCAATCAGTACCGTGGTGTTTTCTTGGTGGGTAGGCACCGTTATCTAGCCGTAAAGTGCAAAAACTTAAGCACAGTAAATTTCATCATCCACCTTTGCATTTGTTACTTATATGTAACGCAGGGCTTTTAAGGGTTAAGGGGCATTGTCAATGCACCCTGGTATATTCGTTACGAAGATCTCCATAGGGACCTAAGGGTGGAGTATGTAGATAAAGAAGCCCAAAAAGCTGCAAAAAACAATGAAGGAAGACTTCACCAACATAAGAACATCGAGGCAATAGGTACAGCTCCTGGATCACACAAATCAGAAAAGAAGACTGAAGAGGACCAAACCTCATGAGTTAGTGTAGTGCAGTGTAGTGCAAAAGAAAAGTAAAGTGATAGTGCGCAAGAATAATGTGCCCTATGTAAAACAGTAGAAACTAAGAAGACATCAAAGGGTGACTCTTATATTTAGCTGATTAGTATATTAGGAATAAAAAAAAAGCTACTCATTGGTCTTAGAACAGATTGTAGAAAATTTTAATATAAAAAAAATAAAAAAAAGTTCAGACCTTAACATTGAGTAAAGTGTCCATAATGTGGAAACTTTTAGATATTTCTTACCCTCAAAATATGCAAGTAAAACTTTCTCATTAACATGTTTAATTTTCTTCTCATCACATCACGTAACAAATTTTTCGTATGCCAAATCAATTTTTTTTTGACCGTCAAATATTTATGCAATATTGAATGTATGCTGGTCCCACTAATGCCTAAGGTTGTCTCAATCTCATGATAGGTCACATGACGATCTTGCAATATTAGTTCGCGCACAGAAGCAGCTGATGTTGAACGACCGGCACGAAATTCATCTTGGAGTGAACTACGGACACGATTGACTTCACCATACCATCGAGAAACACTGGTCCTTGATGGAGCTTTATTGGTAAAAATTGAATTAAGTTTATCCATGCACTGTTGCTGAGTTAATCCACGTCGAAGTAAAAAATAATCGCACAAAAATGTTTACTATTTAATTCCATTTTTGGGCCGAGATGAATCTATTAAGTTACTGTAAACAACACAAATAGCGCTCGTATGTCAAAACGTTCTGAGTACGTATAAACTCAAAAATGTCCATATTTACGATAGAGCTGGTGTTGCCAGATTGCAATACCAGGGTTGCCAAATCCCGAAATATAAAAGGCAACCGTCGTTTAGTGCGCTCAGCTACGCCGTTGGACTGTTGACTGTTAAATGCAGCCATTTGATGTGAAGATAAAAATTGTATAAAATCCCTTTTAACATTATCAGTTCGTAATGCCTTAATTTTCTTACCTGACTGATTTTCTACAAACCATTTAAAATATACAAACTTGGTTTTCACCTCTGTCTTAGAAGAAATCAAATATACAAAAATTCGTAGAGTGACCTATTACCTTGTAAAGAGACTTCTGACATAGCTCCACACAAATCAGAATGTATAAGATGTAGCGGCTCTGTTGCTCCAGTAAAAGCAGTCTTTTTAAGATTTTCTCTTCTGATTTGCTTAGACACATGTTGTACAAGAATCATTATCTACCTAACTAAAATTTATAATTGGCTGATTTTTAAGTAATTGCATTGCATATTTTATTGTATCTTTAAAGCCGTTTTAGATTGTCTTTGTCCATTAATTCGTTTAACAGTTTTGTTTTTACAAGATTACTAGTAATTGGTTCATATTTTTCAGTTAAACCTTCAAGCAGAAATGCTGCCACTGAAGCATCGTCAATCTTCTTTACAATGTCATCAAGATCTTGAACAATACTCAGTACAGCATTTATGTATAACTTCATAGTTCTTTAGATTTAATTTGTATATTTTATTTCTGTAGAAGGATTATCTCCTTCAGAGTATCATTCAATAGTCTCCTATTATAGAGCGGGTCACAGTTATTATGCAGCGTGGCCGGCATAGGCCAATGTAAATCTTATGGGCGAATATTTAACACTGTTGCCGCTTTGGTTACGGCTTGAACCACAATTAACTCAGCCAATTTATTTTCGTAGAAACGTTTTATTATGAATTTTGCAAAACAGATGTATTCTATATAAATATTATTAAAAAATGGAATTCAAATCTATGTATGTAGATTGTAATCAGTATATACCTGATCACTTGATGGATTATTTAAGTCTCTACTAAATCTTTCAGACAAATTCTAATCCTATTGCCAGTGAAAATATTATTTAACTACAAAGATGCTAAGTATTTTTACCTGTATAATCCCTTGATCCTCGTAAACCGTTATGTAATATTCCTGGAATGTAGAGGTAAGTAAATGTACAGGTAAGTAATAACATAGACAGGTACCTATCTGTTTCTGCTGATAAACGAAAGGGCATTATTGAAACAACAGCCATGCAGTTAGCAGCACCGTTTGAAAAATTTAAACAGGGTGAAAATCTTCATCGTCAAACCAAGAGGCTTTTATTGAATATTTTAACGTATACGTTGAATACAAAAGATGACAAAAGTGTGACAGCGAAAATAGAACTGATTTTTGAAATGACTGGTCTTAGTGTGAGAACAGTGTATAATCTGAAAAGCGAAGCCGCTACTGGACCTTTGACATCGCCAAAAAAACGAAGACGGAACAGCAGCCAGTCGAATTCAAGACTGATCACCTACGATGAAGGTATCCAATCGCACATACGAAAAGCTGTGCATGAATTCTACTCCGAAAATATTCCACCAAGGACTGGCAAAAGTTCTTGCTAAAATAAATTCAAAAGAAAATGTACCAAATTTTTCTGAAAGTACGCTAAGACGCTTGCTTAACGATATGGGGTTTGTTTATGGAAAGAGAGGAAGAGACTCGATTCTAATAGAAAGAGCCGATAGAATCGCCTGGAGGCACAAAGATTTAAGATCAGTGAAGAAGTTCCGCGAAGAAGGATATAACGTAATATATCTGGACGAGTCAAGGATTAATGTTGGCCACAGTGTAAATTTTGAATGGAAGACACTACCATAAAAAATGCCCGAGATGCATTTGCCAAAGGACTGACAACAGAACTGAAGTCTCCAAGTCAACGAGGACCGAGATTTGTTCTTCTTCATGCAGGCTGGAAAGACGGTTTTCTTGAGGATGCTGAAAAATCTTTTCTGGCAAAGAAAGGTGCAGACGATTACCACGACGAAATGGACGCAGAAGGCTGTGAGGCCTGGTTTAAAGATCAATTGATCCCTAATTTGCCGAAAAACAGATCAAAGAATGTTGTAGTGTTGGACAATGCGTCATACCATTCGTTTTCCAAAGATAACTTGGAATAAGGAACAAATAAAGTACTAGGTACTGGAAAAAGAGATTTACTTCCAGGATGATTATTTAAAAACAGAATTATTGGCTACTGCAAACGCGTTTAGAGAGCAGGACGACCTAAGAAAAATAGACGACATTGCCACGGAACAGTCCTACGATTACCACCTTATCATTGCGAATTAAATCCTATTGAAATGGTGTGGAGCCAAGTGAAAGGATATGTGGCTCGTAATAATAGTACTTTTAAAAAAGAGGATGTGGAAAAACTTATAAAAAAAGCGTATTCGCAAGTAACCCCAATGCAGTGGTCTAATTATGAAAAAAAGGTAGAGAAGACAGAGGAAAAGATGTGGCAAACAGATCATTTAATGGAAGACATTAAGCCAATAATAATAAATCTAAATGAAGACGATAAAGATGAAGACTTGGATGACGTTGAAGATCAGTAATATATTTCTTAACCCTCAAATGTTCCATTCAATTTTCATTTATTTTAGTTATTACCTGCTAATCATTGTCATTTTTAAAGTTTAATTTTAATTCAAGTTAAAATACGTAATTATTAATTCATTTACTTATTCTATATTTTATTTGTTACAACAACCCGCCAGAAGAAGAAAAATCCTCGGAAAAATCATCGAAACGTCGGCAAGATTTCATTAGCTTTTCTCTGTTAATCGTTCTCCCTTAAAATTTAGATGACAGCTGACTTTTTTACCACTCGTCTTGTAATTATGTATATATTATTATTATTGACATATTTTTAATATTAATTATATTATTATATTATTATTTCATAATTTGTAAGGCCGCTGTATTTATTTATTTCTTTATACGTGATAATTAAACGTATAAAATTTGAATATTTTAGCGGATTTACAATATTTTCCTTCAAACGCGTAAAATTTATCTAAAAGCAATATTATAAATATTCTTAATTACTCAATATATCAAATGAATAATTTAGTCAACATTTAAATCATAATAGTAACACAATGGCAAGTTATATTCCCGCGCCAGTTGGAACCAAATTCGAAGAACATGCCGATATGGCAACGCCGTCGTCCATAAACGCAATGCTGCATAATAACTGTGACCCGCTCTATAGAGATCCTTATGCAAGAGATAGTTGCTTATCTTAAATTTCCAAGATACATATTCATCTTTACCACGAAGACATATATCCAAAGTTCGTGCTGATAACGTGTAATTTATATAATAAATATTAAAAAGTATTGACTAATTTATTTATATTAAATAATATACATTGACATTACATAATGATATTAATATAAACAACAGTTCACAATGATATTCATAAAGCTAATGTTTTTTACTACTAAAATGCCCTTCATTTTAAATTATTTTATTTAAAACATATTGATTAAAACACAGCACGAGCTTCCCATTTATCTTCATTAGCTATAACCAACTATTGATATCGTGATAACTTATTTACTTTCAGCGAAATTAATTCAGAGATACTCCCATCTAATTCGTCTTTTTCATATGCGAAACATAGACAGAGGACAGGTGAAGATAATTAAAACAAGAACAACAACTAAGTAGGCTCTTTTTGTTGTTCAAGGAGTACATTCCTGATTTTATTTTCTTTATCGTACAAGGCATATAGTAGCTGAAAGCCTACAGCCGTTTATGCCAATTAATTTTATGGAGATTATATATGCTCATGGCAAGCATAGCAAAATCATTATCATACACTAAACATACATTATGCCTTTCAATGGTAGAAAATAATTCTCTCTAATGCAAATCGATTTAAATGTATAGGGTATACGTAAAATATGTATATAAAAATATTTTAATTTCATGATACAACATTTTTAAAATATTATTGACTCCCTAATAGTTTTTCTTAAGAGCCAATACGCCTAAAGGTAGCGCGAACTGATGACAGAGAAATTAAAGTTCTGAGATACCCACTACCGTTTAAAATTAGCCCAAGGCTGGACTAAGTACAATCGGAGACCCAAATCGGAATTTATTATATTCGCAATACGTATATTTTGAAATTACTTTCTTAAGAAAATGGAAAAATCATTGTGCAAATCATTGTTCAAAATAATATTTCATACCTACCTATTGTAATTGTTATCGATAAAATATTGAATTACTTATACAAAATTAAAAACTAAGGATTTCACAATTTATACAGGAAAAAATTAAAGTTTTCAATAAAATATTTTTTGAAGAAATGACAAAGTAATTAGTCCAGGCGTGCTGTACTTTTAGACGGAAATTCTGATACCTGGAATGTAACAGTTGGAGGTGATAAAGGGGCTTATAACACATGAAATAAAAATACATTAACTATTTCAATTATGATCATAAACTTATTAGGGGTGAAAAAGGTTGAAAAAGGGATAAAAAACTGAAATATTGCTGTTTGCGGCTAAAATTGACGTCAAAATGAAAAGTGCCCAATAGAAAAGTTGTAGATCATGTAGAAATCTAAAACTTTTCTTTCGGTAATTTTCTCACATAACCTCAATTTTTCGAAGAAAAAGGAAAAAAAAAAACGATTTTTCGTTTTTAATTTTTAATTTTCCAACGGATTCGTCAATCTTGGTGAAACTTGGTGAAAACTTACCTTTTTATGTCCAAAATAACCTCGAATTTTCTCAACCTTGTAACATAATAATTTTCCGAGAAATTTGATTTTTCTGGAAAAATCTCTTTTTTTTTCAACTGTAAAGTTTGCTCGGAAAATATTATTGGAAAAGATTTTCCTGGGGCTCATTTTTTTCGTTTTTACGTCTACTTTCACATGAAATAAAAAAATACACCTCTCATTTAAAAATGTGCTCAAAAATAAATAAAAAGCAAAAAATGAATTTTGCAACAGCTAAATTTGCAATAATTGTTAAATTTCTGTTATAAAATATTAAAATATGCAAAAGCCGACTCTTGCATTACATTCTACGGGAAAAATTACAGGAGAAAATGTATTTCATTATTTAGTCGGATTTTTATTTCATTTGCAATATTATTATAAACACTCAAGTCTATTAATGAAATTAATAACCTGAGCGGTGATTTCATGGTTTTTACTATTGTTGTATGCTGATTTGTTTATATTATAAGGTTTTTCATAAGATAAATCGATTTGTTGATATTACAAGGCCCAAATATCCTTCCATCAGAGCCCTATAACCACCTTTTCATAAGTGACAAAGTGTAGACATGACAACTCTAACTAGCCTAGGGGCCTAGGCCTTTTGTTTTCTCTTTAACCTTGTAACATTTCAGTATACAAAATATACTATCATTCGTAACAAACAAAATATTGTCTTTTCAATATATTTTTTAATTACAATTACGAATTACTTAAAACCGAACAATTATTATATTAAAAATAAACAAATTATTCCAAAAAGTCAAAGAAAATTAAAATTTTGATGAAAATTGGGCTATAGGGTTCTGATGGAAGGGTATTTGAGCCTTGTAATTATCAACAAATCGATTTACCTCATGAAGAACCTTATAATATAAACAAAGCAGCATACATTGAAAATTAAAAACTTTATTACGAAAAGAAATATCCAATTAAGATGTCCGAAATAAAAAAAAAAAACAAAATAATCTAACCTAATAACATAAAATAAAGTCTTAAAAATTTATTATAGGTAAACAAAGCTGACTTATTTTGTCGCACTCAACTAAGGTGGTCCCTCAACAAATAATTTTTTTAAAACTACAACAAAACGAAATGGTTAGTAAGTTTACAACATAAAATTTATTTAACTGTTTAATTACCTACTTGTTTTTCCTAAAATTATATAAACCCATTAGTGTACGTGAAAAGTGAAAAGAGGTTTTAAATAATATAAAAAAATAAATAATCGATTTAGATCTAATGCAAATAATATACTTATTAGAATGAGATATTCCATTCTGTATTATGACAATTGTGAAAAATTTTAATAAAGGGATGAAAGTAAAATCAAATAATCTCAACTGAGGTATTTCTACATATCCACAAATATTTAGGAAAGAGAAAGTCCAGATAAAATTGTTGTAATAAAGAAGTTACTGAAAGTAAAAGTCATTATTCTTGATCGAAATTGATACCACATAGATTACAAAAAAAAATTAACCAACAAAGATGGTAAGATTTAAAAAAGTTTTAATTATCATCAGATACAAGTACAACTAGTATTAAAAGGAAATAATATTGTAATTTTATCATTTGGATCCCCTTAGGGACGATTGCTGAACAATAATCTAGACAAGAGACGACTTTTGGTTCGGTGCTAAACTTAAAAGGATTATTTTTAAATAAATAATTTTTATTGAACAATTAAGAATATAATATTAATCTCTGGTTTATTCATTTATTAAATAATAAACAGACGATTGGTGAGTTTCGTGACTTTTGAAATGACCACCCAAAATTGGTCACTGGCTCTTCCTTTATATATCAGCACAGAATACACCAGCTACGTGTATTATGTGATGCCAGTGAAAAATAAGAAAAACGCGGGAACAAGTCGAGTGTCTCTTTAATTCTCAATTTTGAGTTAGGAAAGTACCATATGTGACACATTTTGAAAAGGTAATTTTATGGGGAATTCATCAGCTCAACCAATGTTGCTGTGTAAAGCACCGCTTTAAAAAAATATTAATCGTTACATAATTCAAAGTGTGACACCTCATTTGAGATTTATTTTATTAGCATTTTAACGCAATAAAGAATACCTATAATCCTGAAATCATGTTAAATATGTGAAGTCAAATTATAATTAAAAATCTTTTAAGTCTGTTTCACTTTTTCATTCAAATAAGATGTCAGACTTTGAATTATTTAATGATTATTGGTAATATCGGAGATTGAAGCAATAATATTGACGTTACTGTTTCTGTTCTATTTGAAATTTTAAGGGTTGTTAAAGATTGACCATTCTACAAGTAGGAGACAAAAATGTTCCCGTCTGAACTAAAAAAATCCAAGTGTTGTTAATTGTTTTTTCATATTATTTACTAAAGGAAAGATTACCTAACGAAGTTTCCAAATTTTTAAAAAAATAATTAATGAAATTTTAACCAGAGCACATTTTTTTAAAGAACAAATTGTACAAAAAATATTAATACAATGTTATAAACTAATAATTATTGATTGTGATAATACTCACCTCCTTTTTTCAACCACGATTTCTTCAAGAAAAGTTTATTAAAGTCTAATGAATAAATGTACAAACTAAAAGTATCTACACCTAACCCACGCACATCCGAAAACAAGAATAAAATATCATAAACACAACAAATAATTCAATGGGAATATTTTACCTGAACAAAATGTAATAAAATAATAACGAGCACATGTGCATCCAAATTTTTACTCGAAGTGTACTACAGAATCTATATGGATTCGCCGCTGAGGGCGCGTTTATCAGCCTTTTAAAATATTTTAAATAATTCAAATTTTAGGTACAATTTTTTCTAAAAATGAGTAAAATTTTAACTCCAAAATTTCAGTACTTATTGATAGTATCATGCCCCACAAGCTATGCATAGTTTTACATTAAATTTTAAATAAACCAAAATAAATGTTGTATTTCAAAGAAAAAAAAATGATATAAAAAAATATGCATGGCCTCTGGGGTATGATGAACTCTTCTCACTCCAAAACTTTGGTTTAAATCGAACAATGAACACCGAAGAAAAATGTACCTAAGTAAAAAATTTAAGGTTTTGTCAAGAAATCCGTATTAGTTCTTATTTATATTTTTTTTAAATATGAATAGATCAATAACAAAGGCACCTTCAAAATGATGTCACGAAAACAGGCCCAAAAATATATACTAAAATTCCATAATAGTAGGCACTAAATTCTCAGAAATATTATTGAATTAAAACGTAAACATTGTTGTCAGGTTGGGTTTCTATATATTTTATCATCTTCTATTTAAATCATACACACGCAACTAAATGGTCATAGAATAACGGACAACGTGTTTTATTCATTAAATACTAAATACTAAAAAATATTAAATATTAAAGAAACTTCCTGCTAATGAAATATATTCAACAACATCAATGTTTATTGAATATAAAAAAATTTGAATTATATTCTGGGACTAAAATTTATAAATGGCAACGTTGCGTACACAGAGACGTTTGTGGGGCGGAAAAAAGAGAGGTAGATTAAATTTGCCGTAAGATAGAGAGAGATATAAATATTGCTTCATCAGCTGAGCACGGTTAGGTTAACATTCATGAGCGTAACATTCGTTGAATAATACGTAATGTAAATATTATTTTTTTTTCTTTGATCTGTTATTATAATACAGTTATAACGAATTAGGTCTGTTTCAACACTGATGACAGTTTTGGAATTTCTGTTGTAAAAATTCTAAAATTGGAAATACCCTTTTCAATAATATAATAAATAATGATATTTTTGTATAATACCTACCCTAGATAAACATAAAAGAGGAATAATACACTTTCTATACAGTTAATCCATTTAATCCATTCGTAAGAAGTAATAATGTAGTAGACGTCAAATAATTAGGCAGGTACATTTCTAGGAAAACGATTAACAGTAAAAAAAAGGTAATTTCATATCAGATCAGGTAAAAACCAAGGGATTTGTTTAAGGACTGAAACAAGGGAAATATCATTATAAATCAGTTTAATTTTGTGCTGTGAACTGTGAGCAATATGGAAAGTGAAAGCAGTCAAAGTAAACGCAGACGTCCAAATTTGTCCGAAGGAGAAAAAACTATTATATACAATGTGTATTGTGGGCTCCGTGAACGGAATGAGAATATGTTGCATAATGACGTAGTTAATCTGTGTAGTGATTTAACTAAAGTGTCGACGAGAAGTGTTCACAGAATTCTTAAAACATTTAAAGAAAATGAAGGTAAATGTGATAATGTATCTAAAGACATTGAAACTAGAGGAAGAAAACAAATTCAGCTTGATGATTGCACCAAATATGCTATTCGTAGGAAATTCCATTCGTTCTTTTTCCGAAATGAAATCCCAACTTTAAAAAAAGTCGCAGCCGAAATAAGTTCCGATGAATCGATGCCCAAAATATCACGACGTGTTTTATTGCGCACATTAAAGCAAATGAACATTAAATTTATGAAAAGAGGTAGGAAAAGTGCTCTTATAGAAAGAGACGAGTTTTCTTCAGATGATAATGAATAATACAATACTGTAAGTAATTTTAAACTTTTTGTGGTGGTAGTGGTTTTAGTCCAATAAACGTAGGTCTGAAATCGAAATCTCATGCACACGGCTGCATTAATAATAATAATGGTGCCTACTTTTCTCATGAAACATTTTCACGTTTTATTACTTTGCTAACACCCTGTACATCCGATCTCAGATTTTTTATGTCAATCTTATTTCCAAAGGATGCAAATTTTTTATAACAATAACTTTGTCATAAAATTAATAATAAAGGTTTTTCTCCTCTTAGCAACTCCATCCGTGGACACAGTGTATATTTTTTTTATATAATTAATATAATGTAATTTAATTCTTATTTGTGGATATAGTTTTTAAATAATTAATTTTTCCACATCTGTTTAGTATAATTTCCGTACGCCACTGCAAGAGGCAGATTAAGGCAAAAACGTCACAGTCATTTCTGAGAATTTAGTGCCTACTATTTTGGAATTTTAGTTTAGTTATTTTAAAAGTTATTACACTAAATCATTTTTTGGTGGACACACCGCGGTTATTGGCTCTTAAGTATAGCGCATTTAATTTTTTTACATTCTTTAAAAGGTTATTTTAATTTGACAAACTATTGATAGTAAAAGGAATTATGATATTTTTCTATATTAATTTTGATTAATAAAAAATATGATCTACTATAATATAAATTTAGTCTGGCTCTATCAGTTCATGAAGTATAACAAAAATAAATAAAACAGCTCTATTGGTGTGTTGCAGTAAACAAATTTAAAACCTAAAAGGTTCAAAGGAAACTCAAAGTCTATCCCACAACTATTTATCAAACGTTGCAGGATCTTAAAAAGTACAATATCAAGTTACAATACAATACAAGTCCTTACAAATTGATAAAAATGACAAGCTGATAATACAGAGAATAGAAAAAATCTTACAATCAAATGTCAAACCATATTAAAAGAATAAACATTAATAATAATACTATGAAACTGCAAATATATTGTTTAAATAATTAATAAATCGAAAAAATAATAAGCTTAACATTGTTAAAGTTGAATTTACATTAAATCATATTATAAGAAATAGAAAATCATAAATTTTAAAAATATCTATGGAAATTATAGCTAATACTGACAGGATGAAAGAAAGTCAAAACCTTTCACAACAACAATCTAATACTAAATTGCTATTCAAGACAAATTAGTGAGAAAAATTCATTATCAAAAGTAATATAATAAGTAAACAAAACTTACCGTAAAATGTCATGAGATAAAAGAAAACACAGAAGATTAAAACTTTATTAGGAGATAATAGTTAATTTATTATAACATTATAACAAACAAAATTTAAAACCTGTTTCGTCCAAATTTTTCTTTTGTTATGTAATAAATATTTAAGAATAATGAAAAACTCTTCGTTTTACCAAATCGTTTTGGTAAAACGAAGAGTTTTTCATTATTCTTAATAAGATGGAATTTCAAAAAGTAAGGGTTAGTACAATCAATTTAATAAATATTTGTTTATGAGAACCTACTATTTAACTTTAACTAGTTGATGGCGCTTTTTTTTTAAAGGGTAATCTTGTTTATAAAACTGAATGTAACTTTTTAATAAATTTGTTGGAAGTGGGCACCAATGAGTAAAGTAATCGTTTCTGACAAAAATAAGTACCTAGGACATAAGTATTTCAAATTTTAAAAGATATCTTTATTTTGATTAAGTTGACCAGCAATATAGAAAAGCTGAATTTGTTTCCCATATAAATGCGATATTTCAGTTTGAACAAAGAAAAAAATAAACTGTCGACTTAATAAAAGGAGTAAAAACATCGCATCGTGTCTTCAAAAGTACCTAGGAATTTACTCCCCATATGATAAACTGATTGCACACTAAAGGCATCAAATAACACTAGTTCATTATGTTTTTTATTTATTTCTAATCCAACTTGTTTGCAGTTGCTAAACAATTGTCCCCTAAAAATGTCTATAAAAAAATTCCTATTTTAATATGTCTATAAAAAAAATTACTTTTTTCCCATGGTCGTAAATTGAAACGCAAAATGTATTATCGCTAGGGATGGTTCGAGTGCAGCTGGAGACTCAGGGGTAATACGAATAGATTTCTCTTATTATTTTTACTTGTTACACTTGCGTTAACCGTCTGAAAACTTGGAAACTGTAAATCTCACTGCCGATCGAATCGAACTATTTATAACAGTGAGGCAGCTCATTTAAGGATGTACATATAATATATTTTTTAAAAAGAATCCCCCAGCTCATAATCGTCCTCCCATTGTGCTTCGCTGTTCGCTTCTACGTTATATTAACGTAAAAATAATGAAATATTGTGAAGGTAGATGTTTTATTCCAACAGAGCTGCAGGCTCTTCACTAATAACATCACTTATCGTGAAGTTGTAGTTATTTAACATTAATATTGTGCAAGATTATAAAAAGCGAGCCGTGGCCTTGACTATAGCTGCATGGACGGGGTCAAGAATGTTGTGAAGGAATATCTCGAGTAATAATATTACTTTAGGTACCTCTATTTTTTATTGCTATTATTGATTGGTTACAGTTTTTCTGTTTCTAGTATTAGGACTTTTAAAAGGCAAAGGTTGTGCTAATTTAAATACTTTTTATTATTTTACATACAATTTGAAACTATATATATTGAGATAAATAACTAAGAGTAAAAAAAATTTAATAAGTAAAACTTACCTCAATTATTTATAATTAAAGGATATCTTAATAAGTTTCATCGAATCATCAGTTACTTTTTCTTTATTACATCTAAAGTTTTTAATATTATAATTTTCAATAAAACAGAGAATGTACTTGACAAACTTATCTTGGACAGGATCCCTGGGTTGTTATTTAATCACAATCAAATATTTCCAATTCATAATAAGTCCAAATTCATATAACAATTCACCATTGACCTAGTTTTCTTTTCAAAATCAAATTCATAATCTGAAACAATAAAAAAGTAAATAAAAATTAAAACTATTAATAGTATTCATATGTTTAATAAATAAACATGTAATTTTATATAGTTAAGTGTTTAAATTTGTGTTATAAAAAGGAAGTACTTACAAAGGTATAAGGAGACCAATTGTAGTCTTCGATATTGAACAAATATTCCAATAGATCATTCCCATCTAAAAAAAACCACAAGAACAATAAAAAACATGTAACAAATATAATGAAATATAGTGAACTAATCCTTATATCTAAAGTGTTGGACTTAATTAAACAAACTTATGATAGAACACTTAGATAGTGAATAGTGAAATGACTATTGAAAAGCTTAGTTTATAAACATTAACAAAAGACATTTTATGTAACAAAAATGTATGTAGAATAATTAAGTAAGTTTTTTATATTAATTGTAAGCTGTGAATCTTTGATAACATGAATGATCTCATCTAAGATAGTGTGTACATAGTACAAATAATAGAATCTCTTAAAAGTTTAAATTTTAGTTATTAGAGTGTAAAGTAGCATTTATCTGTTAAAATAGGGCTAGTTTAATAGATTTATAGTAATTTTAAGTACAATTTATAGTTTTAATTCAAATTTTGAAAGTCTAGAATAAATTGACAGCTCTAGCAATTTGTCTATTTCAAATCTAAAGTTTTAAACGAAGAATTCAATTAAAAATTATATAAATAGATTTTTGGTAAATATAAGTATAAGCTCACTTTACGTTATCAAAGATACTATTAGAATTGTAAATTAATTACCTTGATAATCGAAAATTTTGGTTAAATTTTGGACATAACGGACAGTTGAATTCCGATTTTATGTCATATTTGTCATTTTTCTGGGAGCCTATAAAAAGGTCAAGAAATCGATGATTCAGTCTCTTATCACTCTGGTGGCAGCTGAATTAAGATCGTATGTATTAATTGATTACTAAAAAAAAAAGTTTGCATTAATCAAAAATCAATTCATGTTAAGTTAATACATGTAATATCAAAAATATATGCATAAAAGTATTCTAACAATATTAAATTACTTACCAAAGTAATATATTGTACAAAACAAATACAGATTCTAATAGAATTTATAAGATTAAATTCAAGCATCATTTCCACACCGAGAGCTTGGTAGCCATCTTGTCATTTGTATTTCCGAGAGGAGACGAAGTAGAAGCCGATCTCAGTGTTCGTTACGTTCCGCTTGACAATTGCAATTTTTGAAAGGACTTTTTAATACAAGGTACGTCCGATATTTAAGGATTTATAATTTTGTTTTTCTTTTGTTGTTACTGTGAATTAATTTTTTGTATATCATCTCCATTTCTATCATATCAGGATATTTATAAATTTCACTGTAATAAGCATATGAAAACCAAATGATAGTTTTTATCTTTTGTACGAGTTATTTAAGAAACATTAATAATTAAATTCATTGTGTTATAAATTTTTTTAAATATTTATTTTAATTTGAATCCTACCCAAGATAAGAGTCGTATTTTAAAATTCAATCCTAAATTAAGTAGACTGAGCTAGTTTAAAATTTTTTTAAGGCACCCAACCATATAAAATTCAAAAGAAAAAGTAAACTTTATATCAAATTAAATAATATCAAATTAGAAAACTCAACTAAAACATCAGTTATAACATACAAGAATTAAGTAGAATATTATTAAAACAATAAAATAAACAATTTAATAAGTATAAAATCATATACAACATTAAATTATTAAAAATCTATAACTAAAGTCTAGGTATATTTTTAAAAATCTACTTTTTTTTTCTTGATTTATTTTAATCCTTTTTTAATATTAATTAATGTTCATAACATGAGACCCGCAAAAATTTGCGAACCAAAAGGAAGGTTTTTGCAACCAGCCAATCACGAGCCAATCTTAACGAGTGTATATTAATAATTGTTAATATTTTCAGACAATGTCGCTAACCGAATAGTTTTTGGATCCAATAGTTTTTCGAATAATTTGTAGAAGGGATATATAAACCTGCTATTGTTTTTGAGAATTGTCCTTATTATTTATTTAAGTACCTATTACATTTATTAAATACCAGGATAAAATATTAGTGCAGATACAAAATCGGTTGTATGAAAAAGTTGTTATTTAAATCGTTTCAAAATTTAACGCAACAAGAATTCCACTCCCCTTAAATTTCGTATTTCGAGCAAATCTAGTGTTACCTTGGAATTTTTATCTGGGATCCTACTCTGAATATATCCTATCCTATTCTGAATATTCTTATTCTAAAATGTCGCCTTTGAAAAATTTGTATGGACAAATTATTGATAGTTTTGTTTGGTACTTTTTACGAAATTTTTGTAGAGAAAATGGCAGTTTTATTAATTATTCAAATTTTAGAAAATCCATAAATGTATCAGCGACATTTAGAGATACAAGGAATGGATCGAGAACAGTGATTGGATCATTTTCGTAGGTAAATGACAATTACTGTTATTGGCTGTTGTCAAATGAATTTACTAAATTCGCTAGATTTTAATATTAATAATGGCACAAACCATACCCACCTTCGAGATTGATTTAATTTTGTAGTATATTATGATTTAAGTAGAGAGTTGTTACAATTTAAATCAGAAATTTACAAATTATGATCGAGTCAGCAGTTGGGAGGGTGGGATGTAGCCGGTGTCAGCAAATAGGTGAGTTCTTACTTTCATAACGGTATGTAGAGGACGACGAAAATATTTAATATGCATTTGCAGGTGTAAAACAGTCGATGTCTTATCCAGAAAATAGTACTGTTAACCTAAGAAAGTTTAGGACATCGTTGGGCTTTAAGTCATATGTATGTATGTATATATGTATAAATTAGGGGTGGCCTATAGGATCTATTGTGTCCCCCCTTACTTGCCATGTTCTGATGTTTTCTCAGATTTATAGTAGCTCTTTGAGTCCTATTTTCCTGAGAAAAATATTGAGGTTTCATCCTCTTCCTCACAGAATCTGCACTTTGCTTCATCTGCCCTAGTTTCTTCATGTGGCTTCTTACCGGCAATGCCTGGTTAATATTCCCGTTAGAATTTGGAGCATTTTTTTACTGAGGTTGAGGCAGCTAAGAGATCCCTACTGGTCATAGTTCCCCAGTAGTATCTTAGATTGCCTCAGTCCTTCCAGCTAAATTCAGTACATGGATTTTTCCTTCTCCATTTCTTCCCTTAGTTTTCCTAAGATTACTATACTGCTGATCCCACAAGATGGTTCTGGTCCCAGATTTGGGGTTTTGCCAGCTTATCTGCTGTTTCGTTCCCCTCTATTTCTATGTGTGCCGGACCCATAGGAGGGTGACAGTGTTCTTCTGGCCTAGTTCATTTAGTTTGCCTAGGCTTTCCCAAACCATCTTCGAACTGATTATATTTGAGCTCAGCGCATGGATGGCTGCTTGACTATCCGACATGATCACACGGTAGTTTCTCGGATCTTAAGTTTGACAAATGAATGTTCCACCATATCGCATCTTTTGCTTTTCTAGTCCTCTGGAGAAGACAACTTGATTCATAGGCATCGAGTATTGCCTCTTTCAGTTCTATCAGATCATTTTCTAATGCCAGGTGATTCCTGGCATTTCTTTTAATCTTGAGACTTGCAAGATTTCTGTTCAGGTTAGTGTTGTAATTTTCCCAGTTAGTTTTCCTGGGGTTTCTCGTGAGTGCTAGCTCAGGATGATTATACTCTAACCTGTACGTAATCATTCTATGATCAGAGAGGGATGGTTCGTTCGATACTCTCCAATCTTTCACCCGATCCTTAAGATTCGGTGTACTTAGTGTAATATCTAGTACTTCCTTTCTAGTTCTGGTTACAAAAGTAGGGGTATTCCCTATATTATGTATAACAAGATTCTTATTAAATATAAAGTCTAAAATTTTCTCACCTCTTTCGTTGGTGTCTGTGCTTCCCCATACGGTATTGTGACCGTTAGCGTCGCATCCTATGAGAAGCGGCAGCTTCTTCTGTTCACAGTACTCGACTAGTCTTTGCAGTTCTGTAGGCGGTGCAGTCCCGTCCCTGCAAAGTAGCATGATGCTATCATGACTTCTTGACGTCTATTCTCGAACTCGAGATTTGTTCTAATCGGAACGAGGTCTCTTGTCATGAACTCTGAAACACAAAAGTGATCAATGCTGTTACTTACCAAAATGCATGCTCTGGGTATGTCTACATTACTTACTTTATATATTATTTTAGCTTCCCTACTTGCGAGTCCTCTCACCTGACCATCACGGACCCATGGTTCCTGGATCAGTACTAATCCCATTTGGTTTCTGATAAACGTCCTTGAAATAACCGCCGATGATCCCTTGGTGTGATGGGCGTTTATCTGAGCGATATTAATTCCCGCCATTTTTCTTACCATGGTTGTTCCCACGAGTAGCAAGGGAATGTCGCTCCACTCCGGCAGAGCCCAGCATATCAGAACAAGGCTACATACAAGGGGGTTTCACCCGGTTCCCCCAGGGGAACGTTCGCGACCGCTTATACCCCAGCGGCCATCCATCCTTCGGCACGTTACCTTACACCTTGGAATTGGGGGGGTTGGTCCGCGGTGCGACCTTAGGAATGACCAATCTGGCAATCTTGCAGTTATCAGCTGCTCATACCAGACCGCGCCACCCGTATAGACGCACACCCCCAGCTTCGCCGCTTCCCTGCTAAATTGCAGTGTTACCTGCTTAAGCAGTTCAGCGGCTTTCCTGGGGATCCCCTATCCGCCACCTGGGGACGCGCCCGGTAGGCACCCAGCCCTCGGGTTTAAGTCAGTTAGATCTCCTCTACTATTTCGTGTGCTCCCAGGTATCTGCCCCTGGAATTTTGCAAGGCAGGGTATTTCAACAGAGAGCCTTTTTTTACCGAGGTTGAGGCAGCTGAAGGATCTTTTCTGGTCATATAGTTCCCCAGAAATGTCTTATATTGTCTCAGTCCTTTCAGCTGATTGCAGTACTTAGATTTTTCCTTTTCCATTTCTTTTCTTAGTTTCCTAAGATTGCGCTACTGCTGATCCCACAAGATGGTTCTGGTCCTAGATGTGGGGTTTCGTCAGCTTATCCGCTATTTCGTTCTCTTATATTCCTATGTGTCCTGAGACCTAAAGAAGGGTAACAGTGTTCGTTTGGTCTAGATAATTTATCTTGCCTAGGCATTCCCAAACTATCTTCTAACTTCTAACTGATTATATTTGAGCTCAGCTCTTTGATGACTGCTTGACTATCCGACATGATCATGATCTCTTGTCTGCGGCAATTTCTTTTAATATTGAATTCCGCACATCTCTCAATGGCGTGGACTTCTGCTTGAAAGATGAAGTGATCGAGGTTATTCCCTGATAATTCATTTTTTAATCATTCTGTACAATATTTTTTCTTTACATTTTCTAGCTGAATGTTCAGTGGGGTTAAATTTAGAATCACTTCTATTGCAGCTGTGGGGCAGGTTCCCACTGCTCCAGTGAAACATACACAGGCTAATCTCTGAATCTTCGAGAGGTTTTTCCTCGTAGTACTCAGATTAGCTCTTGTGTCCCAAGCCACTGCCCCATATGTGATTAAAGGTCTTACTATTACCGTGTACATTGCAAAATACGTAGCACATATAAAGTGAAACAAAATCTAGGCTAATGATTTAGATGATTATTTGGTATAGATTTTTCTTGCATGTCTTCGGTTTTTGTTGCATGCTGAGGAAAGGAATCAGGTTAGTTTTGTAAATTTTTGGTAGATCATAAAACTTCATTGATCTCATCTTTCTCAATTCTAAAATCTGTACTATACAAATTTTAATCCCCCTTCCATGTCTAATTTTCCAGTAAATTGGTACTAAAAATTGTTGTAATAGAGACCGGATAGTTTTTCTTTTTTAACTTTGTTATTTAGTTTCAAGTTCCAAGATTTTACATTTTTATGCTTTCACTTCCACTCTTGTTTTTTTTTCTTTTTTTTTTTCAATGTCATAGACTATAGTCATACAGCCAGTCTCAACATGGTACTACTAAATAATTTAACAAAAAAATAAAAAGATTACTAACAGGGTCACTCTCTTCTCGCCTAGGGGCCCATCAAGGCATTTAAAAAAAACAACAGTAGGCCACGGTATGAAGGGAGAAATGATACAAATAGGTTAAAATACAAAGGTTATTATTAGTTTTCTTCTAACATTTTACCAATATATTTTAATTAATATTTTAAAAACTTAATGAAACAATTATATACAGTCCTTGAGTTTAGTGATAATACGTGCTGAAGATTCCAAGGAGCTGGAACTTTATTATTATGTAAATCCATTACTAGCCTATCAGAAGTTATCTTATTTCTAGGGCAATTGAAAAATATGTGGTCCAGGTTTCCTTCCTCTGAACAATATTCACAACGATCACTGTCTATAACCTTAAGTTTGAATAAGTGTTTAGGGTAGCAGGCATGTCCAAATCTTATTCTGATAATGGTGGTAATATATTTCCCAGGAACAGTCAAGTTTTTGTACCAAGGTATTTTAGGTGTATATGGTTGAAGAGACGTGTATCTATTTGAATTGCCAACGGAATATTCCTTCCATACATAATCCCACCTTTTAAATAATTTCAATTTTAATGAAGACAGAAAATCACAGGCTGTAATGTTATATAAAGTATCTCTACCATCAAAATACTTTCTTTACCTAAAAGATCAACATATTCATTGTTTTCTAGACCAATATGTGCTTTAATCCAAACAAAGAGTATACGTTTACCACTGAAGACTAACGTTTGCTTGAGATGTTTGATTTTATGTATATAAGGGCAGGTATTCATATTTGGCCATCCAGGTTTTCCAATAGAGGTCAAAACTGATAAAGAATCCGATAATATCACTATTTGATTCGAATTGCATTCCGAAGCGTAATTTAGTGCCTCATATATTGCAATAGCTTCTGCTGTGAAAATGGAGATTTTTGAGTTAAGTTTAATTTTTTTTTCAATTCGACCCAATGGGATAAAGAATGCGCATTCAGTGCCGTTTGGAGATTTTGAAGCATCAGATATATATAACGACAGAATCTTCGTATTTCAATAATATAGGATAATGTTTCTGTTTATATGTACATTGTTACTATATTTTGGAACGATTATCTCTGTATTTGAATAGTATGTTAGATAGTATGTTGTTTTGAAATACATCTGTAGTTTTATATATTTCTTTTAAAATTTCTATATTTTGTTGTAGTGCTTCACAGAGTAAAGGAGGTTTCTTTTTTGCCCAGTATTTATTGGTCAAATCATAGCGATTCAGAGTAATAATCTTTTCGTACAAAGGTTGATTTTTTATACATGTTTTTAAAAGAAATTTTTCTTTCAGATAATTCCGTCTAATTTTTAAAGGTGGTTCCAAGCATTCTAAATATAAAGGTTGTATTAGTGTGGACTTCATGGCCCCTAAACATGTTCTTAACGCTGAATTATGAACAAAATTTATTTTATTTAGCAATACATTACTGGCTGATCCATAAAATATGCTTCCGTAATCTAATATGGAGCGTTGATATGCAAAATTGTTTTTTTGTAAGGTGTAGATGCATTTTTGATTTTATGAATCAGTAAATCATGTATATTTTTTATAATTTTATTATTTTTTGTATTAAACAATACAGATACTAAAAAAATATTTATGCGTATAAGATGGAGACTATAATTCCTATAATCCTTTATAAATGCTGATATCTTGGTCTGTATGTACAGAAGATATTTCATTGTGTGGCACACGAGAGGAGCAGGCAGTGTCTAGGCAATAAATAGTATTTTTATTCTATCGATTCTCTGTAGTTTCTTTATTTTGTTTCGCGTTCTCTCGCCTTTTGGTCGTCGTTGTTGTCGTTGTCGTCGGTTCGTGCTGGTGACAGTTGAATAGCAACAATGGCCAAAGACTATCGTTTGTTTTTAAAAGCTTTCAAGGTCGCGAACGTTGCAATACAGGTTGTCTTTCACCTACGATCGGATTATCTCGTTAAAGACAACTTAAAAGTTTTTTTTTTAAATTGCCAGCACCATCACATTGAGCAAAATAAGAAAAACTACCAGTCGCGTTATATTTATTATCAACTACAATCGCTCTAATCATTAAATAGGGAATTATCGCACACACTTGCCTAAGATTATGATTTTTCTTAATACTGCATAGTATAAAAAGTTATAGCCCCTGCACGTATGTTTGGTAATAAGTTGACAGTTGACTATTTATTCGGAAAATACGTTTTCAATTCAATGACAGCTGTTTCGCTAAAAACTACCATCGTCAGATTGACATAGCAATAAATTTCATATTTTATGGTAGTAACAAAACATTATTACCTAATTTTAACTAATGTCCTATCAATTTCTAAAATAATTTAGACATAGATTTTGATAAATCTTGATATTATTTAAGTTACAAATAATTGTTAAAGCCAAATATAATCAAATAATAATGTTAGGTTTCCACTTTATTTTTTAAAATATACATCATATTCTGCCACTACAGAAAAAGAAGAAATTAAAGTCAAAGCTTTAACTTATTAAGAGCCAATGATGCATTAGCGCTTTCACCATTTAAACATTTTATCAAATATCAGCTAATAAAATGTTTATATATTTAAAACTTGCTGATAATGAATAGCAATTAGTAAATATACGTGAACTTGCACAAATAGACCTCAAAATAAACTAAAATAGTTGGACAAATCAATGAAAAATTGTCTTTTTTTCAAAAAACCCCTTTTTCTTTGTTAATATTGCATGTTAATTTCCCAAATTTTCAGGACGTATGTGGTTCACGATAGCGCATAAGCTATGCATATTTAAATTTTAAATATTGTTGATATTGATTACGAATGGTAATTAATTTCTATTAATTAAAAAAAAAGTTAAGATTAAACATGCATAGCTTCTGCAACTAGCTGTCAGTAATATGCCCTTAAAATTTTATCCAAATATGTCTTCTCTTAACGGAGAAAAACGGTACCAAAGAAGAGATCAAATTCAAATTTTTAAACTACTGATAAAAGCGCCCTCATACAGATTAATTCCTGTACACTCCGTGTTTTAATGTGCCGATGTGCGTGAACCCTTCAATTGTAAGAATTAACGGACCAGCTGGAAAAATAAACTATTATAGACGAATATACGTTAATAATTTATTTGGCCAACCGATGGGTGTATTGCTTAAGGGATGCAAGTTTTATTCCTAATGTTTGAGTGTAAGATTGCAGTTCTATTGTTATTATTTGTTGGCGTTTTTAAATAGTGAAATTTTTAAATTTGTGGACATTTTTTATATATTATTAAGACATTTGGACAAATATTTTAAACTTGTTTATATATTATTAAAGAAAAGTAAACAAATACAAATATTGGTTATATAGTGTGTATTTATGTATATATACAGGGTGATTGATTAGTGTGAGGAAGCTCAGTAGATCTGTTATAGTGAAAAATACAAAAAAAACTTATTGACCAAATTTGTAGGCAACTTTAAACTCCACATTTTAAAATTAGTTACAATCTTACATGGTGTTCCATAAGATGGTGGCACACCAAACTTATGTTTTTTTAAATATTATAAATTCGAAATCTGCATCACTTCCATATCACAACAATGTAAAGTTTTATTATGTTATACCGGGTATTTAAAAAGTTATAACCAATATTACCTGAAAATCGTATCAACTTTAACTTGAGTGTAGGAGCATTGATCTATTGCAACCATAGATTTTTATTAATTGTAAAAAATTTGAAAACATACTCCTTTCATAATTTTTGTTAAATCAAATACAGGGTAAGTCAAAATGCAAGTACATTATTATTTTCTTGGTAATTTTAATTACAGCATCCTGTATTTTATATCACTATCGAAAAATACTAATGTCATACTTCAAATTTTATGAAGTACTCCTTATACCTAAAGTTATCAGTTTTCGAGATATTTTTATTTTTCTTATATTAATTTGGTAGATATTTTAACATTTACAAATAATTATTATGAGTTGGCCATGATTGGTTTGTCAGAAACTGTCAGTTGGACATTATTGTTTATTAAATCAATCTGTGGTACACCGTAAATTAGCAACAATTATTATTTAGTAATTTACTAATTAATTTAATTTAAATTAGTAATAATAAATGTAATTACTGATGAAATTATAGATATCACCTGGATTTTAGGGCAATGCAATAAAAATTCTTTACTATTATTTGGGAGATCATTTTGAATGATGAAAAAATAAAAATATCTAGAAAACGGATAACTTTAGGTATAGGGAGTACTTCATAAAATTTGAAGAATGATATGAGTACTATTCGATAGTGATATAAAATACAGGGCGTTCTATTTAAAATTACCAAGAAAATAATGTACTTGCATTTTAACTTACCCTGTATTTAATTTAACGAATATTATAAAAACGAATATGTTTTATAATTTTTAACAATTATTAAAAACTATGGTTAATTTTCATAGGGAAAAAATTGAAAAGCTAGATCAGTTTTGGGAAACTAACATGAAGAAACAGTTTGTGATTTTTTCACCTCACATTATATAACAGAGATTATAAAACACCCTATCTGAATGTCATTTATTGCATGAACTCTTACTCTGTGGAAGTCCATTGTGTTCTGAACGTTAAATAAAATTATTTTTTATATTTTGCAATTATAAAAATCTTCATTATAAAACGCATTTGCGTATCGTAATGTAACTTTTACTCACGCAAATTTTTGTTTTAAATGGTTGGCGATATGAGTGAAGTATTTAATGACAGGACTTTTGACAATGACATTTGTGGCTAATAGCAATTTATTAACTTTATTTTGTTCTTTAAGAAAATATTTGTGAATTTGAATATCATTTTTTATTTATATAATATATTATTATTGGTGTATTAGTAATTTTAAAATATTTGAAAACTTTAACATTTCATAATTTAAATGTCAAAACTGTCAAATGTTATAAATTTAACAGTGCTACCGACATACTTCTTAAAATCAAAATTTTCGTAATTACATAAAAATAATAATTTAATTTAAAAAATGATAAAATGACAAAATATAAAAAATATCATAAACAACTTATTTCATAAGGCTGTTGTGACGCTCGTTCTTGACTTGAACTCGTGTCATAACAGAATTCCACATGAAATGCGTTGTTTAATATACTATTATTTAACGTTCAGAACTCTATCTGAATCTGACTATATGTATTTTTTTATTCATACTGTAAGCTGGTAATTAAATGCTAATTTTCAGTTTCATAATGATACTCATTATAATACTGGTATTCATTATGGAGCTGAAAAATTGACCTCTAAAGCCTACATTTTGTAATATCTAGTAGACGGACCGGACTGACGGACCCAATATTTTGTGTAGAAAGTGTAAAGGTTTCTTAGAGATTTGTGTGCGTCAGTTTGGATCTTTTGCAGTAATCAAGGTACTTATTTTTAAAAAAGATGTCTAGATAGTTTTTCATGCACACCATCTGAAATTTAGTGATTACTTGATTATTTCTTTCATATTTTATTTGCTATTGTTTCCCAAAAATGTAACAAGAATTTAAAAAAAATGAAACAATGTTAAATTGAAGTAGTGTATTTGTAGAAAAAACAGTGTACCCATGCAACTCTCATGTAATGGTTATTAATACACGAACATTAACCGGAATACCAAACGAGCCGAAGGCCTACTATTATAATTTATTTTTTTTAAATTTTTTTATTGAAATTTGTAATAGTCTTCTTGTTTGTATATTATTTCATTAAAATGTCGTGAAATACAGACCTAGAAAATAAAATAAAAAATATGTATGACCAAAGTAAAAGATAAATACTGAAATCGGATACCGATTACCATAAATAAATGGCTTTCTGCCTAAAAAAGTTTCAATTTTTATACCTGTGTTGTGTTCAAATCGTAATTATCTACAACCTTTTTGTAACCATACTAATGCAAACGACAATCTTACAAACTTGGATAGATCAATTACCTACGATATATAAAATTTCATGAACTCTTTATTTTTTTTGATATCATTTCATCTCTTATTTTGTGTTTCACTACAGTAATAGCGAAATCCGTATCGGCAGCTAGTTGGAGCTAGTCAGCTGAATAGATATACGCTGTGAGTGACGTTCATAACCGAGTTGTATGTGGTCCGCTAAATTAATACTGTTGTACTAACAATAGTCGCACAAAGGTATTACGTTAAGTATACACAACAGAAAGCTTCGCTATACAACTGACTGACTACATAATGCAACTATTCTGAATTTCTCATACCTACACATACTTTTGACTTGGTGTGTACAAGTGTTTTTTATGAATAGAGTTTTACTCCTAGGTTGTCTTGCTCACATCGATATGCTGTCCTTTAGCTTCCCGCCTAAAATTTCATGCATTGACTCTTAAATTTCAAAGGCCTTTGTACGCAAGCGTACAGGGAAACTTTATTATGGCAACGCACAAAAGTGGTGTTCGATAACTCCCTAATGTCGTATTTAAGTTACTTAAAGATTTTGCGTCAAATAATTTTAATTTAAAAGTTACGTTGCACAGAACAGAATTTAAGAAAAAAAACATTTAGACATTATTATAGTAATTAAAATTAAATTAAAATAATCTTACTTTATTTGTTGAAACAGTCCATGTTTTATAAAGAAAAAGGATATATAATAATGACAATGGTCTTCAACAAAATGAATTTCAAACACTGAATAAACTATGAGTCCAACAATAATTTGAGTTTAAAAACACTATGTTTCAGTAGTATGGTTGGATCATCTGTGTCTTATCATCAAGTTGAAATTACCTAAAAACCGATAGAAAGGTAAAACATATTAGTTACAATAAGCAATGTTTAAATACCATTATTAGAATAATTTTTATTAGAAATATGAAATAAAAATAACAAGTTGAGTTTTAATATCAACAAACAAGAAGTATTATTGTTATAAAGTAGGTGTAGTTTATAAGTTATTATTTAGATTTAATATTTTAAATAAACAATAATACCAAAAAGAAACTAATAGTAAATAATCCATACAAGTAAAGTAAGTCATAATTAAGTTTATAACAGTATAAGAAAATACTTACAGATAGTAATGGTCAATGATTTCAACATCCATAATAGTGGGTATAACATTGAAAATTCCAGTATTTGAATATACCTAAAAACATTGAATTTATTAAATAACAACATATGTAATATAAATAAACAAAACATGTGATTTATAAACTGTAAGTGACAGGGTGAAATCCAAATAAAAACAGTGACAATGTACCCGACCCTATAAAGTGAAAGGACACTAGAAACCAAACTATAGGACATAAAAAATATATTAAACAAGTAATGAAGGTGAAAGTGAAAGTTAATTTAAATTAGGATATAAAAATGGCGCCCAACGTGGGGCTATTCAATTAAAGAGCCTATTAAAAAATTAATAAATCTCCCCATCCATGCTGCCCGAACTCTTGACTTAATTATATAACTATTTTCATGCACACCCTTTTGTTAGGTGGGTTTTGTTAGTTGTCACATTACCAGACTACAAGACCTTTATTATACCTAAGAGACTTAAGAAGTTAAAATAGTAGTTAGCAAATGCCTATAAATATTTGTCAAATAACAAATAAATAAATAATTGCCAAATTTTGGTTTTACGTATAGTATACTTACAAGAGAAGAGTTTACATCCAAAAATGAATTGGATTCCACATTCTCTTACTAACGTTCAAAAAGCAACTTGTGTCAATTTAATAGAGCAGCTTCAAATTACGTTTATAACAATCTAATAGGCGATAAATCTTGTGTATATAGTGATTAACCTGAAAGTAAATGTGGATATGTGGGTGTTTTGAGATGTAGCGAGACCGACGAAAGTGACCTTATTCTTGAAGAATCTCTAAGAAAATAGTAAGGATATAAGCCGAAAGCGTTTAGTTACCTACAATTAATAAAATTTTTACTACCTACATTGTTTTTGAAATATACATACCTGCTGACCTATTTTAAATAATTTGATGCTCAACGTTTTCAGTCTGGATTTCTATGAAACAGTATCACTACTTTATTAAAGCAAATAATGCACCTTTGTATTTAAATAAAATAATTAAACGCTTTACTCTAACTCTATTGATCATTAGTTACTATTTTGTTCTAGAATCTAAGAACAATAAATAACTGAACAGTTAAACTTTAGTTGAAGTTGAAGAAAATAATTCAATTAATTTTCTAAATTTAAGAAATGAAAAAGTTAATAATTCATTAAATTATTCAATATACAGAAAACCTACACAAACAGACGTAACCATACGATATCATTCAAATTATTCTATATCACATAAATTAGCAGCCTATAATTCCATGATATATAGAGCATTTTCAATTCCAATAAACAAAAATAATTTTAATAAAGAAATTGAGATTATAAAACAAATAGCTGCATCTAAGGGCTATCCAATACATTTGATAAATAAATTAATTAATAAGAAAGAACAAAAAGTGTCACTAGAACTAATATTTCCAAAACAGACTAAAGAAATAAAAGCTATAAAAGTATTACATATTGTGGAAATATTTCCAATGCCATTTCTAAAATAATATCATCGGCAACATCAGCATTAATATTAATCATTTAAAACACAAAATAATATTGGAACAAAATTGTTAAATGTGAAAACAAAATTACCACAATTAAAAAAATCTGGTGTTTACAAAATTAATTGTCCAAAATGTAATGCAGTATATATAGGTCAAACACAAAGAAATTTTGAAGTAAGATTTAATGAATACTTAAGAGCATATAGATTACAACAACCAGATAAGTCGAACTATGCAAAACACCTATTGGAACATCCAAACTCACTTATACACACCAATGACATTCATATACTACACATTTGTGATAAAAAACAAAATTTAGATTTTCTAGAAGAACTTGATATTAAAAGGCATCTAGCAGATCAACAGTTTAAAGTAGTTAATGAACAAATAAATCTTGGAAGTTCTCCACTATTAAACTGTATTGTAACATAAATATATTAAGTTATTGTAAAGATCAGCATAATATAGTTTTTTTCCTGGTTTTTCTATATCATTGCACAGTTATACTGATCTTAGAGGGAAATACATCCAGGATAATCCCTTAGGGCTAATAATATCTAGGCTTTAATATTGTTATGTCTTATTACTTCCTTACTTGGTCTAGCCTTAACTACTTATCAACATCAAGTACCTAGTTACAAACAAACAAAATGTAATTTCAATATGTCAATCTGACGATGCTAGCTATTAGCGAAACAGCTGTAATTGAATTTTAAAGCGAATTTTTCGAATAAATAGTGAAAGTTTAGTTTAACTGTTCAGTTATTTATTGTTCTTATTAAGATGAACTTCCAAAAAGTAAAGGTTAACACAATCAATTTCATAAAACTTAGAAATAATTCATCATTCCAATTTTTAATAACATATTAATTGCAGTAATTAAGCGAATGTATATGAACAAACAGTTCAAACTTTTAATACTTTGCGAATTTTTTCCGAATTAAATTTGTTTTATTGATTGCAAAAAAAGATTATCAGTAACCTATCAATTAAATTATAAATATCTTTAAGATTGGAAATGTAAGATACAGCATTCTTTTTATGTATACCGCGAGTTAAATTAAAAAAGAAGTAGGTAAGTAAAGATATTGTCGGTATCATACAATTGCAGTGTTTATTGTTCTGTTCCAAAACAAAACAACATCCTGTAGTTCTTGTAGCCTTGCTTTTCGAAAAGACGATATAAGTTTGCTGCAAATTATTTACTATCCAGAACGAAAATGCGCACACATTGCGATTCTCACATTTTTTTAATGGTAGATACAGCTGCTGTGAATTATTGACTGCCGGTGTAACCTGCGCGCCTACGGATTTCTTTTAAAATATAAATAGAGCAATAATAGTTCTTTTTGAATCTTGGAAATTTATTATATATTATTTCTCTTCGTACAGTCTTATAACTTTGCTAGGGTATTAAGAATGGCCAAGCCAATGTATACGATTATATTCTATAATGAAAAAGTAATTTGGTGAAGCTTGAGCACTTTAATCCTAGCATGACATTTGACATAGAATTGACAGAATGCGTACTACAAATATCAGAGTATTTGTTCCTCTTTCCAAACTTTATTAAAAACTATTAACAGTAATGTGTTTCCTTCTTCTCCCATATTTTTAACCATTTCTGAAGTAATTTTATCATTCCCTGGAGTTCTCCACTTTTAAAGTGTTTGCTTTGATTGAGTCTTCATTTTATACATAGATAAGACGTAATTGTAACACAAATATATTAAGTTATTGTAAAGATCAGCATGATATAGTTTTTTCCTGGTTTTTCTATATCATTGCACAGTTATACTGATCTTAGAGGGAAGTACATCCAGGATAATCCCTTAGGGCTCATAACATCTAGGCTTTAATATTGTTATGTCTTATTACTTCCATACTTGGTCTAGCCTTATAACTACCTAATAAACATCAGGTACCTAGCTACAAACAAACAAAATGTAACTTCAATATGTCAATCTGACGATGCTAAGTCTAGCGAAACGGCTGTCATTAAAGTTAATAAAGCAATTTTTTAAATAAATATTGGAAGTTTTGGTAAAACGAAGAGTTTTTCATTATTCTTAATTTATGTTGTCGTTTTCATTATTATCAATGTTCCTATTCTTAGCTTCTTCATTTTTTGTCTCTTGTTCTATATCTAGGCCTTCATTTAGTAATTTCTGGAAATGTGCTTTCCATTGTTCCTTGATTTCTGTTTTAGTTGTTAATATTTCTCCCTGTTCATTTTTAATTGTCAGATTTCCTTTTTTCTTGTCATTTCTTAAATTGTTTAACACTTTATAGAACAATTTTTGATTACTTTTACTATCTTTTTCTAATTTATTGCCAAAGTTTTCCCAGATTTTTTGTTTTGATTGTATTATTAGGGTTTTTACTTTCTTTCTTTGTTCTTTGTATTCGTTATAGCTCATTTCCGTTTTTTTACTAAGATATTTCTGCCATTCGTTCTTTTTGATTTTTACTTGCTGTTTTATTTCGTTATTCCACCATGCTGTTTGATTTTTATTGTTATTATTTTTGAGGACTCCACAAACGCTTCTAGCTGACGTAATAATAGTAGTTTTAAATGTTTGCCATACTTGTTCTAAAGACATATTTTCCTGTTTGTTTTGCAGTGAACTGTGTAATAGTGCCTTATACTTTTTTGCTATTTGTTTATTCTTAAGTTTGTAAGATTTTATTACTTCATTGTACTATTTTGTTTTAGTTATCTTTTTATTAATATTACTTTTAGTTCGTTTTGTTTCAGCTACTACCAAATAGTGGTCACTTCCGATCTCAAATCCTCTTTTGACAACAACGACTTTTATTTCCGCTCTGTTTATTCTAGGCACCACAATATAATCCATTATCTATTTTATTATTATTATTATACTAATTATTATTCATTTTACACCAAAACTATTTTAAAAATCATTAGTTATAATTAATTTGGTCAAATTATTTATTTATTATTTATTACTGTAGGTACATATTTATAGTTCGTTCGGTGGATCTTTTCCCATGACCTTGAACCATATACAAACGCAATACATCAATACATTAAATAACACGTAGGTCGTAGATTGATAGTTTAATAACGATATGGCTAAAGTGACGGTGGACGTTATTTATTATTGTATTAAAGCTGGTGATATTTGTAAATATTTTATAGCCTTATAGCAATATGCTACCTAAATGTTTAGTTTAAAAAAACTGTTAGTATACCAGAGTTTAATGGAGCTATTCTTTAAACTTGCTATTAAACAAATTTACTTGTATAATATTTAGTATCAATAATAACTTTCTCACTAGAAACTATGCAAATCAGAATTGCTTTGTTAGGGTTATGGCTGCAACCATTACTATTGGACAGTCCCACCCACACAGTTTAACTTTGAAAAATAAATGGGTTGTAAAAATAAATAATTCGTATTTTAAGTATGTTTATTTAAGGCCTAAATATATATACAATAAATTTTACTTAATTTTCCTCATATTCAGAATCAGAAGTGTTACCAGCATTTATATTTATTAAAATTGGTTGAATGCCAATATCATCAATATTCTGCTCTCGGGCATACCACTTTTGTATGATTTCATGGGTATGCCTAACACACTTTTCCCAAATTTGTGGATTACATTGTTCCAGTGCCTCTTTCCACATATTTATAACTGAACTATCTGAATACCCATCTTTACCAATATATTTATTATAATATGACTTGCAATTTGCCCAAATTAATTCAATAGCATTGAATTCACAATGATATGGCGGTAGTCTTAGCACTTCATGTCCATGTTCTCGTAGTAACTCATCAATTATATAAACATTTTCTTTTTTATTCATTTTTGCAATTTGTAGCAATTCTGGTTTTGTAAATTTTGCATCAAACTTAATGTTGTTTTTCATCAACCATGCAACAATCTCATTTTTTGTAGAAATAGTAGAAGGTTGCTTTTCTAACAGAGTACTATGGTATGGAGCATTATCCATAACAATAAGAGATGGCTCTTCTAAATTGGGAATTAATTGAGTACTTATCCATTTCATAAATATTTCATTGTTCATTTCTCCATGATAATCAGCTACTTTAGATTTTGAACAAACTCGTTAACTTGCTTCGGAAACAAATCCTTTGATAGAACCAGCATGGACAATTATAAAACGTTTACCATCACAACCATCTGGTTTACGTACACTTTTAGTACTGTTGTCTTGCCAAGAGTTAGTTTTACTTCCCTTAGAAAATATCCATGTTTCGTCCAAAAAAACAATTTCTCTTGGGTGAGTACTTGAATAGTTTTCCATATATTTACGCAGAAAATTGGCTCTTAAGGCTGCAATACTGGTCCGTTCCATTAAAGCTCTCCGATTGTCATCTTTGTTATATTTAAATCCCAATGTTTTGAACAAAATGCCAAGAGATATTTTGCCAATAGATACAATTTTTCTTTCCCTCAATTCACAGTTTAAGGTACTCAAAGTAACATGCTTCTCTAAAACAATTACAAAAATTATAGTAAAGATTTAATATGAAAAAATACCATATTTATTTCATATATTTGTTTATTTCATTAACGTTTTAACCTTAATTGATGTTTATTCAATTGTAATGTAGTAACAAAACTACTCTAAAATATATACAGGGTGTCCCACGACGTTTTGACAGTCGAATTTCTCGAGAACTGTTCATATGACATGTATGAAATTTGGCAGATATAAACAGTCGAAACTGATGCTTATATTCATTATAAAATGACTTCCGTTTTTCCTGTCATTTCGGCTCACGTGACCTCAACATAACTTTTTTAAATGGGACAACCGGTATAATATTACAATTTTGGATACATCATTTAAAAACAAATTCAACGATACCACACTTGTCATCATTGTATTGTGCAGTAGGGGCTCAGACAGATGACAATGTGATAAATATTTTGGCTTATCTGCAGATGAATCCACACACCTCAATACGATTTCTTGAACAAGAATTACAAATAAGTAGAAGTTCAATACAAAGAGTATTGAAAAATCACAAATACCATCCTTTTGGAAATAACGAACAGTTCAATTCCGATTTTTATGTCATATTTGTCATTTTTCGCCGAGCCTATAAAAAGGCCTGCACAATACAATGATGACAAGTGTGGTATCGTTGAATTTGTTTTTAAATGATGTATCCAAAATTGTAATATTATACCGGTTGTCCCATTTAAAAAAGTTACGTTGAGGTCACGTGAGCCGAAATGACAGGAAAAACGGAAGTCATTTTATAATGAATATAAGCATCAGTTTCGACTGTTTATATCTGCCAAATTTCATACATGTCATCTGAACAGTTCTCGAGAAATTGGACTGTCAAAACGTCGTGGGACACCCTGTATAAACACCTTCCCAAATGTTTCTTAAATATATTATGATTTGAATACTCATTACAAAATCCCTACACTTACATTTTACCAAAAAATTATATTTAAATAAAATTATACTTACTTTGTTGGTACATATCATATAATGTGTTCCGTACTGCCATCTTAGCTCCCTCAGGTAGATCAGTTGTTTTACTTTTAGAACGAGGTCTGCTTTTGCCTGGACTAGAAAGAATTGGATTATTTTCTTTTCTTTTTTTTTATAGCATATACTGTCCGCCGAGATATTTTCAAAGCAGCAGCTACCCTCTAACATAAAAAATTGATTAATAAAAGTATATTGCTAAATAATGTTTATTTTACTTCTTGAACACTTGAAATTGGTTCCAAAGGTCCCCCATTTCTTTTTTCTAACTCAAAATACTCCAACAAATTCAGGACCAGCTCCTGTGCTTGCGAATTCAACCTTTTTCCAGGCATATTCTAAAAATGAAAACTATTTATCAATGGTTCTGGTTATCCAGAAAATTAGGTCAATATTTTCTACTTTGGTGAAAGCAAAATGTGTTTCATATAATTCAGTTTGATGGAGTTCTATCCAGAATCATAATGATATTTAAGGTTAGTTTTCATTGCAAAATAAATTAATAAGAAGTAGATAAATAATATTCACTTACCACAATTATTCGAACACTCAGGTATAGGTTAGTTGTTAAAACAACTGTTTTTGAAATAAATTTATATGCAAGGGGCAATAAAATGGATAAAAATCTAAAATAAAAATGTAAACAACGTATTTGGTCTGTCAATTTACAAATTCACAGATAAACCTCAGAACTTTCATTGTGTAGGTTACACCTATCATCGACATTCGTCATATGGCTATCTCTGTTTGTTATATTATGCTGTATTGGAACAAACGGTTCAATTTTGGGGTTTTAGTTTCTGTGAGTGGAAAAGAGACGTACTACAAAAAGTAGTATGTTAATAATTTCAGCCATAGGAAAAGATCCAGCGAACGAACTGTATATAAAATCCCGAAACACGTCAAATTTAAATTATAAATTGACATTCTTTATAGTGAAAGTATAATCACCAGCATCTAATTGGCTTAAATTCTGTCGATTTACCATGGCCCTCTGGCTAAGGCCTTCTATCAATAATGCTAGTTCTTGAGCTGCTTTGACGGCGGAGGTATCTATCCATTTGTAATGCACTTGCGATTACATTATTTGTTTATTCAAATGTTGCTTCCAACTATAAAATAAAAGTAATTTTGACAAATGATTTAACTGGCAAATTATTTTGATAAAAATACTTGCAAATTTTTAAGAATTAACTTCAATCACGAATAAAACATATAAAATAAGCAAAAACGACTACTTAAAATAAATAACTTTACCGGTGTAATAAACAACTCAAAATTGTGTAGGGCTCCGCTTGTTTAAAAAATTAAGTTATTATACACTTCGAGCAATTAATTACACTTGTTGTAAACTCTGCAATTATGTCTTTGATACAAAACAGAGTCGACTTTGTCATGACAAGACTCTGCTGTATAGTTTCAGATGAATAACTTAACGTACCTGCATAGATATTAGCGGAGCAAAGGAAGAATTATTACCGATTGTGCTGTTAGTTTTTAGTTTAATAAAGCTGATATAAATTAATCGAAAACGGGGCTGTATATTTATTTCTTCGCAATTACCATTACGTAATGTAACTTTTCATTAACAAGAAACTAGTGCTCCTATCACCAGTATTAAAATAAAAAATAAAATTTTTCTTTTATTTATTTTCTTTATTATTCTTGTACTTGGGAAACTATAAATATTTAATTTTTGAAAAACGATCCTCAGGGAGGATAAGGAGGAGAATTTAGTACAAAAAACTCGATAGTTTCTGGAATAATGGATTGATAACATGTTGCGAGGCAGAAAAATATAGGCATGTCTATGTAGAATCACAGGAATGGTTGCGACGCAAAAGCGATATCTATAGGGAGACGTTCTATGACCACTCTTGAGCAATATATTATAGTTGACGACCTTCTTGAGATTCTTAATAAACAGGGAACCTATGTTCAAGGATATGCTGATGACATTGTTATGGTTATCTACGGAAAACACCTGGATACATACATTGACTTAGTGAAGAGGGAACTATCCAGAGTAAAAAAATGGTGTATGGTGGAAGAATTAACTGTCAATCCTGCAAAGACGGTTTCTGTTCCCTTTATCAATAAAATGCTATGTTCTTTGGTAAAGAGATTTAAGTTAGTAAAGAAAGCAAGTACTTTGGTAGAATAATTAGCTGACCTGGAACAACTTCTGCGCTGGAGGTAATCTTCAATCTGATTCCCTTGGAAATATTCATAAAAGGGAAGGCTAGGAGAGTGACATACCGACTACAAGGTGTGCGGAAATTGAAATACAATCCATTTTGCAAACACACAAAAATCTCCCATGTTCTACAAATTAATATCATGAACGTTGTGCAGGATAGATAATCAAGGATAACTGACAGTATATCTGACAAAAATGAATCGTCCAAGGATGAATGAAAACGGCGAATAGATCTTGAGCAGGTAACTAAGGAGTCAGGCCCATTTCTAATCCTGAGAAAGGAGGTGATCGTACTCTCTGAGATAAGGAAGAACTTACTATAGTCAAAAGCTGCTTTCTTGGGTGTCAAGTCACATAATTTTACTTCTAAGACAGTCTGAGACTGTCACAGTACCCTTAAAAGACTGGCAAAGAGCAACAAGATTCATCTGTTGTGGATTCCTGGGTACCATGGTATTGTTGGCAGTAAAGTTGGCAGACAGGCGAAGACAATGATCAATCTAGATCCAGGGGCTCTCCGACTGACAAAAAAACCTTCGAAAGGTGTCGGGATTCTAAACTCAAGTCACTGATTATTTCGTTAACATCTATGCAGATTGTAAATTACAGTCCAAGATGCACTGTGTAGGAACAGGTAAGACAGCGGAAAAACTTATCTTTTACTATTCTACAGATAACTCTAAGCATGCATAATAGATGTTCATGGAGAGATGGAACAGCGAAATATTGTCAAGTTTTAGAGTTTGTCAACAAAAAATAACGTTTCAGAAATTTTTGGGACAACGTTCCATTCATAAAACTCTCTTGGACTTAACAATAATTCAGTTTTTTACCAAAAAGGTAATCTTGGTATAAATGAACAAGTCCAATGGTATTATTTTAATTTAGTACCACAAGACCAGCTAAATAATCGACGTATTTCTGCTTCAAGGTTGTACAAACTTTGTTCTTATCACTTAGAAACAATTCAAAAACTACAAGTTACATTTAGGATAAAACTTATTTTTAAAATAAATATTTCTACTGAACTAACAAACAACTAACAACTAATGGAATAATTAATAAATAATAATAAATAATCATAAATAATTCATAAAATGCCACCACTTTTGTACCACCATTTGAGTTTTTTTACCAAGAAAAAGAATTTTTTTAAATATACAAACAACATTTTGAAAATTACTTGAGAATTAAAATTGTTTCTGATAATAAAAAGTTTGCTACAGAACTTTTATTAAATTCAATCGGTTTAAAAACCGATTCAACATTATAAGAACTCGTAGCACCCACCGAATTTGATTATGACACGCTTTTAAAAAAACTTTCAGATCAGCTTTGTTATAAAAAAAAATATTTTAGTATCACATCATAAGTTTTTGTCAAATTTTTAACAAGAAAACTAGTCTATATCTGAATGCATTGCCAGTTTCAGATCTTTAACTTTCGATTGTGATTTTATTTTACAATATAAATGCAATAAAAATGTGAGCGCAGTTTATCCGAGGTATTAACGGCAATTTCATGCTGGAAAAACTTCTTTAATCTAGTGAAAGCTCTTTTGAAAAAGCTTCTTCTATACAAACGGCAAAATTGGACAGTCAAAACCTTTTTCATTAAATGTGAATATTATTAGTACATCCAAAAGTAAATCAAATTCTAATTTATATTTAAATCATCAAAATCCAAAGTTAATTTTGCAGAATTGAATTAGGTCTCGAAAATTACTGCATATGCTGTGGCGGTCGAAATCATCCTAAAAAGATCAAAAATTGACATCCTTTCAAATTTCTTTCTATTTATAGAGCATATGCCTTTTTCTTTTGTTTAATTTTTCATTCCTATTTTTCTATAATTTGTTAATTAATAAAGTAGTTAAACTTTTCTATCTATTTTCTTCATCGTTCTTTTCTTCTGCTTATAACCATTGACCACAAGATTTGCAATAATCCTGGAACTTATTTGCTCTTATAAATCTTTGATAAATAAGGATATGTGTTTTTCCTAATTTGTAGTAGTAGCTTGTAATGTTGGTGTCCTCTGAATAAGTTGAAACTAGTAGCCTCACAGTAACTTCTATATTTGCAATAAAAGTTTGTGACATTGACATTGGTATTTTCCTTTCTTAATTTGGAGAAATGGATGATTGGTTTATTTGTAATAATTTATTAGTTTTTTCAATGTCCTTTAGGTAACTTAATATTTTTTAAATAGCGAACTCGCTTTGTAGACCATGCGCACAACCTTACAGGCTAAAACTATAAATTTCAAGGGCCCAAACTTTTATTATTGTTTTCTTCCTATAAGGATCTTATAAAAATTTCTTAAATATTTATAGTTCATGAACTGTAAGCAATAAATAAGCCTTGCTTTTTCAGGGTCTTAAAATGTTTCCTAATCATTTTTAAATTATTCAAAGTATAAAAACTAAAGAAAAAAATAATAAAAAGAATATATACACAAAAAATAAAATGGATTGTTCCAGCTACATAACTCCTCCATCTCTAAGAATGAAAAACTTCGAACTTTCTTCTTCTTCCCAAGGTTCTCTTAATATTGAGTTTCTTTCTTCTTTCTTGATGAAATTCAAATAAATCTTCTTTCTTAATGGAATTCTAATAAATCTTGTTTCTTGTGCAATAAAGTTCTTTTTACTGATTAATTGATTGATATCAACGGACTATTCGCGATGAAGGTCTTCAGTATCCTACTGACTGTGCCAATTACGTTTTTACAATGGAAATTTGCTTTTTTAAAAAATAATAATTAATGTTTTTAATTATAACAATTCCCTTGTTTTAAATATGAAATTGTTACTAAGAATAATAAAAAACTTTTCGTTTTAACAAAACTTCCACTATTTATTTAAAAAATTGCTTTTTTAACCTCAAAGACACCCGTTTCGCTAAAATTAGCTAATTCTATTTGAGGTTACACAAGCAATTTTTTAAATAAATAGTGCAAGATTAGTTAAAACGAAGAATAAGCTAATTTTAGCGAAACGGGTGTCTTTGAGGTTAAAAAAGCAATTTTTCAAATAAATAGTGAAATTAAATGGATTGTACTAACCCTTACTTTTTGGAAGTCCATCTTATTAAGAATAATAAAAACAAAATAACAAAACTTCCACTATTTATTTAAAAAAATTGCTAATCAGCGAAACGGCCGTCATTGAGGTTTAAAAAAGCAATAGTGGAAGTTTTGTTAAAATGAAGAGTTTTTTATTATCCTTAGTAAGATGGACTTCCAAAAAGTAAGGGTTAGTACAATCAGTTTTATTAAAATGTTATCTGAATTATCATACAGACTAGACTTTTAAATGGTTTCCTTGTGATTTTTTAGTTATTCAAAATATAAAAACTAAAGAGAAAAATAATAAAAAGAATCTCTACCCCTAAGAATGAAAAATATGGGAAATATTTTTCGTCTTCTTGGGGCTTCGTCGAACTTCTTTCTTCTTCCTATGGTTCTCTTGATATTTAGTTTCTTTCTTGATAAAATTCAAATAAAACTTTTTTCTTGAGCAATTAAGTTCTTTTTTACTAACTAATATCCAAATACTTTTGCAGGTTTAGGCTTTCCTTCCATATAACCAATAAGGATAATTATAACAATACTACACAAAAGTTATTTTTAGACTCTTTATTATATACAGGTTTGTTGTCTTACAAATTTAAGATCAACACAGCTTTCAAAACCAATAATACTCTTGCTAAATTCATCAATACTAAAGATATCATCCTACGGTTACATAAACCAGGTGTTTAGGTTAGAATCCCGGATTCTGGAACATATGAATTTTATTTAAAAATATTCAGTTTTAGAAGTTAAGAACTTACCTTCCTCTTTCGGCTACCATATTTTAAAAGACAATCACTTTTTTGATGTCAATAATGTTGAATTGCTTCATGTTTATAATAAGGGAATTAGATTGAATTTGCTTGAGATTTTGGAAATTAAATATGCTATAAATGATAGTTCTCTTAATTGTTTGAATGAACAAATTCAACCTAATAAAAATTATTTATTTATAAATTTAAACTATTGACAACTGTTTATTTTTGTAATTAGGTTATGTTTGTACTTTTGATTTATTTCAGATATTCTTGTTTTCTAGTCTAAGACACGACTATGTCGGAATTTCTAACCGTTTGCTGATGTTCGTACTATTTTCATCGATATGTATAAATGGTAGTTTTTATTTGTTAAATTGTTATAAGGAACTCATTCCTTATATTTATTTCTTTTAATTTCCCTCTACTAGACAAGTTCCGCTTTAGGCTTTCTTACTTTAATTATAGGTAATTGTCCTTCATACGTATAAAGTTCTTCAAGTGCGCTGGTATAGCTTTTCTGTTAAAATGTACTTTATGCTATTCATCTTAATATACATAGCTTTACTGCTTAGGTTAAGAAGACTAACAGGAACCTTTACTTACAGTTTAGGATCGACCTGTCTTCTTGATTACAATAAGGAGATCGAACCTTCGTCATGGCTCTCTCCTTTATCTGATTGTTTTTTACAATGCTTCCATTTTTCTTCCTCGCTTGCCTCATTTTCTTGTTTCTTTTGGTAATGTAAAACTTTTTAACCTTTTTAATTTTCCTCTGGGATACAGTATTCTTAGTATGAATTTGGTCCCACTTTTCTATCCACTGTAGTTCAACTCGCACACCCATCAGATTCTGAAGTTCCTTTCTCCTCTACTTTTTTACATCATAACTCTCTTATTCTTCACTTATTTATAGATGTTTAAGTTTTAAATTTAAATTAATTTACAATTTCTACGATCGGCACATACAGGTGAGTTTGTAATGATTTTGTGACATATTTGACTTGCTGTATTGTTGTAGTTTTAAGCAATATCATGTACCTTTAGCTTTTTGCTTTAATTTTGAATTTTACTTCTAATTGTATTGAGTTGTCAAACTTGAAATGTTTTAACTTTAATCATTAATGTAATCGGACAACCGACACTAATCGCTCTTTATATAACTATTTTTTGATTCTCCTGACACCATTGTTTCTTTATAGTATGATGATGGTCTGAAGACCGAAACATGTCGCATTAAATTTGTGAACCTTACTATTAAAAGTTAGTTTCAACTAACTAATTGATTGATATTAAAGAACTATTCGCGAAGACGGTCCTCAGTATCCTACTGACTGCGCCAATTACGTTTCCACGATGGAAATTTTTTTTTATTATTTAAATTTACGTGCTTGCGGTAACTTAGACCATTAGCACGAGTTACAGTTAGATATATGAATAACTATAACTAGCGAAACAGCTGTAATTGATTTTAAAGCGAATTTTTCAAACAAATAGTGGAAGTTTAGTTTAACTGTGCAGTTATTTATTGTTCTTAATAAAATATATTCTTCCAGGTGCATAACTCCTAATCTAAACTTGTAAACTAGTCTAATTATATTGTATCATAAATAGTTTGGAAAAGTTCAAATGTATCACTCTGTATTCTCTGATGATCGAAAATAGCGACAATGCTATAGCTTTTTATCGGTAGGTATATCTACAAGATAAATATTTGAATTTCAAAATATTCTCACGAAAAGTCATTTCTCACAAGCCCGGTGCCAGTTCTTTTGACACGTAGCTATATTTACTTCCTGCGGGGTTACAAGAAATACTAGAGACAAAATTAAAGAAGCAGTCAAGGTGGCGCGGAGTAGCTTCTATTTTTGAGAACAGCGATAGCTAACAATAACCAACTGCGGGCAAAGTGAAGTTATGTATGTGTTTATATTTTCTAGAAAGTAGATGTCTAAAATATTTTACAAGTTGTGAGGCACGTAGCTCATGTAAAGGCTCCTTCTCGTTAAAAACAAATATTGACCTTGTTGACATTGAGCGAATCTCAATATTCATATTATTCATAGTCTTCTTGTTAACTTTCTACAACTCAGCAGGTAGCTGCTACCGAAAAAAAAAATTACAAACGTACCTCGGTCGCACTGTCAATAAAGAAATTTGACGTTTCTAGTAAATTTCTCATAAACTCGGCGAATTTATGATTGCATGTTTGCCGTTGAAGATTTTTTCTTCTTTCTTTTTTTAGTTGTTGTTTCGTCGTTTGAAACAATACAAGAGACGACCCAACGACAATGGCGAAGCATTTCGTGCGGTGGGCAAGGAGGTCGGGTCGGCTGCGTGACTTTGACTCGTGATATCCACGAATCGGCCATCTCACAACTCCAACCACCTCTACTATATTGATTTGCCCATACTTTACACGGTGAGATATAAATATTTAAAACCATTAATCTATTAATTCTGAAATTGTTGAAAATAACAAAAATAATATTTACTATAAAATTATATAAGACGTAACCAGTTAGTTGAGGAGTCAATTACGCACGAGCGACAAAATTGTAAGCACGAGTGTGTTAACCTTGCGAGGGCGTAACTGACTTTAACTTACAAGTAACGTACTATACTTTATATACGACATATTAAAAACTAAACTTATGTACACGTTTATTTTTCACAATTTATAGAAACTTTATAAATTTATAAAAACTATTTTGTATTAATATTAATGGTAAAATGAAAAAAAATTTATTCACACTAATAGACGTCATTAAACCTACAATTAGATTAAACTAAATTGACAGTTAAAACTATTATTTTTTGACGTTTAATTTGACAGGTAAATATAAAAATAAATTGTATTACATTACACAAAAAAAGAAACCAAAAAAGGTCCGTACGGCTGTTACCCTAGTTTTCCGGAAATATTTTCATGTGAATTTTTTTTTGCAATAATTAGATAAACAAACATTTTCTGAAAAGATGTGTCAAAGAAAAATTGTTGCTCGCAAATGTCTCTATAAATTTTGTCTATTTTTTAAACTGATTTGTTTCCAAGAGACAAAACAAATGCTGTGTTAAAGGATATATCGTTAAATTTATTGTACTAACCCTTACTAAGGATAGTAAAACTCTTCCATTTTGTATCTTTTTATTTTTAGCCTGATGATGGTCTAAGACCGAAACTAGTCGCGATATTTATATTTTTACCATTAAATTTGTTGTGGTTTGACTTAGTGTTTTATTGATACATTAGTTTCTAATTTTTTGTGAGAAAACAGAAACCTAAACCTAATATAAAAATCTAAAACCTACAGATTTTTCGTAGTTTAGTTTTGAATACTTCCGCAAAAAATGAAATAATTTTATTAAAAAAAATGGAAATATTAGGGAAGAACTAATAGATTGCACCAAATAAACAGCCTTAATTGTTTTTTAAGATACTTAAATTTAAAACATATTGCAACCTTGCTGTTCAATACATTTTAAGTGTAAACATTTTATTTGAGAAACCCTCTTACCCAAAGCCAATATCGCCAATGAGTTTATTTAATTTATTTTTAATACATTTTAATCACTCAATCCAGTAAGTTTATTATTTTGAAAAATTAACTGAATTGACCTATTAAACATATTAGAAATTTGTCGTTTAAACTACTTTGTTTTTTATAAACTTTTGTAATTCTTTTGATTTTCAAATCTTCTGGTCACCCCTTTTACTATCGTGTATGGTAAAACAGCTCCATCGACTTAAACAAAGTTATTACAATTATTTAATTAATTTTGACATTGTTTTAAAGTCTTGAAATTTCTTGAAGAAGCTTTTGATATTTTTTAGAATAGTTTCATATACTCGATGTACTAGTAGTAGCAAGAAGGCGAGACAGCATGAGATACTTTTAATAGTTCCAAATAATATTATTTTCTCGAAATGATTTACCTTGAAACTTGATTAAGTTTTCATTTTAGAAAAAAATTGTAAATTTTAAAAAATGGAAAGAAAACAAGGAACAATATGTAGATTTCTAAATTTTGATTTCTGAAAATTGACAAAATTAAATAGAAGTTTATACATACAGTGATGGATAAATGTGTGGAAACAAGTAAATAACTCTGGAAATGTTAAAGATATCAGATTGAAATTTGGAAGGTAAGTATTACAGTAAATTGCCTACTTGTTTTTAATTTTCTCAACAATTTTGTATTTCCGGTTTAACCGGAAATGATTTTTAAATTTTTTAATGAATCACCGAGATATTAACACAAAAGTATCTAAAGAAAGGAAAAAGCTAATATCTAGTAGTCCATGAAAATCTTTGTAGCATTGACATTAGTTGTCAAAATGAGTAAGTAGTAAATTTTATCAAAAAATGGACGAACTAAATGAAAGAGAAAGAATAGAAATATTAATGATGACTGGGTATGGAGAGATGAGAAGAACGCATCAAGAAGTTTGTGATCTTTTCAACAATGTTCATCCAAATCGACAGATATCACGGTCGGTAGTGACAAAAACTGTACAAAGGTATAACGCAAATGGAACAGTAAGTAATTTATTAAAAAGTGGCGGGTTAAAAACAGCAACAAATAAAAATGGAGCTCAAAATATTGCTATATCTTTAGAAGAAAATCCTCATTTATCCATTACTGACCTCGACAATACGTACGAAATTAGCTGTCGTTCAGTAGGAAGGATACTAAGGCGAGAATAATATCATCCATACAAAATTCGCCTTGTTCAAGAACTCAATGAAGATGATTTGGACAGACGTCTAGAAATTTGTGAGACGATTATGGATATTTGCAACCGTGATAATAATTTTGTCAGAAATGTGGGGTTTTCAGACGAGGCTACATTTTGTTTAAATGGTACGGTTAATCGACACAACTGCCGCTACTAGTCGCAAACTAATCCGCATTGGGTACGAGAGGCTCATACGCAACATCCCCAAAAATTGAACGTTTTGGCGGGTGTTAACAATAACAGAATTGTGGGACCTTTCTTTATTCAAGAAACTATAAACGGAGAAAGGTATTTACAGCTTTTAGACACTTAAGTGATTCCGGCGCTGGAAGTAAATGGGCAATTGCCAAATAATATCTGGTTTCAGGAGAACGGGGCACCACCTCATTACGCTCGCAATGTTCGAAATCGTTTAGATATGACATTTCCTAACAGATAGATTGGGAGAAGGGGTACTTATGAATGGCCTACGCGAAGTCCCGATCTCAATCCACTGGACTTCTTTCTATGGGGTTTTTTGAAGTCCAAAGTTTATATTAACAAACCAAACAATTTGCAAGAATTAGCTGAAATAATAACCCAAGAGATTCAGAGAATTTCACCAGAAGTTATAGCCAATGTCACAAAAGAATTTATACAACCCGACTTGCCTATTGTCAAGAAGTAAACGGCGCTCATTTTGAACATTTAATACATTAAAATTTCAGAATACTCCTAGTAGACCACTAAATATCATTAGCGTTTTCCTTTTAGATACTTTTCTGATATTATCTGGGTTGTCATTGAAATAAAAAATATCGAACCCTATATTTTTGTAATCGTAATAAAATGTTTTATTCGAAAACTAATTAATAAAATCGACATCACTTCCGGTTAAACCGGAAGTGGAAAATCGTTAAAAAATTAACAAACAAATACGCAATATACTGTAATACCTACGTTCCAAATTTCATTTCGATATCTTTAACAATTTCAGAGATATTCACTAGGTTCCACACATTTGTCCATCACTGTACTATTTTCTTTAACAATAACCTAACATAAAAATTAGTGATGAGCGAGGCTGGTCTTGGTCTTGGTCTTGCAGAAAATGGAAGACCAAGACCAAGACCAACTTTAAGCTGCAAGATCAAGACCAAGACCGAGCAGTTCAAGACTTATGCAAGACCAAGACTTAGCATTGCAAGATATACGTAAGACCAAGACCAAGCCTGTAAGAGTCTTGCGTTCTTGCTTCTTTTAAACATATAAACCAAAAAATAGGATTATTCTAAAATCTAAAGCTTTGGTTTCCTAGGATAACGGTGCCGCAATAAAGCGGCCGTAATTTGACGGCCGTAATTTGACGACCGTTCAAGACGGCCGCTATCGGTGAGCACAGATGTAAAGTCAGAGTTTATCGTTATTGACCGCCTAAATCCATTTTTGTATTTGCTTTCGTTTTTTGTGTTTATAGTTTGTTTTATATCTTGTGTTTAGTTTCATTATTTGACAATAATTAGATTGTTTCTGTGTTAAAAGCAAAAAATAGGTGATTTGGACTTGGCAATGATAATATTTTTGGAAGACAATCCTTCATCGGAAGAAGAAACGAAAAGGTCAGAAAAAAGTAAGATTTTTAAGAAATGTAAAACTGAAGGCGTCTACGAAATCTTTATATATCGTATGTCGTCACCTTCAAACAAATGATGAAAAATTTATCTTGGCAAAAATGGCACGTGATTTTTTGTCTGGTTACTGTGTATGAATTGTTGGGCAACGAAACTAAAATAGTTTTTACCTATATCTATTCGAAGCATTTGTCCTATTTTTGTTTTCCTTTATTTGAATCAAAAGAAAAAAATATTTTGTAATATTTATACATATAGTAGGTACTTTTCTCTAACAGTTGTGACAACTTAGTATTTAGTTGTTGTTAAAATATATCTTTCTAAAATATTGACATAAGATCTATTATTGGTCATGTTTTCTACCTATTGTTTTTATTCATCAACACCAAACATAGTTTTAGTTTATTTCAAATCCCAGCTAATAGGCCTGCAAAGAATAATTTTTGATAGAGAGACGCAAAATTCAGTGACTTTTATATTCATATATATTTCCAAACTCATAAATAAAATTATTAAATGTTAGATTTTCACGTCTGATTCTATATATTATTATCATTGACACATTATAAAACTATATTCTAAAAAAATTGTCAAAATGAATCAAATATAAAAAAAATTTTCTACAAGCATGCGTAAAACAACATTTTCCTACGACCACATATGAAAGTGCTAGTTTGCACACTTATTTGTACTTAAGAAAGTAGCTAATATCAATACACGTATTGAAAAGTAAATATAAATACACGTATTGAAAAGTAAAAAAATATAGTTCTATGATCTGTGACATTTACGTCAAATTTATCAATAGTAAAAACACATAAATGTCAAAGCAAGGACCATTTAATTTTTTTTTTAAATCTTCCTTGTGTCAAATATTGTATTGTAATTGCCAATACAAATTTTTCTGTATAAAGTAAGAATAAAGAAAAAAGTTTCTTATAGGTTTTTAAATTTTTAAAAAATAAACATATTTTTATTCAGTATTATTATTTTTATTAAAACACTTTTAGAAAGAAGAACAGTTTATTCTTCTTTTTTTTTATTGTGTTTATGTTCCGTGCATGTGTCGAATGTGGATTTTTGAAGTTATGTTTGTGTTTCTGTTTACAATTATCTTTGTGTCTATTATTATTACATTACTTTTTTATTAATTTCACCAACTGACCATTTTACTTTTAATTTTTATAGAGCCCACAAAAAAAATTAAAATGTCATTTAGCTAATAAAGAATTTTGATGTGAATTCCTGAGAAAGGTGGTTATTTGATTTTAATTAATTATATTTCCATGCAATATATAAACTCGTTTAAATCCTAATTTTTAACATGACTAACAATTAAAATAAATTTTATAAATAAATATAAAATATTTATTATAATAAGAAATATTGGGTCGTAGGAAAAATCGTGTACACAACGCGTTGGAAAGTGTATGTCTTGCACTCGTTACGTTTCCGCACTCGCCACTACGCGGCTCGTGTTAAACTTCACTCGTGCGTAATACTTCACTTTCCACACTCGTTATGTAATATACTATTTAATTCAGACAATATCTCTTTCCCGCACGGAGATTTTTTTCCGCACGGAGATTTTTCCCGCACGCATTTTTTTTATTAATTAGAGATGTTTTCCGATAACCTTTTTGACAAATTATTGTATTATTATCTTTATCTTGTTGGACTACATACAAATAGTAAAAAAATTGAGATTATTTTACATGAAAATAGGGATTTTTAAAATGTTTGTTTTTAAAAAAAATTATTAAATCACCCCTGTAAACCTTACTCAAAGCAACAACAAGTAGGGTTGCTATAGCTATAGTCGCGCGTGTATTTATTGACACTATGAAAGATTTAATTGTCACAATCGCATCTTTTCAAGTATCTAAATAATTTTCGAGGTGATTTTGCTTTAAAAAAAAATATTGATCCTAACTCTTGCGGAAATTAACTTTTCCGCACTTGTTAGGATAATAACTATTTCATACTTGATTTATCGCTACAATGTAATATAAAGAAAACAAAATTTTTATAGTGAAAAATACTATCCCTTTCATTTAATCTTTCTTTACTTGTTATGCTTTTAAAAACTATTTTTCCTTTTTTTTTGTAAAAATGGACCCCAGTAAATCTAAAAAAAAAGTACAAGACTTGCAAGTGTCTTGGTGCAAGACCAACAGATTGTTTGGAATTTTCTTTTAAATGTCTCTGCAAGTATAGATGGCCATCTTACGTCTTTAAAAATTCAACAAAAAACAGTTCTGTTATCATTGCCGAAACAGTTAATTTTATCTGATTAAAATGTTTTGTTAATTGTTTTAATTGTTGTTTATTGTTTTCCTTTCTCAATGTATTTTCCCAACGAGTACTAGTATCGTTATTAACTATCGTTAATCTATATACAATATTGGTATAATTGCAAATCGAAATGGAGTGAAACTAATCTCTGTTTTAAATAAAAATTGAAAATAATTGTTAGACGATTCTTTTCCGCACAATAATCACGTTGCCTTCAGGAGACGATAGAAACTATCTCTCTTGTGGGTGTTTTTGTTAACAAAAATATAACAAAAGATATGATAATTATCGTGAAAAGACGATGGTAATCACAAGAGCCAAAGGCGGCCTATTAATATATATTGACTGCAGCGGGAGAAATGGTCTAAATAAAATAACATAAAATATTCTTATTACTAATGCAAGATAATGCAACACGAAGATTATCTTAGTTTTAAAATTGATATCAATAGCAATCTCATTTTTTGTGACATAATGTCGCCAATTAAAAGTAAAACTTTTAACACTAAATTTCCTGATCAAATCCATGTCATAAATTTTAGCGAGGGAGTCATAATGAAATTAGACGTGAATTATTAAGATTAATAAATTCTAATTTATTTATTACAAAATGTTTTCATATTAATGTCTTGAAAGGTACGGTTACATTGAACTCTCCTTATTGGGATTTCATTCATTATCCGCATACGAGCTAAGGTAGAGAAGATTAGATAATGAATTTCATTAATTATTACTTAATTACTATTGTGTCAAATAATGTTTATAAACTGAAATCAACGGCGGATTTATTACTTAATATTATTAAATTAAATGATTGCATGATATGGTGGGTGTTGAGAAGGTTAATCAAACTAAAATATCATTCTATATGGTGGGACTAAAAACATGTAAACGTTTAAATTACGCGTTGATATTTGACGTATAAATTTGTTGTTTTTACATCATTAGTGTTAGTTTTATAGATTCTGGTGATAGATAATTCACCGTTCAGATTAAGTTTTAAAATAAAAAGCATGCACTCACCTTAGAACAATAATAGTCCGGGAGGTAGCGTCCTATTTTTACTGGTCATTTTTGCACAACTACTTTCTATTCTGTATGGTAGTTTTTACTTATTTAACAACTAAAACAAGTGTCAGCTGGCGCGACTGCGTGGCTTAAGATGGCGAGAGGCGTATTTGACGACGCAGCTAACACATTTTTCCATCTTGTGGTGTCAGCTAACAAACGTTTTTCTTTTTTTTACTATAAACTGATGATATACTCATTTTCATGCCTGCTAAGATCATATTACTGGAGAAAAATATGATTAAAAGAGTAATAAAAGAGTAAAATGGTACCACATACTATACGTTTGTTAGCTGACATGACAAGAACGTCCAGCTAACAGGTTTTGCCACAGTTAAATATCAGCTGACAGTTATTTATGCAATGTTTATACGGTACTCTATTATAGAAAAAAATTTCAGCTTTGCTAAAATGATCCGATTTTTTTTTATTTTTCCTACATTTTCACGCAAGCAGCTGACAGGTTCCACCACTCGCCCCATGCAGCTGACATATTTTTTTATCAAAGAAATATTATAAATTAACAATCTACAGTTTTTCAGCTTTGCTAAAATGACCGGAAAAACAATTTTTTTACGTGTTTCCCAGCCTCTCGCCATCTTAAGCCACGCTTTTGGACCAGCTGACAGCCCAGACGTTGATAAGCTATGGATCAGGGATCTATTATAGAAAAATGAGCTTTGCGAAAATGCTCCGGTAAAATAGGACGCTACCTCCCGGACTATAAATAATGATTGGAAATGAATCTCGTATTTAAAAAATTAGTTTATAAATAAAAGGAAAGCAGAAACACACAAATACACAGATGTTCAGTTGTAGGTATTTTCTGTATAGACATACTTTACGATAGGTTAACTGTACATTTTTGCTAATACATTTCACGTTGTCAATATTATATTCTGACGATGAGTTAGTTGCTAAATTTAATGTGATTATTTTTTTTACCTGTCAAAATATCACAGTTTTGTGATTTCGTCCAATGAAAACGCTTAATCTTCAATGTTCTGTGCTAAATGCTAGCCAATCATTCCGTTTTATAGTGATAAAACCACTATTCTTTTACCAGTATTGATAAAATTATAGAACTGTCAAAAAGCAATAACAATATTGCACAATCAATTTTCTTGTTTATAAGTAGGTACCTTACTATAAATCAACATTCATTTATATTATCTAAATATTCTGAAATATATTTTGTTATTATTATCACAATTCAATTCATCTAAACCATAATAAAAAACCAAATATGTAGTTATTTTAAAACTAACCTGCTTCCTGGTTCTGTATGCATTTAAAACTTTTATATGCCTACAGGCAAATGTGGTCTTGTAGGTAAACTTTAAATAGATATATCTAATAATTTTTATTTTGGTAATTTTCTCTTTAATAATATAATTGTATAAATAGGTATAAAAATAAATTTATGGTACTAACCCTTACTGTGTGAAAGTTCATCTTATTCAGAACAATAAACAACTAAAAGGTTGTATTAGCTTTCACATTTTATTCTATAAATACTTTAATTGCAATGACAGCCGTTTCGCTATCGAAATAGCATCGTCAGATTGACATATATAGTTGTTTATTGTTCTGAATAAGATGAACTTTCACACAGTAAGGGTTAGTACCATAAATTTCATTAAGTCATCTTCGAGAGAAGAATAAAAATAAATATTTATTCAAATTATAACCCTGTTTTCACGACGCTCACGACAATTGACAACTGTCAATACTAACTAGTGTATTGGATAAGTTAATAGGAGGGGTGGCATTTCGTGGACCATATTGATTACGTCATTAAATTCGGGCTTGTCAAATTTTTTATTAAAGTTATTAAAAGATCAAAAGATTATAAGTATTTTCTCTTAAAATAATAATATATTTATTTAATATTATTCTGTGTAAACCCACTTCCTTTTTTTTCTCTTGATTGTGTTTATAAATTAGATCATAGGTAGGCAACACAAAATACACGTATCCTAGTTGGCCTATTAACTTTGATAAAGAAATTGATATCATAAAACAAATAGCTACATCTAATGGCTACCCAATTCATTTAATAAATACATTAATTAATTAAAAAAAAGAAATTGTCACTACAACTAATATTTCCTAAACAAACTAAAGAAATTAAAAGTTATAAAAATATTACATATTGGTATAGATATTATGTTGATGATGTGTTAGCAGGATTTGTAGGTAGCGAACGACAGCTAGATATATTTTTTAATTATATAAATACCTTGCATCCTAAAATTAATTTTACTTTAGAAGTTGAAGAAAATAATTAAATTAATTTTCTAGATTTGAGAATTGAAAAAGTTAATAATTCATTAAACTATTCAATATACAGAAAACCAACACAAACAGATGTAACCATACCATATCATTCAAATCATCCTATATCACATAAATTAGCAGCTTATACTTCTATGATACATAGAGCATTTTCAATTCCAATGAGCAAAAATAATTTTAATAAAGAAATTGAGATTATAAAACAAATAGCAATATCTAATTGCTATCCAATACATTTGATAAATAAATTAATTAATAAGAAAGAACAGAAAGTGTCACTACAACTAATATTCCCTCAACAACCTAAAGAAATTAAAAGTTATAAAAATATTACATATTGTGGAAGTATTTCCAATAAAACTTCAATAATAATATCTTCGGCAACATCAGCATTAATATCATTTAAAACACAAAATAATGTTGGTACAAAATTGTTAAATGTAAAAACAAAATTACCTAAATTAAAAAAATCTGGTGTTTACAAAATTTATTGTCCAAAATGTGATGCTGTATATCTAGGTCAAACACAAAGAAATTTTGAAGTAAGATTTAACGAACATTTAAGAGCATATAGATTAAAACAACCAGATAAGTCAAATTATGCAAAACACCTACTTGAACACTCTTACTCTTACTCTTACTCACCAATGACATCCAAATACTACACACAAAATTTATATTTCCTTGAAGAACTTGAAATAAAAAGACATCTAGCAGATCCACAATTTAAAGTTGTTAATGAACAAATAAATCTGGGAAGTTCTCCACTTTTAAAGTGTTTGCTTTGATTGAGTCTTCATTTTATACATAGATAAGACGTAATTGTAACACAAATATATTAAGTTATTGTAAAGATCAGCATGATATAGTTTTTTTCTGGTTTTTCTATATCATTGTACAGTTATACTGATCTTAGAGGGAAGTGCATCCAGGATAATCCTTTAGGGCTAATAACATATAGGGTTTTATATTGTTATGTCTTTTTACTTCCATACTTGGTCTAGCCTTATAACTACCTAATAAACATCAGGTACCTAGCTACAAACAAACAAAATGTAACTTCAATATGTCAATCTGACGATGCTAGTTGTATAGCGAAACGGCTGTCATTGAGTTTAAATAAGAAATTTTTTAAATAAATAGTGGAAGTTTTGTTAAAACGAAGAGTTTTTTATTATTCTTAATAAGATGGACTTCCAAAAAGTAAGGGTTAGTACAATCAATTTAAATTTTTAGTAGATAATTTAAATAGTGGTAAAGCTTGTATTACTGTCACAGTAAAACTTCCTAGCTGAGGCATATACAATACAATTTTTGTTATTGCCACAGCATGAATTTTTTTTCGGTAAGTCCCTTATTCATATACTCACTTTTATTTATCTTGTGCCTGAAGTTCTGATTTTTTTAATTAAAAGTATAAAAATAACAGCAAAAGTATAGGAGTATACGAGTAAGAATAGTAAGGAGTTTCTTTACAAATCTAAAAAATAAACTTTGTTTGTGAGAATCACCTGAGCAAAGGATAGCTTTTTAATATTAGCCCTTCCTTCTAAAAAACTTACATATTTTTAAAAGAAACACGCTTTGCAGCATTTTGAAACAAAAAATGTTTAATGACACCTAGTTCGAATGATACGGTCGTTGATTTCAGACAAGTGATTTCTTTTAATTGTGGTATCCACGTCGTTGTAAGAAAAGCGGCTTCGTATGTGATAATTCAATGATTCGATGTATTTTCCGGTTGAACCACTTCTTCCGTTATGACATGTATATAAGAAATCGGTATTTCTTTGTCTTTACGCTGACCACCTACAGCTTACGTTCAAATTAGTAGCCAGCTGTTGGTAGCCATAATTAATTCCACCAAACGTTAATATCTATCCATATTATTAAAAAGGTATAGAAGTATAGTGTATTTGAAAATCAAGAGAGAGTAAATTCCCAGAAATGTTGTAGTTATTATGTTAAAGGCAGTAAACCATAGACGTGCGTTTTCAAAATTAAATTAATATGGAAATAGAAATATTTAATTTGTTTTAGTTATTTATACCTAGATTACCAATTTTAGATAGATAAACATAATTCGTAAGTAGTAATTTAATTTGGGTAAAATGAAGAAAAAGTCAATATTATTTTAGGCATTTTGTTTTAGGCATATGTTTATTTACAAAATATGTATATAATATGTACAGATAATTACAATTACTTATAAATTAACTAAAAAAACAATTAAGTAGGTATATGAGAAAAAAAACCAACCGCAAGGATAAAATTTGACGAGCAACATGCAAAAAATACGACAATATTAAATCTTAAAAAATAAAAATCTAAAAATAAAATTAAAGTACATAAATTAATAATTTAAAAGTTATGGTTCCTCGCACTCTGTGTCAGAAGATTCACCATCTGATTCTAGAGAAATTACAATGGGCTCTACAGTAATATCAATTATGTTATCTAGCTCCCACATTTTATTTTCTATTTCTGTAACGTGTCTAATACATTTTTGGAGAATTTTCACTTGTTACTTCAGATATTGCCTTATTGAAGAGATTTTTAACATCTGATAATTTAAAAGTAGTGTTATATCTGACAACATAACCTTTAACTTGAGCCCATATCAATTCTATCGGATTCAGCTCACAATGGTAGGGTGGTAAACGAAGGATTTCAATTTCTCGTTTTTTGGCTATCTCCTCAATATTATATTTTTTATAATTTTGCTTATGTTTTTTAGCAATAGTTAACAATTCCGCCCTCAGCATTGTATTGTCAAAGGCTAAATTTTTAGAAGATATCCATTTTGCAATTTCATCCTTTTTCCATTTAGTGGTTGGTAAAGGTTCAAGTAATCTGGAGTGGTAACTTGCATTTTCCATTACAATAACCGATCCTTTTGGTATGAATTGAATCATCTGTTCAAAATTTTCCTCAAACACGTCTCCATTCATTTCTTCGTGATAATCAACGGTTTTTTTTTATTCAAATAAGAGTAAACCATTCTCAAGAAAACCGTTTGTACTGCCTATATGACAAATAATTAATCTTTTACCTTTTCCTATAGGTTCCTTAAAACCAGTAGTATATCCTTCTAGAAAAGCTTGATGGGATGATTTTATATTTTTGTCTTTCCAAACTCTTCCTACACAATGTCCTTCATTAACCCATGTTTCATCTAAATAATAAATGTTTTTATTTTGAGCTTTAACTTGTTGTATTCTTCTGAGGTACTGTCTTCTCCAACATACAATTTCTTCAGAATCAATTAGCATTGAGTGTCTGCCCATTTTTTTTAAATTTAAAGTTTAACTCATGTAACGTTTTCCATAGTTTATCCCGGCTTATTGTGGGTAAATCAACATCATTCGTAATGGCTTGCAAAACTTTATCTAAAGTTGGTATTTGCTTGTTTATAAAAAATGAGTGAACATGCTTACGAATAGCATTTTTAAAAAACTCGTCCACGTTGACTTTTAATGGTTTTTGTCTACCTGGTTTCGGCTTTGGTGAGGTTACTTCATCTGGTTTTTCCTCCTTTAGAACTCTATATATTGTAGATTTTCCATATCCCATTGCCTTAGATGTTGTTTCAACTACACTGTCAATAGTCTTTGAGGGATTTTGATGTTTAAAATAGTGGTACACATTCACTACAGCACTCTTTTCATTTAGCGATAAATGGTCTAGTTTTAATTTTTTCACGGCGTATACTCACAAACTGCTTCCATTTTTAGTCACTACTATTTGTCACGTTTATCGAAAATCAAATAACTGCATTTCTAGAAACTTAAGCACTATTTAAGTCAAAATATCTGTTATTAGAAGCTGTTGCCATTCGGAGGTCGTTAAATAACAATTATCCCTTTCTAATCTAGTTACGCCTATGACGCACGTTAATCCTCTTAGGCCTACTGTAGTAACAATGAAAGATCATAAAATAATGTGATAGTCCAAGAAATTTAATAAATTTTGTATTGAAATTAACAAAAACAATTTAGAATGCATTACAAATATTGAAGTTTTACCGCACGTACTGTACTATAGTTTTGCATTCCGAATTAGTTTTTATTCTGGGAATTTACTCTCTCTTTAAATTTATGGTACTAACCCTTACTGTGTGAAAGTTCATCTTATTCAGAACAATAAACAACTAAAAGGTTGAATTAACTTTCACTATTTATTCTATAAATACTTTAAATGCAATGACAGCCGTTTCGCGTCATCTTTAAACAAAAATAAAGAAGAACTGAAGGAATTAGAAGAATTGACCAGAGGACAGGCTTATAACCAATTGTGGCTTCAAGAAAGAGTTCACAGGTTGACCGCATCAAATTATGGGGACATTTGCAAAATGAAAAAGAAAACATCGTGTGCAAATAAAGTGAAAAACCTGCTCTATTATACATTTGTAGGTAATAGCAGCACTAAGTACGGGTTGGAACACGAGCCGATTGCAATTTCCCAATTTGAAAAAGAGTTTGATGTTAAGGTGAGTTAAAGTAGTTAAGTATTTAAAAAAAAAACAAGCTAATATTTAAAAATATAGGGAATTTATTTAATGTTTTTATATTTTCAGGTGCAGCTATGTGGACTTTTTGTAGACGAAAATCTGCCATTTTTTGGTGTTAGTCCAGATGAGCTTCTAGGAGATGATGGATTCATCGAGATAAAATGCCCAAAATCTTCTAGCAAGCACTATCCAGCAGATGGCATTAAAAACAAAATTATTAAATTTTGCATCATCGATGAAAATTAAGAATAATAAAAAACTCTTCGTTTGAATGCAACTTCCAAGTTTATTTGAAAAATTATATTTTAAATTATAATGACGGACGTTTCGCTGAATAGCATCGTTATTTTAACTTGAGCGGATAATAGAAAAGTTAGCTAAAACTCCGAAATTATGAAATTTTGATTTAGAGAATACTACTACAAGAAAAATATTCAGTATTTCTTAAGGATTTCAAAAACAAAAAATAAACAGGGTGATCCGTTTGAAATAAGTTTATTACATTTCCAGAAAAACTGTAAATCTGACAACAATGTAAACACTACCATAAGCTCGGTCGTATTATAAAATCATCAAATATTAAAATTTATAAAAATCGTGATAGCCATTTCCGAAATAGGTAATTGAGCCGTTCCATACGTAAACCTCACTGTATTGTTAACATTGGGACCTTCAAATCCTACAATTCTCCACGACTAAATCACACTACTTGTTTTTACTTATATTTATCAATGACAGACTTAGTTTTCTATTTAATGTCGTTAAAGCTCGCAAACGAAAACACGAATATATCGCTTGGGAAACAACAAAAACAGACAAGAAAACTTGTAACAAATAAAGGGATAAACATGCTTATTAGTGTTAAAGATTAGAAAATCTTGGTAAATTATTACGTTTGGAGTTCAGTTTATAATCTCACGGTCAAGGTATTTAGTCTTTATCCGATTTGCAGTAATTTTTCTTCAAATAGTGTTTGATTAATGGTCTTTTAGATTGAAAATACGAGTTTTCGTGATTTATTACATAAGTTACACACCCGATTGAACAAAGATACTTTTTTAATTCTGCATCTTGTTTAAAAAAAGTTTTTCTCCAAGAAATGAAATATAAAAATATAGTATTCACAATAAAGAAGTTAATTAAAATTGTTTTAAATATAAATTAAAAATGTAACTTATATTATATAATTACTAATTTAAAACCATATTGGTTAGTTAAAGAAGGGTGGTTAACAATTATTTACTAATATTAATATTTGAAAACAATTTCGAATGGGACTAGGTATTTTTCTGTTGATATATAAAATCAACAGGGTAACATTAAGTGATTCGTTTGATATCAAATACCCTTCTGCTCTTTAGTTCGCAACCCTACGAATGGATATGGTGACATCATGATGCTTGCTTAAATGTGATCAACCATTCACATCTATATTCGACTTTGTGAGTGAGCTTCCGGTATGGGTAGTGCAGTTATATTATTAATTTGATCAAAATATCTTGAAGGAGATCTGCCTCTTGATCTTCTGTCTTCGACGATCAGTATTTCCATACCGTCTTTTCTTCTAGTGGTATGGCCAAAATACCTCAGGATGTTTCTGCTTATTATTATACTGAGTCTTGTATTAACATTCAATTCTTGGAGTAGACTCATCTGTACAATTTGCTACTATAGTATTAGTAATATCCCCTGTATATACAAATCTCTCTTAATAGTCCAGGTTTCAGAAGCATAGGTTGCAATAAGGAAGGAAGTTTAGCTATAGTTATATTGGTGTTTTTTCAGATTTTCGTCAATTTAGCTTAGCTAAAATATAGGGAAGCCAAACTGATATACAAAGTGAGTAATGTAGACATACCCAGAGCATGCATCTAGAAGTACTAGATATAACACTAAGTACACTGAATCTTAAGGATAGGGTGAAAGATTGGAGAGTATCGAACGAACCATCCCTCTCTGATCATAGAATGATTACGTTCAGATTAGAGTGTAATCCTCCTGAGCCAGCACTCAGGAGAAACCCCAGGAAAACTAACTGGGAAAATTACAACACTAACCTGAACATAAATGTTGTCCTCTCCAAAGGACTAGAAAAGCAAAAGATGCGATATGGTGGAACAGTCATCTGTCAAACTTAAGATCCGAAACGCGACAGCTCTTCAATAGAGCCAAACGTAACGGAGATTGACAGAGCTACACCGAGAAACTTACAACATATAATAAGGAGATTAGAAAAGCTAAAAGAAACAGCTTCAGAAAATTCTGCGAAGAAATAGATGCTACACCCTCTGCAGCAAGGCTACACAAAGTCTTGGCAAAAGGGAAAGTAGACACTGTAATGGCATTACGGAAGACAGATGGAAGCTTCACAGAAAGCGAAAAAGAAAGAGCTTTGCTCCTGTTAGAAACTCACTTTTCCGGAGGAATAGTCCCTTCCGGAAAAATAAATGAGAAAGCTAAAAGACCTACCAGGGAAGACACTGCAATGGCAAAGCACATATGTAGTGAGGAACGGCTGAGGTGGGATATGAACACCTTCCAGCCGTTCAAAACCCCTGGAACGGACGGAATATTTCCTGCCCCACTCCAACAGGGCCAAGAGGCAATAATTCCACACTTGATCCGAATTAGTCGGAGCAGCCTTGAACTGGGATACATACCAGAAGCGTGGAGAAGGGCCAAAATCACCTTCATCCCAAAAGCAGGGAAACGGGACACTACGCACCCCAAATCCCTTAGACCGATCAGCCTCACATCGTTTGTTCTCAAAACGATGGAAAAAGCTGTAGACAATTACATTAGAACAGAAATCTTGGAACAGATGCCACTGCACCCCCGTCAGCATGCGTACCAAGCGGGAAAGTCCACGGAAACCGCTTTAATACAATTGACTGACGAAATCCAAGACGCACTGAACAAAAAAGAGACCGTGGTATGTGCCTTTCTAGACATAGAAGGGGCCTTTGACAATAAGCCACATGAGGCAGTCAAAAGAGCACTGATTGAGAAAGGAGTAGATAGAACTACTTCCATCTGGATGTCGCAACTGCTATCTACAAGAATCGCAGAAATGGAGGCAGGACAAGACACTATCTTCATTAATGTGACCAGAGGCTGTCCACAGGGAGGAGTTTCATCCCCGCTTATGTGGAGTCTCACTGTGGACAGTCTACTTAGTCAATTGACCAGGGCAGGCATACCATGTCAAGGGTATTCCGACGATATGGTTATCCTGGCAAAAGGGAAGTATGAAAATGTCCTCTGTGATATTGTTCAAAGAGGACTGAACATTGCGAAACAATGGTGTGACTCGGTGGGACTCAACATCAACCCCACCAAAACCACACTAGTAGCCTTTACAAGGAAAAAGAAACCTAATCTAAAAATCATAAGAATAGGGGAGAACATCGTCGAATGGAAAACAGAGGTCAAATATCTAGGGCTAATCCTAGATAGTAGGTTACTCTGGAATAAACACGAAGACGAAGTAATACACAAAGCAACTCAGGCCCTCATGGTGTGCAGAAACATTGCAGGAAAGAACTGGGGATGCAACCCACGTATTCTGCAATGGATGTATACAGCAATAGTGAGACCAATAATTACATATGGGGCAGTGGCTTGGGGAGCAAGGGCTAATCTGAGTACGACGAGGAAAAATCTCTCGAAGATTCAGAGACTAGCCTGTTCATGTATCACTGGAGCAATGGGAACTTGCCCCACTGCTGCAATGGAGGTGATTTTAAACTTAACCCCACTGCACATTCTGTTAGAAAGTGTAAGGAAGAAAACGATATATAGAATGATCAAGGAAGGAATTATCAGGGAAAAACCCCGATCACTTCATTTTGATCAAACTTGGGAAATGCCCCAAGATGATATGCCAAAGAAATTCAACTTTGTGAGAAAATTCATCACAAGGTTGAGTAATAAATCTGAATGGGACGAAGACACCATACATAATTTAAATCAGAATACCATAAAGTGGTATACGGACGGTTCCAAGCTAGACGAGGGAACTGGGATAGGAGTTTTTGGACCGAGATCCAAATACTCAGAAAGCTTGGTCACATACCCGAGCATCTTTCAAGCAGAAGTCCGCGCCATCGAAAGATGTGTGGAATTCAATATTGGAACAAACTACCGCAGACAAGAGATTGTGATCATGTCGGATAGTCAAGCAGCCATCAAAGCGCTGAGTTCAAATATAATCAGTTCGAAGATGGTTTGGGAATGCCTAGGCAAAATAAATGAACTGGGCCAGAAGAACACTGTCACCCTCCTATGGGTCCCGGGACACATAGGAATAGAGGGGAACGAAACAGCAGATAAGCTGGCAAAAAAGGAGCTGAAACCCCACATTTGGGACCAGAACCATCTTGTGGGATCAGCAGTAGAGTAATCTTAGGAAAACTAAGGGAAGAAATGGAGAAAGAAAAATCCAAGTACTGGAATCAGCTGGAAGGACTGAGGCAATCTAAGATACTACTGGGGAACTATGACCAGAAGAGATCTCTTAGCTGCCTCAACCTCAGTAAAAAAAGGCTCCGAATTTTAACGGGAATATTAACCGGGCATTGCCGGTTAAGAAACCACATGAAGAAACTAGGGTTAGCAGATGAAGCAAAATGCAGATTCTGTGAGGAAGAGGATGAAACCTCAATACACATACTCGCAGAATGCCCTGCTTTGCAAAATTCTAGGGCTAGATACCTAGGAGCACATGGAATAGAGGAAGGGGATCTACCTGACTTGAAGCCCGACGATGTCCTAAACTTCCTCAGGAAAATAGGACTCGAAGAGCTGCTATAAGTCTGAGAAAATATCAGAACATGGCAAGTAAGGGGGAACACAATAGATCCTATAGGTCGCAGTGTAATTATCACCCCTAACTTATACATACATACATAGCTAAAATATATGATAGACTAAGAATAATAAAAAACTCTTCTTTCTAACTCAACTTCCAAGTTTAATAAAAAAATTAAAATTTAAAATCACAATTATAGCTGTTTCGCAAAAAAACTAGCATCGCTAGATTGACATATTGAAGTTACATTTTGTTAGTTTGTAGCTAGGTACCTGATGTTGATTAAGTAGGTAAGGCTAGACCAAGTATGGAAGTAATAAGACATAACAATATTAAAGCCTTGATATTATTAGCCCTAAGGGATTATTCTGGATGTATTTCCCTCTAAGATCAGTATAAATGTGCATTGATATAGAAAAACCAGGAAAAAACTATATCATGCTGATCTTTACAATAACTTAATATATTTCAGTTAAAATTACGTCTTATCTATGTATAAAATGGTGACTCAATCAAAGTAAACAGTTTAATAGTGGATCACTTCCAAGATTTATTTGTTAATTCACTACTTTAAATTGTTGATCTACTAGATATCTTTTTTTCAAGTTCTTCGAGGATATCTAAATTTTGTTTTTTATCACAAATATGTAGTATTTGAATGTAATTGGTGTGTATGAGTGAGTGTGGATATTCAAGAACGTGTTTTGCATAGTTTGACTTATTTGGTTGTTGTAATCTATATGCTCTTAAGTGTTCATTGAATTTTATTTCAAAATTTATTTTATGTTTGACCTACATATACAGCATTACATTTTGGACAATTAATTTTGTAAATTAATTTAGTTAATTTAGGTAATTTTGTTTTTACATTTAACAATTTTGTACCAACATTATTGTGTGACTTGAATAAAATTAATGCAGATGTTGCCGAAGATATTAATTTTGAAATTGTATTAGTATTTAGTTTGTTGAGGGAATATTAGTTACTGATATTTTCTGTTTTTTCTTATTAATTAATTTATTTATCAAATGTAATGGATAGCCATTACATGTAGCTATTTGTTTTATAATCTCAATTTCTTTATTAAAATGATTTTTGTTCATTGGAATTGAAAATGCTCTATGTATCATAGAATTACAAGCTGCTAATTTATGTGATATAGGATGATTTGAATGATATGGTATGGTTACATCTGTTTGTGTTGGTTTTCTGTAAATTGAATAATTTAATGAATTATTAACTTTTAAAAATATTTATTCACCGAAAATTATGACCAATGTGTCATTTTATCCGGAATATGATGTAGATCACTTAAAGAAAGGTTTGTTATATTTGTGCAAAATAAACTGCAAACTGCAAATTTTTATGTATGGCCACTGAGAAAATAGTATTGGATATGTCCAATCATTTATCTTACAGACTTTTTAATATGTCAGAAAAAACTTTAACTGACTAATATTTGAGAAAAAATATATATTTTTTGTTCGACATTGTAATAAAACGCCAAAACATTACGGTGGTCGGTCATATGTAGATCATTACCAAGTATTTTGTTAAAAAGAAAAAAGAAATTTTTATTTTTGACTATAACGGAATCCATCTAAATTGACAACACTCCTAGTTGATTTTTTTTAACAAAGTAAACCATTAATTTTGTAATTTTTCTTCGTTTCACAATAAATTTAAATGATTTTGGTACGATAATTTTAGTTTTCTTCATAAACATTTAACAATCATTTAATTCTAAACAAAGAGATCGTTTCAATTTTCTGCGAATTCTGCGGTGCAGATATAAAAATGACTTCGAATGTTGTTGGTGCGTGTGAGATATTTTATGCATTCCGAAGATTTGCGATAATGATGGAATTTTTATAGGAATATTTAGAACTGAAGATTCTTTCACGGCAACCTTTTTCATCACAATCATTTTAACGTTTTTAACAAGAACAAATAAACGTAAAAGTGGGATGATGATGATAAAACCGAAGTTGAAGGCACGATTTTTTGTTTCAATCCATCTAACCAGCTATTAACATTTTTAATCTAACTGTATCTTAATTAGAATATTTTAATTATAACTTATTCTTTAGAAAGCTCCGAATTGTTTAGTATAAGTGACGCATATGTGTCAAAAATATTAGCACGTATACCTACCTTTTTATAATATCGTTGTTCTACAAATAGAGTGAAATTTTTTAAATCAATACCTATAGATATAAAATTTCGGTCACATAAGTTTCCTCGGCAAAAGCCAAATTAATTAATTAAAAACTATTAATTTTTGTGATTAAATCACTTTGGTTTGTTAAATTTGATCAAGAAATATCTTTTGGCAACATAAATATTAAATTAACACATTTATAAAAAATTTTGTATAAGTTGCATTACCCACCCTTTTGCTGAAATGAAATTCCTTCCTCTTTTTTAGCACTCTGACTGTTGCACTTATAAACTGCACAATTAACCATTTTAAAATGTCTATTCAGGTAATTAAAAAAGGTGAAAATTAATAAAAAAAACTAAAAAATACATTTCGACGTTCCAAATTTGTTTACCACCAAACATATGTCAAACGTTTGAAAATTGGCTTCAATCACACGCATAAGGTTTTCATTGCCATGCGCTGTCCTCTCTTTTTCCTAGCCTAAGGTTAGGTTAGATTAGATTAGGTTAGGTTAAGATGCTTTGATTAACTATTCCTGTCTCCAAGACAAATTCGCATTGCAGAAAAATCACTATTTTAGAGAGAAGAGTTACAAACCATGAGTATTCATAAACTTATTTTGAGCTTATTTGGAAAAAAGAAGGTCCAGTAGTTAAAAGTATTTTATTTAAAAACGGACTCTTCAAACGACATTGATGGCACTATTATTATTAACTAATGTTGATGGATTGACAATTTATTATACTCCATTGATCCTTGAAACACGTGAAACTTATTCAAACGAATAAAATATTGCATCCTCCCCACTATGCTCTTTATTAATTAACTTATTGAAGAACGGCACTGTGTATCCCTGTTTATTTCAAACGGACGCAATTTAACAAGTAGATTTGTACATACAGTAGCTACCGTTTCAAGCCCGGCATTTTAGCCTTGCAAATTAACATAACCGACGTGTAATAAGTACTTTGTGATTTCATTCATTATTTATAAGGTTTTGAATAACGTCTTTTATGGAGATTATACTAAATAACAGATTAATTATTGATCCATTTTACTTTCTTTGATTGTTATCTATCTAATTGCTGACAATATTTTAAAAATAGTATTCTTCAATGGCGCTTCGGGTATCTAAAGACTATAATAAATTCCCATATAGCTAAAGGATGTCAGTCGCCACTGTTTAGATACAAATAAAATGTGATAAATACAGTGTGGCACGTTCGAAGTTATAGTTGAAACAGTCCGAATTGAATTCTAAAAATCTGTAATAAGGGGTTTCCGGTAGTATTTTATCGAATGAAAATATCTTTGACTTCCGGTTATATGGGTAATCGACGTTATTTTTAATGAAATATTTGTTTTCTATTATGAATAAACTGTGTTGCCTTTCTTTATCAAACTTACTAAAATTTATGTACCTCTATCACTTGGTACATCCCGTTACCTCTGACCTAAATCGTATATTCTTTAGCATAGCTGCAACTCATTCGTTCAATACAAAATGTACCTTACGGTATACCCTTTTAAAATATATTTTGGTACGTCTATGAAATCTACTTAAATGAATGATTTATTACTCCTTGTCCTTTCTATATAGACTATAATTCTGTAGGTATACAATATTTTTTCTGTAGGTACCTCTGTCTTCCGCCGAAATAAATATTTTGATTTCCGCAATATAAAAGTAAATAAAAATATTTGTCATACTACGATTTAATTATAATATCTCTTAATTAGATTGGATTAATAAATTTAGATTATGTATTTCATATAGAATATATATACAGTCAACGCAAACAGTGGCACACGGTACAAATCTTATCTATATTTTTATCAATATGAAAGCTTTAAGTTTGCAACCAGTTATTCGTGTTTTTTGTATATAATGAACTGCCATGTGTAGTGTTTTAATCAGAAGGATTTTTCGATTTTGTAGTGGAAAATACAGACACACAGGTAAATAAATAGTCCTTCACAGTTAATAGTATATTAAACAACGCATTTCATATGGAATTCTGTTATGACACGAGTTCAAGTTTAAAAAACGAATCGCGAAGCGATGAGTTTTTTAAAGAACGAGTGTCACAACAGCCATATGAAATAAGTTGTTTATAATATTTTTTATATTTTGCCCTTTTCGCCATTTTTTAAATTAATTTTTTATTTTTATGTAATTACGAAAATTTTTATTTTAAAAAGTATGTCGGCAGCACTGTGTAATTTATAAAATTTGACAGTTATGACATTTAAATTATCAAATGTTAATGTTTTAAAATATTTTAAAATGAATAATATATCATTAATAATATATTATATAACTAAAATATGATATTGATCTTCACAAATACTTTTTTAAAGAACAATATAAAATTAATAAATTGCTATTAGCTACAAATGTCATTGTCAATAGTTTTGCCTTTAGATACTTCACTCATGTCGCCAACCATTTAAAACAAAAATTTGCGTGCGTAAAAGTTACATTACGATACGCAAATGCGTTTTATAATGAAGATTTTTATAAGTGCAAAATATAAAAACTAAATTTTAAACTCTAATTTACCTTCAAAATTCCAGTATTCCAGTATTAAAAGTTTAAAAACATTCCCCTACGTTTTAAGATGTATACCTATAATTGCACACTTTTACAAATACAGTTGAGTGTAAATTGTTAAAATTACAATGCTTACATTTCTCTTATTTTATCCTGAGCTAATATTTATTTAACAACGTTGTATCCTATAAAAAATTGTATATATTTTATTTTAAATTTTTACTTATTTAAAAAATAATAATTTTATTGATATAAAGAGTGGAACAGCCCAATGAAATAAATTAGAAAATAGATCCTATATGATGGTATGTTTGAAAAAACACTCACGCCCATTAGTATTTCTATTGCGCTTATTTTATCTACAGGGTGATTGATTAGTTTGAGGAGTACATAATTCTTTTGGTAATTTTAAATATTATTAAATATTGGTAAAATAAATATTTGATATCACTATCGAAAAATAATAATGTCATACTTCAAATTTTATGAAGTACTTCCTATACCTAAAGTTATCAGTTTTCTAGATATTTTTATTTTTTCATCAAAGTATTCATTTGGTAGGTATTTTGGCCATGATTGGTTTGTCAGAAACTGGCAGTTTGACATTATTGTTTATTAATTCAATATTGTGGTACAGCGTAAATTAGCAACAATTATTATTTAGTAATTCAGTAATTAATTCAATTTAAATTAGCAATAATGTATTTTACTACTGATGAAATAGTAGATATGATCTGGATTTTAGGGGAATCCAATAAAAATTTACTACTATCATTTGGGAAGTCATTTTGAACACCTTACTTAAGTAAGATAAGTTAAAATTACTGTTGTGTTGTTTTTTTATTTTTCTGTGTTGTTATTTTTTTTTATTTTCCGTCGGTTATTTTTTATAAATTTTATTTGAAATAAATTTCATTTTCTGTGACGCTATTTCGTTACTGCGTTGGGTTTAGGTCTGGACTAATTGCTGGCCAATCTAAAACTTGGATACCAACCTCTTGAAGGTATTCCATTGTTACTCTGGCAACGTGCGGGCGAGCGTTAGCGTGCATTAGAATAAAATTCTCTCCAACAATGATTGGAACAAATGGCACTACATTTTCCTCAAGAACCCCCCTTATATACCGATCAGCTGTCAATGATCCCCTACGAAACACAATTAACTCCGTTAATCCGGTCATTATACGGTATTGAAAAAACAGAAATTCCGACAGAGCTAAACTTCGGTGAATACCTTTATTTTACTATAAAAAATAAAAATTTAAAAGTCCCCATTCGTCCTATGAGTGCTTCAAAAGTTATTCGGGGTCAAAAGTCAAAATTTTCGGCATTTTGAGTTTTTATCAAAAACCGTAAGTTTTTTCGAAAAATACCTTAGACCAAATTTGTAGATCTCAAAATTCTCTATAAAAATAATTTTTATGATTTTTCTGTAAGTATCACCGTTCCTCAGATATCATGATTCTAAGTGTCACGTTATATATAATGTGCACACATTATCCACGTATACACACATTCAAGTATTTGAGCAACTAAAAATTCATGATTGGTTCTCTTTTATGTATATTCGCCTTTTCGAAAGTCTAGACGCCCTCTGGAGGATAAATAATAAACCTACTTTGTGAGTAATCGCAAATTATTTTTAATTGGTTGATGTTTGATTCTTTTATTTGTATTTGTAAAATTACCACCAAACAATTAAAACACACAACTCAACTACTAAGTTCGACACCTCAAATGAAAAGATTAATCACAATCTTCCATATTTGTTTACGTTTCTTAGCGCCCTCAACGGTAGTCGAAATCGCGAATACTTGATATTATATTCAGAAAATATACATTTAAAGGAGTGTCAGTCCCTTCGGAAATCCCCTCTACCCGTATGACCTTGAATATAAAATCTGGCTATCTACTCTATTGTTCATGTGGCACTGCAAGAACTCCAATTGATAAAAGTATTTACTTTATGAAACCTGGAAAAGCTCAACAGCGAACTGAAATATATTCTTCAAAAAGTCTATCAACTTACCCAAAATGCCAAAACTATATTTTATTTTTACATGCAATAACCGGATACTACATCAGTAATCTACAAAAGGGGCAAAAATTCAGTATTGAAATTATTTGAAAAAAAAGATTTGATTGACTGCGCGAAAGTATTAACGGATATTGATTCTCCACCTCAGACAATTATTACGAAAGGAGCTCCAATAAAAATTGATTGTATTGATAAGAAGCAAGTGCAGCTATCTTGCCTTCCTCCAATATCGGCATCTGCTATTCAACACTGATATCGGGTATATTATCAAGTACAGACATGGCAAGGTAATCAACTTAACCCTGAAGACTGGGGTTGGAAATTAATAAATAAAACTCTGGAACCAATTACAACTTTACTCCCCCCTGCACCTGAAAAACTCCTTAATACAATTTTTTGTAATTGCAAGAAAGGTTGTAGTGCCAAATGCGGCTGTAGAAAAGTAGGGCTACAGTGTTCATCTGCGTGTGCCTATTGCCAAGGTCAGTCTTGTTAAAATGTTGAGTTAAGTACAACAGATGCTGATGAAGAGACTACTGATACATAATTATTTGAACAATTTATGAACCCCCAGCAAGAAGAGGAAGAAGAAGAAGAAATGACAGAAGACATGATTGTTGAAGTTAACTATAATAAGTAAGAATCAGATGAAAGTATAAAAAGAAATCAAATTTACAATTACACTCCATAAACATTATCAACTCGAATATCTGAGGAACGGTGATACAGAAAAAATCATAAAAAAATCGCAAAGTCTGAATTCTTAAATAAAGGTCATCTGCAGTATTAGTACACCTGGAACGTGCTGGAACGGGTCTTATATTATAACTTCCAGTTTCTCTAAACCTTCTTAAGACTCTTAAAACGCTGGATTGGTTGATTTCCATGACTTCAGCAACATAATGCTGAGATCGTCCATCTTATTCAACTAAAGCCACGATTTAAGCTGCTTATTCTGGGGTTAAATTACTAATTTTTACTCAAAATTTTTCTAGACAATAATTCCAAATGAAAAGTTAAACAAACGCACTGACCACAAGAAATTTTAAAAAGTAGATAATACAAATAGGATTTATCAAAATTTATTCATTTTTTGTTTTTCAACAAAAAGGCAATTTTTTTATTTATTTATTTAAATTAACGTACATGTGACAACTATGGCCATTAGCACGAGTTACAATTTACAATAAACAATTTATACAGAACAATATATATGTTATGAGCTATTTTAAAATACAAAATAAGAAGGGTACATTATATTTTGTTCAGAAGCTGTTCTTTCTCCAGGAACTTGATAACTTTATATAGTTGGTCAGCGTGGCTGAGGATCTCTTTATAGTTGGTTTTTATTCCATTTTGCTGTCGAGATTTGGTGAAATATGGGCATTCAGTTAGGATATGTTTTGATGCTATAGTGTCTTGGGTTGCAATGCAGGCAGTTTGGTTGTGGGGATGCAGTCATCAGGTAGCCGTGGGTAAGTCTAGTATGACCAATGCGAAGTACGATAGCTATCTTTCTCCTGGATAATCCAGGACAAGTAAATTGTTTTATTATCGGTTGGATTTCGTGGATGGCGAGCTTTAGGTTCGTTTTTAAGTCGTTACCGATTTGGATGTTTATTGTCGTGGAAGATGTGGTAGCTACTTTAGCAAGGCAATCGGCTCTTTTGTTGCCAGTGATTCCAACGTGAGAGGGAACCCATATGAGTGTGACTACTGTATGTTGAGCTATAAGTAGCTGGTGTATATTATGTATATCATGGACAATAGGATGGCTGGTGAATGTATTAAGGCTCATTTATACATGCGAGTCAACTCGGCCGAGAAGATTGCGCGCGCATTTACTAGCAAGGGATTTTATGTTTACACATGCTAGTTCCCTCGCATGCTGACTAGCATGCGAATTCATTCATAATTATCCGATTTTAGGTTCCACAAACATTCTTCATTAATGTAATGTTCAATAAATTCAATTGTATTTGCCTCACTCCACTTAACCACACTCATTTTGATATTATTTGTGTTTATATTATTTGTTTTTTACTACCCAAAAGAACAATTTCAAACACCACTCGCAAGGAACGTGCTAGTACATGTTAAAAACCTGCTAATATTTTATCAGCTTTCGGCCCTACTAGCATGAAAAAGTTGAGCATCGTCCGAGTCGACTCGCACAACCGATGAACTAGCACCTGTGAGTGTTTACACATATTATTGGGGTGCTAGTAGCTTGCTAGTAATGCACTCGGCCGAATTGACTCGCATGTATAAATGAGCCTTTATTAATAGATTGGTTGGAGGATAATGAATGTGTGCAAATTGCTATACGTGAGTTTTTGTACTGCTGAACGTGTTTGAAAGCTTGTAAAATGGCAAAGAGTTCACCCGTATGGACGCTGCAAATGGGAGAGATTTTGTAAGAACCGATGTGTATTTGTATAGTGGTTACTGAACATCCGACTCCAGAATCAGTCTTCGATGCATCAGTGTAGAGAGTTACATTATATTGACGTTGTGCTAACATTTCGCGAAAGAACGTCCGTATGAGTTCAGTATTGTCATTACTTTTGTTAAACTTGTGGAGGGAGAGGTCAATTGTAGGAAGAATTTTTAACCAGGGATAAGCAGTGGTTTGCGAGAGGTTTATGTCTTTTATTAAAGGTTGAAGAAGTAGTGGAAGATAACGAATTGCAGGGTTAGGTTAGGTTAGGTTAGGTTAGGTTAGGTTAGGTTAGGTTAGGTTTAAACTGTGAATATTTTGGGCTTTTATACATCTAAAGGATACCATACACTCATATTAAAATATTCTCAAAAATGCAATATTTTATTTTACAGCATAATTCAATTTTTAAAATTATGCGCCGCCTTTTGTGACGAGTGTATATTAAAGTAAAAGCTAAACATTGTTTTGGTTTATAAAATCTATAATCCAAAAAACAATTACCTTATTTATATTATTGTCTTTAATATTCTATAAATTTTTTTAACTCACCTCTCCCATCTTAGTTAATCTATTTAATCTTGACTATAACGTCATCGTTATGTATCAAAAGATAAAAATTTTGAATTTGGGTTTATTAATATTTATTCAGAATAAATTATTATTATTTTAGTAAATCTCATTCAGATTATCATTTCTCAATTAACTAAATATTAATTAGATGTGTAATTGTTATTTTAAAATACACTCGATACATTTTTTTGCGTACACATATTTACCATGCGGTTATTATCAAATTTGTTGTCAACAAGAATCAATACTTTATAGCAGGACTACACACGATGTTAACTAGGTTATCGTAAACTAAAAATAGGGTTTTTTGTTGATTGGTTGATGGGATGTATACAAGGTATCCCAGATTAATTTATGCAGGATACGTATATTAAACGTATAATGTTTTTCCAATGAAAACATGAACTTTTACGTAAAATTTGTGACGTTTAATAGATTATTTTTTAAATAAATTCTTACTAACTAACGTAAATAAATAATGTAAACGGTATTCAAACGAAATAGAAACCGAACTAAGCAACAAAAAGTGCATACATTACTTTAGTAGCTAATATAAAGAAATAATCTGTTTAAGAATCAATCGAAACAATACAGTCTAAAAAAGCTTTATCCAGAATCCCCATCTGAACAGGAACCACGAAATTTTTGCCCGTTGCATGTGAATTCTTCTACGTTCAGCTCAGCATACCTCGTTACCCCCTAAAAATGCACTTATCTGTGGCTTTGAGCCATTATTTTCCCCCATAATCACAAAAACCACACTCAATTTATCATGTCATTTAATCGAAGTAAACCTCGGCACATATGCTACCTTCTTTCAGGCAGAAGTTTTTGCCATTGAATTGTGTGCAAGAGAGCTGATAAATCACCCTCTTGTAAACAAAAACATACATATTATATCAGATAGCCAGGCAGCTCTTAAGGCACTGAGCTTCAACCGGAACAGAGGAACAGAGTCTAGATTTATAGGACCTGAACCATTATTTGGCATTACCAAAAGCACTGCCTAAGATATTATCTCCGGCTCGATAGAGACGAAAATTCTCATGTACTGGAATGATATCCCAGGACTAATCCATTCGAAGGCTTTCATTTCCAAACCCTCGAAAAATGTGACTAAGCAGATTCTAGAGTGGGATAGGAACCTACGCACTGTCACTACGGGACACTGTCATCTAAGATACCACCTGAAGAAAATATGTGAGTCAAACTTCAGACTGCCGCTTCTGCAGTGTGAAAGACGAGACTGCAGAACACATATCATGTTCTTGCTCTGCCCTGGAAAATACTAGGCACCGCATTCTTGGTTTCCCAAAATTGGAGCCTAACGACTTTAAACAAGTCTCGCCGCAGACAACCATTGACTTCGCAAGGAGGATTGGCTTGTATGGCGATTTATTATCTTAGGGGTGAGCCGCAATATACCCAACGGTGGTCGCAGTGGAGGGGTGGTTGAGCGCCCCACACACATTGAACCTAATCTAACCTAACACTAACACTTCCTGGAGAAGGAGGAAATTCTACTTTTTCGTTGCTTCACTGCCTCCTTGGCGAAATGACGACCTACTTGTGTTCTGTTCTTACTTTATTTACTTTTGGGACAACTATGAGCCAGGAGCGAAATCTCTGTTTGTATAATGAGTGTGTAATATCGCTATAATTTTTGTAGAAAACTTATTTAGATTTGATTGGTTAATCGATTTAAAAACATTAATAATAATACATTTAAAAACTTGTTTGTCACAATAATAGATAAACTATTTTTCCAGTTTTTATTCCAAACCAAAATATTCCTCGGCAGCCACACGGTAGTCAAGAAATTATGTTGACCGGTAATTATATAATTAATTTATAAATGAATGACAAACATTATTAATTTGTTTTCTCATAATTTTTTATTGCAGAAGAGCAAGTAACACATTTTTTGTTGCAAAATGTCGGTTTCTTGGAAAATTTTATCATGGAAAATATCTCTATGGAACAACTTGAACGTTGGATTATTCGAAAATCAAAAAAAGAAAACAAACTGCAAGAAACTCCTTTTCCAGAAAGAAAAACCAGTTTGTCCAAGTGGAGATTTTGCGTTCACGCGGACAAACGGCAGATGTTGAAAAATCTTACACACAGTTTACAAGTAAAACCTAATCAAGATCACGTTTTGTGGGAATTGGCAAATTGCATTTCAGCCGCAGTTAAGGCCGATGGATTCAGGTAAAACAGCTACTAAATCTACAACACAACACATTTTTTTTAATATTACCTATTATTAATATGCCGTATAATTTATTTCTTTAAAGTTATTGATATGAAATAGTTGGAATGGGGGAGTATTTTCAGATGCCAAAATCCCTTGACCACCACTACCTTTCGAACAATATGTATATTTTGTATATTAAATCATTCAAAGTCTCAGAATCTCTAAATAGATAAGGTTACTAAAATTTACGACAAATAAGCTCTTAAAATCCAGGAAATACTAACATTCATTTCTTATGTATATGTTCCTCTTACTGAACTAAAAATAATAAAAATTGAATAGAATTTTAAGACTTTAGCATTGTGAGGTCAATTACTATAACTGTTTGAATGATCTCAAAACTTTAAATATAAAATACTTATAAACAGCAATTTAACAAAACTTCCAAAACTTGATCATATAAAATTAAAAAGGGAATTCTTTAATCCTTCATCTAAAGCATGGGGCTTCGGTTGTTTCATTAATATTATTTACTAGGATTTAATAAAGTTGAAAAAACTATGCTTCAATTATTTACAAATTTATTTACTGAAATTTATTGTACTAACCCTTACTTTGTGAAAGTTCATCTTATTCAGAACAATAAACAACTAAAAGGTTGAATTAACTTTCACTATTTAATCGTAAAATACTGATGTAATGACAGCCGTTTCGCTATAGAAATAGCATCGTCAGACTGACATTTAAGTTACATTTTGTTTGTTTGTAGCTAGGTAGGTACCTGATGGTGTTTAGGTAGTATTAAGGCTAAACCAAGTATGGAAGTATAATAAGACATAACAATATTAAAGCCTAGATGTTATTAGCCCTAAGGGATTATCCTGGATGTATTTCCCTCTAAGATCAGTATAACCGTGCAATGATATAGAAAAACCAGGAAAAAACTATATCATGCTGATCTATACAATAACTTAATATATTTGTGTTACAATTATGTCTTATCTATGTATAAAATGAAGACTCAATCAAAGTAAACAGTTTAATAGTGGTGAACTTCCAAGATTTATTTGTTCATTAACTACTTTATATTGTTGATCTGCTAGATGTCTTTTGATTTCAAGTTCTTTGAGGAAATCTAAATTTTGTTTCTTATCACAAATATGTAATATTTGAATGTCATTGGTGTGTATGAGTGAGTGTGGATGTTCAAGAACGTGTTTTGCATAGTTTGACTTATCTGGGGTTACTTTTATTTTTTCTTAAAAATTCTTAAAAGTAATATTTAAGGTTGTTTTTAAAGAAACCATCACTAATAATTATTACTGCAAAGTTGACTTACTTAAAAGTAGCACTTTACAGTAATCATTGCAATTTAACTAAGTTTTGTCTCTATTTTGTAAATGAAATTGGTAATGAAGACAAATAACTTAAAAGAAACAGTTACCTTTTAGTAGTGGTTAGTTGTCATAGTTACTTATCTAAGTTCTCATTTACTTAAACTCTGTAATATTACTGCTTTTGGGAGATTGGGTACACAATTTAAGTTTAACAAAAACAAAAAAGTTTAACAGAACTTCCATATTATATTAGAACTGTCAAGTTGTAAGTTTTGTTAAAGTGCTGTTAATTTTGTGTTGGTATTGATAATCAAATTATTCAAGACATCTTTCGTTTTAACAGTCACTCAATAAATGTGTTGAACAATGTTTTGTGTATATACCTATTGCAGGTTATATTTGGTTGATAAAATGAATCCCGAACAACTATTTTTATATTTGGGGATAGATAGAAAAGATCTTTCTTCGAAACTGAAGCTAACAAAGAATGGTATAACAATACCAACTCACGTTGCCAGAACACAGCAGTCTATTCGATTTTCCAAAGGTAAAAATGACTCCGGGTTTCCGGCTGATGTCATAAAAGAGGTATGTAAAATTTTAATATATTTTCCATTTTATAAATAAGATTAAGAAAGTATATAGGTAGGAGCTTAATAAAATTTCTTTGATTGGTATTTTGTACAGGTAGGTTTTGGGCTATAATTGAGAAAAAAAATTATAAATAATGAAGTAATACTCGTATATCTCATTAAAACAGATGGTTCCATCAGAAACAGGAAAATAAGAAGAAATAGTAAAACTCGATTCATTTTTTGAAGTAAAATTTTACGTCAAAATGAATTGCTAATTATTTGTATTTATGATTTTTAATTTAAAAAAATATGGCATTTCTGATAATTATTTACGGTTTTAAATATAATTAATAAATAATTTACCTACTTGTGTTTATGAATGAGTTCATTAAGTCAAATAATTTTAATTCCGAGAAAATGTGGCAGCTTTGCTACCAGTTGCTACCGGCTGGCAATTGTAATTGTGATTCTAAGTACAAAAATGTTTGCAATAGATAATTGTGATGAAATCACCCTAAATTCTCTAATTAGAAAAAAAAGCAAATTCCAGATTCATTTACCAAACGAAGGTTCTCTAATAGTCTTCTTTTTTTTGGGTACAAAATTAAACTAATTAAGTTATTAAAAAAGTTTTATTTTGACGTTAATAACTCAGCACTAAATTAGAATTTTATATTTTAATTATTCTGAACTATTTAAGTATTAATAAGTTATGTATAAATTAGTAATGGGGAAAATATATATAACAGTCCAATTAATTATTCTAAAATGTTTCATAAACATTAAATATAATTATTATCTAAAATAACTTTTAGCTAATTGTCAACAAGCAAAATCTTGCCAATATATATGATCACAACAAAAGGAATTTGTAACACAATAAGTAACACAAATACACTGAACACACAGCATGTATTGGTTCGAGTTTTTCGACTAAAAATACTAAAATTAGAATCGTCAGATTCTGTCATTGCATTTAAAAATCTATTTTTTCTACAACCCTATATAAAATGACGTTATTTTGTAATAGTAAACGTTCAGCGAAAACGCGATTTCCGTTGCAAGTGAGAGAATATATTTTCGTCTCTAGTGACGAAAGTGACGTTTATATTTTTAACCATTTTTTTTGCGCTTGCATAGGTATATAATGTTTTTACGATTTGAAATTATTAATAAACGCAAACAAGAATTATTTTTATAATTAGAATACAACTTTTTATTTAATAAATATATAAATTAAAAAATTAAATTAATAACATAACAGATGTAGGATCATCTTCTTTGATAAATAGAAATCTAGATTGTAATACCCCTATTATTTTAAATAATTGTTCAAACAAAACCATAAATCAATATTTAAATCATAAGTAGATATAAGGATAGTATTTAAGAATTATGTTGTTATTTTTAATTGAAAATAACATTTAGTTTCATTGTGATTTTTTATGATAATTATGATATACTCTGGGTTGTAGAAAAAGTATAGTGTTTTACTCGTCGAAAGTATTTTTTAAAGCTCAAAAAATGCTACTTTCGTCACTCGTTAAACAATATACTATTTTAAATAAAAGGTGGAAGTTTAGTTGAAACGTTTAGTTGTTTATTAAACTTAGTAAAATGGAATTCCACAGAGTAAGGGTTATAACAGTAAATTTAAAAGAATACTTCACAATTTTAAATAGTTAAAACCTACCGCTGCATTTTTACACCTCTCAGGGACGTTTTATCAATTGCCAATATTATCCATCAGTTAGGTATCCGTCAGATAAAACTAACTAGCAGATAAAGTTTCAGTTTGTTCGGAAGCGGTTTATCAACTCGTTTTTATCCTCTAGTTAGTTAACTGATAGATAATGAAAGTTGGCAATGTTGATGGATGAACGTAAACAATCTCATTTAATATTAATTTCATTAAAAAACATATTGCTGAAGGATCGGGCAGTGGGATCCTGCACTATTAGGCCAACTGAAATGGGAACGGGCTGGAATATTTTATTTTTTTTTCATTTGAGACTTTTAATTTTTTAGTTACCGAGCAATGTAGGCCACATTCAGTGTCAACCCATTACTCAATCTGATGGGAAAATGTTGGCGGTGTTGGAAATGTGGCGACACGAAACTAGTAACCCATTTTATGAAGAGGATGAAGAAATTGCTTGTAGTTATTTGGTTTGGGGAGGAATCGCCCTGCATTACGCCCAGCTTTTTATAAATATGAATCAACAAAGAGAACTCAATGATTTTCTTTTAATAGTTGTAAAGTAAGTGTCTAAATCATTTACCCTTCATGTCGATGTAATAAATTAAATGCATTTTGTAATGATGAACATTGGAAAAAGGATGGTACACCTAAGATTATGTTGAATTGAAAACGAAAAATAAATTTTATAGAAAGAACAGTGCAGCTAATGAATTGAATTTTTTTAATTTTGCGGCATCACATTATCGAAACATCTATATTTGACTATAATATAACAATAATAATATACTTTATTTTTAAGGATTATTTTACAATTATAAAAAATACAGTGGACGGCTAGTTTATGGAATATTATCATTATTTCAAGAACCGTCGAGTTTTGAGGGTAATCCCGAAACAGGTCGATTTTTGTTATAAAATACCCATCTTACAACGTACATGGAGTAAAGATGACATCACCGGTGTGGGTGTAGTGACGTAATCGTTAATTTTTTTTAAATAAAAATCGGTATAATGCGACACCTCATTTGAAGGAGAATTTTTTTTTAATTTAAATTCAACCAAATTACAACTAATGATTTAATTCATAACGTCCTTTAAAGTAACCAAATTATGCATAATAATTATTTTAAATTAAATGTTCCAAATGCCATCCATCGGTTCCTGTCATGACTTTCTGAAATAAATACTTAAAAAAGCAAAAATAAGTAAAAATAATAATGGACCCAAAAAGTTATCTCATAAACACTGAAACTTTTTGTCAAATGTTAAATCAAGCAAGTGATATTGGCATAGTTACCGTAATATTTATTCTCGTAAATATTTTTTGATTTTGTGAATTGCCATCAGTTGTCAATTGTAATTTTTACTTTTGAATACTAAATGATGGCTCACCTAAATGAAACACAACGCATAGAAATATAAATTCTTAGCGGATGTGGAGATAAAAAAATAACACAGAACGAGGTATGCAATTTATTCAACGCAAAATATCCAGACAGACCCATCAGCCAATCAACAGTAAGTAAAATAGTCCGAAAATTTGGACACGTTAAACATATTTCAAACGCTGGGCGTCCTAAAATTGAAGACAATGTGAAACTTGATGTTTTATTAAATGTCCATGACAATCCTCGCAGTAGTTCAACACAAATGGGTGAATATGCTGGAGTTTCCCAACGATCGGTATTACGTATTTTAAAAAAAGAAAAATACCATCCCTACAAAACTACACCAGGAATTAAACGACGACGATCCCGATCGCCGGCTTCAATTTTCTGAAATTATGCAGGATTTATGTATCGGCAATCCACGTTTCATCAATCAAATCTTCTTTTCCGATGAAGCCACATTTTTTTACATGGTACCGTGAATCTTCAAAATTACAGGTATTGGAGTCAAGAAAACCCACATTGGATGACTGAGGCACACACGCAATATCCTCAGAAAGTGAATGTATGGGCAGGGATCATCGATGACAAAATCATTGGCCCTTTTTTCTTTGAAGAAAATCTAACAGGAGAACGTTATTTAACTTTTTCGAGAAATCAACTTATACCTGTCCTTGCAAATTTACCTAGTGACAATATCTGGTTTTAACAAGATGGAGCCCCTCCGCATTACGCACGTGAAGTACGTCAATTTTTAAATAATTGCTTTCCCAGGAGATGGATCGGAAGACGAGGTTTTATAGAGTGGCCAGCAAGGTCGCCAGATCTAACACCTCTAGACTTTTTCCTGTAATTTGGTTGAATTTAAATAAAAAAGAAATGTTTTTGTACCCTTAAAAAATATTTTAGCAACAAATGTAATGTCGTTAAATAGAGGATTAAATTCTCCTTCAAATAAGGTGTCGCATTATACCGATTTCTATTTACAAAAATTAACGATTACGTCACTACACCCACACCGGTGACGTCATCCTTACTCCATGTACGTTGTAACATGGGTACCTATTTTATAACAAAAATCGACCTGTTTCGGGATTACCCTCAAAACTCGACGGTTCTCGAAATAATGATAATATTCCATAAATTAGCCGTCCACTGTATAAACTATAATAGAAGCATATACGGCTTGGTAATCCGTCAGCCGGAAATTAAGTACTCCACAAAACAATGCAAAAAACACATTATAAAACTAGGGTTTACAGAAAATCCAAAAATACAAATAATATGCCAGCATTATGGTTGAGCTCTTTATAAAAGATGTACTATCGGCTTCAGAATAGCATATACATTTTCAAACTCAATGAGCTAATTTTAAGGACGGCCTATTTATTGTGTATAACCAATCACGGTTTAAATAATAATAAATTTGAAATCAGTTAAACAGTTGTACACGCCCACATCTTTAATGTTTGCAGCATAAGGTATTTTATTGACAAATTGCCTGTCCCTCTGTCCCTTGTAAATAAACTTAATCCCCAAAAACCATTTAATGTAGGCGTTTTAAAAATTGCCATTCCTATGTTGTTTAAGAAGGGCGTTTTTATAACTTCGGTAGGTAGACGAAATTCACATTTAACATGTATATGCTGTTCTTTTTTTTAACTTTGTAAATAAAATTTCAAAATATTGACACTACTGTGGTAAAAGAATATATGAACCAAATTTCACAAAAATGTATAGAGTGGTTCATAAGTTATGATTAATTGAAAAAACAAAGAAAATCATTAAATCTTGGTTATAGAGAACGATAGACTCATAAAATATAGGCATCTCGATGTCCTTCATCTACCACATTTGTATGCGCATTTTCCAATGAATCACCCTAGAAAAATTGCATATGTTAAAATTTGGGTAATTTTTTTATAAACTATGCTATTTTCAGGTCGATTTTTCAAAACATGGTAAGCATAGACAGTCTAGTGATCAAAATAATGAATTTCGCTCAGAGACTTGTCGATGCCGACAGGGCGTCTTTGTTTCTTGTGGATTCAAAAAGTAAAGAGCTGTACGCGACAGTATTCGATGTGGGAATAGGCGATGAAACTTTAGCTGAAATCCGTTCGTTGGCGAGCGAAGAAGAAGTAACGATACAACCTTCAAAAGAGATCCGCTTTCCATTAGGAACTGGAATCGCTGGACAGGTTGCAATGAATGGCGAAGTGCTCAATATCAAAGATGCATACGCTGATCCAAGGTTTAACCGAGCTGTTGATCAGCTTACAGGTTAGTATATTTTAAAAGTATCAAATTATAAACGACATTATCAATAAAGTGTGTTTTTAGGTTACAAAACACACACCATTCTATGTATGCCTATTTTTATACGAGGATCAATTATAGGAGTTGTTCAAATGGTTAACAAACATAAGGGATATTTTACAAAAAATGACGAAAAAGCTTTTGAAACGTTTGCAGTTTATTGTGGTTTAGCTTTGCATCATGCAAAACTTTATGACAAAATTCGTAAATCTCAACAGAAATATAAGGTAAGCTAAATCCAGAACTTGTGTTTCTACCATAGACCTATTATCAGAGGAGACACAACGTTCCATTTATAAAACTCTGTTAGTTAATGTTATTTGAGACATAACTCTCTAAGTAAGCTGTTAATATTTACGATTTTTTAAGTGTATAGTCTCTATTTACACCTTTCCATGTTTTAGTGTAGTAACTCCAGAATATCCTGAGGCTAACATCGAAAAAGTCAATTTAAAAAAAATGTAAAGTATTCCCTTTTGCCCCCCTGGTCGGGTAAAACGGGATAGTATTTAAATATGAATAAAAATAATATTAAAGTAAAATATATTGACTTAAAAACAAAAAATATTATTCATACATTATTAATAAGAAAAAGTTTAACACCTACAAAAGTCGCACGAATAGGGTTCACCATCATTATCAACCCCGCGCGGCGCAAGCTTCGTGCGCTCAAAGTCCACAGTCCTGGCACATTACCCAACCATCGTCCGTTTTGGATTTCGAATACCCTCTTACTATCAATTCTTTTTTTTTTTCTTTTTTTCCTTTTCTTAGTTTTGTAATACATTTTTTATTTTTTCCTTTGATATTACCACTATGCGTTTCGTCTAAGTAAAGTTTGAGTCTCTTCAGAGGCTTGTTTTACATTTCCAGTAATATTTTCAGTGCTTTGAAATGTTTTTTATAAATTAACTAATTTACTGATACTACACATATGTCCAAAAGTTTGGAATATTTCATCTTTTTATTAATTTTTATAAATAATTTTTTTGATATAAGTAAACATCATTTTGGTACAACTCCAACCAATACTAAATAAATCTCGAAGTCAGATAAACATACAAAAAAAATGATTTATTCTTTTGAGGTGAAAAATATACAATGTATTACAAATTAATTAATTAAACTAATAAGCAAAAAAAGGTTTTTAAATAAAATTAATAATCAGTATTTCCTCCATGGGCCTGTATGCATGACTGTAAGCGATGTGGCATGCTATCGATTAAATGGTCGAGCTGGGCTTGCGGAATTCTCTCCCATTCTTCACGAGCAGCATCTTTCAGTTCTCGTTGAGTAATTGGGGGAAGGTTTCGCTTTTTAATGCGTGTTTTAAGAATGTCCCAGGCATGTTCAATGACGTTCATGTCAGGGGAATTTGATGGCCATCTTAATGTGGATATTCCTTCTTCTTCCAAAAACTTTTGTACTGCAGCTGTTCGATGTGAAGGTGCATTGTCATGCATAAACACAAATCCATCACCTACCGCCCCCCGGAATAGACGCACAACAGGATTTAAAACTTCCTCGATGTACACAGCAGTGATTCTTCTCTCCAAAACCAGAAGAGGCGTCCGTGTACCCCTCATAATACCACTCTAAACCATAATACTCCCACCTTCAAATGGAACACGTGGTTGGGCCGTTTCTATTTGGGCTTTTCCCTGGGGCCCTCCAAACTAGCGTTCTTCGCGAATCAGAAACCAAACCAATTCTTGATTCATCGGAGAACATCACGTAATTCCAGTTAGGACCATGCTGTAACATTTCTTGAGCCCATTGCAACCTTACAATTTTTTGTTGATAGGTTAGATTGGGAACACGTAGAGGTCTTCTGCAATGCAAATTTACCGCATTTAATCTTCGAGTAATTGTTTGCCTTGAGATATTCAGTCCTTCAAGTCTAGCAATTTCTCTGGATATGCCACTTGTAGATTCCTGTCGATTTATTCGAGCTATCAATGTTATCTGCCGGTCTTGTGCTGCTGTTGTACATCGACTTCTGCCACTTCTGGGACGATCCTTCACATCATTTGTGTCTTGGAATTTATTTTTTATTTTTGATACAGCACCCTGAGTAACACCAACAATATTCGCGATATCACTTTGACCAAAGCCCTGTTGTAACAAAGCAATTACTCTAGACCTATTAAAATATGATATAATGTCTACAAAAACGAATCAAATTTAGTATTATTTTGATTTAAAAACGCTTTAAAATAAATATCAACAAGAGTTTTTAAAAAACCATAGGCGTAGATATATTATTTGTAAAATACCAAACTTTTGTATACGTGTGTATACGTTTAAACCGTTTTAAACACGTACAACTACAAAAATATACATTTGCACTTGCAATACTATTTTGCCTTAATCAGCTGTTTCGACACATTGCATCTCACTCTTAAGTTGGGTTCAATTCCTCTCTCTCTCTAAGCTCTATCTATAGAGCGGGTCACAGTTATTATGCAGCATTGCGTTTATGGACGACGGCATTGCCATATCGGCATGTTCTTCGAATTTGGTTCCAACAGGCGCGGGAATATAACTTGCCATTGTGTTACTATTATGATTTAAATGTTGACTAAATTATTCATTTGAAAATCGTTTAGTGAGTAATTAAGAATATTTACAATTATGCTTTTAGATAAATTTTACGCGTTTAAAGGAAAATATTGTATTAATCCGCTAAAATATTCAAATTTTATACGTTTAATTATCACGTATAAAGAAATAAATAAATACAGCGGCCTTACAAAAGACCTTTGTCAAATTATGAAATAATAATATAATTAATAGTAAAAATATGTCAATAATAATAATATATACATAAATTACAAGACGAGTGGTAAAAAAGTCAGCTGTCATCTAAATTTTAAGGGAGAACGATTAACAGAGAAAAGCTAATGAAATCTTGCCGACGTTTCGATGATTTTTCCGAGGATTTTTCTTCTTCTGGCAGGTTGTTGTAACAAACAAAATATAGAATGCACAGCTTTTCGTATTTACGATTGGATATTTTCATCGTAGGTGATTAGTCTTGAATTCGACTGGCTGCTGTTCCGTCTTCGTTTTTTTGGCGATGTCAAAGGTCCAGTAGCGGCTTCGCTTTTCAGATTATATACTGTTCTCACTCTAAGGCCAGTCATTTTAGAAATCAGTTCTATCGCTGTCACACTTTTGTCATCTTTTGTATTCAACGTATACGTTAAAATATTCAATAAAAGCCTCTTGGTTTGACGATGAAGATTTTCACCTTGTTTAAATTTTTCAAACGGTGCTGCTAACTGCATGGCTGTTGTTTCAATAATGGCCTTTCGTTTATCAGCAGAAACAGATAGGTACCTGCCTATGTTATTACTTACCTGTACATTTACTTACCTCTACATTCCAGGAATATTACATAACGGTTTACGAGGATCAAGGGATCATACAGGTAAAAATAATTAGCATCTTTGTAATTAAATAATATTTTCACTGGCAATAGGATTAGGATTTGTCTGAAAGATTTAGTAGAGACCTAAATAATCCATCAAGTGATCAGGTATATACTGATTACAATCTACATAAATAGATTTGAATTCCATTTTTTAATAATATTTATTATATATAATACATCTGTTTTGCAAAATTTATAATAAAACGTTTCTACGAAAATAAATTGGCTGAGTTCATTGTGGTTCAAGCCGTAACCAAAGCGGCAACAGTGTTGAATATTCGCCCATAAGATTTACATTGGCCTATGCCGGCCACGCTGCATAATAACTGTGACCCGCTCTATAGTGACTATTACTACATCATTGATTGGAAGTTATAATTAAACGCAATAAAAGAAAACAAAAACTGTATGTCTTTGTTGAATCGTATGACCCGCATGATGATAAGACTGCATTTAGCTATAACAAACTTTCGACGCTTTATTATTTTTAGGTAGCTTTAGACGTTTTGAGCTACCATAACACTTGTACGGAAGAAGAATACAAAGCTGCTCTTCAAGTTGGAAAGCCCAAAAGTGTTTTGGGAATCGATAACTATTATTTCAATACCTTTGATTTGAGAGATGTAGAAAAGACCCAACAAGCCATGTTTATGTTTAACGATTTATTCGGTGAGAGTTCTTTCGACCAGAGTTGTTTGTTGAGGTTTATTTTGACTGTTAGAAAAAATTATCGCAGGGTACCTTACCACAACTGGACTCACGGATTTTCTGTAGCCAACAGCATCTACTGTATTCTTAAACATACCAACGGTGCGTTTAAAAGAAATGAAGTAAGTTTTTTATTTTACAAAACTTAAAAATTTATTTTAAGTGTTCGTTAATATTGTCAAAAATTATTTTCTTATACTTTACTGTTATTCTATTTTAGTGCTTGGCTTTGTACGTTGGAGCTCTATGTCATGACTTGGACCACAGAGGAAAAAATAATAAATTTATGTTGGACACAGAATCTCCACTAGCAGCTATTTATTCCACTTCAACAATGGAGCACCATCATTTCAATCAAACTGTTATGATTCTTCAACAAGTAGGTATTGATATGCTTAAGCAAAAATTCTTTTGTAGAAAACTAGAAAAGAGTTTTAATATTCAAAACGAAACAGACAGTTATTATTAAACCGTGATGAAACTTTTCCGTCATTTGAAATGAAATTAATGTAAATGTCAACAAAAACATATTTTCAAAAATCTGTGTTTTAATGTTGATATATATGAAAATACTGCCGTTCACCTACTGACAACGTGCAAGCCTATAAATAAATTCGTGAGTTGTTATTCGCAAGACTTCTACACGTATTAGTTCGCAACGTAAACACGTGATTTTACATAACCCCAAAGAAACAAATCTAACGAGTTGAGGTCCGGAGAAGGAGCGGGCCTCTCTATAAATCCTCTACGTCCAATCCATCGATTTGGAAAATTCACCTCCAAAAAATCCCTAATCCGTTGATCATAATGGGAAGGCGCTCCATCTTGTTGAAACCAAAAATATTGTGGCCATTCTGTTAAAGAACAGGAATAATTTGGTTAGATATTTAGTAAATTTAAATACAGTATCCGCCAAAATAAACAGTACCGAAAATACCGCAAACAAGCTTCATATCGATTTTGTAAGTCAATAAACATATTTATAAAAAGTGGTTGATGGAACTGCCAAAAAATATTTTGTATTCTTTCCCGTAGTTCGGCAATATTCGCCGGCGGATTTTCCGAATGAAATATTTTTTCCTTCATTATGCCCCAAATGTATGCGTCAGGTGGCGTCAGATCAGGTGGATGAGAAGGATATTCGAAGTCTGTTCCCCGAGAAATTATTCTATTATCGAAATGCTGACGGAGTAAGTCTAAGGTACGCACAGCTGTATGGCTCGTTGCACCATCTTGTTGGAACCATTGTGTACGAAACTGTTGATTTCGTGCACGGCAAAAGTTATTTAGATCTCTCACAAAAGGTATAATAATTTTCTCTCTATAAAGTTCTTGGTTGACAGTAAGTGGATTCTGATTATTATCTTCAACGAAATAAGGACCAATCATTCCATTACCAGATACCGCGCACCAAACGGTAACTCGAAGACTGTGAAGTGGTTTCTCTACAATGATATCAATTCAAATCCAAGGAATCTGGTTGTTTGTCGATTAATATAGCCGCTAAGATGAACGTGACTCTCGTCTGAAAACCATGTTTTTCAAAAATTCGGGATCTTCGTAAATTAAACTCAACATGCGACCGCAGTAAATTTCTCTTGCACGTTTGCCGCAGGATTTAGTCGTTGTCCAACTTGAATACGGTATGGATAACCATCAATTGATTTGAACATGTGACGTAAAGACGCTTTCACTAATGTTGAGTTTAGATGTAGTTGTTACAAGACTTCTTTGAGGTGATTGCACAACTTGGTTAAAAACACGTCCTTCATTTTCGTTAGTGCATACTGGTTTTCGACGACCTGAAGAACCTTTACGTTGACACAATACACCACCAGTGCGAAGAAATTTTTCACACTTTTACTAGGAGCTGCTTTATTAAATTTTTATTGATATTTTATTGACACCTGTTCTAAGCTTGGACCATCTTTACGACCTTTTCCGTATGAACGAAAATAATGCTCTGCCAAAAACACTTTTTCTTCAGTTGTTAGAACCATTTTTAAATCAAATTTAACTGCAGCGTACTATTAATATATCAACTAATGACAATTAAGTCAAATATGACAAATCCATATTACATAAACAACTCCACAGCACTATCTGTTTCGGTACTGTTTATTTTGGCGGATACCGTACTTGTCAATGATGATTCTCATTTGATCAATACCTACAGCTATGGTAGTTAACCATTCTATTTAAGAAAAAAGTTGCCTCACCGGAAAACACTACATTACTTGCAAAATGTTGGTCATCGTTACAAATGTCCATAATTCGTTCGCAAAACTCCAGCTGATCTATAACGTCAACGCGCTTTATAACCCGATAAATAGTGTGTATAGAAATTTTAGTTAACGTAATAATTCGCTTTATTATAACCGCCCCTGATTTTTTATTATCTTCATTTTTCAAACACCGATACATATTTAAAATAACCCTCTGACACTGAATGTGTAAATCTTTATTGCAAAATTCGCTATTAACCTCACCTGTTGGCGATATATCTTCCGAATTTAAATTTTGATCTGGATTTCCATTTTCTGATTCTAAAGGTCTCCAAAACGCTGCCATAATATTTGTAAAAATTAAGTATAATACGTAAACCAATTATTAAAAATGAATTACCGAAACAAAGATATATCTAAAGTTAATACTTAACAGTCCCAAATAAAAATCTGGACTTTCCGCACTGGACCGCGACTTTATGAGCTAGAGAAAAAACTGCCGCAAAAAATAACCCCAAGACCCCTGCACGCAACAGAATACAGCGGACCATTAAAAGCCGTCAACAAGTCGCGTGCGTACCCCACTTGTTTTCGCGCTGTACAACTACCAGTCTAGAGAGAGCTGGGTTTCGACGATACCGAGTGGATGTTTAACGGGACAAATATGTTGTTTTCGTGCCATTCTTTCTACTTTGAAGCCTAGTAAACTAACTCACTCTTTATGACACTTTTAAATGGATTTTAGCAATTAATATTGGAAAGACTATAAAAAAATACCTACCTTGCAACGGCAGTTTTGTCTACTTTTCTGCATGTTCCACTATTCTCTTTTCCATTCTATTCAGATGGTACCTTGCTGTGCAATATCCAGAGAAAAGTCCAATTATTTCTTTGGGCACAAATTTTCGCAGTTTAATCTCACTCAAAAAGTTACTTAGAGATTATTATATATTTATTCTATTGTTTGCTTACATTCATTATTTTTTAGGAAGGTCACAACATCTTTAGCAAATTGGTAAACGAAGATTATAAGCAAGTCTTAAGTTATCTTAAACATTGTATTCTCGCGACTGATTTAGCTTTATTCTTCTCAAACAAAGCTAAGTTGGGAGATCTGGTTAAAACAGGATTATTTTCTTGGAACAACGGTGAACACAGACGTTTGATTCAAGCCATTACTATGACGAGCAGCGACCTGAGCGCGAGCGCAAAACCTTGGGAGATTCAAGTTAAAACTGTACAGGTAACTTCTAGTGTGTCACTTACAATAGGGAAAAATTAATTATACTTAAATTTGTATTTGCAGGTGATAGTTGAGGAATTCTATGAACAAGGGGATGCAGAACGCAAAGCCGGCAGAACTCCCATTCCAATGATGGATCGAAATCGACCGGATGAACAACCCGCTAGCCAAGTTGGTTTTCTAACGGGGATATGTTTACCTTGTTACAGTCTTTTGTCTACGTTGATCCCAGAGACTAAAGCAATGCTGGAAATGTGTGAAAAAAATCTTGAAAAATGGAAAAAAATAGATGAAGACATTAAATCTTCAAAAAAAGTTAACCGGCAAACTTTAGAAGCAGATGATTAAATTCTTGAATAAATATGATATAGTATTTTATCATGACAATTTCTTCGATGAAGAACATTATATTAAGAGATATACATATATATAAAATAGTATAACATAATTTAAAATGATAGAAGTTTGTTATTATTATCATCATCTATTATAGGTACGAAGAAAAAACCCAAAATCAATGTCACAAAATTTTTATTTATTAATTGACAGCTACTAGTTTCGGCCTATTTGTAGGCCATCATCAGGCTAAAAATAATTAAACAAAGAATAAACGTTACAGACTAACAATGATTCCAAGTACATACCTTAAAAACTAATGTGAAAAATTGAAATTTACAACTTCCACCATGCTTGCATGAAGTTAGTACATAATGAAAAATTGTCATTGAAAAAACAATAAGGGGGATAAACTAAATGTAAGAGGTATATATTAATTAGATTGAGTAGAAAAGAAACTAGTAAATAGCACTGGTTATAAAATTTACTAATAATTAAAGGAAATTATAATGAAATTTAGGGTAAAGATACACTAAAGCTTGGTGTATCAAAGTAAGAAAGTTGGGACAATAACAGGTCGGCTGATAAGTCCCCGGTCTACCATAGTAAAACACAATATTTTGACAAAATTCATTTTTTTATTCAACATAGTTGCCTTCAAGGGCGATACAGCGATTATAGCGACCTTCCAACTTTTCGATACCATTTTTGTAGTACTCCTTCGGTTTGTTCTCAAAATAGGCTTCAGTTTCGGCGATTACCTCAGTATCAGAGCCAAATTTTTTTCCCGCGAGCATTCTCTTCAGGTCAGAGAAAAGGAAAAAGTCGCTGGGGGCTAGATCTGGAGAATACGGTGGGTGAGGAAGCAATTCGAAGCCCAATTCATGCAATTTTGCCATCGTTTTCGATGATTTGTGACACGGTGCATTGTCTTGATGAAACAACACTTTTTTCTTCTTCATATGGGGCCGTTTTTTCGCGATTTCGGTCTTCAATTGCTCCAATAATGCACAGTAATAGTCGCTGTTGATTGTTTTTCCCTTTTCCAAATAGTCGATGAACAATATACCGTGTGTATCCCAAAAAACTGAGGCCATAACTTTGCCAGCTGACTGTTGAGTCTTTCCACGCTTTGGTGGCAGTCCACTCAGCTGACTGTCGATTTATTACGACTTAACAGCTGCAAACACTGCTCAGAATCATCAGTTCGTTGCTGTTTTTGGTCGATTGTGAGCACGTGCGGCACCCATTTCGCATACCCAAATATTCGTGAACGATATGTCCAACACGTTCCTTAGATATCTTGAGTGTCAGCTATCTCGATCATATGCACTTTACGGTCACTCAAAATCATTTTGTGGATTTTTTTGATATTTTCGTCGGTAACCACTCTTTTGGGCATCCACTGCGTTCACCGTCTTCGGTGCTCATTTCACCACGATTAAATTTTGCGTACCAGTCAATGATTGTTGATTTTCCTGGCGCAGAGTCCGGAAACTCATTATCAAGCCAAGCTTTTACTTCAAATGTATTTTTTCCTTTCAAATAACAATATTTAATAAGCACACGAAATTCTTTTTTTTCCATCTTTTTGAAAATAACAAAAGTTGCGTCACTAAAAATGCTATATCTCACAAACTAATAGTTCGACAGCTGTCAAATTTTTACACGAATCTTTTGAAGGTTGATACTATCTAAAAATGAAATGGATTTAATTCTAGTGTCGCCATCTGTAGGTCAGACCGGGGACTTTTCAGCCGACCTGTTATATATAGGACTTGTAACTTGAAAAGAAGCAGGTCAAAGACATGTTGGCAAGTGCATGACTGCCAAAAGTGATTAAAGAACCAATGCCTTTAAGTATCGGAAATAAAATTACTCACTAAACGATTTTCAAATGAATAATTTAGTCAACATTTAAATCATAATAGTAACACAATGGCAAGTTATATTCCCGCGCCAGTTGGAACCAAATTCGAAGAACATGCCGATTAGGCAACGCCGTCGTCCATAAACGTAATGCTGCATAATAACTGTGAACCAGACTATAGTAGCTGTCAATTAATAAACAAAAATTTTGTGACATTTGATTTTGGGTTTTTTTCTTCGTTTAATAATCAGTCACATTTGTGCTATGGATGATTTACTTCTTTTGATCATCTATCATGTATGTGTATGTATCTATGTAATATATACATAATAAAACATATTTTCTCAATTGAACTTTCTCGATTGACCAACTCACTTTCATCCGTGCATGTGATGGTTATATAAATAGAAATACTGTTTAACATATTTACTAAAAGTAATTTAAAAATTATAAAACAAACGATAAATAAATAAAATTCCGAGAGTAATCGATTCTATAAAACACATTTATAGCTAGACAAGTACTGGAACATGACATTTAAGTTTACTGGAAACCAATGGTAATTTGATCGCCTTAGTCATCTATTACTGAAAACTGGTTTCACATTAAATTGATATCTTTGGCCCCTTTGTATAACGTCGGGCTCCAAAACCTCATCACTTGGTCCTGGATCCTGAAATAAGAATACGGGTATAAACTTAGAACAAAACAAAAGATTGTTTTTATACCTCACTAGTATCACCACTCCCATCTACACCAGAATCTGTTATCAACAACAACTTATTCTCTTCTGCTTCAATATCAATTATACCACCCTTGCTTTTTTGATAAGAAAATAATTGCTTCATACTTTCTTGTAATATCTTTAAATCACTGGTAACTTGGAAATTTTGAGCATTTTCTAAATCTTTGGGAGGAAGAGCTATCTTTAGTTCGTCAACATCACAATTTATTGATTCCCTACACACCGGACATGTTGCCTAAAATGTAATAATATGTTGAATAGAATTGGATAGATACACAATCAAGTAAGATTTAACTTAGAGTAAAAGAAATTTATTTTGGTACCTTTGAGGGAATTTAATGAGAGCATGTCTCATATTTTAAGCAGACATTAAAAAGTCAATCAAAAAATCGTTATTCAGATTTATTTAGACAATTTTGTGTGTTTCTAAGTGTTGATAAGTTTATATTTTGAACTAATTCATTAATTTTTCTTTTGTGAAAATACCTGAAATCCTGAAGTGGACTTTTGCCATGCTGGTAACTTGTCTTGTTCTTCTTGGAAATGTCTCTTTGTTGTAATAATATGATTATATAAGCAGTAGGAATGAAAATAGTGGAAACATTCAGTTTTTGTAAAACTATCTCCTTCTATAAAACCATACAAGCACACTGCACACTGACATGTTGGCAAATTACTTTCAGTTAAGCTTTCTCTTATGAGCTAAAATATTTAAAACGTTATTATATTGATTGCTAATACAGATTTCCTGTAAATAGTAGTAAAATGTTTAATGAAAAACTTATGATTATGACTATGAGAATCTCCATGCATCTCAACTTTGATAAAGCAGGTGCATAAGCAACAGTAGTGAGGGGACCAATGAATATTTAGGCGGTAGTTTGTTACTGGTAGGGTAGAGATGCAAAGATCAAAGGAGTAGTAAACTCAATCTAAGGTGTTATTCATACCCTGCCGTTGTATGGGTGGTTGGTGGGTAAAATCAGGTGAATCAGGTAAAACAAAGTAAACACCATAATAGTTGACCCTGTCAGCTATTCTGGATGATAACCAGCAGTGATGAGTCGACAGGAAATATGGATACAGGCAGTAAGAGCAAGAGTCTGGGCAGCACGGAAGAGGTCACAATATGGATGGAAACTGGTAACCTGCATGGACCAATATAATCATAGTTGGCTTGTGGCAGAAATAATTAAGTCCTGATCGGAAGCTCATCAGAATGCTATGTAGTAAAACAAACTTTCAAGGCCAGCATTAACCTTTGTGTCAAAAACAGAGGTGGCTATAGCATTGATGGTACAAAACTAGGGAATTGCCTTGAACAGGCAGAGCATACTGTGCATGTTTGCTGTGTTACCCACAGGGTTACAAGCAGGTGGTTGCAAAATACATCCTTGTTATCTGGAACTATATGTGGAGTACCTATGAGTACCCAGCTTACCCTAAATATCCACTGCAATAATGCATCCCTTCAACTACTTATAGAGAAATATTCTTGGTTTAAAACATTCTAATGCCCTTATAAAAGCCTTGAGTAATAAGGCTACAACAAAGGCATTAATCTTAAATAAATAGATAAATGGGGTCAGAAGTAGAAAAATGTGCAGACTATAAAAAGAAGAGGAAGAAACACCCCTCCACATTTTTACTGCCAATTGCTAATGCAAACACATTGTCTATGGAAGAACCTAATGCAACCAGATGAGTTTAAAGCACTCAAGGCTGGAATTTCTTGCAGTAAGCAATACTTATTATGAACTGTAACTATAGTATGTGGAGAAATAGATCAGCAATGGTTGCAGGGATCTGAAATAGCCAGAACTTGAAACTATATCTATAAGAAAATGTTAAGGTTTAGTTTTAAAAATAATATTGATTGGTAAGTTCACTAAAAAGTTGCAGTATGATTTTATCCAAACAATCTGATTTATTTCCTAGTAAAATATGGATTTTACCTCAATCAGTTCAAAAATTACTGGTTGGCCAAGATATTCTTTACATTTTTCAGCAAGAGCTTTGTAAATATCATTAACTGTTGAGTCATCCAAACCACGAGGATTTCTTAATATAGTAATTGGTTCGCAATCGGGATAAGCCTCGGGAAGTTTAACTTCAAGGGTCACACAAACATATTGTTTGTTTACTTCATTTGCCGTAGACGGAAATATAGTGGATTTAATGAGCTCTGGTCGACCCCTAAAAGTATTCTTTATAACTGAAGTATTTTAATAAATAAAAACAAAAACATACTGGGCATCGTAAATTATGGATATATCATCCAATAAAATTGCTTCTAATGCTTCTATTTCTTCACGGACTCTACAACACATAATTTAGTTTCTTTATTTTAAGTTAGAATAAGAATAATTACCTTTCATTCACCGACATCCTTGTATATTGGTAAAATGAGAACAATCAATAATATTTTTAAAAGGTTTGTTTGACGTTTATTCATAACAGCTGTTTATAACATATGACATTTCTCCATGCTTAGAGTAAACATAAAGGAATAAAAATTACTAAACCATAAAACGAATGATTTAGACTGTTTATTCTGTGGTTGTAATTTACCCGTTATACCAACCTGAACAAAATTTAAAAAAATTAAGACATAATTCTATTTATATCATGTATTATGTATCAACCAAATCTTTAATTAAATACAACGCAGTTAATCATATACCGGTTTCCGTTCTCTCGATGAGTAGTTTACCAGGTTTATACAGTATTTATAGCAAAATAGTTCAAAATTCTCTTAATAATTAATTATCACATACTTGTTTTTAAGTATGTGTTAATTATACAAAATCGAACGACGATGATGATGACAAATGACGGCCACTCGAAAATATGCATCACAGCCTTATTTCTTTTCTGTGGCGTTCTCTGTGTGGGAATGTCAATAATGTCATAATGTCAAATGTCTGTATTATAGTCATGAAAAGTCATGATAAAGGTTTTGTGTAATAAATAAAATATTTTTAAACATGAGAGATATTAATGTAAATTTCGTAGTACTTGTAATATTTAGTATTATTGGTTTTTGTCTAGCAAGAAAACACAATTTACAAATCACAGTAAGTATTTACCAACCTGCCAAATAATTTGTTAATTCTGTTCCTACAAGAACATTTAATTGCCCATATTATTGTAATAGTTCCAATTCGCCTAACGATTATTTCACTTTTTTAATATAAAAACATTAGTCCTAACAGAACAAAAATATATTTTATATGAAATAATTAGGAAGATCTTAACAATACGTTACTTATTATTTTTATACTTATTTAAATTTATTATAGTAAATTAATAATCCTTTTGCGATTAGATTGAAAACATATCACTAATTATTTGAGTTTGAGTGTTTACTCCTTTTGTGAATTTTACCTCAATACTATCTGTATTTTAGAATGATGCTCGCAGATCTATTCCCTTAAGTAATTTTGGATTTTATAATGGTGGATATTTGGAAGTAGAGTTATCCAACTTTACAGTCGATTCTAAAAATATTTCAGGTCCAGTAAGTAATATTTTTTGAGCTAAATCTAAACTTTACATTAACAAATATTGTAGTTTGGTTTCAGCCTTGATAAAACTATCAATGATGGTGTAAATCCTTATCTTAATGGTCATGAAGATCAATGTCTTCTAGAACGTGTTCTAGAAAAACCACAAACAGTTGAGATAATATATTTAATTCTTAATTTAAAGACACATGAGTAAGTACTTAGTTTGTATTTTGGTGATTTGGTAATTATTTTAATACTTGAGCTAGCTATTTTATTACATTTCTTTAGTCTTGCAATTAAATTGTAATAACAACTTTTATTTATTTATAGACTGGAAATTACTTGTAAAGGGAAACAAAAACAGGTGCATATTTTTAAACAACGAGAAGAAAATGAAAACTCTGATTGTACAAACTTAAAATTTAAACTAACTTCAACAGAAATTAATGGCAAAACTTACTATAACACATCCGTAAGTATTTAACAATCAAATTATGGTATCTTTTAATTTAATAAAATTGACTAAGTTTGTAAAATTCATATTCTGTTTCTTTTGTATTTTTCAGTTTGTGATGGCAGTAAGAAGTTTAGAAGAAGAGGGTTTATATACACTAATATTCCATAATTGCCCAGTGTACAAAAATGTAGAATCTCATGTTGATTTTAATATAAAAATAGTTGAACAAAATCCAAGCAGTTACTTGTCAGCAGGAGACATGCCTTTACCTGCTCTCTATTGTATGATGTCTATTTTATTTTTACTATCTGGAATGTTTTGGGTGTTTTTACTGAAACAGTCCAGGCATCCTGTGTTTAAAATACATTATATTATGGCTGTATTAGTATTTCTTAAGGCTATATCTTTGGCTTTCCATGGTGTGAATTATCATTACATTGAACGACTTGGTGTGCATTTGGCAACATGGGCTATATTGTTCTACATTGCTCATTTATTAAAAGGTAAGCAAAGTATGTAAGCTATTTTATCCAAACCAACATGCAGGTAAATCTACTTATTCAAACCTATTCAGCTAGTGGGAAAAATTGAGGAATCATTTGATAAAAATGACAATCCCAATACTGATATAGGATATAGATTTCTACATATATTTGCAGATTATTGATTAATATTTTGTTTATTTTCAGGGGCTCTTTTGTTTGTTGTCATAGTTCTTATTGGCACTGGTTGGACTTTTGTTAAACATGTTCTTGCACCTAGAGATAAAAAATTATTTATGGTAGTAATACCTCTTCAAGTTTTGGCAAATATTGCTGACATTATATTGGAAGAAAGTGAAGAAAGTGCTAGGGAATACATAGCATGGAAAAATTTTGTTATTCTGGTGGATCTGTTATGTTGTGGATGCATTTTATTTCCAGTTGTGTGGTCCATTAGGCATTTGCAGGTAAAATATAAAACAATTTCTAGATCTATTCTGCCCTGTTAAGCATAAAAGTCATATCTGAAAAAACCAATATTCAGAGTTATTTCACAATTAGTAAATTTGTAAATGCCGCAAGTTTGCAATTTGTTTAGCAGTTTGTTTTTACATAAAACCACTTTAGTTTTCTATTTAAAATTTCGGAAATTTGTTACTAAAACTTGAACTTAATTACAAATGTGACTTTTGAAAGATACGACATTTTTGCCTAATATTTATGCTAATAAAATTAATACTAAAAGATTTATCTATGCAGAATCGTTTAAATTATTTATTATGTTAAACAAATTTTTAAACAATAAGTAACTCTAGACTTCATCACTACCAGAATCTTCAACTTCAATTGGTGTTGCAACAGTTTCCTGACATGTGGGTAATTTTTCCCAGAACTCTTTTCTGTTTTTTGGCATGATGGGGCAAAGTCGAGGGGGCCGACACGGGTTGAAATACGTTGAAATAATGTACACCCCACTTGAAATTATTTCAAAATATTTGAAATATTTTTGAAATATTTGAAATATTTTTGAAATATTTAAAATATTTTTGAAATATTTGAAATATTTTTGAAATATTTGAAATATTTTTGAAATATTTGAAATATTTTCGAAATATTTTTGAAATATTGTTGAAATATTTGAAATATTCTTGTATTACTTTTTATTTTATAAATAATTTGGTAACAGCGCGCGACTTTTACAAGCGTCTAGCTGTGCCATGCTTGCCGGTAGGAATGTTCTGAATGTAAGGATGTCTAGGTACTTTTTACGAGCTACAAAAAGGAAGTAAAACGGAGCTAGTACTAAAAATTGAAAGTATTTCCAGCACTGCTGCTACCTCTCCTAGTACTTCTGGTTCTGATTCGACCTCGGAAAACGATAACAGTATATTGCTCTAATGGATGATTATGACACAGAACAGTTCAATTCTGAGAACTCAGAATATGATCGAGAATCAGTCATCAAAATAGAAAATCAAAGATATTATGCCATTTATTACATGAAGAAGTGGTACTTAGGATGCGTATGATAGCTATTCAAAATGGTGAACTCATGAAGGAAGGAATCAAAATAAAATTCTTACAATATATTATGATGACATTCAAGTGGTGGTATATTTTTTATGGGCCAATTCAGCTTATTGATACACATCCATTTTATTTGAAAAGGTGTGATAGAGTTAATATAATTAAAAAGTACAAAACATTGAAAAAATAATTACTATGATTACCTGATTTACTTTTACAGTATTATTTATCAGTATATTAGTTAAAGTTATAAAGATCTCGATAAAGATTTACTAAGTAATATTGTTTTTTTTTTAGAAAAAATATTTTTTATTTTATATTTTACTTAAGCACAATTTACAAAAAAATGTCTGTGTTTCTTACTTTTTAAATTATTGTAGGCTTTTGTTCCAAAGAAAATGATTGTTCAGCCACTCTAGCACAAAGTTAGCGCTGGCAGTGGCGCTATGTGAAGGCGCATATAAAGTTAATTTCTACCTATTATGTTTCCCCCAACATTAAATTCTACAGTTGCATATGTATTCTCGGATATTTAAATTTTATACACTAATAAAAATCAAATATAGAAATTTTCACTTAACTTAATGGTTATTATAATTGTTGATTGTTGTTGTTGACATATCGAACCGCTCACCAACTTAGCGGAAAATAAATTCGCTGGAAAAAATGGCGACCGCTACAGCTATCACTAAGCGGTCAAATTCGCCCTCCGCTTACTCAACGCTTGTGTAACGCTAGCTTGGCTGAACGCGCCCAATGTTTAGAAAGCGTTTTCTATTGATTACCACCCCATGAAAGACTTTTATTTGTTTTCATCAACTAATTCTCTATAAATCTTGCAAAAGATTCAAGTAAACTACTTATTAGCTTAAAGTCAAAGCTCAAAGAGTGTAAACTGTAATCTTAGCCTTTTCTAATTTTTTTGGCTTTCTGAACGTCTTCAATTCAATATTGTTTCCGTTCTGAATAATTTAATATTTATTTTTGAAATATTTTTGAAATATTACTGAAATATTTTTGAAATGTTTTTGAAATATTATTGAAATATTTGAAATATTTTTGAAATATTTGAAATATTTTTGAAATATTTGAAATATTTTTGAAATATTTGAAATGTTTTTGAAATATTTGAAATATTTTTGAAATATTTGAAATAATTGAAATATATTTCAAATTTTTGAAATATATTTCAAATTTTTGAAATAATGTACACCAAAATAGGGCGTGTCGGCCCCCTCGGGCAAAGTTTTCTAATATTTGTGTTTTTCTTTCTCTGGTTATTCTTCTAGGGCCCTGCTTTAAACTAGGTTTTGAAATCCCCTGTTTTGATAGTTTTGCATTTAAAAAATTTAACTCCCTGCCTTCGTCGGTGAAAGAAGTTTTGTAAATTAAAGTTTTCTTTTCTCTATAAAAACTAACTTGAACCATATTTTTTAAATATGGCCGCGGAAAAACTTATTTAGCTTGTATTGGGAGGTACCATCTTTCCACTCAAAGAAATCATTTATTTGCATTTCAATTATATTTACATTTTTTGTTGCGTTTCTGACAGACGATACGAAATTCTGAAAGTCGTTAACTTTTCCGGCTTGTTTTAAGGATTTTTCAACATTGTGGTGAAAAGAATCAGCAGCCATGAATGTATGGCCCGGCTCAAAGTATTTTACTGTGAGTGCTTCTAGCAACACCTCGTTAGAATTAACAATATAGATAAAAAATAAACTCCAATTTTTATTCTGTGAGGAGCAGTTATCGAGCCACAATACAGTACTCTTTTTGTCTCTTGCGGATAAAAAAAAGGCATAAAATGTACTTATTAGGTCTTCCTTGGAACGGCCAGTAACTGCTTCATGCCAGAGAACCGCTGTTGGACCTGACTGCTTCTTCCCAACTGGTACAAAACTCTCATTAAAAGTGATTATTCGAGGTGTAAAAATCGCTTCTTTATACATCTCAATTCTCGGGAGCATGATTACCTAAAAAATAACTGTTAGAAAGGCACATTTATTAAGTTTTTTAAGTATTATTTTTATATTCAAACTGATGTCAAATTATGTAAATGTGCCTGAACTCTTAAAATTATATGTTCCACCAAGATATTTACGTCATAATTAAACATCTTTTTATCGACACAATAAGACCAGGTCAATTTGAATCTATTATTAACAGATTATCAAAAAATTGTAATGATATTGCATTATGGTTTGATCCAAATGTGACTTCAATATATTCTGTTAAAAATAAATCAAAAATATTATTTAAATATGGTTTTGAATACAAGCGTTTTCTTATTTTATTTTTGTTATATAAATTTTTATTGTATGGGGTTCTTTCCTATAAATAAATGAATAAAATGTTTCATTGATGGTTTTTGTTTAAGGAAGCATCACAAACCGATGGAAAAATTGCAATGAATCTTAGAAAATTAAAATTGTTCCGTCACTTTTACGTCATGGTTGTTTGTTACATATATACAACAAGAATAATTGTTTATCTACTAAAAATGACTGTGCCATTCCAGTATGGTTGGCTACATGAAATGTTCAAAGAAATGGCAACCTATGTATTCTTTGTCTTGACTGCTTACAAGTTTAGACCAGCTTCTCAAAATCCATACTTTGCCTTAAGTGATGATGAAGATGATGAAATAGAAATGTGAGTCTTAATTTTTAGCGAAAAAGTGATATACCTACTCCATTCTTAATTTGTAATATTTGGTTATTATTAATTATTTCAGAAATTTTTTCTCCCAAAATCAATCCCAAATAACTTTTATACAGGATTTATAATTAATATATTATTTTTTAGACTTACCACAACAGGCGTCACAGAGGGACTCTCCAACATAAATTCAAGGCATACAAAAACAGCTTTACATCAACACACCTTAACTGAAGTAACTGAAGAGGAAAAAGATGCATTATTGGGTCAAAAAGAAAGTAGTCACGAATACGACTGAGTTCATTATTTTAAGTTCTAATCATCTACTGTGATATGTAGTAGTACTAATAATGTACGTGAAGTCGTAACTTTAAATAATTATTTAAAACTAAGTAGATTATGATAAAAACTTCATATTCCGTCTAATTTATAATATTTCTTAGCTTACCAGTTGTTTTAAAACTTTTAAGTTCGTTTATTGTTTTCGTTTCAGTAACACCCTTAAAAATTTTTATTTTTAACTATTTTACTAAATCGTTAAAAATAATTAACGGTATAGTACCGTCACACAATTTGATATTTTAGAAATAAGATCATCTCACGAGAATACAAGTTGATAGACAATGCACAAAGTTATCCTATTGTAGTAACAAATATTTAAGTTTCCTAAAAATCTTGTTGTCTCCAGGTCTGTTTAGTTGTACATTATAATTGGCAATATTACAAATGTAGGGGAGAGGCTTGTACCTTGAACCGGATTTTTTTGAGCGTCAAATATTTTCACATTTTTAAATTTTATGCTGAAATTTTCGGGCAAACTTGTAGCTTACATACCGTGAAACACTATGTTAAAAGGTCATTGTAATGTAACAAAACCAAACACATTTTTTTGAATTTTATTCATTGAGAGTCAGTTTGGCCCAAGGTACATGAGAGTACTGAACCTTGGGCCACGTAGTTTTGTACCTTGTACCATGAGTAGAAATTAAAAAATAAATGCAAAATAAGTTGCTATTATTCAACACTGAACTTCTCAAAATCTAAATCAAAGACATGTATCCCTTTTTGCCTCTCCGACAATCGAGCCTGACGTGGTGGTGCAAGTTTTAGTAAAACGTCTTCAATATCAATTTCAGATTGTTGACCACTTGGGCTAGAAAATTTGTTGCTGATGAGAATTCTCTTCAGATACTGGACTTTTAAACAGGGACTTACAGCAGTTACTTGTGCAACGTAAAAATGTATCTTTTTTTTCCCCATTAATTTGGTGAGACAAAAATTACCGACTGCTAAATCAGAAATTTGTACTTCTTAGGTTCGTCCTGGCACTCTTCTGCGCTATCCATATCGATGACATCTTCAACGTCTAAGTCTGAATCGTCATCATAAACAACAATGTCATTTTCATCTGAAGATGAGGACGACGATGACGATTGCATCACTTTTCTTATAACATTTTTTTTCTTTGCTTCTTCCTTTCTGATAACTGTTTTTTTCTTGTTACTCATAGCTTCGATTTCTGTTTTTTCAGGTGTATCAGTTAGAATTCGGCATTTTCCTCTTTTTCGTCCTTTTGTCGAAGCAAGTCTTGGAGCCGCTTTCGGAAATGTACGAATTATTTCAGGGGAGATGAATGTATGTAATGTGGATGGAGTAACATTTTGTGTGGAAGGAGTTGTGCTTGATGTAGACTGAGTAGTGTTTGGTGTGGATGGACGAATATCGGGAGAGGTTGTAACCATATTTGATGCACTAGTAGCAAGATTTGTTGTTGGTACGGATGCTTGTTGTGAAGATTGAGCTCCTTGGGATGTAGATGGTGCGTTATATGGCCGATCAGTTACTGATGATCTCATGAACTCATGCTCTCGGAAGATATTCTCATTAAAAGGCCATATACCAGATACTCTATAACCGAATTGAATGTTTGAAGGTGTAAATGCTAAAGGGTATGCTATTCCTGATATTTCGGCCACATCATAAATCGAAGTGGGTTTTCCAGGGTGGCAACGCATCCAGTCGGCACATGCCGTGATGTAATATGTCTTGTATGGACCAAATACGCTTCGGTCTAGCGGCTGGAGCTTGTGGCTTGTGTGTGGGGGTAGCGTAAGCATCACTATTCCGTTGTCTCTTGCAAAATTTATTGCTTCGATGGTTATATGACTTTTGTGATTATCGAGGATTAGTAGCACCTTATTATTTGGATAACAGTTCACATGTTTCACAAAGTGGTGAAGATACTCCATAAAAATTGTTTTGTTTGACCACCCGCTAGTGTGAGCAGATCCAATCGAACCAGGAGGTGCACCTTTAACCGTAAAGTCCTTAAAATAAACTCTCGGAAATATATATAAGGGTGGCACACTGTTTCCTATAGCATTCACGCCTTTAGGGAAAATCTTGTCTGAAACCAAAAGCAGAATTTATATTAGGCTGAAGATTTTCTAAAGATTTCAAAAACAAAAATGTATGAAAAATATGTTTGGGTAAAATTTACCTGGAATGTGAACATTTGTGTTTCCGCTTTCATCTAAATTGTAGATTTTATCAGCGGTAAACTAAAACTTTTCAATACACCCCTTGAACTTTTCAAAAAATGTAGCAACATTATGTTAATTGAAGTTAGTGGACTGGGCTAAGCTTGTCACTTGTGGTTTTCTTAAGCTTATTGTTTGCTTGCGCTTCACAAAATCCAAATACCACTGCTTTCCTGTCCGTCCTTTGTTTTCCCAAGAAGTTGGAACAGTTTTATTGTTTGCTTTTGCAAAATCGTAGGCGAGAATCTGAAGATCTCGACGAGTAAGGCATATGAGACGCTGCAACAATATTCTCGCATAAGCTCTCTTCTTCAGCTTCCAAAAAAACTTTGTGAGTGGCATAATTGTTATGAGATTTGTAAGGCACATTTTGAGCAAGTTGGATCAAAAATCTTATTTATTTATATATATACTTATTTTAAATGTAAATAAAAAAATAAGGGGAATTATCTAATAACTATTTTTAGGGGGGCTAATTCGCACTTTGCTAACTTCGCCCATGCAAATCACAACACAACTGCTTAACACAGATCACTGAAATTACCTAGAATGCCTTCGGTGGTGGATATGTTAACTAACAAGCAAAACTGATCGAGATTTACGCGGTAGATTTGAAATTCTAATGATGGTCCAAGGTACACGATGGTTCAAGGTACAAGCCTCTCCCCTAATTATCTGATGTGTTATTATTACTAATAATTATGATTGATAGGTTTACAATTTTGATTTTGTAAATTAGACTAGCAAAGATTAGTGTACTTTATTTAATACAGTTTTGTTAAAATATACAAACCAAAACATTTTTATCTTTCAAATGAAGTTTTTACCTACAGACATTCAATATTATTAATCCTAGGTGTGAATAAAGTGTATAATCTATTTATATTAATAAGTTTTTATTGTAGAACTGAAGATGTTTGGAGTATAAGTTTAAGGAGTTGCTTTCAATTTTTTTATAGGATAATAAAGTCTATTCACTTGTCTAGTGTTTTCTACTCAAAATGTTCGCCAAGGTTTTGCATAGATAGTTTCGAGAAGCTTCTATTTCACTTTAAATTCATGAAAAAAATTTCTAATCTTTTTGAAGTCCAAACTATTATTTTCTTTCATAAATGTTATGTTTTTGTTTCCACAAAAATAATGCGCATAATAAAAAATTATCTTATTTCTTTGATGATATATCCACAGGAAGAGTTTTTTTACAATATCCTCTTGTTGATAGTGTGCTAATATTTTTATCATGGGGAAGGTAAATTCCCCTTTTTGATATGGCATTTGATTCAACTACACTGATATAAATATAATTTTGCTTGTCGGTGCAAAATAATTTTGTCCCTATTCAATAGTACCTAAATATTTAAATAAGTAAAAAGTAGAAAATTGTTTCTACCTGCACCCAAGGTAAAGAAACTAAACAGTTTCTCTTGTAGGCTATCCATATCTCAAATGTGGGTTGAAACACAAAAGGGTTCAAAGGAAACTCAAAGTCTATCCCACAATTATTTATTAATTGTTGCAACTAGTTTCGGACCTATAGGACCATCATCAGACTAAAAGAATTACAAGAAAATAGAAAGAGGATCTTAAGAGTACAATATCAAGTTAAACATTCAATACCACTCCTTACAAACTAATAACAATGACAAGCTGATAATACAGAGAATAGAAAAAGTTTACAATCAAATGTCAAACCATATTAAAAGAATAAACATTAATAATGATACTATGAAACTGCAAAATATATTGTTTAAATAATTAAAATGAAAGTTTTAGGAAACAACTGAGGCTCCAAGGGTGAAAACAGGAACTTCCAACCAGGAAAATATTCCACAAAGAACAAATAGAGGAATAATTAGAGTGAAACTCATAATTTAAATCCGTTAAAATAATGGGATGCCAGAAAATTTCAAAAAGTTTTAAAAAACTATACTGAAGCAGACCACACTTTTTCTATTTTCTGTATTATCAGCTTGTCATTGTTATTAGTTTGTAAGGAATTGTACTGAATGTTTAACTTGATATTGTACTCTTAAGATCCTCTTTCTATTTTCTTGTAATTCTTTCAACCTGATGATGGTCCTATAGGACCGAAACTAGTTGCAACAATTAATAAATAGTTGTGGGATAGACTTTGAGTTTCCTTTGAACCTTTTTAAACAGTTTCTATATCAAGATTGACCGTTTTCTATGAAAAAACAACTACTTATTGGGCTATATGCCCCAACGGACATTGAATTACATTCCAATAGAAAACGTGATGGCGACCGACTTCGTCGATACTTAAAACCATCTCTGTCGATTTGCAAATCAACGGAAAGACCACTACTCGTAGACCGGTTTCGACATTATTGTGTCTCATCAGTACGAGGTAAGTAGTTCTTCTCATCCCGCAGAGCAGGATGCAGAATGATTCTTTTACGCCAATACATAAACCGTGAATCCACGATTCCATGATAAAGTCGCAAAAGCGCCATCCTACCGTTCATTTGCAAACCAACAGATCAAAGGTAACTGCTAATCGAAAGATAAACAAATACATACTGAAATAATTTCAGATAAGGTGCAGTCAATAATAAAACTGAAAAAGTAGAAAATTGTTTCTACCTGCACCCAAGGTAAAGAAACTAGACAGTTTCTATACCAAGCTTGACCGTTTTCTATGAAAAAACAACTACTTCCTGGGCTATATGCCCCAACGGACATTGAATTACATTCCAATAGAAAACGTGATGGCGACCGACTTCGTCGATACTTAAAACCATCTCTATCGATTTGCAAATCAACGGGTACGAGGTAAGTAGTTCTTCTCATCCCGCAGAGCAATATGCAGAATGATTCTTTTACGCCAATATACATAAACCGTGAGTGCACGATTCCATGATAAAGTCTAAGTTTAGTTTCTTTACTTTGGATGCAGGTAGAAACAATTTTCTACTTTTTCAGTTTTATTATTATCTGAAATTATTTCAGTATGTATTTGTTTATTTAAATAAGTATTCACTTGTTCAACTGATTCTTAACATTAAAACATAAATGTTCTATTAAAGCACTCTCTTTTTACAGTTAATTTTAATTTTAAATGACAATTTTTTTAAGCACATAATCATTTATAAAGTAAGGTATTCTACTCAATTATAATGGCTGCTATTCACTTGGATGTCGTGTGATACATCCGCATTAATAACAGCTACCATATATATTTGTTGAATAATAAATTATTATTACACTTAATAGTTTGTAAATTTTATTTCTGTAATGTTAATCTGATTGGTTTAAGTAATAAAAGAAGATCCAGTGCAAAGGATTGTAAGTATATTCATGAATTATTTTAGCATTTTATCTTCTTAGTGTACAACCAAATAATCAATTTGGCGTTTCCGGTAAAGAATCCTTTTTTTATTTTCCGAGATTTATCTTCATTAAAAAGTATAAATGTTAAACAATATTTTTTAGTCAGTTTATTTAATAACTATTGGGTTAACACTTAAATATATTATTAGTGTTAAAATGTTTCATAAAATGTATTATGTTTTATTTTGCATTATGTTTGTTTTAATAACTAAAAGCAGTTCAAATCCAACTCCGGAGTATTTATCTTTATGTAAGTAAAATGTTTTTAAGATGCGCCATCAACATTAACTTTTATAAAGTTATATTATATTGGGCTACATTTTAAGTGCTATTAAAAAAATTTTATAGTTTTAAAAGACAAAGAATCTACTTCTAGGAAAAATTTGAAGCCAGGAGTATTAACAGTATTTTTCACATATCAGTAATTATAGATTTTAGCAACTAAAAGAACCATATCAATTTTGAATTTATTTGATTTATTCTGGGGGTACACAACAAGATCAATTTTCGACGAACATAATTTTTTCTTTCTGTAGGTACTAACAGGTAGGTAGTTGAAAGTATAAACTTTGAAATAAAAAAAGGTACCTATGGCTATCCCCCTATTTTTCCGGAAATGAAAAATTTTCCTGTGTAAATTTTTTTCAGTTTTTTTTTGCAATAAATTGAATAATATTTTTTTGAAAAGATGTTTCAAACACAGATTGTAGCCCACAAATTTCTCTATAAATTTTGCCTGAAACATTTTTTTTCTAAACTGATTAGTTCCGAGATTTGAATTATTTCTTTAAACTCAAATTATACCCAGATAGCACAGGAATATTATTAGAATACTCCTAGAAGCATCTGCTGGAACATTTGAATATCTGTGTCTGTTAATCTCATCAGCTTATTAAAGTTTTGACTGTTTTTCTACCTCTGCTCATAAGTGGAAAACTTTTGCGAATGTTCTATGATAAACTTAATCGCTTGCCTCTGGTCTGTCTACCATTCTAATGATTTTTGCGTCACCCGGGCTACAGTAACTCTGCCACGGTTACCCAGAGTATTCAGAGCAAGCACACAATCCCATTAATCTAGAATGGACCTCGTATTGATTATAGAGCCTTTATTAGCACTATTGAAGAATATGTCATTTTCTCTTTGAAAATCGAGACATTTTTGGATAAACTTATTATTCCGGCGTTTTTGAGGCGCCTGTGTACCAGTTGTTTCCGTATCTATGGATACCTACTACTTTTTTCCTGGTATAACTACCTTAAATATATTGGCAAGGCTATATCTTGTAGCGTCGATGGGTTACCCCAAAGCGTCATCGTCTTTTAGCTCTGTTAGCTTTCGATTATCGGCTCCATGCGTCTGGCTAACATATTTCTAATTATGTATCAACCAACGAGGTAGGCCTTTCAGTTAATGCGAAGAAAACCGAAATGGTTTTGTTCACAAAAAGGAGAAATATTAAAGACGCCAAGCCACCGAATATATTCGGCACGCTTCTAGAATTTCTGGAGGAGGCCAAATACCTTAGGGTGGTGCTAGATAAAAAGATGACCTGGAAACGACATATTAACAAGGCAATAAGCAAGTCAATAATCACACTGTGGCAACTGCGCTAAGCGGAAGGGAAGAACTACCCCAGTAGTAGATCCCAAGGTTCTCCTTTGGTTCTACACTGGAATCGTTATACCGAGGATCCAATACGAGTCCGTGGTCACTGGCCACCAAGTGGTGAAGAGGCAATGGGTGACCCGCAAGCTGGCGCATATACAGAGGGTTGCAGGCATAGGAGTCACAAGGACAACACCCACACCAGCTCTTTATATCCTCCTGGGATTGCCGCCTTTGCCCATGTAGATCATTATGAGCGCAATGACGGGCTTACAGACAATGTACACTGGAAAGGGCGTGGCGAAGGCCACACAAGATTAGCACAAAGGACAGAAATAGAGCTTCCGCTCCTGGTTCACAAAACTGTCCCAAAAGCAGATAAAGTAAGAACGGAAAACAAGTACAAGGTCGTAATCCCACCAAGGGGGCAGTGGGGCGACGAACAAGTAGAATTTCCCCCAGGGAGCATAGTATGTTATACAGATGGCTCTTGCATGGAAGAGACGTCAGGAGCAGGTGTTCTGATAGAGGACGTAGTGGTTCGAAAGAACTTTGCTCTTGGTAAATACTCCACGATTTTCCAGTCAGAAATATTTGCCATCCTCAAAGCAGCAGAACTAATAGAAGAACGGGACAACTCAGGAAGCCCCATCGGCATTTGCTCAGATAGCCAGGCAACTCTAAAGGCGATTTGTAGCTGCAGGACTATTCTAGGAATGCGCAAATACCCTAGACAGACTGGCCTCAAGACGGGATGTACCTTGCTACGGACCCGAGCCAATAATAGGGCCAAGCAAAGCACAAACCTCAACTGGGCGGAGAGAGGATTAGAAGAACAATGGATCAACTGCAATGGTCTTGGGCAGGCGAAACAAACAATCGCCTACCCTGACAAAGCTAGGAAAAAGTGGTTACTGGATAAATCCAGATCACAGTTGCGTCTGCTTGTCGAAGTCCATACTGGCTTCTGTGGACTTAGAAGACTTCTACACCTTTTGGGTGTAGTCGAAGACCCAGACTGTCCAAACTGTGGCGAGGAGGAAACTTCTTACCACTTCTTGGGCACCTGTGAGGTTTACGCCCAACTCAGACAAGACATCTTTGGAGTGCGCAGAATCGAGGTAGAAGACTTGCACACCCTCCCTCCAAGGGACGTCATGGCTTTCATACGAAGGTCGAGGCGTTTCGAGAGGGCGCCAAACGATTGAAATACAGAGGTTGGAGAATTTGAGGTATGACAAAAAGGGCCCCAAGGGCCTACTTGTCAGGCATCAGCACCCCATGGGCTCCAGTTCACCTATGGAGTTACGAATATTTGCCTTAATTATCGAACAGATATTCAAAGATTTCACTTTACAAACCTGTCACTTATGGAAAACGCGGAGGCGTATGTAATTCCCGAGAAATACAATTTTAAAATCCAAACTTCCCCACTTATTAATCATGATAATACTTCCTTTAGAATAGTTCACTCTAGAAATAGACTTGAATGCTTTATTTGTACACTTACCCGCGTCTCGCATATTCTTGTACTAAAATACCTACTGGATTTGATTTCAACATTCTGTTTGATCAGATCTCTTCGTCTTCCTTGACTGCAGCGAATTTCTACCCTCGCTTTCCTTCCATGTTGACCCTCTTTAATTTCCACTACTATTACTGATGTATGTATGTGTGTATGAATTAGGGGTAATAATTACACTGCGACCTATAGGATCTATTGTGTCCCCCCTTACTTGCCATGTTCTGATATTTTCTCAGACCTATAGCAGCTCTTCGAGTCCTATTTTCATGAGGAAGTTTAGGACATCGTCGGGCTTCAAATCAGGTAGATCCCCCTCTTCTATTTCATGTGCTCCTAGGTATCTGACCCTAGAATTTTGCATGGCAGGGCATTCTGAGAGTATGTGTATTGAGGTTTCATCCTCTTCCTCACAGAATCTGCACTTTGCTTCATCTGCTAACCCTAGTTTCTTCATGTGGCTTCTTAACCGGCAATGCCCGGTTACTATTACTGATCAAAAACGGGCAAATATTAGCCGCTTTGATAATTCAACCGCACTGATAATCTACATATTTTATTTTAAAATTACAATTGTTAAACTAATATTTATAGTAATTCATAAAAGAAAAATACGTGTAGGCTTTAGAAAATCAGGTACATTTAAAGGAAAATAAATACTCAGATAAATAGTAAGTACTTTATTTCGCAGATTTGTTTTGCTTATGTAAGATAACAATAAACTATTCTCCTTTTATTGTCTAAAATTTTAATTAACGACACTTATAACGTATAGTTAGTTATAGTTTTATTATACTATTTTCAGATTTCAAATCGAATCAACAAACTCAAATAGCAAATGTTGATACTTACGGTCAAGCAATAATAAGTAAGTTATTTTTTTTAAATACGTTTTTTCATTATTTTTTTATTTCCTGCATTGGAATTTCAATATTATATTTATTTTTTTTATTTATTTATTTATTTATTCACGGGCAAGCCCAATTCACAATAAATATACAGTGTTAAATTGCTCTAAAAATAGAAAAAGAAAACATCTCAGGTATTAAATTTATGAAAAAAAACAGCAAAACCAAAACCCAAAATACATAACTTCAGCCAACACTCGAAAATTTGATATCAAAGTTTAAGCTCCATCAGATGTTTTTTAAACTTGAAAGTTGACACATTAAAAATTGAGATGTTCTCAATGAAGTTAGCTAATCTGAGTGTCCTAGGGAGAAAACTATTCATTGCATAGTTCTATAAAATTAAACATGAAAGGTTTGCATTTGCCTAGTTACACGAGGAGGACAACTAAATATATTTTAGAGAGAAGCTCGGGACTATTACACATTCCATTAATTATATTAAAAAGCTGCATGAGATCTCTTTGCTGTTTGCGAATCTCTAGGGTAGGGATGTTTAATAAAAGCTCTAAAATATCATAACGATGAAAAATACGCATCTTAAAGGCAATGTATCTTAAAAAATTGTGCTGAACTGATTCTAGTTTAGCTTTATAAGTAATGTAATGCGGAGACCATACTGGAGAACAATAATCAAGGTGTGTTCTTACTAGAGAACAATAAAGGGACTTAATAGCACTGATGTTAGTAAAATCAAAAGTGATTCTTTTTAGAAAGCCTAACATCTTCGTAGATTTCTGTACAACAGTAGTAATATGAAACTTATACGTGAGTGAGGAGTCTAATGTAACTACAAGGTCTTTAATTTGCGAAACACAATTTAAAATGACATTATTAATGCTGTAATCAAAAGCTGTTGGGTGATGTATTCGATAAAAACGCATAATATGACACTTGGATGCCTTAAGATTCATACCACTTCTTGCACACCAATCTGATACGCTATCCAAATCAGATTGCAAAATTAAGGCATCATCATCAAACATTTGAGGTCGTCAACAAATAAAAGAGCTTTGCTACCCTGAAAGCAATACATTATGTCATTAAAAAACAAGTTAAATAATAAAGGACCCAGATGAGACCCTTGGGGAACTCCAGAAGTCACTGGAAAAGTATGAGAATAGTAATGATTAACCCTCACCACCCTCTATCCGATAGATAACTACCTAACCATTTCAAAACAGGACCATCCACACCATACAAACAAAGTTTATGTAACAAGAGTTTATGATTGACCCTGTCAAAAGCTTTGAACAAATCAGTGTAAGTAGCATCAATTTTCAAACCCTTCTCCAATGCATCAGCCAAAAAGTCAACATATGTGAGTATACCCAATTCAGCAGACCTTTTAGATGTGAAACCAAATTGCTGGGATGTTATAATGCTCGAGCAGTCATAGGAGAGATAGTCAGTAATAATACTTTCAAATATTTTGAAAACAGGTATTGTTACAAATATTAAATTTATTGTACTAACCCTTACTTTTTGGAAGTCCATCTTATTAAGAATATTAAAAAACTCTTCGTCTTCGAACTCTTCAAAGCGTTTTTTATTATTCTTAATTAGTTACAAATATTATATAATAATGTTGGAAGCCCATTCGGAAGTATTGCTTTAGACATCGCGGGACCATTTCCGACGACAGAAAATGGTGGTAAATACATTCTGGTTGTGATGGACTATTTCACAAAATGGGTATAAATTTACGAGATCCCGAATCATAAGACCACAACTTTCACGGATGTCTTGCTGAAAGAGTTAATTAACCGATATGGAGTGCCCTTGGAAGTTCATAGCGACTGGGAAGGGACTTGGAAAGCCATCTATTCCAAGCAAATTTGTAACAAGCTGGGACTGAAGGAGACCAGAACAACGGTGTTGCATCCACAGTCAAACGGAATGGTTTATAGAATGAACAGGACCATTGGAAAATACTTGTCCAAAGCAGTTTCCAGCCACCAGAGAGATTGGGACCAATATATTTCCCTATTTGCAATGGCTTAATAATCGGCTATTAATTCCACAGGAGAAACACCTGCGAAAATCTTATTTGGAGAGATTGGGACCAATATATTTCCCTATTTGCAATGGCTTATTAATCTGCTATCAATGAGTCCACAGAGACTTACTTCTGATCTGGAATTTGGTTATCGACCTGGAGAAGATCTACATGATCAAATTGAGGAAAAGGATGGACGGTGTACAGGAATGGCTCCGGACGAAGGCAGTTTCAACGAAGAGAACAAAGCATGGCTACACAACCCGATGAGGAGAAAAGTGTTTTCTTCAAAATGACAAAAATCTTGGGAGGGTCCGTGTTTGATCAAGATTTGTTCATACTCCTAAAAAGGCAGTTATGTAAAAGGTGTCAAATGCGCCGGGAAGTCAGTTTTTAGCTAACAGTCTTAACAGGAACATAGCGCGGAAAAAAATTGAACAGTAAAAGTGTATAAATTAAAACTGATATACCGGGTGTATATAAATTAAACAGATATTAAATGTGCATTATAAATAATGACAGTAGTTAGCCACAGTGTGTATAATTTATCCCACCCACAAAAACAGTATAAATAAATAAAACACATTAAAAAAAACTTTTTTTTAGATACTGATTTGGTTGCCAGCAAATTACCATCAATGATGTTAGTTAGATTTAAGGATAGTGTGTATTATTTTTCTGCAGTTTATAAGGTATGGTATTTCCATTGACTTATACAAATACGTAAATTTTGTTAAAATGTTAATTTACATTTTAGGGAAATTATGTACAGGCAACACAATTGTGCAAATATCATAATATGGACTTGGTCAGTATAGAAACGAAAGAAGAAAATGATTTTTTGTTTGAATACATGAATACTTTTTGTAAGTATTGAGTCACTGTTTCTTAGTATTCAAGAATTGATACACTGACCATCAAAAAATTCGGCAACAAAATTTTAAAACTAAATAATAGTAATAATAAAATTAAGATACCATTTTTTCTCTAAAAATCATAAATTCTACTTTTCTTTCGGATTAAAATCGAGATCACCAAAGTATTTTGCGCATGAGATGCAAACAAAACTTTTTCTACAAACGCTTAGCTTAATATGAAAAAAAGTATTGAACTGGTTTGAACTGTTTTTCCAAATCAAGTAATTAGGTACTGTAATTATGGAAATAAAATGGCAACAGCACATTTTCGGATACTTTTCTGGCTTTATTTGCTTCACACCACTCTTTAAATTGCTGATATGCATTTTCATACTGGCGCCTCGATTTCTCCGTTAAGAGATTTGAAATTAATGAATTGGCCGCATCTGTCAAGTTAGGTGGGGTACTGCTTACTTCATCGAAATTTCCATTATTTTACAGTTATAAATATCACGCACGAAATTGACGCAAATAAGTGCACTGGCTGCACTATTAATGTTAACATTGTAAATAATAAATAAAATTAGGTAGTGTTAAATTTTCTCACAATTTGAAAGCCTTAATAATTATTGTTATACATTAATAAATAAATGATTTCATGAATTTTTGCTTGATTGATGAACATAAAGGTTAAAATATAAAAATCCCATATAGTTTAAATGCAGTGTGCGAAGTAAGTATTTCGCACACTACTTCGCGCACGGTGAAAAAAATTAAAAAAATGAAAAAAAGGGTCACTTCGCATATTCTTGCCAATGCTCGACCCTTGTCATTTTTTGACGTTTGTAGAAAAATTTTTTTTTCATTTTTCATTTAAAAAACAATTTGCTATAAATAGTTTTTTTGTATATTTCTTTTAATACTTAATTTAATGATGAAACCAACCATGAGCATTTTTCAAAAAGATTTTTTTTTCTATTTTTTCTATTTTTCTTAATATTTCTGTGCCTTTTATGATAAAATAAAAAAAATGGAAACCTAATAGTATTTATTATTTATATAATACTATTTTTTCAGTTGGTAATACGAATTATATATTCTGGACTTCTGGATCAGTAGATAATCTTAATGATTGGATTTGGATGGCAACTGGAAAACCAATTATATACGCCAACTGGTATCCTAAACAACCAGATAATGCAGGAAACAATGAAAAATATTTGGAAGTGGACTACAATCAGAACAATAAAGGACTTATGTGGAACGATCGTATTGGAACATTTCAAAATTACGCACTTTGTGAACTTAAAGTACCAAAAAGTTTAATGGAACTTTTATCTAATATCGGTAATTTAACTCTAAGCGTACCCGTGCTATAATTATTTGTACTTTCTTGATATTATTTTTTGAAAGTTCTTAATATCTTGTACTCACTTAATTAATAAAATAAGCTTATAAATGTGTAAACGTTCAGCGTAGTAATCATAATATTTACTGTAACTAATCAGGGCCGGGTCTGGGAAGGGGGTAAGGGGTCCAGCAAGAGGGGCGTCCTACCATGTCACAAAAAAACTGTAAACTGTCTGGATAATAAAATTTTATAATCGCACTATGTGCTATATTAAATTAGTTGAAATAAACTGTCCTGTTCTGTTCTGTCAACAACGTACTCACATGCCAAATTTCTTGGACCGATCCTAAATTTTAAAACGAAATAGTTACCATGGCCTGTTCTTTTATATATTTAATCTTCATTTGCTGGACATCTAAAAAAGTTTACAAAAACAAGTTTCTATAATATAATGTCCGGCAATGGAATTTCAGTCCGAACTCTCTGCCAGTCCAATTATTTTCATATTCCCATTAAGGGGACTGTTTCCAGTCAGTAGTTTTATTATAATTCGCAGTTCCTGTCTGCTCATATTTAGCAGCTTTTGAGACCTCTTTTTAGACCTCTAGCTCGAACCAGTAAGAACGTCTCCTCCGATCTACCCAGTTCGATATTGTTCCTCTGGCTACGCTATTCGCTATACCTAGGAATGGCTCTGGGCCTATAAATATTCCTTCAGCACCTTTCCTGGCTAGAAGGTCTGCTTTTTCGTTACCTTCAATGTCTAGACGTAGTAGATCCTGAAGGCACTTCCAAACTATTCGATTCGATTTGATTCCAGTGACTTTAGTGCCGCCTGGCTATCGGAAACGATTTTTATAGTTTTGTTCCTGCAGTCACGCTTAAGCATCTCCTGCAGGCACATCTCCAGAAGAGGGGAAAGTATTCCTCACTGTGAGCAGCCCCTAGCAGCCTTCGCTCTCATCTTCTTGCCTTCCAGTGATGTTAGGATCAGCCTGTTTTCGAGCATAGCTCTGATCCAGTTACATATTGTAAAAGATATCCCTCTAGATGCAACAGCATTATAGAGAGAAATAGGTAGTAAGGAAGGTAGTAGGAGCAATCTCCCCATTAATCACGGAGTGATTGATCTTTGTGGACTACATCGTTCAGTGCCGTTTCTGTTGATTTTCCTTCCTGATATACATGCTGGTGGGTACTGAGAGGATGTTCCCTCAATGGTCCCTCCTTAATATGCCTATCAAGAATTTTCTCAACAGAAATGAAGTGAGACTAATTGGCCGGTAGGATTTAGGTAGGGCGCTATCCTTTCATCCTACCTTGTTAATATAAACTCGCACATCAGTAATCCGAATAATGTGCTTGTACCAGGAAAGCAACAACGTTGAATGGAGACATGGAACTGGGAGCCCTAGGGTAATGAATGCAAGAGAAGATCGGTATCTAGCAGGTTATGTACTTCGGAATCGAACCATCACAGTATCAGCTGTCCGAACTCGTTTAAGAAGAACGTATGGTCGATGTAATTCCAGTACCACTATACAGCGGAGACTTGCGAGATCCAATTTCCGATCGAGGAGACCATTAAGAGTACCCAGGTTACTTCCCAGACACATAGCCATTCGTTTACAGTGGGCACAAGAACACAGAGACAGTATTTTAGCTCAACGACGAAATGCTCTTTTTTTGGAGGAAACCAGATTTGGTTTTCTCAGTGATAGTCTGCGACAAAGAGTTTGAGGAGAGACAGGACAAGAAAAAGAATTGCAACGGAATTCCATACCAAGGACGATTAGTAATGTTTTGGGAGGCGTAATGCATGGTTGCATATTATTCCTATTCCAGGCAATTGAACATTATTTCATTTTTGTGGATGACAATGCATGGCCAGCAAATTCTCCAGACATGGTTCACATTAAGCACCATCCAGGAACTCACACTTGCGGCCCAAGAAGAATGGAACAACATCCCAATGGATACCTTTAACGGTTTTATTGTTTCCATGCATGGGCTACAGGACATACCGGATATCAATGCATTTTTGATTTTGTCTAAAGTGGTTTTTCTTCTTTATTTTAAATTCTGATAATCATTTTATTATACATAATTTTTCATTTGTAGTTTTTTTTGTTCAGTTACAATTTAATTTAGCTAATTTGCATTCAATGTATAAGAATTTTGGCGATGCCTTAACAGACACTCCTTTGTCCATTTATTCATGTGCAACTTTATGGTTCATTTTGTTAAACCACAGAAGCGTTCTGGTCCATTAAAAGGCTTTACTGCGCTTTCTAGGGCTTTTAGGTCCGCCTCTTCGTACCCTTTGTGCTTACTATGATTGGGTACCCACGCAATTGTGAGCTTGTTTTTGCTGCCCACTTCTACCAAGGCTTCTGGGCAGTCCCACACCAGCCTTGAATTGACCTCCGCTGCGTTTGACGCCTTTATGGCCATTTGGCTGTCTGAGAATATAGCAATACTTCTTCCTTGTACTTTTTGCCTGTTCATTTCAAGGGCTCCGCAATGAATAGCAGCTATCTCTGCTTGAAATACTGTGGCATACCGCCCTAGATTAAAAGTGATTTTACTATTTTCTTTTACTATGAATAGACCAGCTCTTACACCTTTTTCGGCTTTTGAGCCGTTTGTGCAGTAGACAAGCTCTACTTGGATCGGTGTTCCATTTTTCCAAGTTTCCCTATCCGTGATCAGACTTTAAAAGTTTTCTCAAAACCATATTTTGGCACTATTTGTAGCTCGAGATCTATGGATCCTCGCTGGCTTATTATAGGCGTTGTCCTTTTAGTGACAGGGTACGTTACCGACCTGGCCTGCGCGGTAGAGGCGTTAGATTTAATAGGCATTCTTGCTTTTATATGGTATTTGAGGACCCTGACTACGCCTGCTCTGTTTTTGGCCACCATACTACCGAGCTGTATCTCACTATAGGTCTTTTTAAAATTTGCTTATAACCATAGGATTGTTTTTGGAGTAAGACCCTAATTTTTTCCCCTCATTCTCCTACATGAGTTGAAGGACAATGTACATTTATTTGTGATCTGAAGATGACTATCCCAAGTATACCTTTTGTCAAAAATGACTCCTAGGTATTTTGCCTCTTGGGTATACTGAGTTCTAGTCGTCTTAGAACATGTTGCTTATCTTATCTTTGTAAAGTTGACAATGGTGGTTTTTTGTGAACCTGCTGCTAAACCCTCTTTTTTACACCACCTGTCAACAATATAAATAGCGCTTTGTGTGTTCTCTGATGATCCGTGAAAATTTTCCTTTCGTGGTTTTTACTAGATAATCAGCATAGCCTTTTTTTTTAAGTAAAAGAGGGCCGGTTTTGGCGATTGCGTCCGGTATTGCCGCGCAGCTAATAAGCTTTTTTTGCACCCTCATTTCCAGGATATCATTCTTCATCAAATCCCAGGTCCTTACTAAACCATGAGCTCTTCTTGATGATGCTTTCCTGCTGGTCCCCTGATCATTTTCCCACTTAAAACCAAGGGTTTTATATCACCGGGTACCCAAATACTATATTATGTTGTACGGTTTCTTCAGCCTCTCCACATTTCCTGCATAAGAGATTCGGGAATGGTATTTCCATCTTATTCAGATAACTTCTGAGTGGCCAGTATCCCATAATAAAACCGATCAATCTTCTCATTTCCCTTCTGTTCAGCTCTAGGGCATCTGATACTATTGCTGTGCAAGGCGCCCGCATTATTCTCTTAGATTGATTCTTCCCAGCGCTTGAAGTGTTCTTTTTCCACCCACTGGTGAATATTTTTACATGCAAGACAGTAAGCCATCCCACACGTTGGTCCTGGCCTACGAAGTGACTTTCAGCACCTTTATTTGTCCACTTGTCCACCTCATTACCAGCAACCCCTCTGTGCCCTGGAACCCACATCAGTGTCACCATGTTGGTTTTCGCCAGATATTTCAGACGATGATAACAGTTCCATACTACCTTGGAGGTCGTGAAACTTCCTAAAATTAAATGTTCTTGTCCTCTTTATGAGGTTTTTAAATATTTCAATATTACTGTTACTGTCACCGGTAAACGCCTGTAAGGTAGTTGAAATGGAAAAAATATAAAAATAGTAGTGGGTCATGGAAAACAAAGCACGCAGACATGTGTCAAATTATTAAACAAAGTAAAATTATTAAATGCCGTTCAGTATAACCAGAGTATTCTAATATTCAAAGGAAAATACTTAAAATTTACACGTTTCTGATATCTCGGGATAGGAAAAAGATATTGACATGCGGTTTTCACCATTTTGTTGCTAATTTGGTCTAATTTTATAATTCATGGTTAAAATTGTATGCTTCTATTAAATATTTTTCAAAGAGAACTAGATTAAAAAAAGAAAAAAAGTTTCGCCCTCTAGCGGGCACGTCACTTATTAGGTTGTTTGGAAATGATAACTATAATATTGGTGGAAGAAAGCTGTTATCAACAAGACCAAGTTTGTAAAGATCGGTTAAACAGGACCGGACTTACAGACCTTTTTCTAAAATAATGTTCCCACTCTCCCCCACCTTATATTTGAAAAGATAGACTAAAACTTTTGAAACCAAAAATACGCAGAATTGTTCGTAGAATTTAATTATCGCATTAAAAATGCCCTTTAATAAGGCAATTTTTGTAAAATTTTGATTTCTTAATTCTTAGTATTAAATTACGCCCTCTAGCGGTAGACCTACGAGTCTGTAAATAATTTCCAGGTGTTTCTCGAGGCCATTTTTATTATAAAATTTTTTTTCCCGAAGCTGTACTATCAATGGTTACTGATATATGGCCGAGAGCCGTTCTTATTCGGACACCCGGTACAACAGCAGCACAAGACCGGCAGATAACAATGATAACTCGAGGAAATCGACAGGAATCTACAAGGGGCATATCCAGAGAAATTGCTAGACTTGAAGGACTGAATATCTCAAGGCAAACAATTACACGAAGATTAAATGCGATAAATTTGTATCGCAGAAAACCTCTACGTGTTCCCCAACTAACCTATCAACAAAAAATTGTAAGGTTGCAATGGGCTCAAGAAATGTTACACCATGGTCCTAACTGGAATTACGTGATGTTCTCTGATGAATCAAGAATTGGCTTGGTTTCTAATTCGCGAAGAACGCTAGTTTCGAGGGCCCCAGGGCGACAAGCCCGATTAGAAACAGCTCAACCACGTGTTCCATTTGAAGGTGGGAGTATTATGGTTTGGAGTGGTATTATGAGGGGTACACGGATGCCTCTCCTGGTTTTGGAGAGAAGAATCACTGGTGCTGTGTACATCCAGGAACTTTTAAATCCTGTTGTGCGTCTATTCCAGGGGGCGGTAGGTGATCGATTTGTGTTTATGCATGACAGTGCACCTCCACATTAAACAGCTGCAATACAACATTTTTTGGAAGAAAAGGAATATTCACATTAAGATGGCCATCAAATTCCCCTGACATGAACGTCATTGAACATGCCTGGGACATTCTTAAAACACGCATTAAGAAGCAAAACCCTTCCCCAATTACTCTACGAGAACTGAAAGATGCTGCTTGTGAATAATGGAAGAGAATTCCGCAAGCCCTGCTCGACCATTTAATCGATAGCATGCCACATCGTCTACAGTTATGCATACAGGCCCATGTAGGAAATACTGATTATTAATTTATTTTAAAAAATTTGTAATGTATTGTACCTTTTCACCCAAAAAGAATAAATCATTTTTTTGTATGTTTATCTGACTTCGAGATTTATTTAGTATTGTAGAGTTGTAGCAAAATGATGTTTACTTATATCAAAAAAAATTATTTATAAAAATTAATAAAAAGATAAAATATTCCATTATTCCAAACTTTTGGACGTATATGTAAATTTCAATGTACTGTGTTTTGTACACAAAAAGACATATATTGATTATATCAAACTAAATTGATTAAACACATCCTGATTGATTGTCGCCAATTCAACACAAGAAGACAACTTAATATCACAGCTTAGCTGCAAGACATCCTAGGGGATCCAAAGCAAATCGAGACAACACTAAAATTCTTAAATGAAATAACACTTTTTAAACTTTAAACTGTATTTTCAATGGTTAACAATATGTAAATGCTTTTTATTATTATGTAATAACTGGTTTTCTGTAATCGCACCTGTTGTCATAGTTGCCGAGCACGTTAATTACAAGAAAAAAATCTTTGATCCACTGCAGGCATATAAAGGAATAGCAAGATCATTTTTATATTTTTTTATGAATAAATACGAGTCATTTATTCAAATTGCGAAAATTGCAAAGACTTTGCCGAATATAATCAACTTGGCGATGCTAATCCTAGCAAAGAAAAAGCGCGGGCACAACCATTATTGAAACACCCATAGAAATCAGAGTGTTATTTTATTTATTGTGTTATTTGTTTAAAAAGCATTGAATATATTTAAGCTAAATGTTTTTGCATAAATGTATTTTATAAAAAATATAAAGTCGTGGTCCTTTCATCTAACAAAGAGCCTTCCACCAATAAATGCGGGCTGCGGGCCACCCACATAATAACTCCGGCCCTGTGACTAATGCATATATTTGGAAACTAAAATACATATTTTATAACAATATACTGGAAAACTGTTTTTTGGTAGTTAACTACCAATATATTTATTTAATGATTAGCACACCTAACAAAACAGAGATCTGAGACTCCTTATAGATTTAAGGTAAATTAAGATAATGTTTTTCTAACAAACAACACCCATCTCATTTTTCGTCATAAACTAACCTTTTTAGGAATATTGCTCGCTTCCATCGGGTCATTACAAGGTTAAGTTGAATTAAAACGGGCAGGATCAGAATGTGCAACTTTTTTATTGTCCATTTTACTTTAATAAACCGTTATCTAGAGGTGGATTCGGATTAGTTTATTTCGTTCCTTAATATTCGACGGACTGAATTTACTTGTACCAGAATTCATGGTTTTGTATTATATTACGAACAATTAATTATTATTTTTGCCTACAGTATGTAGGAAATGTATATTAGGATCTTTAATTTCTTTTTCACGTCGAAAGAAAATATTTAGTTGTGTTGTATTAACTTACCACCAGATATAGTAAAATATAACATCAAAAAACAAATTATACTGCCAAATAAAGTAAATGATCAACAAAATTTAAACCCCATTAGTAATTAGTAACCAGTAATTATAACCAAACATTTTATATCTTGCTACCCTACCCCAAACTAGTTATTGTTAACCCAAAAATGGTAAATGACCATATTTAACCATATTTTAATTTAAATTGTCATCCAAATATTTAACATCTATACTGTATTTGAAAATCAAGAGAGAGTAAATTCCCAGAATAAAAACTAATTCGGTATGCAAAACTTTGTAATGCATTCTAAATTGTTTTTGTTAATTTCAAATCAAAATTTATTAAATTTCTTGGACTATCACATTATTTTATAATCTTTCATTGTTACTACAGTAGGCCTAAGAGGATTAACGTGCGTCATAGGCGTAACCAGATTAGAAAGGGATAATTGTTATTTAACGACCTCCGAATGACAACAGCTTTTAATGACAGATATTTTGACTTAAATAGTGCTTAAGTTTCTAGAAATGCAGTTATTTGATTTTCGATAAACGTGACAAATAGTAGTGACTAAAAATGGAAGCAGTTTGTGAATATACGCCAGTGAAAATATTAAAACTAGACCATTTATCGCTCAATGAAAAGAGTGCTGTAGTGAATGTGTACCACTATTTTAAACATCAAAATCCCTCAAACACTATTAACAGTGTAGTTGAAACAACATCTAAGGCAATGGGATATGGAAAATCTACAATATATAGAGTTCTAAAGGAGGAAAAATCAGGTGGAGTAACCTCACCAAAGCCGAAACCAGGTAGACAAAAACTATTAAAAGTCAACGTGGACGAGTTTTTAAAAAATGCTATTCGTAAGCTTGTTCACTCATTTTTTATAAACAAGCAAATACCAACTTTTACATACCCACAATAAGCCGGGATAAACTATGGAAAACGTTACATGAGTTAAACTTTAAATGGGGGGAAAAAATGGGCAGACACTCAATGCTAATTGATTCTGAAGAAATTGTATGTTGGAGAAGACAGTACCTCAGAAGAATACAACAAGTTAAAGCTCAAAATAAAAACATTTTTTATTTAGATGAAACATGGGTTAATGAAGGACATTGTGTAGGAAGAGTTTGGAAAGACAAAAATATAAAATCATCCCATCAAGCTTTTCTAGAAGGATATACTACTGGTTTTAAGGAACCTATAGGAAAAGGTAAAAGATTAATTATTTGTCATATAGGCAGTACAAACGGTTTTCTTGAGAATGGTTTACTCTTATTTGAATAAAAAAACCGTTGATTATCACGAAGAAATGAATGGAGACGTGTTTGAGGAATATTTTGAACAGATGATTCAATTCATACCAAAAGGATCGGTTATTGCAATGGACAATGCAAGTTACCACTCCAGATTACTTGAACCTTTACCAACCACTAAATAGAAAAAGGATGAAATTGCAAAATGGTTATCTTCTAAAAATTTAGCCTTTGACAATACAATGCTGAGGGCAGAATTGTTAACTATTGCTAAAAAACATAAGCAAAATTATAAAAAATATAATATTGAGGAGATAGCCCAAAAACGAGAAATTGAAATCCTTCGTTTACCACCCTACCATTGTGAGCTGAATCCGATAGAATTGATATGGACTCAAGTTAAAGGTTATGTTGCCAGAAATAACACTACTTTTAAATTATCAGATGTTAAAAATCTCTTCAATAAGGCAATATCTGAAGTAACAAGTGAAAATTGGCAAAAATGTATTGGACACGTTACAGAAATAGAAAAAAAAATGTGGGAGCTAGATAACATAATTGATATTACCTACTATAGAGCCCATTGTAATTTCTCTAGAATCAGATGGTAAATCTTCCGACACAGAGTGCGAGGAACCATAACTTTAAAATTATTAATTTATGTACGTTAATTTTATTTTTAGATTTTTATTTTTTAGGATTTAATATTGTCGTATTTTTTGCATGTTGCTCGTCAAATTTTATCCTTGCGGTTGATTTTTTTTTCTCATATGCCTACTTAATTGTTTTTTTAGCTCCTTATATTAATTTATAAGTAATTGTAATTATCTGTACATATTATATACATATTTTGTAAATAAACATATGCCTAAAACAAAATGCCTAAAATAATATTGACTTTTTCTTCATTTTACCCAAATTAAATTACTACTTACGAATTATGTTTATCTATCTAAAATTGGTAATCTAGGTATAAATAACTAAAACAAATTAAATATTTCTATTTCCATATTAATTTAATTTTGAAAACGCACGTCTATGGTTTACTGCCTTTAACACTTATAACTGCAAAACATTTCTCGGAATTTACTCTCTCTTGATTTTCAAATACACTTTAGTTATCCTATAAAAGTAAGTTATTGTAGATAAATCAATTGATCTGGTGAGATCGATCATCTTCCCAGGAACGGAGTTGCTTTTTCAAGAAGTTGCTTGCAAATACAATATTTGAGAAACTTTGGGCAGTTGCATATGCACGGAGCCAATTTTCTTTTTCTCCGTTTTCATTTTTTTGTCCACGGTTTTAAGACACTATTGGCAGATGAGCAAAACATCTTAGTTTTAATCAAATACAAGTTAGACCAATCATTCAAGATATCAGAAGCAATTACTAAGAAACGCGCCAAAGGCTGATACTCACGAAATATGCCACCATCTTTTATTACTTTATTAGAATATTTCTAAAGCATTATTAGGGAGTTGTCGCACACCACTTTTGTACGCTGCCTTAATAAAGTTTTCCTTATAATGACAGGTACGCTTGGGTACAAAGATCTTTGAAATAAGGAATCTTTAATAAATTAACGCATTTACTTTATTTGGGACATGTTAAGGACTCAACTAAAATAAAGAAAAATAACTTAAATTCTTCTTTTTCTCTATGGTGTTAGAATGTTAGGTAAATTTTAAGCGGAAAGTAAATCAATTCGCAGGTAACATAAGCCTGAGATTCTTATTTGATTTTATTTGGTCCACAAAAAAGGTTTATAATTTGGTCTTATATAACAGTTAAATGTAAAATTTAGGTATATATAATTTTATGCAATTATTTAATGTTTAAAGTATTTTGGAGATAGGTAAGTGGATAAAACAATTGATATTAACTCAAATTATGTAAGAAACATTGTTATGTACACATTTATTATAATTACTTACTGATACAAATTTAAAATAAATAATAAAACTATATCAAAAGATGCAGTATTAAGGTTTTGCCTTATTAAAAGAAGGAAAATTATGACCTTAAGCAAGTGTGTGTGATAACTCCCTATTGAGTCCCCGGAGTTGCGCTCAAATACCAGAATTTATTATTATTATATTAATTTGCTCGCTAGGATATGGGGATCATTTACTACATTTGGTATTTTAATACAATTTGAAGTGCAGTCGTGACTAAAGCAGCTAGAACCATGAAAATTTTAGACTGTCTTGTTTTGGTACATGTTTCCTTCTTTTAGTGTTTATTGTAATTTTTTGCTAAGGTTGTTTTTCAAAGTATTGTTTGTACTTATTTCTCTAATATATTGTAGTTGCATAAGGGTCTTCACCTGGTAGGAATCCTCAGATCCTCTTTGGCACTGAGGTACATTCCTAAAGGTTGGAGAGAAGTCAAGGTGGTCTTTATACCTAAACCAGGAAGATTGGACCACTCCATCCCAAAGGCATACAGACCCATCAGTCTCACATCGTTTACAATGAAAACTTTGGAGAGGCTATGTGAAAGGTACATAAGAGATGTAGTGATTACGAGTAATCCACTACATCCAAATCAGCATGCATACACCCCAGGGAAATCTACAGATTCGGCACCCCACCTTGTGGCTGGCCGCATCGAAAGATCGCTGGACAAGAAAGAGTCCACCTTGGGCGTATTTATTGACATCGAAGGTGCGTTTGACAAAACCACCTTCCCTAAAATAACCAATGCTATTACTGAAAGGGGCATTCCCCAGACAGTTAATGGATGGATATTCAATATGCTCTCCCAGAGAGCAATAATAATGAGCGTGGAAGATGTCACTATAAGAGGCCTGGTTGTCAAAGGATGTCCACAGGGAGGGGTGCTCTCACCTCTACTGTGGAACTTGGTCTTAGACTCCTTACTCAACCGCCTGAGCAGTGAGAACTTCTACACTATTGCTTATGCAGATGACCTAGTGATTCTGCAAACAGGAAGGTTCGAGGAAACACTCTGTGCTAGAATGCAAGAGGCCCTCAATATCATAGAAAGCTGGTGCCAGGATCACTCACTGTCATTAAACCCACAGAAGACAGAGATGGTCCTGTTCACAAAGAAAAGGAGGCTTGTGAACCTTCGGGCTCCAAAACTCCTAAAAACTGAATTAAACTTCTCTGCAGAGGTGAAATATCTAGGGATCACCTTTGACAGCAAGTTAACATGGATCTCTTATCTGGAAAACAGAGTCAAAAAAGCATATATTGCCTATGAACAGTGTAGAAGAACCATTGGTCGTACCTGGGGTTTGTCACCAAGGGTCACGGAGTGGATCTACACTGCAATCATAAGACCTATGCTAACCTACGGCGCGATTGCCTGGGGAGTAAAAACAAACCAGTTGACAGTCGTCCGCAAACTTGACCATATACAAAGAACAGCATGCCTTAGCATAACAGGAGGTATGAGAACTACACCAACTAGAGCGATGGAGGTGATCCTCGGTCTCACCCCACTTGATATATATATATCAAGGAGGTGGTTTTGATGACCATGCTACGGCTCCGCTCTACTGGTACACAACTTGTAGCAGAATCTGGTGAGTGTGGTTTGTGGCGCGAAGCTATAAACGAGCTTCCAATGCTACAAGCAAATACAGAATCGATTTCACCAAGATATGCCTTTCACAGGCCCTACAAGATAATCATTAATGACAATGCTCAAAATGCATTGGCGACAGGTACTATATGTATCTTCACCGATGGATCTAAGACAAAAGAAGGTTCAGGATGTGGAATTTACTCCAGATCCCTAAACCTAAATATAAAAAGAAGCAACACAAAATACAAATAAATAAATGAAATAAATAAGCAATATAAATATTAAAACAATACATAAAACTATCCACTAAACTTCTACACTATGAAAGGCGTTCGAAAGCAATAATTCCTTAGGGCACGTCCGCAACTTTTTCAAGAAGCAGGATTTTCTATTGGTAGGTGATTTTTTTACCTGAATAAACAATAGAATTCTTTGTAAATAAGGAATGAGGAATGGGAAGAGGAATTATATATGTTGATCGAGTATTACGCAAAAAGGAGATACGAATGATTTTCCTATATTTTCTAAATGCCAAGCAAACAGTTTCTAAAATAAAATACGAAAGAATTAAAATTTTATGCTTTAAAAATAGTGGTTTACAAAAAAGGTCAACACTGACCCTACACAAATATCGTAAACTCCTTTTTTGGAGAACAAAAGTTGTATTAAACAGTTCTAAACTGCAACTTCCCCAAAAACCAAATACCATAACATAAGTGAGATTCGATAAAGGCAAAATAAGCATTCCTGGCCACTGAAATTTAAATTTATGAAAATAGCATGACAACCTGATAAAAATTTTTTGCACAGATGTTTATTATGACAATCAAATTTAAGTCTGTGATCAATACAAAGCCCCAAAAACTTTTTTCCAAAATTGCACTCAATTATGAGATTTTCAATTACAATATTAGATATTTAAAAGCTACAATATTAGTTTTTTGAATATTTAGCAGCAAATAGCTAACTTCACACCACTTGTTTATCTTGGCAATGTCTGTGCCAATCTTAGCTTCCAAATCTGCACTAATCATCATTTGTCCATAAAGTTGTAGCATCATCGGTAAAAATTGAAAAAAAATCACTAATGTCAAGGTTGACTATATCATAAAAATATATTAAAAATATAATTAGACCTAACACAGATCCTTGGGGAAGGCAACATTTTAACTTACCTTTCCCGAAGCGCTCACCATTATAGTAGAGAGATATCTGTCCGCTAAATAAGATTTGAACCAATTTAAAATAGTGCCTCAAAAACCGTATTTTACCAGTTTTCTCAACAAAATCCCGTGATTCACGCAATCAAAGTCCTTCGATAAATCACAAAACAGCAGCAGCCACATTACTCTCAATCACTTAACTAATTTTTCCACTATTTTAGATAAAGTAGATAGCAAATATATAGGTCGAAAATTGAAAGTAGATTTATGACCCCCTCCTTTATTATACAGGGTGTCTCAAAATTGACGCCCGTCCTTTCAGAATATGAATCGGGGGGCTAAAACGAATTAAAACGTAAGAATAAAAAAATTGCGTTATGTCCATGGTTACAGAGTTATTGACAAAAAACAAAGATCTAACATTAAATGTTTACACTTTATTAAAAACGAAGTCAGCTAAAAACAAATGAGTAGCATAGGTTGCTATGGTGATGTTAAATGTTAATTATTAGTTCTGTCAACTTTTGTCATAATAAGTATAAGTAAAATTTCATACGGTTATTTGTTTTAAAAATGGATCGTTATTATTCCAATCAAGAATATGTTGATATGTTAAAAGTATTAGGTGCGCATAATGATAATGCCAGTGCTGCATCTAGAGCATATACCGTAAAATTCCCAAATCGACGGCACCCTGATGCAAAAACTATACGGCGGGTTGAACAAAGATTACTGGAAACAGGTAATTTAAATCCCAGATTAAATAAGGGAGGACGCCATTCTACGCTCAACGTCGTCCAAGAAGAGCAAATTCTTGATTTTGTTGAAGCGGAACCCAATACAAGTCTTCGAGTTACATCGAGACAAACGCATTTCCAAAAAGATACCATTCATAGATTATTAAGAAGGAATGACTTATATCCATTTAGGCCTCAGAAAGTTCAAGTTTTACATGAAGGAGATAGGGAGCTTCGGATTAATTTTTGTAGATGGTTATTGGATAACGTAAACAATGATCCACATTTTATAGAAAATATTATGTTTACTGATGAGTGTACATTTACCCAGACAGGGATTATGAATACTCATAATTTGCACGAGTGGAGAGATGAAAACCCTTATTTAATACGTAAAAGATGTCACCAAAGACGATGGTCAGTAAACATTTGGGCTGGATTATTGAATAATAATGTAATCGGCCCAAATATGTTACCTAACCGACTTAATTCAGCATCGTATTTTTATTTTTGAAACGACAATTTACCACTGCCATTTCTCGATCAAGTTCCATTAGCAACTAGATTGAATTGTTGGTTCCAACATGATGGTACTCCTGCGCATTATGGTAGACAAGTGAGAACATTACTAAATCAAACATTCCCCGACTGTTGGATTGGAAGAGGTGGAACCGTACTATGGCCTCCTAGATCTCCAGATCTAAATCCATTAGATTTTTTCTTCTGGGGATTCTTGAAAGAAAAAATTTACTTTGAACCTGTTGAGAGTGCGGAAGATGTAGTAGCTCGTATTCACGCTGCTGTGACATTTATAGACGAAAACATGCTACAGAGGGTTCGTTTGAAGAGGTGTTTGTTTGAACACCTTTTATAAATCAATTTCTTGCTTTGTAACAAATATTCGTTTTTAATAAAGTTTAAACATTGAATGTTAGATCTTTGTTTTTTGTCAATAACTCTGTAACCATGGACATAACGCAATTTTTTTATTCTTACGTTTTAATTCGTTTTAGCCCCCCGATTTATATTCTGAAAGGACGGCCGTCAATTTTGAGACACCCATATAGGTATCCCTGTAGCAGTTTTCATAGTTTTCTGTCAGTACGGAAATGACATTATCAGGCAATTGAGATAAAACTTTAGCTGGAATACCACCCCAAGCTGAAGAATTAACATTTTTTATTGAACCGATCAGATCTTTAATTTCGTAGGTTTCAGTAGGGATCAAAAAGAAACACTCAGAAAACATTTAAATTATCTAAAAATGATGATGGATTATGACAGGAATTAAATTGTTTGATTAAATTGAGCCTAATCAAACAGTAAAATTGATTAAAATCATTGGCGTCCAGCTCAGAACTTGCAGATGAAGACGATTCTCCCCTTAAGTTATTCACATCTTTCCATGTTTCTTTTTCTTTATTCTTGGCATTTTTGATTCGTTTGTCACAGTGCAACAATTTGGCTGCCTTGATAGTAATTCCATAAAATAGACCGATATTTACTAAAATATGTAAAAAAGGTAAGGCACAAGTACAATATCTTTTAATTAATTCCAGGAAATACATATTTTTGGCTGATGTTTTCACTCCTTTGGTCATTTGGTAATATTCTGTATATATTGTGATTGAAATGACATTAATATTTTTTAGTAAAAATTATATTTTATTTCAGTTTCATGAAAAATACTTGTCAACTTTGAAAAATTTGCAAGAGAAACACCCTCCAGCCGATTTTTCCAAAATTCAAATATAATTAGGGCAAAATGAACAACCTGAAAATGTACCTCTGTCAGAAATTAAAAAGGCAATATCCTCCATTAAGCCTGGCTCCGCTGACGGTCCCGACGGCCTAAAGCCTCAACACATTAAAGATTTGACATCTGAAAATTTAGGTATTACATCAATTAATCTTCTCATATCTCTTTGCAACTTTTCAAATTTTCTTCTTAAAAATCAGTTACATTTTCAGATAGTTCCAATTTTTTTGGGTGCGTCGCTTTGTGCTCTCAATAAAAAATATGGAGGCATTCGGCCCATTGCCGTTGGTTTTACTTTAAGACGTCTTGTAGCAAAAATAGTTTGTTCAAGAATATCTAAAACTCTATTTAATGTCTTTCAACCTACGCAGTTAGGTTTTGACAAAAAATGCGGTGCTGAAGCCGTCTCTCACAGCGCCAGACGTTATGTTAATTTTGATCATTCATATAATAAAATTTTTTTGAAAATTGATTTTTACAACGCTTTTAATATGGTCCACAGAGACATAATTCTACAGAGTACAAGAATATATTCCAGAATTTTCCAATTTCATTAGTCAATGCTACAGTGAAGCTTCAGTGCTATCTTTTGGTCAACATTGCATTTCTTCACAGAGGGGTGTTCAACAGGGCGAACCCCTTGGAACTCCCCTCTTTTGTTTAGTAATTCATCCTTTAATTACTTCTTTGAAGTATGATTTTAATGTTTGGTATTTAGATGATGGTAGTCTAGGAGGCAATTTTGACGATGTACTGAATGATTTTAAGAATATAATTTGACAAATCCGCAAATTTGGGTTTAAAAATCAACACAAGCAAATGTGAAATCTGTTTTCTCTAAAATTTAAACTCAAAAACATTTTAAAAGTATTCCAAGCAATTCCACCGGGTATTTGTGTTTCAGACTTGTTGGGCAGCTAAAAATTCTTTATCAACTATCAAAATTTTGCTAAGACATACTTTAGAAAAAATATCTAATTGTACAATGAATGACACAGCTTGATCATTAGCAAGTTTACCAACCAGATTCGGTGGTCTAGGAATACGAGATTTGGAATTCTTAACATATCCGTCATTTTTAGGATCGATTAATGATACATTTGCTTTGGTAAAATGTATTCTTCCTAAATATTTTAATAAAAATGATTCCGCCTACAAGTTCGCTAAATATTTGCAATTTGTCTTCTTTGCCTTCTCCATGTCCAAAAAACCAAAGGGATTATGATGATTTCATGTGTAAATTTTTAATAACAAATAAAATCGAAAACACAAAAGATATTACAACAAAAGCACTCCTCCTAGCATTACAAGAAAAGGAAAGCAATGCATGGCTTAATGGTTTACCTTTTCCTTCATTGGGAACTCTTCTAGACGACACAACATTTCGTATTTCCGTTGATCTTCGTTTAGTCAGCCGGTGTGCGAGCAACACATCTGCACTTGCGGACAAACTGTTGATATTTTGGGCCATCATGGCTTAAGTTGTTCCAAAAGTGCGGGTAGGTTTGCTCGGCATCATTATTTAAATGATTGGTCTTTAGTTGTAGCTGACACTCCAAATATTTCAGAACCGGTTGGAATCTGTAGAAATGACGGAAAGCGTGAGGATGGGTTGTCTTATTTCCCATGGAGGAAGGGTAAACAATTAATTTGGGATGCCACTTGCCGCGACACTTTTGCTCCTTCTTATATTTTCAAAACTTCTGTAAAGGCCGGAGAAGCTGCTCTCTCTGGGGAGCAACAAAAAAGGCCAAAATATAAAGAACTTTTGGATAAATACATTTTTGTTCCCTTTAGTGTTTAGTGACTTTGGATACTTGGGAAGAAGCTGCAAAGAGACTAGTAGATGAAATATCTGTTAAACTTAAAAAATCTTGTGGAAGTTCATTGACAAAGACCTTTATTACCCAGTTGATTAGTTTAGCTATTCAACGTGGTAATTCCCAGCAAACACAAATGTATATGTTAAATAAAAATATATAACAGAGAAAGAAAGATTTTTATATAAAACATTTATATATTTTTTACGTAGTATTTATGTAACAAAATCTTTATAAATTTTGCTATATATTCTCAATATATTGACATTATAAAATATTTTATATAGTAGATATATCTAATTGGTTATGTATTCATGATATAAATTCTGCTACATAAATAGAAGAACAAAATTATATATATTTAATACGTAAAATTTGCTACATAAAATATTTTAGGTATATATTACGTAACAGCTACATAAGTTATTTTATATATTTCGCCTCGTCTAATATACGTCTTACAAAAAAAGAAGAAAATTATAACCTATTATAAATTGTCACGAGTCGTTCGAGTGCTACAAATACCCGTGCAAATTATTAATAACAAAGTATATGCTTATAGTAAAAATTTTTCTGGGTGTCTTTGTGTTGAGTATTGGAAAAAACATTATGTAAGTACTAATTATTATTTATATACTTATCACACTAAAGTTATTTTTAAGTATAATTGATTTACATTCAAATAACTTAATATTATAAATTTTAGGCAAAATAATTCTTTAAAAAGAAAAAAAAAATGGAAGACTTCTGTGACTTGTCAATGAGGAAGAAAAAGAAATGAATATATGCTCAGTTTTACAATTTTACAGTGGTTATGGTGAAATCATCAGAAACGAGATCAGAAATAAACATATATGTTACATAGTAATTTGGACATATTTGAGATGTAACATAATATACATAATAAATATGTAATATAAATACGTACAGTCGGCTTTAGAATAGCATATACATGTTAAATGTGAATTTCCTTTACCTACCGAAGTTATAAAAACACCCTGCTTAGGAGTGGCGATTTTTAAAACGCCTACAATTAGGTATAATACACAAGCAATTTGTCAATAGAATACCCTCTCTGTTTAACATTAAAGATGTGGGCATGGACAACTGTTTGACTGATTTCAAATTTATTATTATTTAAACCGTGATTGGTTATACATAATAAATAGACCGTCCTTAAAATTAATTCATTGTAAGCGATTTGAGTTTGAAAATGTATATGCTATTCTAAAGCCGACTGTACATATTATATCACTATTGTTCTCTAGCTGTGCCGGTCTTTGTCAGTATTCAATACATAAATATTATCTAGTTGTGACTTTAGTTTTATATAACTGTGACTTTTATATTTCAAATATTATGTAACATAATATATCCAAAATGTTTTTGCGTTTGCTGGGTTCTGCATCCATTCTTGGGACCCTACCAGAACATCGGGGCTTAGAGGAGGTTGTTTTTTTATGTAATTCAAAATTAAGTGATTTATAACTAAACAAACTTTTAAGCCTACTTGGACATTATATTTTATTCCTAGATTTTTAGATTTTTTAGTTTTTGCCATTTATATTTTCTGTAACTAATTATTTAATGATAAAATTGTTGTACTGCTGTAAAAAAATTTAGAATAGCAAAAAATAAAAAAAAAATATTGCTTTCAGTTGTTCTATTCTACTGAAATCTAACCAAGTTATAACAAAAATCCATCTCTATACTTTTAACGTGAAATACTACCTACATCATTAAAGTAATTGTTCAGTTCCGTGTAAAATTAAAAGAAAAAAACTCTCGTGCATGTGATAAACTATTCTTAATTCAACTTGGAGTCAAATAAATTGTCATCATGTAGAAATTTTCACGACTGATCAATACAAAATGTTCTTTAAGGGAGGCGTGGTTCTTTATTCTTCCGATGTTAACAGCGTTGCCTACATTCACAGGAAATAGTTAGACTTAAATTCCGAAAAATATATTGCGCTATTATGTATGTGAATATTAAATTTCATTGAAAGTAGGTTTGTCCATACCACATTCAGTGTGATATCATGAGTATGCGCATATTAATTCTCATTCGTTTTTGATAGTTTTAAAGTTAAGAATATAAATATTTACAATGGTTAAGTATTAGATTTTCGTACAGAAAATTCGATTACAGTCAAAACTGTTTGGAGATTATTATATCGGAAATTTATCAAAATTTTGCTTTGTGGCAAATTAAATTATCTAATTAACTGTGACGTTATCGATCAGGTTGTATTTATCTTAATTTGTTTGTGAACACAATAATTATTTGGCTGTTTATATCTTTACAACTAGGTATTTTTTAAATTATCTACTTTTTACTTTAATTACTTATTTACGTTTTGTGCTATTAGTATAAAGTAAGGTATCGCTCTGAATTTAAGTAAAAATGTTCACAGAATGTATCTGCAAATAACAAGTTCATGTGTATTTTTAATAACCTGTTAGAACGGCCCGCGGTTCGCTTCAATTACTTCCATTTTACGGTTTAATTGCCGGTTTTATTCCAGTACGTAGGCACATAAAATCAATGTTTAGTATGGTTTTGTGCATGTTAATTTATAACATCGCGATTTTTTGGCTCGTCATATACATAAAACACGTGTTTTAACAACCTGCTGGAATTTCTCTTATTTATAGGAATTTAAAACTCTTTGGCTACGTTGGATTCAACTCGCAACTGTGGCCGCGTGTTGATTTCCACTACACGACCTTTATATAAGAATATATACCGCTATTCTACTATTAGTCATACCCGCATCGGGAATAAAAGACAATCTTTGATTATTACATTGAATACCATCTGTTAAACAACGTGTGTTATTAGGATTTCTCGATTTGACTTTCACGTTATGTAGTTAATTAATACAATTAAATGCCGAAATTAGATAGTGATTAATCTTTAAATAATGACAATTGTGAATTCGAGTATGTCCTCTTTAAGAAAACGGAATTGTTTTTTTGTGTTTCTGTTAGTTGTTTTTGTGCAATATTATTTATTTGTAATCTTGTCTGTACCAGGTAAGTCTTTAAACATTCTTTTATGAATAAAACGTGTAGAGTGATTATTTATTTTCTACTATTAGCGATTGGTTAAAATTTATTGGGTTTCACCAATCACACATCAAACCCACTTTGTTTTGTTGGAATTTATACGGATTCTTGAGCTGATTAACAGTTGTGTTTCATATTACTAGGTTATTAGTTCTTGTTTATGGTATCTAAATTATATTTTTATATGTTTTTAAGTGTATACATTTTAAATTCAATTTTAATGGTTCGGTAAAATAATCAGCGGCTTTTTTATTCTATAGGTTTGAGTTTTGTATAAAATTGTATTTTACTTTTACTGAACATTGTACCAGTTTGTACTCGTTTTAAACTACAAAGTACCAACAAAAAATTAAAAAAAATACAAAAGATCGAAAAAAAACGGGCACTTCCGGTTCTGTACAGATTATCAATTTTTTGCACTACAGTTGTGCTAAAACGTTGTACTAAATTGTACCAGTTGATTTCTATAAAGTACCCAAATATTATGCAAAAATTTCAAAAAATATAGTAAAAAATTGAAAAAACCCGTTTACAATAGCAATAATTTCCGAGATAATTTCCCTTCAAGAGTAAACGGGACCTTCCGGTTCTGTACTGATTACCAACTTTCTATACTGAGTTGTACCCATTTAGAAAAGCTTAGTTTTAGACACAGAAGGCTGGTACTGGTTAAGGATAAAAGCAAAATGTTTTGTATTAAATACAACATGTAATAAAATAATAATAAACAAACACGTAAACAAATACTGAAAATAATTTCAGATACAAGGTAAACTCAATGGTAAAAATGAAAAGTAGAAAATTGGTTCTACCTGCACCCAAGGTAAAGAAACTTAACCAAGCTTGACCGTTTTCCATGAAACAACAACTACTTCCTGGGCTATATGCCTTGTACTGATGAGACACAATAATGTCGAAACCAGTCTACGACTAGTGTTCTTCCCGTTAATTTGCAAATCGATAGAGATGGTTTTGAGTATCGACAAAGTCGGTCGCCATCACGTTTTCTATTGAAATGTTATTCAATGTCCGTTGGGGCATATAACCCAGGAAGTAGTTGTTTCATGGAAAACGGTCAAGCTTGGTATAGAAACTATTAAGTTTCTTTACCTTGGGTGCAGGTAGAAATAATAATATCTCGAATAATATTTAATAAATATATTGTTAATCAAAGTTTTATAAAAAATGAAACAAATAAAAACATATAATAAATATATTACTAATCAAACTAAAACAAAAAAAATTGTCAATATCATTGTTAGTGTTAATTTGCAATACATATATGCAAATATGTGGATTTATTGGCATATTTTCTTGCGCTATATTTGATTTTCTTTTCAGATCAAGAAATTCAACCCATCCTGTTTTATTGTTTATTATAATTGCAGTATAGTGTCCAATTAATGACATATTTAAGCCTCCAATGTATCTTACAAAACCAATTAAATTATAATAAACTTTGTTAAGTTTGATTTAACTGGGGAAGCTATTTATATTGCATATTATATTTATGTAATACTAATTGTTTGTATAAATAATATTTCTGCAAAATCTTGTTTAATGTTTTTTACAATTTCTGCAGTAGTCTGTTAATCCATTTTTATAGCAGCTTTTAGTTTTATGTATCCATCTTTTTATATAGGTACAAGTATGCCTTCTCTAGGAAGTATATAGTTACAATGGACTAGTTTAGTAGGATCATATTAATCAAAATGATAGCAATATATATTTAGGATAAGATACCTACTTACTTATATTGGTATTCATTTTGCAATTAATTTTTCTCATTTCGTAAAATTTAGCAATAAATAATTAGTAAGTTTTAAACGTAGCGCCAACTAATAACCAATAATGAAGTCTGTTTAAAAGTCAACGTTGTCACATTTTAGCTACGTTCGTTTCAAGTATTCTCAAAGAACTGGCGGCACAAAACACCGTGTTCTGTGACTAACTGATTGTACCAGTTGACAAGATATATGACAGGAGAGAAAATCGTGTTTATCTGTAATAAACAAACAAGATTCCTATTCTTGACGGTGATAGAATAGAACAGCCAATAGAATGTGGTTGTGGTTCTATTGAAAATGCCAAAACGGTATTCTTGAAATTCGTTCTCTCACTATACCGATAGAAGGGTTGCTCCCCGAGAGAACAATTACTTCTATTGGTTATTTTTGAAGGAACCGCTATAACACCAAGAGAATGTGTTAGGGATTTTTATTTTCGAACCAAAAATAGTATAGAAGTAATTTCTTTCATAAACCAAACACAACCAAACAACAATTTAAACTAACGAAAATGACAGAATATTTTGTTTAGTGTTTTACTCTCGGTTTTACTCCTTATTTGATAAAGTGTCAATCAGAGAACAAAAATATCGACATGTTTATCTCTTTTTAATGACAACAAATAAGAGAGAGAGATACGTTTCTCGGTTAATATTAAAGCATATCGACAACATCGCAAATTAATTTTATAAAAATTTTATTTGTACAGTTGAACCACTAAAAACCTATTTTATAAGATGCAAATATAAAAAAAAAATCTCTAAACTAGTCCATTTATACGTTCTTCTATTGCTTTATAGTTTCTATAGTCTTTAAAATTTGCTCAATGAAATAAACAATATTTGAGCAAAGAGTAAAATTTTGAGGGGCGGTAAGTTCGTACCGTTCAGAAAATAGTCGTCTCCTTGTGCATATCCACACTATAAAGAGTAGCCTGAGACTAAGATTAAAATATGGACAAAACATTCCATATATAAAACAGCATTTGTTTATAGTCATACGTGTCTCACTTCTGTGTAATAAGTGAAAATTAAATAGCTTAAGGATGTTGATGACACTGTTACATCAAACCCCTAAATAAATTGATATTCTGGTTTAATTTTTTTTTTCGAGAAAACTTATGTTAGAACGGATCCCGAACGGTTTTGGATTCATCACCGCTAGGATGACGCCTACCAACCAAAACCATCTCAAAACTCGCCGTTGCCGCCGTCTCGGAATCACTACCCTAGCATACTTCAAGACGGGCACTCTTCATTTACTCTCAACATTATCACCACCATATTTTCCCAATACCGCCTCCCCAAGTCTTTCCTCCAGTCTCTATTTTCCCAATCTTGTGAAGATATCCTGCTCTTGACCCATGCCCAGTCAGCACCTGTGTCAAGAAGTATTTCACTTCGCCAAATTTCCTAGTCATCCGTTTTCTCCTACTTCCAATTACTCTTTTTAGCGCACCTTCATACTCCTTCCACCTTATTTCCATTTCCTCCTCCATGCAATCGATAACTTCCTTTCTCATCGCGACCTTCCACTGTAGTCTCCTGGCTCTAGAAATCACATCCAATGGGTAGGATCTTGCTCAATCGCTCTACCAATAATTCTTCTCTTCCATTCTCTCGGTTCTATCACATTACACATCAATCTCCCCAGCCATGCCGCCCGAATTTTCGCCTTCTGCGCTGCCTTCGACACGATAGCTGGCTATCCAAACACACACCTAGATATTTCACCGATTCCTTTATGTGAATTGTCTTTCCTTTCACCATCACCTCCAACTCCCTCGCCTTGCTGCGTCCCTTCACCAGTAATCCCACTGTATTCTCTTCGGCCACCTCCAATCCGCATTCCTCTATCTTTTCCACAATCTTTCTTCTGTTTCAATTTGGGAACCCGTTTCTCTTGAATGGAAATCATTTTTGTCTTTTAGTTTGAGAACCAAGTTTGTACCAGCCTTCTAAATCGAAAACTAAGCTTTTCTAAATGGGTACAACTCAGTATAAAAAGTTGGTAATCAGTACAGAACCGGAAGATCCCGTTTACTCTTGAAGGAAATTATTGCTATATTGCTAAAGGTTTTTTTCGATTTTTTACTATATTTTTTTAAATTCCTGCTTAATATTTGGGTACCTACTTTATACGAGGCAACTGGTACAATTTAGTACAATGTCCAAAATAATAAATTTTAAAAATTAGCGTGTTACTCCAAAAAAAGTATTTGTTTTGATCTCGGTTTTGATCATCTTGTAACCTTACTAGTCCCAAAAGGCAGGGAGTTTCGAGTACGTTCTATTGTAGGGGTGGGGTTGGTAACGATGATAAGGTTGTGTCTAATATACAGTGGGTCGGGGTTGATTTTAGGGTTCGGACGGTAACTTAAGGAAAGGTAGCTAGACATGTTACAATCTTTTGTATTTTTTTGAATTTTTGTATAATATTTTAGTACTTTGTATTACAAAACGAGTACGTACAAAGTTGAGAATAGCGAATTTCAAAAAATGAGGTGCTGACTTTATACACACAGTTACTTTCACACATTTTGTTCTAAAATTCACCAAGCAATAATTAATTTTTTATGTCTCTGAAACAATTAACTAGAGGATTTAAATTCGCACTACATACAAGTTGTTTAGCAAAAACGCCACCGTTTGTAAGGAAATTTTATAAAAAAATACTGCCGAATTAAAATAAAAAAATATCTACGATTGTGTCTTCTTATGCCTTCAATGGATACTGAATTAATTATATAATGTAAAAATAGTTTTTTTAAATACCCTTGTGCCACAAATCACCTTCATGAATAATAGGCAGGTACTTTTAGTTGTAAAACTAAACTTAAATATTATATAATATAAAATATTGAAATTCCTTAAAACAGTACTGTAGCGGACTAATTGTGAATTTCCTCATTTTCATATAGTGATCGTACAATATTTTTGATTACTTTAATTAAGTAAATTAGTTTGGTGAAATTGGGTTATTAAAATTTTTTCGAAAAATTAATTTTATCTATATTGTAAATTTAACAATAGTTGGATTATTTAGATGGTAACAATTAAAATAATCTTTAAAATATGAATGGAGAGACACTATATGTACAATAGATGGGTAAAAATATTTTTGTGGAAGATAACTAAATAAAAGAAAAATACATCGGTAATTCCAGTTGAAGCCACAAATGTGCAGTGGCCCTTGTATTAACTCCATTTGTGTTGTTAATATTATCCACCTTTCAGTGATTTTAAGAATTATTGAACGTAGCTATGCTGCACTGATGAAATCTAAGGAAACAGAAACATGTGTCTGGTGCTGGATATACATATACAGGGTGATTCATTGGTAAATTATCATACAGTTAGGATAGATGGAGGACACCGAGTTGCTTCTAAATAATCTATATTTTATTCATTGATAATGATAATTGCTTCCAAATCAGGATTGGTGATTCATAAATCAGGAAAATAAAAGTAGATGGTGATTTTATGGATTGAAGCTGGAAAAGTACCATTTGGGAAAGAAATATTTTTTTTTTAATTTTGTGGCACCCTCGGTGGCAACTCGAAATAACTATATTTTACTCAAGTTAATTCGTAAAAAAGTTGTATAAAAAAATACTAAACAGTTTTAGTCTTACTTATTTTTTCTCTCTCTCTCCAAATTTGTAAAAAAAATTAAAATATTGATATACAGGGTGGTGTTTCGACTCGAAACCCACTTTTTCCTAAGGCCGGATCTGGAATAAGACTTTTTTATTATGGCAATCGGCACCACTGTGGACATAGACCATATATGTCAAAATCATCTTGGTTATAAAGAACGATAGACCCTGAAAACAGGTTATTTAGAAGAACCTCGTTGTCTTCCATTTACTCTAACTGTATGGACATTTGCAAAAAAATCACCCTATATATTTTATAGAAAAATAATGGACTGCGTGGCAATCGGCACCACTGTGGACATAGACCTTATTTGTCAAAATCATCTTGGTTATAAAGAACGATAGACCCTGAAACACAGGTTATTTAGAAGAACCTCGTTGTCTTCCATTTACCCCGAGATTTACCCTAACTGTATGGACATTTGCAAAAAAATCACCCTATATATTTTATAGAAAAATAATGGACTGCGCTGTTTCAAAGAAAATTTTTTTGCTTGTTTTCCTAGCTCTCTAAATACGATTTACCCCGTGATTTACTTACATCGCCAAAACTCTTGGACCCGAGCTTGGACCCCCTGGTAAATTTTAAAACGAAATATTTATAACGGCTTGTTCCTTTGTAGATTTAATATTTATTTGTTTGAACAGTGCTGGCGGGAATCTAAACAAAATTACAAAAACTATATCTTATTAGCCTGTTTAAGTTATTGTTGAGTTGTTCCTTGCAATTATGCCTGGAAGTAGACTTTCAATATTTAAAAGAGCAAAAATAGTGGCTTTGCATGATGAGGGTCTGCTGAATCATCAAATCGCGGAAATACTAGGGCAGGTTATATACGTCGGAATCGAACCATCACGGTTCCGCTGTCCCAACTCATTTAAGAAGAATTTGCGATCGAGGAGACCATTAAGAGTACCCAGGTTACTTCCCAGACATATGCTCGTCTACAGTAGACACAGGAACACAGAGACTGAATTTTAGCTCAAAGGCGAAATGTCCTTTTTTCGGAGGAAACCAGATATGGTTTTCTCAGTGATAGTCGGCGACAAAGAGTTTGACGAAGTACAGAACGACAAGAAAGACTAACTTTTGCCAAGGAAATCGTTCCATACCAAAGGGGATCAGTAATGTTTTGGGATGGTCTAATAATGCATGGTCGTCGTAAGCAGCTTATTCCTATTCCAGGCACTATAACAGGGGATATATATGTTCGAAACATTATTGAACCCATTATTTATCCTCTACGTAATGAAATTAAAGTCAATTTCTTTATTATGGACACTTTTCTACAAAACATGAACATGGGAGGACACACCGAATATTAATGCATTTTTAATTTCGCTCTATAGTAGTTTTTTTTCTACATTTTAATTTCTAATAATAATTTAATTGTACAATATTTCTTATTTGTATTTATTTCTTGTTCAGTTATAGTATCTTATTTTGACAAATATATAAGGGGGTCCAAGAATTTTGGTGATGTGAGTCATTTTCTTGAAAATAGTTTGATTTTAAAAAAGACTATTTTAATTGTCAAATTTAAAAATTTAATATCAAAAAATATTTATAAAACAAAAGGTGTAAAATGAATAACAATTTTATTTATTGTCATATGTATACAGAGTGATTGATTAGTATGAGGAAGCTCAGTAGATCTGTTATAGTAAAAAATACAAAAAAAGTTATTGAAAAAAATTGTAGGCAACTTTAAACTCCACATTTTAAAATTAGTTACAATCTTACGTGTTCCATAAGATGGTGGCACACCAAACTTATGGTTTTTTAAATGGAACACCCTGTATTTTATAACATTATCGAAAAGTACTAATATCATTCTTAAAATTTTATGAAGTACTCCCTATACCTAAAGTTATCAGTTTTTTTTATTTTTTATCAAAGTATTAAATTGGTAGATATTTTAACGTTTACCATTAATGATTGTGAGTTGGCCATGATTGGTTTGTTAGAAAATGACAGTTTCACATTATTGTTTATTAATTCAGTAACGAAATAACATCACAGAAAAGAAAACAATTTAGTTCAAATAAAATTTATAAAAAATAACCGACGAAAAAAAATAACACATAGAAAAATAAAAAAAACAACAGTAATTTTAAATGACTTCCCAAATGATAGTAATGAATTTTTATTGCATTCCCCTAAAACCCAGGTCATATCTACAATATCATCAGTAGTAAAATTCATTATTGCTTATTTACATTTAATTAATTACTAAATTACTAAATAATAATTGTTGCTAATTTACGATGTATCACAACATTGACTTAACAAAAAATAATGTCAAACTGTCAGATTCTGACAAACCAATCATGGCCAATTCATAATAATTATTGGTAAACGTTAAAATATTTACCAAATTAATACTTTAACGAAAAAATAAAAAAAAATTTCGAAAAAAACTGATAACTTTAGGAATTCATACAATTTGAAGAATGATATTAATACTTTTCGATAGTGATATAAAATACAGAGTGTTCAATGTTACCAAGAAAATAATGTACTTGCATTTTGACTTACCCTGTATTTAATTTAAGGAATATGATGAAAACGAATATGCTTTATAATTTTTAACAATTATTAAAAAACTATGGTAGCAATAGATCAATGCTCCTGTACTCCTTTTTAATTATACAGGGAATTAAACTATGATTTTCAGGTAATATTGGTTATAACTTTTTAAATACCCGGTATAACATAATAAAACTTTACATTGTTGTGATGTGGAAGTGATGCAGATTTCGAATTTAAAATAAAATACAGATTTACTGAGCTTCCTCACACTAATTAATCACCCTGTATGTATATAAAATACATAAAATTAAAAATATGACAATTCAAGATGTTTTTCGTAATATTGTGGTTTTTAATTAAAACTTACCAACTAGTAAACTAGGTTTAATTTTAAAGTTTACTTTATATACGATTATTTTTGTAGCCTTGAAAAAGAAATTAAATAATTTCGAAATATTCGTAAAGTTAAAAAGAGTTTCTCGAGTTTATCTTTCTCATAAACCCACAACAGGCTGTTTCTGCGTGACAGATTTGAATTTATATATATATTGTATATAAATACAAAAAGTACTAATTACGAAACATAGAAACAAACAAAAATCACAAAATAAAACTTTGTTTTTCATAATAATGTGTTAAAAAAGTAGAAAATTAAACTTTATATTTTATATGAAAAGTATTAAAAGTGAAATGAGCTATCTGAATTTAAATAATATAAAATAGATGCAGAGGAATAAATCCTATAATTTTGGTCTTTCTTTTTATCTTTAGGCCACAAATATCTAGTAATAAATATTACACATTTACTGCTTTCATAGAAGAAGATAATGTAATTAATAAAAAAGGGTTATAAAAATTTAACTGATATTTATAACTACTTATTTGTAAAGATAAAAACTAAGACCAAATTTATAGTATTGATTATATTAATTTTCATATCGGGTGTAAAAGAAGAAAAATTCTCACCTATTTTTTCTACTTTTTTTTATTATATTACGATAAGTTTTAAAGATAAATATTTTCTAAAATTTATAACTTTTTAAACTTCAATATTAACCTTTTTTTATTTAATGTTTACCTGTTCTTTAACGATAGATATAAATATCACTTAAAATTTTATGGTCACTTTATTATTATCTTCTTGTGAATTGAATGCAATAAATATTTAGGTTATATGTTATATTTATTACTAGATATTTGTTATCTGAAGATAAAAATTAAGACCGAAATTATAGTATTAATTTTTACTACATCCATTTTTCATTTTTTATTTCACGAAAAAAGAAAAATTCTAAAACCTATTTACCTATATTACTATAACAAAAATTAGTTTTTTAGTACCTAATACTTTTGGTGACTTCTTTTATTTAGAATAAATTGTTTATTAAAATTTATTATTTTTAAGGATTGTTTGTTATTTAAATTCAACGTTTATTCCTTTCACATAATAGGTTAATAATTATGATTTACAATAAATATTACAAAATAACTCTGTTTTCATAAACTTTGGGTACAGAGTATATAATACAAACCAGAGTATCGACTCGCTGTCGGCACCTTTGATGTTTATAAGACAAGAGCGGCCATTTTTTGGGAGTATCAACCACAAAACAGAAAATTGGTTAGTCTGTTTTGTGGTAACCAATATTCTGTTTTGTGGTATAAGCTCAGGGTAGTACTAAAAAAATTGTTATTATAAATAAGACCCGTACTTGAAATTTTTCTTTATTGTTGAGATAATTGTTATTTTCAGAAAGTTTCGAAAAATACAATTGGTTTTCAACAAGATTAATAATATTAACTAAACGTTGATTTATTTGTTTTTAAAAAAAGTTAAATTGGTTTTTTAGGTTAAATAATTACATATAAATAGAATTTCTACGCAAAATAAATGACCGAATATGTATGTCTTACATGCAATTTTCCTTGTTAGTAAGGAAGGATATAAAAAAACACATCAACAGCTTTAACACTTATTTATTTCTCCAAATTAACAATTAATCTTTATTTTCATTACTTTTAAACTTTCTGTTGATACATTTAATGGTAATGGTAAAATATAATTTTTTTACATAAAGTAATGGAAAATTTGTACAAGGCTGTATAAAAGTTTCATTACTACTAATATTTAATATAGTTTGAAGAACATAATCTTTTATTGCCAATTCTTCAAATAGTTTTTCAAAAATGTTATTTAGTTTAGCAATAAATATAATAAAACTATTACCAGGCATTAAAATATTTCCATAGACACTATTTCCATATGCTTATTTCTATATGCTTTAAATAAACAGAATAAAGCTGAATAATCAAAATTTTCAATGGATTTAGAATAATGCTCACATGGTATGTTGTTGTAAACAGTTTTTTATTAAATATCCACTTACAGAACATTGAGAAGTAGTATTTATTTTAATGTCATTTAATGTAAGTAACATTTATTCAGCATCTTCTTCGCAGTTTTTTGTACTTGAATTAAATAGTTTAATTCACTATTCCACACAATACAAACGCTACCACTGATTTATTCACATACAACCAACTGCCTACCTTAACCAAAACTAACTGCGACGGCTATGGATACTCCCAAAGTGTCATGGCGATACCTGCAAATGGATGCTTACCCCCTCCATATAGAGTCGATACTCTGGTTTGTATTATATACTCTGTGGTATAGGTAATGCTTAACAAAAATTAAAGTTACATAATTGGATATTCTATTTGTGTTCCATTTGAAAGAAAAGAGAAAATGAAAGGTTCGAGTTATCGTCCACCCTGTATACAAAAGGGAAAATAATTAATATTTATTAGAATACGGTGATATTGTATCATATTACGAAACTCTGTTAGGCAAAATACTATTTTTTCTTCAACGTACAAAAAGATACAGAGCGTTGATTTACCTACGATTTTCACATAAACGTGTTCATAACTCCTGAAGGACTCTGTATAACATATCAAAACCTTATATCAATAGCTTCAAAAAAATGTGAACAGTCCGAATTCGGTATAATATACAGGGGTTCCCATTTAAAAAATCATAAGTTTGGTTTGTAACGGAGTTATACAACACTCTGTATAGATTAAGGTAATTTCAAAATATGGACCCTGAAGACGAAGACATATACTATTTTTGTTAACAACCCATATACCGAACTTTGTCGTAAGGTTGGAACAACCTGTATATATAATTTTGGTTAAAAGTATATTATATGCTATCACTTTCAAATCTAATTCGTCCGATCAAGCAATTAAACATAGAAATCTTAATAGTATATTGTGTCACAAGGGCAGAAAGTGGGTATTCAGAATCGGACGCTTTTAAAAATCCAATGCATTCTTCTGTGTTTTAAATTTTTTTGCTTTGTAATTTATAGAATTTTGTTTGAGAAATGCTTTCTCTTTGTAGAATTGGTAGAAATTTAAATTATTTTTGATTTAAAAATCACAAATCCAAGGAATACTTTTCCATTGATAGAATCAAAAAATAGTGGCGTTATGAATTTTCCTCCCTTGGTTTTTCTTTCGGGCTGAGATGGAAAAACTCCATTTATTCTGCCACTCATAAACGTTCTCTTCTCCTAACCATACTCTCCACTGCCTTATTCACCTCCATCCATTCCTCCTCACCTCTTAACCCTATCTCCACTATATATTCCCGATACACAGCCACTCCGAGTCTTTCCTCCAAGTTCTTCAGCACTTCTTCATTCCTCCAGCATCTAAACACGTGTCCTACATCATCTTCCACTTCGCACCTTTCACACACTCCAGTCTCTCTTTTCCCAATATTGTGAGGATATCCTGCTCTTGACCCATGTCAGTCAGCACCTGTGTCAAGAAGTACTTTTCTCCTACTTCCAATTACTCTTTTTAGCGCAACTTGGGTTGATAAACAATACTTTCCGCCCTATATTTTTGGTGTTCATATGATTGGTTTTCCGGTAAGGTAGGCAAAAAGTTTTTTAAGATAAAGCAGTTTTCTTAAGATTTTTATATTGACATCTTTAAGAGTTGGCGCTTTTGTGCTGAAAGCAGTTTTATTGCTTTAATAAAGCATCCTTGAAGTATTTAATAAAACAGTTTGGTGTTACTTGGTGTTATCATTAATTTATTGTTCGCTTCAGAAATATTTATAATAATATCCTTGCTTTTGCTTGGCCGTTTTCTATCAAAAAAACAACTACTTCCTGGGCTATATGCCCCAACGGACATTGAATTACATTCCAATAGAAAACGTGATGGCGACCGACTTCGTCGATACTTAAAACCATATCGATTTGCAAATTAACAGGAAGAACACTACTCGTAGACCTGTTTCGACATTATTGTGTCTCATCAGTACGAGGTAAGTAGTTCTTCTCATCCCGCAGAGCAGGATGCAGAATGATTCTTTTACGCCAATATATAAACCGTGAACCCACGATTCCATGATAAAGTCGTAAATGCGCCATCCTACCATTAATTTGCAAACCAACAGATCAAAGGTAACTGTAATCACAAGAAAACAATACAAGAAATAAATTTCTATGAGGTGCAGGTGGAAACAATTTTCCACTTTTACAGTTTTTTTTAATTGAATGCACCTTATAGAAATTTATTTCTGGTATTAATAAATTGTTGAGGTATGTTTTCCCATATTCTCTGCAAGGCATTGGCGAGCTGTTCTAGGGTTATGGGGGGCTAAAAACAGAGTTTACTGATAGCATGTAACGTATATTTAAAATATTATTTTCGAAATTTTTTCTGAAATTTAAAAAATATCCACTTCAATTGTTGAGCAGTGTATTTACCTTGCTTTATCCACGTCTTTGAGTACCGACACAATGCCTCAACTACTTTTATTAGTTCATTAACATTAGCACTATTTGTTGTTTCGAAGTAATAAGCAATATTTATAAATTACAGTAGATTTTGAATGGGTTTAAAGGTGTAATCAAAGAGGAATTTATTTTTTATGTTCATTTTAAACGGTAGTTGAAAAAAACAATTGAAATAATAAAATAATTCAATGAGAAACAATATAAACATTAATTTAAACTATCATAAATAAGTACAATACGGAAATAAACGTATCAACAAACAAAAATGAATTTTTAAATTGCTGTTAAAATAATGATATATTAGACAACAACTAGAAAATTAATTGGACTGGTGATGGGGACAAAAAATTTAATATTCCAAAAGCAGCGGTACACTGTAGTGGTGTAGTGGGGGGATTAAAAAACTAAATCAGTGCTGTTAGTCGATGTTGCAGTTCCAAACAATAACAATATTTTGGAAAAGTATAATGAAAAAATAGCAAAGTACACCGATCCTGCTATAGAAGTAAGACAGATGTGGCATGAAGAAAAAGTGGAGATGGTACCGATCATCGTATCATCAACTGGAGTCATTCCCCCAGAAGTCTTGAAGGCAGTCTTTAAAAAAACAATTTATTGACTTGAAAAACGCAGCAATTTTAAATATGTGTCACACTGTTTTTTTTTTCGAGTAAGTATATATAAACCTATTTGCGTTTACGCTCGGTATAAGTAAATATTACCATCAATTGCTGAGTAAGTTGATAATAATAATTAAATTAAGAAATACTATTTAGTTCTGGCGAGAACAGATTTTACATTTTATTAACATTACAATGTTAAAAAAGATAACCTTAATTTGTTGTTTACAACTTACTTGGTCAATACAATTTTCAATGCTCATAGTTATGTTTGTTTAATATTCGGAGAACACTAAGAGAACATTTAATCTGATATTTTATATCAATATTTTTTTTGGCTCTTAAATAACTAAACTTCAAATAGATATTTTTATTTTTTTGAAATATTCTGTAATCATTGACGAGTGACCACAGTTTTGCGTTTAGTTTCTACCCAACTGATTTACAGTTTTTTAAACTAATCTATGTTAAACAAAGTTATTAAGATTAATTCATATCTTTTGGGAAATTCAACATATAAATAGAATCTTTAAACAATCATTTTATTTGATATGGAAATTTTTGCATGGTAGTTTTGTGGTATCTACATAATCACATCTTAGTCGATTTGGAACATCCGCACACGTTTCAAATAAAAATAAATGTAAATAATACTCGTATATAATAATATTTATTTATGATTTAAGTAAGTGTGTAAAGTGATATTTTATTTTGTGAGAAGGGAAGTTTGGGGCACGACGCCGAGGAGGAGTGTTAATTAAATTGTTTTATAAATAATTTGACTTATTACAATTTTAAAATTCAAAATTAAAATTAAACCATTTTTTTAACACCAATTCAATTTATCCTCGAACTTATTCGTTGATAATTAAATAAATCCTACTTAGGGCCGATTGTTCAATCTTCAGATAAACAGATAGATAACTTTTATTCGATGGATAGCAAGGTTTTGAATTTTTCAACAGTTGGATAAGACTTAACTGTCGAATAACTCTGCTAACTGAGGGATAAATCTATCTGCCGCTTCAACCATCAGATAACCGCGTTATTCGATTAATAAAAGTTATTACGCTAGAATCCCACGAATACCTATTATAAATGTGAATGTTTTTGAGGATGGATGTTTATTACTGGTTCACGCATCAACTACTGGATGCATTTTTTAGAGTAATGATTTAACTTATAGGTACTTACTCAAGATAGTGTCACTGTCGTTACGCGCATCGAGTCCTTTTATGTTCGAGCAAATGCTCAGCACCTTTTCCTCTATTTCGTTGAATTCGGGAGCATTTGAAGGCCCTCCACCAGTTCTGTACATGTCTTGCCTTTGCAGAGAAGATTTCTTTTTTTAATCCTTCGTACTTAAGTTTTAAAGTTTTCCACGAGCGGACACTCGTGGAAATCCCACAGGAGTTAAGAATTTTCTATTTTCTTCCATGCTGCCTCTTTATCTTTGTTTGTCACAGCGTCCGTCTTTTTGTTTTCAATTATGGCTTTGAATTTACCTACTAAACTGACAAGTAGTTGGATTTCTGCGGTATTAAAATTTGCTGAACGCTCTCTTTTCTTAGATTCCATTATTTCCGTACACTTTCGCAACAATTTATTTTAACACATCCGATAGACGTCTCACGTTTCACATCAAAAAACAAACAACAAGCATCAAAGCATAACCTCAAAAGTGAAGTGACACTGACACTTGTTTGAGACAAAAGTTTTGTCCTTCTCTAACCCATAAGTTTGCAATATATTTGTTTCGCCACTTTGAAGTTCGTGTTGCCAGAGTTCAAATATTCCGTCAGATAACTATTCAATGAATAAAAAGACATTAGGTTTGTTTTCACATCAAATCACAAACTTGTTTCTTACAATTTTCAAACCATTCTTGTGCGCAAGTCTCGTTTGAAATAAATCCCGATCTGATCTGTGATTAATGTGAAAACAGTAGACAAAATGTGTATGAGTAAATAATCCGTATGATATTACCTAAAAAGAAGATTAAAAAGAAAGAGGTCATTGTTATTGTTTACAAAGCTATGAAAACTGTAAACATGTGTATGAGTAAATTATCCTTAAAGTATTAAAGTATTCTTCCAACATAATTTCTAAATCTGAATCGTCAGTGTCGGATGACATTAAATAATCAGATTCATCAGAATACATGTCTTTTTAGTTTAAATAGGTTTATAATGATATTAAAAAACAGGAGAAAATAACAACAAAAAATATAGAAACTAATTGACATAAGGTTTAATACGCGCATGTGCCAACAATCTGCTGGAAATTAATTCTCAAACTGCTTGGACTGTCACCAAACTGTCAGGAAACCATGTGAAAACATCCGACTAGTGATTGGAAATTAGTTTCAAACTAATGCGCGAACACAAAATATCGACTGCGCACACTCCAAACGTTAGAAACAAGTTTGAAACCAATGTGAAAACAAACCTATTGAAAAATAGGGGACTAATTATACGTCGAATAAACATACAGATAACTTTATCCGCTGGATAGTTAATAGACTTTTTATCTGAAGATTGAACAATAGGCCCTTAATAAATTTAAATATATAGAGAACAATGGTTACTAGCATTATAATGGGGAATGTTTAACATATTAAATAAAACACATTAACAAAAACTATTTATAATTGTTCTTATAGCAACATTCAAATAACAAAACTGTATACAACTCAAATAACTATTATGGTTCAAGTGTACTTTGAGACTTTAGAGGTAACATGTGTCAAAAATAGTTGAATTTAATGTTTATGTCACAAACCTGTTAATTGTTTCTTGTATATATCTATGTATCGATGACAATGTCATCTGTCAATTGTGAAAAAGTGTCTATGATAAAATGTAAGTCGAAAAATGGCTAGTAGTTTTTTTGTTTTAATAAATTAATATTAAACATCTTTTGCTCTCATTTTTATTTAAATACATAACAACATGGACAGAGTTTTCCATAATAATCACCACCAGACTACTGAATAATCTCATAAACAAACACTTTATAAAATATCATGGCAAAAAGTTTTCAAAGTGCTGACTGCAAATATATTCCTTTTTCATGATACATTCTGATCAAACAAAACTAAAGTAAGCTAGTTAGCCCGCATAGTCGGAAGGTACTGAGGTCTTGTACAGGAGGCTACCCAGCTATAGTTGTAGGGGCGTAGAGAATCTACTTCTTTCCATTTATTTCTTTTTATTATGGTGGCAGATTTCCTCAAGGTTAGAAAATGTTAGACATACATCAATATCCTTTTAAACTAATGAAAATGAAATAAAGCACACACGGCCCTTTTATAAAATGTCAGAATTATTATTGGAAAAGAGATAAGAGAATAATTTATAATAAATTTTCAAATAAAAAGTCTCAAACAAGAAAACATACATGAATTCATAAAAAAATGGCGACATGAATAACATATTGTAGATATTGTTAATCAAGTAAATATAAGTAGATACATTAACAAAATAAGACAATAATGTTCAAATATTAGGCAATAAAAATCAAAATATTCAATTTACCTGAAATACAAGAACTGCACACTGATTTAGTTTCATTAACAAACCTCTATGCATTGTTAATTGGTAACTTTGTAAAATAAATAGTAAACATATACTATAAATATATCATATCAATAAATACTTGTGTGACATTGACATTGGTCTTTCCTTTCTTCAAATAGTAAAAACATTACATTTATCTTTTTATTTCAAAGTCCAACTCCCAAACGCTTCAGCTAACCAGATTTTTAGAGACCACATTCCACATTTAACCGGAAATAACGGATCTCGCTGTCTGACTTACCTGTCCATTCCTTGAGATAATATTTAAAGGGGGACTACTCAGGGGCGTATGAATTCTCGACGCAAGAAAACAGGTACCAGTTGTACCAATTTTACCTGACTTAATCCGGTAGCGTAAAAGGTTATCCCTTTTTGAGGGTTCAGTTGTACCAAAATATTCCAGGTAGATAATTCCAATTAATTTCTGAATTTTTAGAAAATAAACGGATTTAAATTGTACTTAAGTATAGGATTACGGGAAAACCTTGACCTTCGGTGCATCCGGACACACCGAAGTAACTAGGTTGAGAAAGTCGTAGGGAGTAATGCGTATTTTAGTTTTATATAAGTATCTAACCGAACCTAACCTAACCTAACCTAACCTAACCTTCATATTAATCCTTTAATCCCCTCTAGAATTTTTTTGGTACAACTGAGCTATCGCAAATTTTCTACCTGCTATCTTTTGGTACAACTGAGTAACCCCGATTTAAAGGACGGTGTTCAGTGGGAAGGTTTGTGGTCTAGATTCATCCATACCGAACATCGAAGGTAAACAGTTTTATCTTCAATCTCTGAAAAAGATAACTTGGTTACCGAAACACGCGTTAGACAGTTAAAAGTGTGGGTTGATATAGTAGTTCCTTTTCCATGCAACTCTTTGTGAGGCCACAGTAGGGTTTCGGGTCGAAGAAGAATTTATGTGTCTCTTATCTTGGGAATCCAGCAATTTCCTCATTTTCTGTTACTCCTTTGTGGCTGGCACCAGGTTTAAAATATTGTGTCCGCTGCAGCCTTCAGGCGCGAAAAGGCTACCAAAGAGAAACTTAATAAGCTTCAATATGAGCTCTGCCTACTCAAGGTTTTAAATAGATCCTCCATTTCACATCTGGTTGGAAAGGTAAAATAAATTTCTAATTAAACCCCTTTTTGCTGTCTAAATAAGTTGGTAATATTTTGCAAATCAGAATATCTTACTTAAATTATTTTTTTACTTAAACCTGAAAATATATAATTATACTTTGGAATACAAATGGTTTACATCACATTTATGACGCAGTAACACATATCAATGTCCGAATCGTTTACAAGACAAAAATAATCTTAATTGTAAAGAGAATATGCTCGTAGGAAACTATACATTTTTAATATGAAATTGTTCCTGAAATAAATCAATTTTGAAGAAAAAATGGTTATTTCCCATCGAGAATATAAAACAAAAATTTTGAAAAACATTAATTTAAAACACAAAGTGTAACATTATTTGAATAAACAATAAATAACTGAACGGTTGAACTAAACTTCCACTATTTATTCGAAAAATACGTTTTAAAATTCAATTACAGCTGTTTCGCTAATAACTAGCAACGTCAGATTGACATATTGAAGTTACATTTTGTTTGTTTGTAGCTAGGTACTTGATGTTGATAAGTAGTTAAGGCTAGACCAAGTAAGGAAGTAATAAGATTTCCCTCTAAGATCGGTATAAATTTGCAATGATATAGAAAAACCAGGAAAAAACTATATCATGTTGATCTTTACAATAACTTAATATATTTATGTTACAATAATGTCTTATCTATGTATAAAATGAAGTTTAATAGTTTTAGTTTGTAATGCTTTAGTATTTATTAAAAGCAAATGTAAAAAAATTAAATTACAAAATATTTAACAAGTGTCAAACCACATTTCGATACTGTAAAAAAGAATTTAATTATCTGTAAAAAATCAACAAAACAAGTGGGACTACGTATTTTCATCCAAATTTATATAATTTTTTTTCTCATGTACAATAGTAACTGAAGGGGATTTTATTGGTCTGTTTTTTAAAACTCTTTTTTTCTTCTTAGATATGACTTCGGAGGAAGTTTTAGTACACAGATTAGCCGAGCTCGAAGTTAGGATTCAATATTTAGATGCGATGTATCGATCGAGACAAGAAGATTTACAAGAACTAACACAGCATTTTGATCAATTGTACAACGCAGAAAACAACTCCAACGCGTCTTCTTTTCCCCTAGAATCACGTCCGGATATTAAACAGATGATCAAAAATATGTCTGGTTTATTTGCAGCCAATGGAATTAACCCAGGTAGGTTATAACTAATAGGCTTTATGACATCAATTTGGTTCCTAGGATGTACACATATGTTATGTTTACTAGTAGCTTGGGATTTAAATTCATGTTGCTGTTTTTTAAATGCATTTTCCGAACATTTTGTTACCAATTGTGTCTAGTTTGTAGTTATAGTAATATTTTTAGGTGCATGTTAGTACTTAGTATTAAGGTGCCAATTAACATAAACGTGAGTGACTTACAAAAGTTGTTACCTACTAGAAAATTAAGACTTTCCTTTGACTAGTGAAGCCTTCATGTAACCAGTAACCATTATGTCTAAAATGAAGTATTGTTGGCAAGAGATAATATTGCGATTACTTCTCATTTCACACTTTAAATCACAACAGAAAGGTAGTATAAATCTTTTACAATTATAAAATCATCGAATTATCCAAAAGTGCAATTAACACAAATTAAAAAACAACATAAAACACAATGGCAACTGACAGAACCTAATTTCATGCTTCCCTGGAAACGAGTGTGATTTACTACATTTTATTTCATATTTTACCCTAAAACACAAAAAAAAACAGTGCAAGAATAAAATATTAATAAATCGGCGTTTGCTATTTTTGAAAATTTACATTCAATGCCAATATAGTCCATATGGCATTAGTTGGTAACCCTGGAAACATAATGTTATTGCTTTTAAATATGTAATGTTATACTGTCAGTTGTATAAATTGAAATAAGGTATTTTATTGTATGACAAGAAGCTATCGAACTTATGCATTGCCAATATAGCACTCGGAAACAAAATGAACAAACCATAAAAGTTTGTCATCTTTATAGTCGGTGCAAAACAAACTTTGATACACGTCATCATAATTTTACGTCGACACGTGTAGACAGTGTTGCCGGACTTTTTTAAGTTTACAAGATTTAAAGATTGATTCGAATAAAACTATCCAAAACAACTTATTTGAAATGACATCAAACAAAGTACCACTTCTCAGTAACAACATTTTAAGTTTTTCTCTATATGCATCAATATCGATATGTTGTAAATTTTTATCATTTTTTAACTGTGAAAAAAAATATAAAATAAATACTCCACAATTATAGGAATCTTTTTGAAGGATGTGCTCAACAATTTTTTTTCCCATTTGTGGTAATCTATTTTATTCAACTTCAAAAAGTTTATTATTTTTTCAAAATAGTAAGAAACTTTTCCTGTTTCTACACCGAGTGGATCGATAAGTGTAACTCTATCCCTTACACCGCTTGCGATTACATAAAATTCATGGAGGAGGTTTTTAAGAACAAGATGAAGCTGTGATAAAAATATTAACTTGGCTAAATATTTTCTAGGGACTCTAATCTATGTTTTTCCAAAATTATCTAGTATAATTACCCCACTCTACCCCTTAGACGGCTTGCGATTCCATAAAATTCATGGAGGAGGTTTTTAAGAACAAGATTAAGCTATGATGAAAATATTAAGTTGGCTAAATATTTTCTAGGAACTCTAAACTATGTTTTTCAAAATTTCTCTATATTAATGACCCCACTCTACCCCTTAGACGGCTTGCGATTTCATAAAATTCATGGAGGAAGTTTTTAAGAACAAGATGAAGCTATGATGAAAATATTAAATTGGCTAAATATTTTCTAGGGACTCTAATCTATGTTTTTCCAAAATTCTCTAGTATAATTACCCCACTCTACCCCTTAGACGGCTTGCGATTCCATAAAATTCATGGAGGAGGTTTTTAAGAACAAGATGAAGTTATGGTGAAAATATTAATTTGGCTAAATTATTCTTAAGGTCCCTAATATAAATTTTTGTACTTTGGTCATTTAACTTTTTTCCGCTTTTCTCACTTTGTCTTACATATTAACACAGATGGCTTTTTATGATATTTTAGTTCATAAACCTTTCTTTATTAAAAGTTTTTACACAAAATTATACGAAGATTTCATTTAATCAATTTTTCTTTATTTTATATATTAAATTTATACATCCGACGCCACTGGTCATTTGGCGGCTGGATTGAAAACGGCTGCTAGAAATTGGCCGCTAACTTCACACCAGTAAAATAGGACTCGTGTGGCACAATTTAAATACACATATTTTACTAATTTTAATGTAATTCTAACCAATAATTAATTTGAAAATGTAGAACTAGGTAGAATAAAGCAAAGAATGTGGTATAATTGTTAGTAACTAATTAAATAATTTAAAAATTTTGAAAAAAAGCTTTTAAAGAATTTTGTATACCAACAAGCAGTTATTTTAAACGTTTCCGTTGCTTGATTACATGTTTGTTCATCTCAAATTTTATAATATTGTTGCTATAGACATTGAACTTGGATTTATATATAAAACTGAATTTTTGCATACATTTTATGCATGTACAAAAAATATTCATTCAATCTGTAAGTTTTATCTCAAAAAATATATAAGTTAATATATTATCTGTTTTAATATAAACATTTAATATAAACATAAAATAAATATGGTTACTTTTTACTCTGGGTTCAAAGATAAGATATTTAAAATCATAATAACAACAAACTATTAAATTACTTACACAAAAGTGGAGTTTAAAATATTTGTTTACAAAAATTCACTTTATTAAGAACAATGAACAACGACTCAAAACAAAATATTATTATGAAAGAATCGGTCATGCATAAGTTTTTCAACAATCATCGCACAAAAGTGCAACCTTGTGTCATAAACATAATCTTGTAAGGTATGAATGAATTTCGGTTTGAATGGATAAATTTTGTTTTGCTTAAATATTTTCTGTAAGTGACTCTTGCAAAAAGCCACCTCCACTGCTCTTTTCCGTCGACTCAACTTGGGATTTTCCCTTAACGAATGCATAGCTAGTGCAGTAGCTGCATCATCCTCCCCAACGAACGCCTTTTTCAATTTCTTTTTGTCTTGAACAGATCCTGTCTCATCAAACTTTTTTATTAATTTTTTAATCAACACCGCGTAAGGGATAAATCTGGATATTTTTCGTGAAATTTTGCAATTGCATACTGGTACGAAACTTCCCCAATACCAGAACAAGCAAAACTTTTTATCAAGACTGACATTTTTTACTAAAACTAATATTTTAACATTTTTCACCTATAGGATACCCCATCCGTAGACACGCTGTATAGTAAGGGTTAGTGCAATAAAATTTTTTTCCATAGGACAAAATTAATTGTCCAAAATGTAATGCTGTATATATAGGTCAAACACAAAGAAATTTTGAAGTAAGATTCAATGAACACTTAAGAGCATATATAGATTAAAACAACCAGATAAGTCAAATTATGCAAAACACCTACTTGAACATCCAACTTCACTCTTACACACCAATGACATCCAAATACTACACACTTGTGATAAAAAACAAAATTTAGATTTTCTTGAAGAACTTGAAATAAAAAGACATCTAGCAGATCCACAATTTAAAGTTGTTAATGAACAAATAAATCTTGGAAGTTCTCCACTATTAAACTGTTTACTTTGATTGAGTTTACATTAAGTTATTGTAAAGAAGGCATGATATAGTTTTTCCTGGTTTTTCTATATCATTGCACAGTTATACTGATCTTAGAGGGAATTACATCCAGGATAATCCCTTAGGGCTATTAACATCTAGGCTTTAATATATTGTTATGTCTTATTACTTCCATACTTGGTCTAGCCTTAATACTACCTAAACAACATCAGGTACCTAGCAACAAACAAACAAAATGTAACTTAAATGTCAATCTGACGATGCTAATCAGCGAAACGGCCGTCATTGTAATTTAAAACATATTTTTTCAAATAAACTTGGTTACGTTAAAACGAAGAGTTTTTTATTATTCTTAATCTGCAATCTTCTTGGGGATATTATATATAGTGTTAATCCTCGCCGGTTGAGTAGTGCACTTTTGCTGTCGGTATTTCACAAAAAACGTCATGTGAGGTAGATTTTTGAGGCGCAAGGCATTATACTTTCTCACAATTTCCAAGAAACTCACTCCACTTTTATGATCAGTAATACAAAAAGACCTAGCCTGCTTGGTTTTAATATCAGATAATGAAACGATTATCACCGATTTTCTGTCGTCCACATCAAACATATCCAATTTGTACAATTCATCGGACCTAGTCGCTTCATGCACACCAAAAATAGCAATAACCTTCATCAACAAATAGACGTCATCAGGAGCTTCTGTCAGAAATTTGAAAATAACTAACTTAATTCACTATCATTTACGCTCTTAGAGATTTCATCTTTAAATGACAAATTCGAGTATTCCATTTTTAAATAAATTAATTTCTTACTAATATTTACATACTGTTGTCGAGGGATCCAATAGCATTTTTTTCACAGTTTACTCGACAGTATCTCTGTTAATTTGTTATTTATAAACTCTATTAAGCTGTATGGTAATATTTTTGAAAAATACACTTTTTAAATACCAAACCAAGTTTTTCGAAACATTTTTTTCTAGCTACTTTTCCGATAGTTTCTTAATATTTTCAAATAATATTTGTAGTTTTAAAGTAAAACATTTAAATTTGCAACAGCACCATAAGCAACCATTAAAAATACCGATTCTTACTTAGCTTCCCCTGTATTAGATAGATAATTTTTCTACCATTAAGGAAAGGTATCCTTAATATTCACATAAAATTTCACCAAAATCCGTCAGATTAGGTTCGGATTACTCAGAACCAAGTTTCTTTCTCGCGTTGGTAGATTTTATCCATACAGCGCATGCTTGAGAAATCTCTAAAATGTCAGTAGTGGAATTCAAATATTTTATATTCAATAATTGTTGTTGAAAATGTATAAAATAGAAAACCATCTAAAGCTAATAATATTTCATTGCACCGATAACTTCAAATTATTTAATTTTATAAATTAACAACAACTATTTTATGCTCAGTAATAATATAACAAGAGAGTAAGAATACATTAAAAATAATTTGACAGATTTTTTGAAAATTTGTTGCCAGGCAACAGTCATGGCAATGGCAATAAGTTTGAACAAAATCTGTCAAATTATTTTCTAATTTATGGAACTCTCGAGTAATATATGACAAGATTATGTTTTGATTCACAAATTTTTACAATAAAAATATCAATAAAACTATCATAAAATTATTAAAACATTTAATTTAATTAATTATTACCTACAATATATTTCGCGTTGACACAATTAAGTAATTATTTTGACAACTATCTGACAGTTTCTAGGCAAATAAAAGCTACAGTGATTATTCGCGACAATAATCACAAGAGATTTATTCCCACTGTAATAGTGACATAATTGATTGAAACTTATTCTTGTGACAAATAAAGAAGCATTGCATTGGTTTTAAGAAACGTCAAAAAATAATCACTTATAATATCATAAAAGCTTAAATTATTTCCGGAAATTTTTTGAGGGCACGAAGATTTTGAAATTTAATTTAAGTAATTAAGATAATATAAGATAAGAATAATTTAAGCTTGCGTGGTATTTGGTAAGAAAATTTTACACCATAATTTGGAAAATGATAATTAATCCAATCTGACGTCTGTCACAGAGCCTTATAATTACTGGTTCAACCGTCTGCACCATAGAGAAATATAACATATTTTTATTTGAAGAAAGGAAAAAACCAATGTCAATGTCACAGAATATTTATTTATTGTTATATGAATTAGTTGTAAAAAGGCGACTAGTTTCGGCCTACAATACGGCCATCATCAGGCTACAAAAAATAATATATTACATAGCTGATAGAAAAGCAATTTACAAAACAATCCTTACCTGTTAAAGTCCTATTAAACCATTCCAAAACGATTGCAAGCATTGCAGTTGAAGGTATGAAATAAAATTTATTTTAATTTTGTTTATAAGTACCAAATATGGTGACCACCGATGATCAAAACCAAGTTAAAGAACTGTAGATGAAGTTGGAAAATGTAATGGGAATCAAAAAATTGTTTTGGACATTGAAAACCAAAAAAGAAAGGAGAAAATGGAGAATAAAGATTGAAAGAGCAAAAGCTTAGAGCTCAATGTAGATAATTATGTAGTAAGTTTGGAAACTTGAAGAAGGGTTGAAGAACCCCTGATATAGATGTATCCAAAAAGGAGAGATCCATATAATTGGAAATAATGTTAAAACGATTACGAAAAAAGGTTTTTAACCCGTATAAAACAGGTACAAAAAACTAAAGGACATACCTCTTGTGTCTCAGAGAAAGGTTTCTAGAGCACAAAAGGAAAGAAAATTGGATAGGATGCCACAAAAATATGGAAAACCTAATAAGGAGAAGTATGAAAATTAACATCAAATTATAAATAATAAGATGCATAGTCAACCAAAACATCAAAAACATTGTCCATAACAATATAAAGGTTAAATGCATTGCAATTCACCAAAAAGCACTTAATACATGCACTTAGTTAAAAACTATTTCATTTACTCTTTACAAAGAGCACGTGAACTTAAAATAATGTCGATAGACACGTATATAGTGGAATCATAGAACATAGGTAAACAACATGGAAGGTAAAGTTAAGAGAAGTCACAGGACAAGAAAACCAAAGTAATATCTGTGATCAATGGAACTGTTATCGAAATAGTTAAGGAAAAGAACAAATCAACAACAATACTGCAATCATTCAGGAAACAAGACGCAAAACAATCAATGGATAACCAGCTTAAATTAAGGAAAAGAGTTAGTACAACATAATGACAAATACAACAAAGGCATCAAACTAACTATCGAGTACCAACCCCCAATCAAATGAATGTCAATATAAAAGAAGAAAAATAGTCTGAATATTGGTTATGTGTCAATAAACAATGATTACATTGACATTGGTTTTTTCCTTTCTTCATTTAAGAAGAGTCACATTCGAGAGATGGATGATTTGCTTCATATTTTTATTTGTCTATGGTCTGTACGTTGAGATTTCAGCTTTCTATGTCGTTTCAGCTGTCAAAAAATGTCCACCTAAATATCGTGGCGTAACGAAAAAATTTTCAGAGATAATTTATTACTATTATTTACAATTTACTTCGAAATTAATGAATTAAGTAAATTATTAAATTAAATTAATTAATGTTTGTATTGCTTTGCTGTAAATATAATTAATTTTTAGTGAACTATTAACTCTTTCAACTCTTAAATCCATAAAAAATAATTGAATTATTTTCTTCAATATCTGATGTACAACTAACAACTAATCTTGATTGCTTCATCAAAAATTTCTAACCATTATAAAAACTATTCAGATACAAAAACCACACTGAAAATTACCTACATTTTACTTTGTAAATTGTATAAATTGGAAAAAATACCTACTATTGCTCTGACAAAAATGAGTGGCACAGGTAAAATTTTAAAGTCAAAAGTAGTACATCTTACAAAAATGTTGTCCATCATTCTTCTCAATAACATCTTTCCTTGGTTACTTATTATCTTTAATCGAACTTTCTTTGTGGTCATTGATTATATTTTCAAGAAACTAACACAAATATTATGTAAACTTATTTATAAAAAGATAAACTAATATCGCTAATTACAAAATAGTTCTCATATCGAAAACCTCTTCTCGATATTTTAAACAGCTATTTTAATGATGTTTTCTTGCTGTAGCTGCACGGCATTACTAATTGCAATTACGTAGTTTATGAAAATATGTTATTTCAGTATAATGGTTATGTTACATGTCTGACCTGTTCTACATTACATCTACTTGTTTTTATGTGAAAAAGATCATTGTATATAAAATTCTTACGAACAGCTATAAATAACTGTCTAACGTTGAATACAATTGTGAGTTGAGATTCAAAAGTGGGATTTTATAAATAAAAAAGTATTTGCTTGTTTCTGAGATAAAAAGTAATAAAATTATCATTTGATTAGTCGTGGATGTGGTAAAGTATAATTTATTCAATTACGTCTTTAAGAAATCCGGTCCTATATGAACTACAAAAGACTGGAAATGAAATGCAATGATAATTATTTAGTGTGACGTAAATATTTAGTCATGTATAAATTATCTCTTTTAAGTGTAAATTATTTATATTAAGTATATCCAAACAATGTAATAGTAGGCCTTTCTCTACTTTGATTTCCTCTCGATATTATTTTCACGTATTTTATTTTTGTAACCGGATTTTACTACCAATTTAAAAAATATGAATGTTACTATATTTAGGAAGGAATTTATTAGGCTTTGTAACTAAAACAATTTATACTTGAATATATATAACATTCAACGAAGACTCATATCGAATGACTTAACCATCTTCAAATAGTTTTTTTTCGAACTGAGATGGGAAACTCATGGTTGATGGGTCCTTATCCAGAACCCAACAGTATTGGACTCACCCTCAAGAGGATGCCTACCAACCAAACCCACCTCAAAACTCACCGTTACCCCTCTCTCGGAATCACTACCCTAGCATACTTTAAGACGGGCGGCGGTCCCTCACACACTCTTTACCCATTCATACTATTCGCCATCAGAACATTCTCTTCCCCTAACCATTTTCTCCACAACTCCGCCAACTTCTACCCATTCTTTCTCTCCTCTCAACATTATCTCCACAATGTTCTCCCAACACACTGCTACCCCGAGTCTCCTCTCCAACTTCTCTAAATCCTCCTTGTTCTTCCAACATCTAAACAATTGACCCCCATCATCCTCCACCTCACACCTCACGCATATTCCAGTCTATCCTCTTCCATTCTCCCGGCCCTTTCAAATTACACATCAATCTCCCCAACCATACTGCTCGTACTCTCGCCTTCTCTGCTGCCTTCAATATATTGTGCTTGAAGGATAGTTGGATATCCAACCAAACACCTAAATACTTCATCGACTCCCCCATGCCTTTGCCGTACAAACCAGGTACACATACCTCGTCAAACACACACTCCCAGAGCATCATTCCCAGTACCGATCCCTGGGGCACTCCTACCTACGTTCTATAAATCCTCCCCCTCCTCCCTCCGAGCCATAACAACGCGCTCAACACCGCTCCCCACATCGAAAAACACTAGTAGTGCCAGCTTCTTGTTTCTCCAGCTGCCCTCCCTAGCCTTTTCCGCCAAATCCACCACCCTACCTAGCCCAGAGATACACGATTTTTTCCCCGTTAACCCATGCTGGTTTTCTTTTAAACCCCCATGTCTCCTTACGTCTTCCTCAATCCTTACCTTTATTATTCCTTCCATCGCCTTACCCATACCACACAGCGACTGATGGGCCTGTAGTCTCCTGTCTTCCCTACCCGCCTTCCCCACAGTATAACTTTGCCCACCTTCCATACCTCTGGGAATAGGCATGATGACTGATTTTTAAAAACTGATCCACTATATTTTCACGTATATATTTTATCTAAGATAAATGTTATTTTTGCAAAAAAAGAGTTTTTAAATGAGAAATTTACTTTTTAAAAATGCATTTTAAATTTGACGCCAAAACGATAAAATAGTAATGGCGTCTATCTATGACATCATCGATTCGTAAATACCATTTATACTACACTGCGACCCGTGTGATCTGTGGATTCTGTGGTAAAAACGTCAAACTTCAAACATTTTGCATGTTAAAAGAGGGTGGTTGAAAAAGTTTATTTTGTTTTTACTTATTTTGTGCGATTATAATAGTTATCATAGTCATGAATCCTAATGTGTATCGATGGTGTGCAGTTCCAAAATGTAAGAATATATCAATACAAACTCCGAACAACATATTTGTTTACGTTCCAATGTCAATGTCAACAATATTTACGAAAGTACGACGTCACTCTCTTCTGATTGGTGTTTCAGCTAATATGGCGGATTGTTAAAATTAGTGCTTATATTTTTACTAAAATAAATGTAATCACACATGTGATATAAAAATGAGTAAATTCTTTAGAATCTCCGTATCTAATATAATTATAACAAATCAATATTTTAGTGATTTTTACTGACTGTCATCATGCCTATTCTTCCTCCTTCAGTATTTTGCTTAAGAGCTCCGAAAAATACTCCCCATTCTCCTCCAGTAACCTCTTTATTACATCCCCTTTCAAGCCATCCTCCAGGGGCTTTTCTAACTTTGATGCCTCTCCCCTCCTTCGCTACCTCCCACTTCTCTACCAACCGTATTCCCCTTATTTTACCAGCCACCCAACAATCCCGTCCTTCTCGACTCATGACCTCCCCTCTTCCTTCTTCCATCGTGAATAGTTTTTCTATAATCCTTTCCTCCGCTATTTTATATGCCTTACCCCACGGATTGTTTTCCAGCTCCCCCAGTAACTCCTCCCACTTTTTTCTTTTCTCTCTTTCCACCCTCTACCTTATACCTCTACCCTTTACCCCATCCCTTCCCCACAACATTCTTCTCCGTTCTTGCTTACATTCCTTCAACAACTCCTCTATTTCTTTATTCCACCAGTAATCACTATTCCATGCGCGCCTGTTGTCACCCTTTCCCTCTTATTACATCATACAACTCATTCACGTCATCTCCGAGACCCCTTTCTATCTCCTTTCTATCTCCTTTCCAGCCATTCGTCCCCCCGAACCCCAAGGTCCGTCATAAAAATCATCTTCAAATCATGGTGTGATTCTAACTATATGTGCTTTAACGTTTCTAAAACCAAAGTGTTATCAATAGTAATACCACTAGTGACTGAATTTTCACTTATATAACAAGAGCTTAAATTAATTTCGGAAATTTTTTGAGGAAACGAATTGTTTGAAAATTTTCCCCTCTCGCGAAGCTAATATAGTGAAGGTTAACGAACTCAAACAATTTTGTGAGTGTGTAGTAGACGTAAATGGGTTGCATTGAATTCATTTTAAGGATGTCCTATTTATTATGTATAACCAATCACGGTGGTTTAAATAATAATAAATTTGAAATCAGTCAAACAGTTGTCCACGCCCACATTTTTAATGTTACACAGAGAGGGATGATATTGAGTGATTGTGTATTATACAGTACGGTTTTATTTGTTTTTTATTGCAACCTTTTTACTGATTCCTTTTTTGTGGATTTGGATTTAGAATTTTGTTTTTTGATTGTGACTATTTACTGGATTTTCTTATTCTACGACGACATTGGCACGGATTTTGGTTGTCTATTTAAATACTGCGATATTTTAATTTTAAGGTATCAAATAAAATATTAAGGTTTAGACTTGCGCTTTTCGCTAATTTCTTTATTTTTTTATCCTCTTTTCACCTAAATAAAAAAAAGCATCATTACATTTGAAATTTTCGAGAAAAATAAAAAAATAATCGACTTTTTTACATAGAACTCCCTAGCGCGGAGACAAAATTGTGTAATTTTGGTATTTTTGTTATGCATCTGATTAAACAGAAGAAACTCTTTTAAATGACGCCAAAATCATTGAAATCGGTTAAAAAACAAACAAAAAATAACAAGTTTGACCCTTCCCCCACTCCCCCATTTGAAGAGTATTGGCAAAAAGTCCCTAACCAAAATTTTTCATAATCTCATTGAGATTTCAAAAATTGTATTTTTAGTATACCTTTTTTAGTATATCTCTTTCGGAGATAATCATAATATTATGTTTTTGAGTGTTCGTTGCACCCCGTAGCGGACGACTTTCAAACTTGACAAAATATTTCCAGCACTTTTTCATGATCGATTTTGTTATAATTTTTTTTCTTTTGCAATAAACTACATCGCAGACCTTAGTGGGATAAAACTATATTACAATTAATTTATTCGTTTATTTTTAATGAGTTTTTAAAACTCTTTAACACCCCCTTAACATAAGCCAATAAGTTTAATATAAATATAAATATAAATGTTTTTGCCAATTTTTGTTTAAATTTGACATCTATTTCTTTTTTAAAAAACAATTATTTCGGAACAACACCACAGAACTGGTTACGCCACCACCTCTTCCAAGGGTTTTTTCTTATTATTACTTTTTATTCCTTAGTAAAGTAAGTAATTGTAGGCGTTTTAAAAATTGCCACTCCTATCTTGTTGAAGCAGGGTGTTTTTATAACTTCGGTAGGTAAAGGAAATTCACATTTAACATAAATTATACAACTATACACAAAAACACCAAACTACATTGAATAAATAATTGCATCTAAGAGAGATAGAGAATATGTAATAGAATTTTAAGAATAATAAAAAACTCTTCGTTTCAACGTAACTTCCACGTTTATTTGAAAAAATATGTTTTAAATCACAATGACGGCCGTTTCGCTAAGAAGCATCGTCAGATTGACATTTAAGATGGACTTTCAAAAAGTAAGAGTTAGTACAATAAATTTAATAGAATTTTGGTGAAGATTTGCATTTTTATTAATGAAGGGATTGATAGTAGATAGATGTACCGAGATTTAGAATTTAAGATCCTCTAGAGGGCTGGGGTATCATCCAAAACATAACCAAGCATATAACATAAATATACACAGCAAACTTCATCGAGGATCGCCATAGTTCATAGATTACCTTCGTTCCCACTTTAGCCAATGAGGAGAAAGGACTCTGTTTAGTATCAGCAGGTTAGATAAATTTGAATTATAACTGTATTTATTGTAATAGTTAGTTTTAGTTTAAGTAAATCAACAAATAAGGAATTTATTTGGCTTATAGTAGTTAGTAAAATTCAAACATAATTTAACAGTTATTGATATACATTTAATAATAATTTTGTTTCGTAGAACCAGAGTAACTAGAAAGGACAAGATAAGAAACGAGAAGATCAGGGAAGAGCTAAATGTAGAATCAATTTTGAAGTTCGTTGAAAACAAACAACTAAACTGGTGGGGACACCTACAAAGGATGGGTGAAAATAGATAGGTAAAAAATATATGGGAAGCAAAAATAATGAATAAAAGAGATAGATGGGATGGGAGTCCATTATCACAAAAAGTATAGAACAAAGAGGAGAAACAATAAGACAAGTAAGAAGAACAGCAATGGACAAAAAAAATGGAAGAAATATATATATATATATATATATATATATATAATTTTTTCATGACCAAATAATTTGTAATTATGTTTTGATAAAAGGCCTTATTAGTAATTAATTAATAGATAAAAAAGAAAATTAGGTTTATTCTTCATTTAGAAAATTTGGAATTGTTTTTGATTAAATTTCTGTTTTAAATTTTTTTTTATTGTTATAATAAATTGTGACTAAGTAATTTCTTTAATTTACCTGCTACTAACAGAAACATTCCATTAATGTCCGCCTGAGATAAAGGAGCTCTTGCTAAGTACAAACATTAATTGATATAGAATCAATTTTCAATAAATTACAAAAAATATTGAAATATTTGTAATTTATATGTGTTATATGTGTTTTTTTTGTATTTTAAACAGCTTTGCCTACAAATTTAAAATTTTTTTAAAATAAAATTCATCATTTTATTTTTTTATACTCGTAGCAACATTAACAGTAGCAATGCTTTAATGTGATTCCTTCTAAACAGTTTCTTTTTTGTAATTTAAGTAAAAGTACTGACCTAGTTTGGTCGTTTGTTAAAGCCATTTTCTTATCTTTATTATCTTTGTTAAAGATGATAAGAAAACATCAGTTTTAATGTGTAATTAGTAACATTCTCGTTAACTAGAAACATTTACTATTTAGTGTTGCTTGGTGACTTTATATATAACTCTTCCTATTTTTACAGACTTTTCAGATAAAAAAATCCACCTTTAATAACTTTCGTAATACTGGTATTTAGGAAAAATCCAAAAAGACGTCAGTTTATGGTGGAAGGGCTTATTTAAACTTTCTGGAAAAGCCACCCCCTCACCCCTAGCAACATCCCTTTTTTTTAAATTACTTCTCATATTTTTTAAGTAAAATTTGGATACTCCTCTTTGAGCTGATTTCAAAAATGTGTAACACTTCTAGTTTAAAGTTGTTAGTTTATGAGATAAACAATTTTTCTTTTAATAGCACAAATTTTACTTATTTTTTACTTTCACCTTATTTGCCTGTAATTAGATGGGTTGTAAAACTCTTTAATCTTTTTAACTGTGCTATTTATTCTACTTCAAAAATCCAAACAAAAGCTCTACTTTTTATTATAAAGTTTGACATTAGCTTTATTCGGGTTTTGTTTTTCGGACGGTTTGAGAACGATTTGCTGACTGCGCACAACTGGATACAAGTTATAAAGGTGGATACTTTTACCTGAAAAGCAATGTATACATTTTTCCGTTGTTGATTCTACATTATAAAGGCAAAAAACCTACACTTGAATCGCTGAAAGATTACCCGTGCGTCACGATCCAACGATCATATATCACCGACACCTTTTCTATAAATATAAAACGATAATATTAAATTATAAACTGTTGTCTTCTCTATCCTATTCGTATGCTTACATACAATGACGCACGGGTAATCTTTCAGCGTTTCAAGTGTACATTTCTCTTCAGCCATATGCGTTTCATCATTATTTTATTGTTCTAAGCGAATTTTTACACCAATCCTGATGACGTTTTTATATCCGTTGAACATGTTTCGATTACTAAATATAAAATTAGTCTAATAATAGTTTTCTTAATTCATTGCTCATTTTATGAATATTTTTTGTATAAATAATTTCCAATATTATTTACAAAATGATGCCGACAAAACTTTACAACCATTGTCTGTTTTAACACAATTATCTTTCTAAGTCAATGTCAAATATTAATTCAAGGGAATGTCGTAGACACTGCGGTCGATATGCATCGAATAAATGTTGTTTAGATTCATTAAGTAATGTTAGTCGAGTCGAGAAGTGAGTTTCCTGCGAAAAAGAGTTAGATTAAATTAAAAATATGGGGTTTGGTTTATCAGACTTAGAATTATTCTGACAAAGGGAAATTTTTAAATTTTCTTCCCTTAAAAATTTCAATTTCAACTAGTTTAGTACGATCGTATTCATTAAAATGGTAATAGTATCTAAATATTTAAGATAAGATACTTAGCTACTTAATTGACATTAACATAACTGACATTAATTTTGCATTTAATATTTCTCATTTCCTAAGTTAGTAGGAAGTTTTAATTTTAGCGCCAAGTAATAACCAATATTGAAGTGTGTTTAATAGTCAACATTGTCAGATTTTAAAAGTGTCAATCACAGATCACAGATATCGATAACAAAGGGCCAATTTGATAAAAAAATTATTTGTACAGTTGAACTGCGGATTTTCCATTTTTTAACTTTTTTGTTAACATAAACAAATAAGAAAACTTTCGTACATTTTTACTGCAAAATGTTGTTAACCGTATAAATAATAATAAGCTATTATAGAAACAAAACTTTAGATAGATTATTTAAACTATAACAGATTTTATTTTAAGTTAATTAGTAACTTTAACAAAAATCAACTTATATTTTTTTCTATATCGGGGTTATATTCCTTTGTAGATAGGACTACAATTTTGTCAGATTTATCTTATATATTATAAAAAATTTATTTTCTTACGTCTGCTTTATTTGGTGTTGGCATAATGGCGCTACAACGGCACCCCATTTTAAACGTTAAATTAACATTATAAATAATGGAGCTACAACTCCGGCGATTAAGACTTTCTTTTGTAAAACTTTCTCCTCTATTAGGATCTTTTTTTTAAATTTGTGCTATCTTTAATAATTTCATAGTTACTGCCAGAAACTTCTCGACTAGACGATATTGGGATAAACTTAAAATATTAGCTCCCTATATTTAATTTAAACATTGATTGTGGTAACTTTTACTTTGTGGATGTCCATCTTACTAAACAATAAATAACTGAACGGTTGAATCAAACTTCCACTATTTATTCGAAAAATACGTTTTAAAATGCAATTACAGCTGTTCCGCTAAAAACTAGCATCCTCAGATTGACATAAAGTTACATTTTGTTTGTTTGTAGCTAGGTACTTGATGTTGATAAGTAGTTAAGCCTAGACCAAGTAAGGAAGTAATGACATAACAATATTAAAGCCTAGATGTTAATAGCCCTAAGTGATTATCCTGGATGTATTTCCCTCTAAGATCAGTATAACTGTGCAATGATATAGAAAAACCAGGAAAAAACTGTCATGCTGATCTTTACAATAACTTAATATATTTATGTTACAATAATTTCTTATCTATGTATAAAATAAAGACTCAATCAAAGTAAACATTTTAATAGTGGAGAACTTCCAAGATTTATTTGTTCATTAACTACTTTAAATTGTTGATCTGCTAGATGTGATTTAATTTCAAGTTCTTCTAGAAAATCTAAATTTTGTTTAGTATATGAATGTCATTGGTGTGTATGAGTGAGTCTGGATATTCAAGTAGGTGTTTTGCATAGTTCGACGTATCTGGTTGTTGTAATCTATATGCTCTTAAGTGTTCATTAAATCTTATTTTAAAATTTCTGTGTGTTTGACCTATATATACTGCATTACATTTTGAACAATTAATTTTGTAAACACCAGATTTTTTTAATCTATGTAATTTTGTTTTCACATTTAACAATTTGGTTCCAAAATTATTTTGTGTTTTAAATGTTTAATGTTAATGCTGATGTTGCCGAAGTTATTATTTTAGAAATGGCATTGGAAACATTTCCACAATATGTAATACTTTTATAGCTTTTATTTCTTTAGTTTGTTTTGGAAATATTAGTTCTAGTGACATTTTTTGTTCTTTCTTATTAATTCATTTATTTATCAAATGTATTGGTAGCCATTAGATGTAGCTATTTATTTTATGAGCTCAATTTCTTTATTAAAATTATTTTTGTTCATTGGAATTAAAAATGCTCTATGTATCATGGAATTATAAGCTGCTAATTTATGTGATAGAGGATGATTTGCATTATATGGTATGGTTACATCTGTTTGTGTAGGTTTTCTCTATATTGAATAATTTAATGAATTATAGACTTTTTCAATTCTTAAATCTAGAAAATTAATTGCAAGGTATTAAAAAATATATCTAACTGACGTTCGCTACCTACAAAACTTGCTAAAACATCATCAACATATCTATACTAAAATACAATATTGTTTTTATAACTAGAATTAAAGATTTTGTTTTTTCTAAATTATCCATAAATATATTTGCTAAAATTGGAGAATTAGGACTTCCCACGGGAAGACACCCTCATTTTGAATATAAAAGTAAAATAATTTTGACTAATGCATACATCAAATAGATCAATTATGTCTGATATTATACCTGGATACTAGAACTATACATTCTTTAGGAGGTATTTTTAAGAACATATTGGTTACGTCAAACGATACTAATTTAGTAATATTTTGTAAACTGTTCACTTATTTCTGCGTTTGACTTATTCTGCTTACTATTATTACACTGATTTTTAAAGCAACAGCTACACCCTAAAATAATAAAAAATTTGGTAAAGTAAATTAATAATATTTTGTTCGTATATTACATCTTGCACTGCGTTTAAGGGTAACAAAGGTCCATTATTCTTCCTTTCTTCTTCAAAATAGTTAACTAATGAAGCCACAAGTTCTTTGCATCGACTATTTAGCTGTTTGGGCATTTTGACAAACAAAAAATAAAATGTTTTGTTATTTTGAAAACAAATTTTTGTAAAAAGTCACAGAATACTAACAGAAAACTTAACAAACGACGCGGCAACATAACAATATTTCTGGCAGTGACCAATATTTCGTCATTAATTATTGGGCTCTTCATGAATATTTTAACAAAAAATTTTACAATGAAGACGTCTAAATCCAAAAAAGCTATATTGTATATACATTATTTTGCTACAAAAGCCTTTTTTTATTTATTGGGTTATTTTTAAAAGTGATTGTTTACCAAACTTAAATAACATACACTTTTCTATAGAAATGTAGCCACACATATAATAGAATTACGACCTTGGTGACGTGCACGCAACTTTATTTGGCTTTAATTATACTTAGTTTTTATCAAGATTTTATACCTTTTTTTAGTTATGCCTTCACTAAGTTTAAAAACGGTACATTGCTAACAAGAACCCCTCTTTGTTAAATTAAGAATACAAATCGGTCTATTGCAGATCCACAGTTAATAGTTCAGAATACTGTTAAAAATTATTCAAGTTTGCTTTCGTTTTTTTCTAAGTCTAAATTATAAAATCCGAGAAAAAAACTATATAATTCAAAATTAAATAATTTCTCGTATTTGTTTATTGATCCTTTTTAATTATCAATGTTTTAATTACTTTTATCAATTAGCTGTTAATTTATTTTTCAATAAACTTAATTTAAATTGTTGTCTTATTTTCAGGTGTATCTATTAAATTTCCTTCTGCTTATCATTTCCTTCCTCACCTCTTAGACAATCCAAATAGTCTGAAGTTAGCTTATTTGATGTCCAAAAATAGGGAAGGTGTGTCATTGGTGTTAGGAATACCAACTGTTAGACGAGAGAAGTACAGCTATTTAATGGACACATTGCAAAATCTTATTGAAGGATTGACTGAAAGTGAGGCTAACGATACCATGATTGTCATACTCGTGGCAGAGGTAAATGAAAAAACTTTTTGTTTTCTGCAGTTTCCAAGTTCTGAATTTCTGATTTTCAGTATTTTTAAATTTGGCAACATTTACATCTCCATCATTAGTACTTTCAAAAGATATTTTCATTAGCTTTGTTCGGGTTTACTTGATTACTGTTTTCAAACTGTCAGGATTCTGCGCACTAAAAAATCCTGTGCTCGGGTTTTTCTTGTACGGTTTTTGAACCGTTCTATAATTTTAGTTTGGTGTTTGGGTTTTATTTCTGACTGTTTTCGGACGATTTAAAAACTGTCAAATCAGTCCAAGGTTAAAAGTAAGAATCTTTCGTGGACTAATGGACGCATGCGCTTGGTAATTTGTCAGTCATTGTTTGTAGTGTGCATTTTAAATTCAAGTTATTCTTGGTATTTTAATTTTTTTAGTGTATTATTATGGATTTATTGGCAGATTCATCCTCATCTTTTTCATCATCAAGTGATGATGGATTGGAGATGGTAGCAAATCTTTTTTTAACCGGATTATTACAGAAAAAAGTAAAAAATGAGAATTATGCCAAAGAAACAGTACCCCTATATAGTGATGAACAGTTTCTCCAACATTTTAGGTTGGTGGACAAAATAATTTACTTTTTGTATCAGATATTAAAAAATAGGGCGTTCGGGCTTTTTCATTTGTTGATAGTTTTCAAACCGTACATAAATAGTCCTTGGACTTAGTCTACTGCACATCCAGTTGTGCACAGTCAGCAAATCATTCTCAAATCGTCCGAAAAACGAAACCCGAATAAAGCTACTAATAATCTCAAACTGTATTTCTTCTTTATTTATATCATAAATAATATAAACCCTTATTTTACAGACCGCTATGGAGTATGTTCTTCAGATTGCCAAGGAAGTGGAATTAAAGTGAGTTTATTACCTGTTTCTGTATTTTACTGCAGTAAAATTTTATTTTTTCTAATAATATTATCAAGAATAAATCATGAAATAATTGTTTGTTGCTATGAGTACTTTAAGCAATAAATATATTCGTCGGTCTTTTAGTTAATGTTTATTTATAAGCGAACAATAGAATTCAACACATGTAACAATGTACTGGAGTTAGTACGTGCTGATGTTAACACATTTATGTTTGGTTTTCATTGGAACTAAATTATTAATATTATTCAATATTAACTGTTAATAAGAATATTAATATGATATTACATGACAGAGCCGGATGCAAAACCATAAATTTGTATGTAAACAATATTTTATAAAAGTAAAGTTAAACTATGTTAACAATTACTTTATAATTTAATAGAGGTTAATAGAGGTTTTCATCACTTTTAATGAAATAAAATAAGATTGTATTAAAATTTGTCTAGAAAATTCACCTGGAGGCAGCTCTCTTATACGTTATAGACCAAGACCGAACTCACTCTCAAAATAGACTGCTAATGGTAACCTATATTTCTGCTACTGCAAAAATTCATCCAAATTAAATTTATAAAAATGTGTCTGCGCAATATGCAGAAGGCTCAAATACTGTCATTTCAGACGTTGACACAAAAGTACAAACATTAATCATAAGCGTAGTTGGCTTGAAAGTTATTGTTGAAAATATTAGATGTTTTTTTACCTTGGTGTAAGAATTCTTCGTTGAATCAACTTATTAATATAAGTACTTGGGTGCCCGAGCTGTGCTAGGTATTAATCAAATTATTACTATGTTTCGCAGATTTCTCTATGAAAACGAAGTATTTTACCTGATATCCCAAAAAAATATTGCTGAAAACTGTTTAAAAGCAAAGCCTTTACTGGCAAGTACTAAGAAGAAATCGATGATCCATCTTCTGTTCAATTTGCGTCGTCGACTGTTGTACCTTGGGATGTAGGCGGTAAATTCGAAAACTTCCATTTGTGTTCGGATGTTATCTCCGTACCAATCATCTGTAAAACTGTTATTTTATGCATTTTTGTTCATCTAATCATTTTTATGAATTGCAGTCAACGTAATTCAAACGACAATTATAATATTGACTAGTGATGAGCAAATGCAAGACCAAGACCAAGACCAGGTTAGTCTTGGTCTTGTTCTTGGTCTTGCATACAAGGTCTTGGTCTTGGTCTTGCAGTCAAATAAGCAATCTTGGCCTTGGTCTTGTTCTTGCAGGGTCGTCTTGGTCTTGGTCTTGCACCAAGACTCTTGCAAGTCTTGCACTTTTTTTTAGATTTACTGGGGTCCATTTTTACAAAAAAAAAAGGAAAAAAAGGTTTTTAAAATCATTAGAAGTAAAGAAAGATTAAATGAAAAAGATAGTATTTTTCACAATAAAAATTTTGTTTTCTTTATATTACATTGTAGCGATAAATCAAGTATGAAATAGTTATTATAACAAGTGCGGAAAAGTTAATTTCCGCAAGAGTTAGGATCGATATTTTTTCATAAGCAAAATCACTTCGAAAATTATTTAGATACATGAAAAGATGCGATTGTGACAATTAAATCTTTCATAGTGTCAATAAATACACGCGCGACTGTATCTATAGCAACCCTACTTAAACAAGTGAGTTTGATGTTGCTTTGAGTAAGGTTTACAGGGGTGATTTAATAAAATAAGATTTTTTTAAAAACAAACATTTTAAAAATCCCCATTTTCATGTAAAATAATCTTAATTTTTGTACTATTTGTATGTAGTCCAACAAGATAAAGATAATAATACAATAATTTGTCAAAAAGGTTATCCGAAAACATCTCTAATTAATAAAAAAAATGGGTGCAGGAAAAAATCTTACCCGCACTCCGTGCGGGAAAGAGGTATTGACTGAATTAAAATGTAGAATTTTTTTTTATTTTTTATTCATTTTGACAATTTTTTTAGAATATAGTTTTAAAATGTGTCAATGATAATAATATATAGAATCAGACGTGAAAATCTAACATTTAATAATTTTATTTATGAGTTTGAAAATATAATATGAATATTAAAGTCACTGAATTTTGCGTCTCTCTATCAAAAATTATTCTTTGCAGGCCTATTAGCTGGGATTTGAAATAAACTAAAACTATGTTTGGTGTTGATGAATAAAAACAATAGGTAGAATACATTACCAATAATAGAGCTTATGTCAATATTTTAGAAAGATATATTTTAACAACAACTAAATACTAAGTTTTCACAACTGTTAGAAAAAAGTACCTACTATATGTATAAATATTACAAAATATTTTTTTCTTTTGATTCAAATAATGAAAAACAAAAATAGGACAAATGCTTCGAATAGATATAGGTAAAAACTATTTTAGTTTCGTTGCCCAACAATTGATACACAGTAACCAGACAAAAAATCACGTGCCATTTTTGCCAAGTCAAATGTTTCATCATATGTTTGAAGGTGACGACATATTAAGATTTCGTAGACGCCTTCAGTTTTCCATTTCTTAAAAATCTTACTTTTTTCTGACCTTTTCGTTTCTTCTTCCGATGAAGGCTTATCTTCCAAAAATATTATCACTGCCAAGTCCAAATCATCCATTTTTTGCTTTTAACACAAAAACAATCTAATTATTGTCAAATAATGAAACTAAACACAAGATATAAAACAAACTATAAACACACAAAACGAAAGCAAATACAAAAATGGATTTAGACGGTCAATAACGATAAACTCTTACTTTACATCTGTGCTCACCGATAGCGGCCGTCTTGAACGGTCGTCAAATTACGGCCGCTTTATTGCGGCACCGCTATCCTAGGAAACCAAAGCTTTAGAGATTAAAATAATCCATGGCTGCTTTATTTTTCGGTTTATATGTTTAAAAGACGCCAGACCACAAGACTCTTGAAGGCTTGGTCTTGCGTATATCTTGCAATGCTAAGTCTTGGTCTTGCATAAGTCTTGCACTGCTCGGTCTTGGTCTTGATCTTGCAGCCTGAAGTTGGTCTTGGTCTTGCATTTTCTGCAAGACCAAGATCAAGACCGCAAGACCAAGATCAAGACCGCAAGACCAAGACCAGTCTCGCTCATCACTATTTTTGCTTAGGTACTGTCTTATTGTAAAGACTGAAACGGGTAATACATTAGTATTACCTATAGGTACTCTAATTTTTGCAATAAATCAAAAAACATTTTTAGATAGATAATGAAGAGACCTTTCAAATGATATATTACTAGCCCATACTTCCCATTTAAAAAATTGAGGATTGTAATTGTCACTCTAAGGGGGTTAAAGGTAGGGTTCAAATTTTCACTTTAAAGAATGTCAATTGTATTTAAATTTGACGTCTTTCGGGATTTTCTATAAATATGTACAGTAACCAAAATAATGAATTTATTCCATTTGGCTTTTCCACACTGTATATAATATAGAGGTGTTTCCCAAGTAGATAATTTTTGTTGAAATTTTTATGGGTTTTTACTTTTTTTTGGTTTTTCCTTAATCCCAACTTTCGTAAAAATGATCTTTCTTCTGAAAGACCACAAGCAGTATCATTTAATTTAAATAAAGTTGGTGCTTACTTCTTATTCTTCAGTAGAAATAAGGACAAAATGTGAAAAACCAAAAAATGTTGCTTGAATAATGAAGAAAAATTTCAATACATTTTTAGTGAATGCATGTATATTTGTTGATAGGTTTCCTCTTCAAGTTGAGACCGGACTTATAGAAATAATAGCTCCCTCTGCTGGATATTATCCTCCATTAGATAAACTTCGAATAACTCTGGGAGATTCTCCAGAACGTGTCAAATGGAGGTCTAAGCAAAATTTGGATTATGCCTTTTTAATGGCGTACTGCCAAACCAAAGGTAAATATTATTAGATTTTTTCTTATAATTTCATTATTGACAATTTTTTATTTGTATAATGTTTAAGTGCTAAAAGTGATATTTTTTGTTTGAAGTTAAAACCAATGTTACTAGTTAGTATAATTTCATTGAACATTAATGTTTCTTTCCATTTTTTGAGATACAATAGGAATTTAATACAATTTGTCTGATGAAAGTACTGAGACAGACTGGTAATACAATCTCAAATACTAATAGAATATTACTAAGAACATTAAAGATAAAACTGTTTAACAAAACTTTCACTTTTTAGTAAAAAAATTGCTTTTTTACTCAATGATATGTGTTTCGATAAAAACTAGCATCATCAGATTGACATATTGGAGTGTTTGTTTGTACCTAGGTATTATTATCCTCAATTTATATAAAAAACTAGCTGACCCTGTGAACTTCGTATTACCGGAAAAAAATTTTTTACAACTTTTGATTCGTGAGTATCAACCAATCCTATCATAGGATGATAGAAATGGAAACTTTGACAACGAAGTAGGTACAATGGCACACCCACGAATACATATAACAAGGAAACTCCTATGCCGAGCTATAAGCGCCCGTGGCTGAATTTACAGCTCCTGGGCCGAGTCTAGTCCACGGTTGTTGCGTACTTTGTACTGCGCATCAGTTCGAACATCATACGATCATAACTATTCGAAAACACATGCGGTTGGTTATCTCGCTCGCACAAAGAAAAAGACAGCCTGTTGCGCAGTACGGAGTACGCAACGACCGAGAATTTAACCCTGCCCAGATAGGCGCCTTTTCTCCTGCTACCCTCTCCACTCGAGTTTCACATCCTTGTTATATGTATTCGTGGGCACACCTTTTCCTTCAAACGATCTAATGTAATTTTTACTGTCAAATGTCATTTTAGCTGTCAACTGTCATTTTTCCGCTACCAACTGTAATTTTTCAGCTGTCAACTGTCATTTTTGACATTCGAATATCATTTATAACTGTCTTATGTCAATTTTTACTCTTAAATGTGTTTTTTAACTGTCTTATGTAATTTTTTTACTCTCAAAGGTCATTTTTTAGTTGCCAACTGTCATTTTTAGCTGTCAACTGTCATTTTTAATTTTAAAGATCATTTTCCAGCTATCAATTGTTAAAAGTCATATTTAACTGTCAAATCTCATTGTCAGCAATTAATGGTAGATGTAATGAAATTTAAAAATGGTATACTTTGTATGTATTTTGTTTCTGCGAACCTCGCTGCGCTCGGCACGCAGTGATGGGTTTTTAAAATATAGTCTGTATGAAAATGATGTAGTTGATAAAACTATGTAAGATACTGTAAATTTAGTGAAAAAATAATAGTGTATCATTCATTTTTAAAAATTTGTGAATTTTAAATACTTTTAACCTTTAACTATTTAAAAAAAATGTATTTAAAAATAAATTTGGAAAATGTAACTGTTAAATACCATTTCTATTGATGAGATGGGTAATTAGATAGTAAAGATTATTCTTAATTTACATAATAATTATAATATACACTTGAATCGCTGAAAGATTACCCGTGCGTCACGATTTAACGATCATATCACCGATACCTTTTCTATGTGCTGTCCTTTTCTATAAATATCAAACGATAATATTAAATTATAAACTATTGTCTTCTCTATCCTATTCGTATGCTTACATACAATGACGCACGGGTAATCTTTCAGCGTTTCAAGTGTACTTAATTATGGACTCTGACCATAATACTATATAAATAATTATAAAAAACTCAATCACACTTTAACACAAATTTTGACAATGCCACACCCTTTTCTTCAAACGATCTAATGATGTTTATAAATGGCTTTGTTCATTTGTTATTGGATCGGCCAACGAAAATACCATGTGCATAAAACATTTTTTAACGATTTAACCAAATATCATAGGATGACCGAAATGAAAACTTTGACAACGAAGTACAATGACACCCTTTCCTTCAAACGATATAATGTAATTTTTAATGTCAAATGTCATTTTAGATGTCAACTGTCATTTTTCCGCTACCAACTGTAATTTTTCAGCTGTCAACTGTCATTTTTGACATTCGAATATCATTTATAACTGTCTTATGTCAATTTTTACTCAAATATAAACAATTGGTTTTTTTTAGCTGAATTTTCGGATTTTCCATTTTTTTTTTCTAAACCATCCCTAATTTATGGCAAAAAAAAAAAATTTTGAAAATCGGTCTTGCCGTTTTTGAGTTTTTGCGATACTAACGCACAGCAATTCATTTTTATATATAAAAAAATAGTTTGTCTTTAATAGTTTCTTTAATAAACTATGCAAAACACGTTCTTGGACATCCATACTCAGTCATACACACCAATGACATTCAAATACTAAATATTTATGATCAAAAACAATTCAGATCCACAATTTAAAGTTGTTAATGAACAAATAAATCTTGAAAGTTCTCCACTATTAAACTGTTTACTTTGATTGAGTCTTCATTTCATACATAGATAAAACGTAATTGTAACAGAAATATATTTAAGTTATTGTAAAGATCAGCATGATATAGTTTTTTCCTGGTTTTTCTATACCATTGCACAGTTATATTGATCTTAGAGGGAAATACATCCAGGATAATCCCTTAGGGCTAATAACATCTAGACTTTAATATTGTTATGTCTTATTACTTCCATACTTGGTCTAGCCTTACCTACTTAATCAACATCAGGTACCTAGCTACAAACAAACAAAATGTAATTTCAATATGTCAATCTGACGATGCTAGTTATTTAGCGAAACAGCTGTAATTGTAATTTTAAACCTAATTTTTTCTATTAAACTTGGAGGTTGAGTTAAAATAAGAGTTTTTGTATATAAAAATTGTTATTATAATATTAATAATATTTTTAGTTTTCAAATACAGTCAGTAAATCTAGGGAGCAGCTCATCATGGATTTTTGTTTACAAATTTGTGATCGCTTTAAAATGTAAATAGTTTCGTCTCTTTATGTATATGACATATTAACAATATTTTTTATCTGGTTTATTTTTGTCTATAGGTACGTTCTATGTTCAATTAGAAGACGATATTTTAGCAAAACCATCGTACACATCAATAATGAAAAAATTTGCAATAGAAAAAACTGCCAAAAAACAACCATGGATTGTGTTGGATTTTTGTCAACTTGGCTTTATTGGTGAGTTTTATTATTTTAATTTAATATGATATTAACATTATTAATATTAATATACTATTTTCAGGAAAATTGTTCAAAACTGCAGAACTTCCTTGGTTAATCCAGTTTTTCCACATGTTTTTTAACGACAAACCCGTGGATTGGTTACTTGATTATTTAATTACCACAAAAGTTTGTAACTGGGAAAATGTAAGTCGTAGAATTTATTATTTTATATGCTATATACATTTTATATTTTAGGATAACTGTAAGGCGGACAAAGCCAAAGTATGGATACATTACAAACCTTCACTTTTTCAGCACATTGGAATGCATTCATCACTTAAAGGAAAAGTACAGAAGTTAAAGGTCTGTAAATTTTATTACCTGTTTAAAATTAAAACTTTTTTGAAACAGCGGCTCATCAATGACGAAACTCACATCAACTGTGGCCTCACTACTTTTTGGCGAGCTCTGTCTGCAATGGGCTTTAAATATCACAAAATTGACAAGAGACAAATAATAATGGAATCCACACGTTTAATAAACTCGCGCGGCGTTCTGAATATATAACGTCAATAAGAAAATACCGATCTGAAAATCGGCCAACACTCTACCTCGACGAGACGTGGTTTGACATGCATGACACCCCTTCCAAAGGATGGTCTGATTCCTTTGATAAGTGTAAAATAAAAGCACCATCAAATAAAGGGAAGACAATCACAATATTACATATAGGGTCAGAAAATGGTTGGATCCCAAACGCTATTTGGCTTTCTGCCAAAAATATTAAGGACTCTTGTGTTGATTATCACGAAGATACGACAGCAGAGCTTTTTGAAGATTGGTTTAAAAATTGTCTCTTACCCAACATTCCTCCAAACAGCGTTATAGTAATGGACAACGCAAGCTATCATAGTCGACAATTGCAAAAAATTCCTGGCTCAAGAGATCTGCTGATGGCGTCCATTTTGGTAGCTTCAACCTTTTTGCGGTATTTCTCAGTGATTCTTCATGTCTCTGCTCCATAGAATAGGCTGCTAATAACCATGGTTTCGTAGATGTTAAATTTCCGTGTCTTTAATATTTCTTTGCTCCAGAGGATTAGATTTAGACATGTTATAGCTCTTCGTACTTGTGTGATTCTACGCTCGATTTGGCGATCATCTTTACCCGAACGATCGAAAATAACGCTCTGGTATTTGTAATCGTCGCGAGAACTTATTTCTTGGTTGTCGCTAGCATTTCCCCCCATTTCCTGTATTCTTCGGTAAGCTTTCTCATCATGAATTCCATATCATCAAGCCGTTTGAGATCACCACATGGTCATCTGTAAATTGGAGCGTATATATGCAATCCTGCTCATTAAGTTGTATCCCCATTCCCTTGACATCGCGTCTCCATTGTCTAAGGGCTGCTGAGATATAGATCTTAAACAATGTTGGGGAAATGCAACATCCCTTTGAGTTTGAGCCTTTATATAGATCTTTCAGACGCGCACTAATGTGTGTTGTATGTTGGATGTGCTGAGGACTTCCCATAGCTTAGTTAGAGATGCTAGATCTACAACTCAATTTTCCCGAAGCCCGCAGAATATAAAATTAACTGTTCCATAGAATATGTCAATGTTAACTTTATTTTCAGGACAAACAATTTGGAAAAGTGGCTTTGTTCTTTCCACACGATAATCCTTCAGCAGAGGTATCATCTGGAATAAAACATTACAAACAATATACATTAAACCGAGCTTATCTAGGCGAAACATTTTTTTGGGGTTTGTTACCACAACCAGGCGATCAACTTCTGTTTAAATTAACATCACCGATGGTTTTAAAAAGGTAATGTATTTTTAATATCGGTGTGCTATTTTAAAGTATATTTACTTAATTTGTTGACTTTATTTCTTCTTACCCAAGTAGCATTTCGAGGACGATAACACCCAAATTAGCGTTGTAGTTGGTGTAGAAATTAGTTGCTTATGAAACTACACTACTTATCCCACAGAGCAACGTTGTGTCAAGTTTGGTCATGACTTTATTTCAACTAAGACGTTGACATAACGCTTACTGACTGTTTGGAAACAACTCAGGTGTTGTTCTTTGAGCAACTCAGTTGAATTCAGAAGTAAAAGACAGTCATATAAAATCCATCACTAGTGGTATTTTGTGGACTAGATCACGAATAATGTGACAGGCCAATAATTTTTTCGACAGACGTCAAAATTTGCTTAGTGATCTGTATTGGTTATGTCCAGACCAATCAGAATTGAAAGACAACTGGTATTATTACTTATAATATCACAAGATATTTCCGGAAATTCTTTCCAGGAATAGCTTGCTTGGTATTCGGTAAGAAAATTTCGTACCACAAATCTCTCACAAAACTTCATAATTACTAGTTTAAGCGTCTCTACCATAAAGAAATATAATTTATTTTTATTTGTCCATGGTTTGCACGTTGAGGTTTCAGCGTTTTCTATGGTGTCAGCTGTCAAAAATTTCCACCGACGCGCCACGAAAAAATTTTCGAAATTTTTTTAAAGAATCTTATCGGTTAAAAACTAGATTTGTGAACTTTTCGCAATAGTACCAGCTGTAGTTGGCTTGCGGTCGGTCAGATTAAAAGGAAATTTCGAGTTTTAAGATAGTAAAATGAAATGTGAAACTGATTCTTGATATGTGGTGATTTTCACCAATATTTAAATATGGTATATCATGAGCATAAGAATTTATCATTGTAATGGCAACCTTTTGTTACATTAGCTAATTGTCATTTTGCTTTGTTTTTTCCCACACTAAGTCGATACTAATTATACCTTTTTTAAACAATGATCTAAGACCACAGTCATTATCATTATGTTTTATATCTAATGTTAATGTGAATCAAATTCTATATTATTTTATTTTTTAAATTTTAACCGTTTCTTTTCTTTCAGATTTTATTTTAGAAGTGGAAATGCTGAGCATCCAACGGATAAATTTTACAATACAACAGTTGAAGTTAAACCAGTTCAACCAACGTTGAATAGTAATTGGTCGAATGTAACACAAGACGGTTTTCTTATAGTAGGTAAGCAACACACAATACTTTGGGTACAGTGCGACATCGTTTAAGTGACTGGAAAAATAATATACATTAAAAACTATAAAATTTTATTAAAAATATTCTACTTTTTTATAACATGGCATTAAAAACCAAATTCCACATAGTAATTCTGAACCTATCATCATTGTTGTTAAGCAGCTTAGTACAATTTCTAATCTTAAAACTGGCTGTTGGACTTGCATGTTGTAATAAACTGTACCGCATGTGAGTAGAGTCAGAAATAGAGAAAAAAATGTAATTAATTCTGAAATCCAGAAATTCACAAAATTAAATGTCGATTTTTTACTTATTGCAATATAGAACTAATGGCAGGATTATTTGCGTAGTTCCAAATATTGGTGCTGTTGTCAAAGTAGACCTGTAACCTGTTTTTTATAATAAAATTATTACTACGGTCGTACGCTTCTAATCTGAAAATATAATGAAATAACTCATCGGTTTATTTATTAATAAGCTTTCAATAAAAAAACATATCTATCAATGTTCGTTTCTAATAAAATAATTTGAGGTAAAGTCCATTTCACATCAATTACCTTTGTATAAGAACATCTTTTTTGCCTCTACACTCTTTTTTGAACTGTCTATTCACCGTACTTATCAGACATTTTATTTAAATTCACTCATTTGTTCAAATTCTTTTGTAAAAAAACAACTTAATAGGTCTCGTCGTCAACTAGCACCCCCTAGCGTGAAAAAAATCAAACAGTCTGCCATTAGCTATTATTGGGCCGAGTAGAATTCAATGGGACATCATTGTAATTGTCGCAACGAATAAAATAATTCAGTTTGCATTGTTTTTGTATTATTGTCAGCATAATTATAACAAATTGGTACTTTATTTGTTTTGTTGTATCAGTGATAAACTTAAAACTGTGTTTTTCTATTCAACTAACTGTCATCATTTATTTTATAATCAGAGATATTATGGAAGACATTATGTTATTCGGTATTAAAGATTTTAAATATTATTCTATACAAATGTATCTACCCTGCTACTTAGTTTATATAACCATATCCAAAATAAAATAAAAACACGAGATGAGACCTATAACTAAACAGTTAATTGAACGCTTGCTGTATTTTTCACAAAGATCACCCATACCTATTATAAAAATATTATAATTTAAAATTAAGTTTAACACAAAATACAATCAACGAAAAATCAAAAGTTGTAGAAAACGCAAACTAAAAATAAATACTTAAAACACCAAAATAAAACCACGCAAAAGACTAAACTAAACCGATTTTTTTTACTCGTTGCTAATATGAAATTGACATATGAGAGCGCCATCTATGGAATTCTACTTTTCCCAATTATGAAGAAATGTATTTGTTCAATGTATTGAGTTAAACAAGCAAATAACCAGAAAACCCATGAAAGAAATTTGCATTTTAACTATTGTTTTAAAAGTTTCTTTTATTCTACTAATAAAATTTAGTTCCTTTTCCTATTAAAGTTTATTTTTCGCAAAATAATATCATTGCAATAGGTATTATAACATAAGCAATTTAAAAAAGCGAATTAAACAAAAGCAAGCAAGCAATTTTTATTAAAGTTTTTAAGGTTTGGCTATTTCTAACGCACAATTATAAACGGATTCAAAAGAACTTTCAGACATATATAGTGCTATTCAGATAAAAGTATCCACCTTTAATAACTTTTGTAATACTGGTATTTAGGAAAAATCCAAAAACAAGTCAATTTATGTTGGAAGCGGCAAGCATTATGGCTTATTTAAACTTACTGAAAAAGCTACCTCCTCACCCCTAGCAACAGCCCTTTTTTTTAAATTACTTCTCATATTTTTTATGTTAAATTTGGATACTCCTCTTTGAGCTGATTTCAAAAATGTATACTACTTGTAGGTTAAATGGGTTAGTTTATGAAATAAACAATTTTTCTTTTAATAGCACAAATTTTACTTATTTTTTACTTTCATTTTATTTGCCCGTAATAAAATGGGTTGTACAACAGTTCAAACTCTTTAATCTTTTTAACTGTGCTATTTATTCTACTTCAAAAATCCAAACAACAAAAAACTAGAATTTGTAGTCACTATTGACAGTGTACTTTGATCCATTATTTATTTTGTTTCGCTGAAATGGTTTACTCTTTGCAAGAAAGAATTAAAATTGTAGGTTTATACTACCAAAATAATAATTGTGCAAGAGCTGCTGCTAGAATATTTAACGAATTACATGACGGAAGTCATGCAACTCATAAGTATGTAATTCAACTGATGGCGAAATTTACAACAGGGTCTGTTTGCAATAAAGTGCATAAGCGAGAGGGACTCGTAAATAACGAAGCAATCCAGGTGGCAATTTTAGGGCAAATCAGCTTAGAGGTTTCTCAACCCCAATCGTTGTCAACAATAAGTGAAGCAATCGATGTTTCATCTTCTACAGTTTTCCGAGTTCTACATAAATTCAAGTACCACCCACACAAAGTTAAGTTGGTGCACGAGTTGAATGAAGATGATTTTGATCGTCGTCTAGAGTTTTGCGAATCAATGACCCAATTTATCAATAACAATCCACACTTGTTAAACAATATTTGCTTTTCTGATGAATGCTCATTAAATGGCTTAGTAAATAGACATAATTGTAGATATAGGGCTGAAAGTGATCCACATATTATGCTTGAATTCCATACACAACATCCCCAAAACTTAAACGTTTTGTGTGGTATCCTAGATGACCACATTGTCGGACCTTCCTTCATCAACGGAAATTTAAATGGTGAATCATATCTTGAGTTACTCAGGAAAGGGGTTGACCCACGTATTACAACAATAATAGAAAATGATGATAACCTTTCCGAAGATTTACTGGTATTTCAACAAGACGGAGCTCCCCCACACTATGCTATGCCTGTCCGACAATTTTTAAACATTCTCCGCTCCTTGGATAGGTAGAAGAGGGCAGATGATGGGTGGCCACCTAGGTCACCGGATTTAACACCCCTAGACTTCTTTTTATGGGGGTATTTAAAAACAAAAGTTTATGCTACCCAACCAGAATCTCTGGATGAGATAGAAAGGATAGAAAATGAATGTCGACAATTAAATCCAGCCGTATTAAGCAATGTCAGAGAGGCATTTCAAAATAGATTATACCATTTTATGGAAGTGAATGGTACTCATTTTGAACACTTATTGTAACTTCATAATAAATAGCACAGTTAAAAAGATTAAAGAGTTTGAACTGTTGTACAACCCATTTTATTACAGGCAAATAAGGTTAAAGTAAAAAATAAGTAAAATTTGTGCTATTAAAAGAAAAATTGTTTATCTCATAAACTAACCACTTTAACCTACAAGTATTATACATTTTTGAAATCAGCTCAAAGAGAAGTATCCAGATTTTACATGAAAAATATGAGAAGTAATTTAAAAAAAAGGGAGTGGCTTTTCCAGTAAGTTTAAATAAGCCATAATTTGCCCCTTCCAACATAAATTGACTTGTTTTTGGATTTTTTCTAAATACCACTATTACAAAAGTTATTAAAGGTGAATACTTTTATCTGAAAAGCACTGTATAATATATTTGAACTTATAAACACACTGTTTTCTATTACACTGTAAAGAAGTGACATATATTTAAAGTACATACTTACTTTTATGAGAATATTTAAACCTCTGAAACATAACCAATTTCATTAATTCACAAACATGTCTCGTTAAACAAACAACAGCATCCTGATCTAAATTTGGTGTTTCTTTTTTATCACTGAGATATTTGGCTGTGAGCATGGCCATCTCGCTGAGTGCGAAAACTGGATAATAATGTGCATTGATGAATATTAAACATTCGAACAATAGTTCTGGATCGAATTTCATTACTTGAACAATATTATTTTTCGATAGAACTAATAAAACGCAGCTTTGCTTTTACTGTGTATTTTTAGAACGTTAGGTATTTGGCAACGGTTCGATGTTGGAGTGTAAAAGTGGGTTTACTAAAACTAAGGATGCAACGGTGTTTACGTGACGGTGTTTTGGAACGCCACATTTTTTAAATTACATATCGTGATGGCCACTGATGATATAAATTAAATATAACGCGATTGTTTTATTTTAATTTAAATATATAAGTTATGTTTCAATCACAAGAAAAATTATAATCGTAAACCATGGCTATTTGTAGAAAATCAATTTATAGAAAATTTATTTTACTTATTCTGTTCATTGTCTATGGTTAAACGAACAATTAAACAACTAATATTTTAGGAAATAGTAAGATCAGAAAAAAAATGAAGGCAACCTAGAAAGAAAGTTAATGAAAAGTAAAACTATCTATTTTAAAACGGTATTTTTTAGCGGTAACTTCCCACCACTAACATTAAAATCCCAGTTCTAAAAATATCGGTTTGTGTACCATACTATACATCAAGGGGACAGTTTGCTTAAACATAAGGAACTGCTGTGTAAGTGAAATATCAATGAAATAGTCGCTTTTATTATTACACCCACCGTCAAAAAATTCGGCAGCATCGTCAAAAGTGGTTAGGCCTTGAACCACTAATTTGATTTTGATTACATTTCTATTTGTGAATTGTAAATGTATTCTATGGTAGCAATGCTGTTGCTTTAATTTTAGTGCGGTGTTAAATTTAAAAACATATATGGGTGAATAAATACCCTATATTTGCACGCTGTAGAATGGAGCAACTATATTAAAGAATGTCAACAGGTGTCAAAATATGGTATCTTATTCACGTTAATATCTTCAATAATAAATAATTTACAAATATATCACATGAAACCCTTTGAATGTAGTAATCGCATGCAACATTCTCATATAATAATAAAATTAACTTTTCCTACGACTCCCTATGAAAAACGACACTTAACACACAGTTTTGACATTTCGAAAAATATCATACGCGTTCAGAAAAATTAGATTTGTTACTAAAGAATGCATCCTATTGAAAAAAGTCAAATGAAAAAGTTGTTGGAAATAAAAAAATCTACAACTTATGTAATAATCATTTTTCCCTAACCTAATTGAAAACATTGCAGAAAAATTGAAAATAAAAACTTTATAACAAAAAGAAAAACGATGTAACGTTACATGATTTACGATGTCAAAGTTATAAAACAGCCACAATAAAATCAAATTTTAAAGTAGAAAAATTACCACCAAACGATGGAGCAGCAGAACAACATTGTTACAGAGTTTATTACCAGCTTCAAACATGGCTAGGTAAAGAACTCACTGCAACTAGTGACGAGCGAGACTGGTCTTGGTTTTGCGGTCTTGGTCTTGGTTTTGCGGTCTTGGTCTTGGTCTTGTAGAAAATGCAAGACCAAGACCAAGACCAAGACCAAAACCAACTTCAGGCTGCAAGATCAAGACCAAGACCGAGCAGTGCAAGACTTCTGCAAGACAAAGACTTAGCATTGCAAGATATACGCAAGACCAAGATTAAGCCTGCAAGAGTCTTGCGGTCTTGCGTCTTTTAAACATATAAACCGAAAAATAACGCAGCCATGGATTATTTTAAACTCTTAAGCTTTGGTTTCCTAGTATAGCGGTGCCGCAATAAAGCGGCCGTAATTTGACGACCGTTCAAGACGGCCGCTATCGGTGAGCACAGATGTAAATAAAGTAAGAGTTTAACGTTATTGACCACCTAAATCCATTTTTGTATTTGCTTTCGATTTGTGTGTTTATAGTTTGTTTTATATCTTGTGTTTAGTTTTATTATTTGACAATAATTAGAGTGTTTCTGTATTAAAAGCAAAAAATGGATGATTTGGACTTGGCAATGATGATATTTTTGGAAGACAAGTCTTCATCGGAAGAAGATCCGAAGAAAGTAAGATTTTTAAGAAAATCTTAATATGTCGTTACCTTCAAACAAATGATGAAAAATTTTGACAATATTTTCGTTTGACACCAGTATTGTTTGATTATGTTTTAAATCACATAAAAGATGACATTGTTTCAAAACCATGCAATGGAAATAAAAATCCAATAACTCCTGAACAAAAACTATGTTTATTTCTAAGGTAAGTTCATGGATAAGTTTTATTAATGTTTACATATTAAAAAACTTGGACAATGTTATGAATCATTTTGAGAAAGAAACATTGTCGTACTGTACTCCGCTGAGAACGCAGATAGAGGAGTCCTTGACGAAGACGAAGAAGAAGCTTGGTTTTGAGGGTTATAATTACTGATGGTACCATAACAAGCAAAAGTTGATCGGCTGTGCTTAGTTACTATAGCTACAGTCGTGTATTAATTGACACTATGAAAGATTTGTCACAATCGCACCTTTTCAAGTATCTAAATAATTTTCGAGGTGATTTTGCTTGTAAAAAAATATTGATCCCATACTTGATTTATCGCTACAATATAATATAAAAAACAAAATTTTGATAATGAAAAATACTATCCCTTTCATTTAATCTTTCTTTACTTGTAATGATTTTAAAAACTATTTTTCCTTTTTTTTTGTAAAAATGGACCCCAGTAAATCTAACAAAAAGTGCAAGACTTGCAAGAGTCTTGGTGCATGACCAAGACTGGACCCTGCAAGAACAAGACCAAGACCAAGATTGCTTATTTGATTGCAAGACCAAGACTAAGACCTTATATGCAAGACCAAGACTAACCCGGTCTTGGTCTTGGTCTTGCATTTACTCATCACTAACTGCAACGGATTGGGGTTGGAAAATATCCGACGATATTATGAAGCCATGTATGACCACCGAAAATTTAATACCGGATAATCTTTTAAAAGCAATTTGATGCAGCTGTGAGAAAGGCTGCCTTTCTGCCAAGTGTAGTTGTAGGAAACACGGGCTAAGATGCACAGATTTATGTTATAATTGTAACGAGTTGGTCAACTGTACTAATTTAGAAGTTCAGCCAGTTATAATCGACGATTGCGACCCCGATGAAGTAGAAGAACGTCACACTGCTCATGAAGATAATGAAGATAAAGACATCAATGAATAAACTGTCGGTTCACCTGAAATTGAATCTGGTGAAGAATCATCAAACTTCACCAATGGAGCAAGGTATGAAATCATTTAAACATGATTTAATTTTTTTGGTTGTTATATTTTTAAGTTCACTGAAAAAAAAAAAAAATTTACGTGAAATATTTAATAAAAAAACTTTTGGAAAGGATAATGGTTTCTTGATTCAATTTCAATAAAAATTGTAAAAAATATCATGATGAAATAAAAAAATATATGATGAAAAATACAATTTAAAAAAATTAACTAGGACTTCTTCTGTTTTTTGATTTATTTAAAAATTTTCACGTAATTGTTAAATATGCATGATTCATTATTATTTTGCTTAATGATTACAAAATAGCACTGGTATAAAAAATATTATAATTTAAATAAATAATAACAATTTTTCCATGTAAATAATTATCCGTTGCAGGTAGTTCATTACCTAGCCATGTTTGGAGCGGGTAATAAACTCTGTAACAACGCTGTTCTGCTGCTCCAGCTGTTGGAGGCAATTTTTCTAATTTGAAATTTAATTTTATTTTGGCTGTAACGTTACATCGTTTTTCTTTTTGTTATACAGTGATGCCATAATACAAGGTATAATGAAAAATGTCAATAATTTGTTTATTTTCAATTTTTCTGCAGTGTTTTCAATTAAACTATATATTTCTTATTTCACCAAAAAAGCGGTTTTTTGGATTTTGTTCGGAAATTTTTGAGGTTAGGGCAAAAATTATTATTACATAAGTTGTAGATTTTTTTATTTCCAACAACTTTTTCATTTGACTTTTTTCAATAGGATGCATTCTTTAGTCACAAATCGCAAAAAAACATTTTCACCACTAAAAACCACCCCTTCTATACCCCCTAATAGACGATTTTGGTTTTTGACTAAATTGTGCCATTAATTTGTTGTAAGAAAACATTTATTTTTTTAATCAGGTAACACGACTGGACTATTTTGGTAAAATAAATGTCAAATTAATAATATAGATTTATCCAGGGCTCTTCAAGTTTCCATACTTATTACATAATTATCTAAATTGAGCTCTAGGTTTCTCCCTTTGCTTGCACAAAATAAAATATCACTTTTAGCACTCATATCATAAATAACTATTAATTACGATATGAGAACGTTGTACTGCTTTTATTAAAAATATCATTTTACATTTGTTTTTATTTGTTGTAGGTAAATTTGATAGCGCTGGAATTGCCACTGGAATTATAGATGAAAGTATTGGCAAAATAGAAACTCTTCGATTAAATGTGCACACTGAAAGTGATAATTGGGCTATATTAAGTGAGGTAAAATATTAAGTCAGTGATTTTATCTAATAAAAATTATTTCTTTTATTTTTTGTTTAGAAAAAAAGCTTTAGGGAATTATTATTTTCACTCAGAAACCTTCTCACCTTCCCATATATAGGAACTCCGTGAGTTACAATTGCCATTCAACGTAAATAAATGTTCTTATCTAGTAGTAATTTGTTCCTCTATACTTTAGATTCTTAGGCGCGTTACACATATCGACACTCACATCGGAGAAGGTTGTAACTGATTTTCACTAATTTTACAGGAGAGGCAAAAAACTGAAAACTTTTAATATTTATTTTATAAAATCCAAATGGAAAGTGGTAACTCTATGATTTTCGGATACATAAAAGTTACTAAGGTATTGAATGGTGAATAAATTGATAGGATTATTTTATTAGGAACGCTAATGGAAGAAGTTACAACCCATAGTGCCACTCGCCTCTCTAGTGATTATGAAGTAAAATATTTACTTATTGTGCCAGCTCTCACATAGTGCGACTCTACAAAATGTATTTGGGATATGTGTTGCCTAACATATATTTTTAGCTGCTCTGGTATTTTATTTGGATGACTATGAGGGTTGCGGCCTCGTTAATCTACAATAGTACAATCATCTCACTTTTTGTAAATTTTTTTAAACATTGTTGTTGTTGTCAGCACTTATCGGTTATGTTTAGGGTGTTAAGGATCATAAAGTTGTAAGAGTACGTCCAATGACGCCTTGAAGTTTGAAAGTTTTGAAGTAATACATGTTTCCTAGCACTTTTTTCTGCAACTTGTTTTGCAACTTGATTTCATTGATTTAACCTGAATAGATTTTTCCCGTGATTCTCTTTTGTTTTCATAACTTTTTCTTTCCAACCATTTGGATTACGTAATCTTTTTCTACCAGAATCTGCACTTTGCTTCATCTGCTAACCCTAGTTTCTTCATGTGGCTTTTTAACCGGCAATGCCCGGTTAGTATTCCCGTTAAAATTCGGAGCCTTTTTTACTGAGGTTGGGGCAGCTAAGAGATCTCTTCTGGTCATAGTTCCCCAGTAGTATCTTAGATTGCCTCAGTCCTTCCAGCTGATTTCAGTACTTGGATTTTTCCTTCTCCATTTCTTCCCTTAGTTTTCCTAAGATTACTCTACTGCTGATCCTGCAGGATGGTTCTGGTCCCAAATGTGAGGTTTCAGCTCCTTTTTTTGCCAGCTTGTTTGCTGTTTCGTTCCCCTCTATTCCTATGTGTCCCGGGACCCATAGGAGGGTGACAGTGTTCTTCTGGCCTAGTTCATTTAGTTTGCCTAGGCATTCCCAAACCATCTTCGAACTGATTATATTTGAGCTCAGCGCTTTGATGGCTGCTTAACTATCCGACATGATCACAATCTCTTGTCTGCGGTAGTTTCTTCCATTATTGAATTCCACACATCTTTCAATGGCGCGGACTTCTGCTTGAAAGATGCTCGGATATGTGCCCCAGCTTTCTGAGTATTTGGCTCTCGATCCCAGTTCCCTCGTCTAGCTTGGAACCGTCCGCATACCACTTTATGGTATTCTGGTTTAAATTCTGTATGGTGTCTTCATCCCATTCCGATTTATTACTCAACTTTGTGATGAATTTTCTCACCAAGTTGAATTTCTTTGACATATCATCTTGGGGCATTCCGCAAGTTTGATATCTATCTATTTTATGTAAGTTTTTTGCATTAAATAGATTTTTCAAAATAATTCTCACACGTTAAGTAGGTTCTTAAGTAATAGAAATGAATTTTAAGCCCATAACTTGAATTTAAAAACAAATCTCTGTTCTTTTTCCTCGGATTATAAAGTTTTTTACATTAAAAAACTATTTTTTCGGATTAGCCCAAAACAGCAATTTAAAACGATACCCTCCTTTCCACTTCAATATCGTACCTACACAAAGTGTAGATGTCTTTCGTAGCGTGATTTATGCAAAAAATAAATTGTTCTGGTAGTTCTACTTGTAGGGAACACCAAACTTTGTAATTATGTGCTATAGTACTGTAACCCCATTTGTAAATTTATTATTTCACTTTCAGATTCATCTTCAAGACGAATCAAGGCTGAGGTGACAGACTACGAGCCTTGGAACCTATTCAATATTTTTGCAATAATTTGGATTTATAATCCTTCATCTGTGATATTTTTCATTCAAAGTTGACTAATATGATAATACATCGAAATCTTTATTATTAGTTATAAACTTATTTTTATAGTTTTGTTGTTAAATGTGGGCAGATGTTGAAGTAAAGTTTTTTGCTTTGTTCGGGTTTTGAAGTAACAGTTTTCCAACCGTCAGAAGCATGCGCACTAAGAAATTATTTGTTCGGATTTCGTTTTGACGGTTTGAAAACTGTAACTGGCAAAACCCCAACAAAGCTATTGTGTACTGATTTTAAAAATTCAAGAAGGACTTTTATATATGAAAGATCAACATGTGTTTTTTCACTATACTTAATAATATTTATTAATATTGTTAACTTGTTAGTGGTCGAACCCAATTTTAAACTAAAAGAGTCAAAATAAACTAGTTGTTGTCATTCTATGAGGATGGGGACAAGAGAGTTTAGTTTAAGATTCGGTATAATCAGTTAATACACTAATCTGTGTAAATTGTAAAACTATTAAATGTGATAAGTCATGTTTTTTGTACAGGGTTTATTATTTTCCTGAAATCAAAAACATTTTTACCCAATTGTTAATTTTGGTCAAAATCTGTTTATAACTAAAGAATTATCTCTAATTTATATTTTCATATTTTTCACATTTCAAAGATTATCAATTTTAATATATTTAACCTAGATAACTAGTAATTTCCTTCTAATAACATTAAAAATGAAACTTATTAACAAAACTTTCAATATTTATTTAAAAATTTGGTTTTTTATACTCAATGACAATATGTTTCGCTAAAACCTAGCATCGTCAAATTGACATATTGAAGTTACATTTTGTTTTTTAGGTTAATGTTGATTAAGTAGTATTAGGGATAGACCAAGTATGGAAGTAATAAGACATAACAATTTTAAAGCCTGGATGTTATTAGCTCTATGAGATTATCCTGGGTTTATTTCCCTTTAAGATCAGTATAACTGTTCAATTATATAGAAAAACCAGGAAAAACTCCTTTAACTTGTTGATCTGCTAGATATCTTTTTATTTCAAGCTCTTCAAGAAAATCTATATTTGGTCATTAGTGTGAATGAATGAGTTTGGATGTTCAAGTAGGTGTTTTGCATAATTTGACTTATCTGGTTGTTGTAATCTAGGTATATGTTCTTAAGTGTTCATTGAATCTTACTTTAAAATTTCATTGTGTTTGACCTATATTTACAGCATTACATTTTGGAAAATTAATTTGTAAACACCAGATTCATTCAATATAGGTAATTTTGTTTTCACATTTAACAATTTTGTGCCAACATTATTTTGTATTTTGAATGATTTTGATTAAAAACAACATCATGTAACTACCTAAAAAACAAAATTCAATATACTAAGAACAATTAATAACTGCACAGTTAAACTAAACTTCCACTATTTATTTATTTATGTCAATCTGACGATGTTAGTTAGCAATTTTTTAAATAAATAATGAAAGTTTTGTTAAAAAGTTCTATTTTTAATGTTCTTAGAAAGATGGAATTCCACAAAGTAAAGGTTACTACAATAAATTTCGATCATTTCCTTATATAATGGTGACAGTGACATATTCGCCAAATATAAAAATTCTAAACTTTATCCTTGCATAAAAAACACATTTCTTTCTTTTTACTCACTTTAAAAACGATATTAATGTATCAATTTATTTATATTAAAAACTAGTTATGGACAAGTATAAAAATAGAACAAGCAAATAATTAATAATAGACTCTCTCGTAAATATACTGTTCACAGTAAAGTTGCAATGGGCATTTTTAATTTATTGAATACCAATATTTTATATACGTGTTTTCAATTTTTTACATTATTCTTGTCATGCAAGAACCATATCAGTTATTGTTATTGAATATTAATAAATCATATTTAATTACTCTGTTTTTCTGTATTTAAATATTTCTCTTTAAACCGGAATTTTTTAGATTCCCAGAATCACTGACTATTTTTCAGGTGGAAATACATGGTATGAACGTTGGTATCCAAGATATTCAAGGTAGGAATAACCAAAGATAGAGATAGTTAGACCAGTTTAATTTTTTTTACTTACCTAAGAGTAAAAGTTGGTTTGGGAATTTTAAACAAGTTTTTGAACCAAAAACAAAAAAGTAGAATAATCTAACAAACTTATAAGCGTTTCTCTAGTTTTTGCTGATTAATCACTTCTGAAGGAAAATAAGAATAACTGATCAAAATTCCTAACGCTTTGGTCAAATGCTTGATGTAACATTCACCACCAAAAGTATTTTAAGTCATCCTTGTATGTATGTATGTATAAATTAGGGGTGAAAAGTACACTGCGACCTATATGATCTATTGTGTCCCCCCTTACTTGCCAAGTTCTGATATTTTCTCAGATTTATAGCAGCTCTTCTAGTCCTATTTTCCTGAGGAAGTTTGGGACATCGTCGGGCTTCAAATCAGGTCGATCCCCCTCTTCTATTTCATGTGCTCCTAGGTATATGGCACTAGAATTCTGCAAGGCAGGGCATTCTGAGATTATGTGTATTGAGGTTTCATCCTCTTCCTCACAGAATCTGCACTTTGCTTCATCTGCTAACCCTAGTTTCTTCATGTGGCTTCTTAACCGGCAATGTCCGGTTAATATTCCCGTTAGAATTCGGTGCCTTTTTTTACTGAGGTTGAGGCAGCTAAGAGATCTCTTCTGGTCATAGTTCCAAAGTAGTATCTTAGATTGCCTCAGTCCTCCCAGCTGATTCCAGTACTTGGATTTTTCCTTCTCCAATTCTTCCCTTAGTTTTCCTAAGATTACTCTACTACTAATCCCACAGGATGGTTCTGGTACCAAATATGGGGTTTCAGCTCCTTTTTTGCCAGCTTGTCTGCTGTTTCGTTCCCCTCTATTACTATGTGTCCCGAGACCCATAGGAGGGTGACAGTATTCTTCTGGCCTAGTTCATTTAGTTTGCCTAAGCATTCCCAAACCATCTTCGAATTTAGATGGCGCTGACTTTTGCTTGAAAGATGCTCGGGTATGTGCCCAAGCTTTCTGAGTATTTGGCTCTCGGTCCAAAAACTCCTATCCCAGTTCCCTCCTCTAGCTTGGAACCGTCCGTATACCACTTTATGGTATTCTGGTTTAAATTTTGTATGGTGTCTTCATCCATTCAACTTTGTGATGAATTTTCTCACAAAGTTGAATTTTTTTGGCATATCATCTTGGGGCATTTCCCAAGTTTGATCAAAATGAAGTGATCGAGGTTTTTCCCTGATAATTCCTTCTTTGATCATTCTATATATCGTTTTCTTCCTTACATTTTCTAACAGGATGTGCAGTGGGGTCAAGTTTAAGATTACCTCCATTGCAGCAGTGGGGCAAGTTCCCATTGCTCCAGTGATACATGAACAGGCTAGTCTCTGAATTTTCTCGTCGTACTAAGATTAGCCCTTGCGCCCCAAGCCACTGTCCCATATGTGATTACTGGTCTCACTATTGCTGTGTACATCCATTGCAGAATACGTGGGTTGCATCCCCAGTTCTTCCCTGCAATGTTCCAGCACACCATGAGGGCCTTGGTTGCTTTGTGTATTACTTCGTCTTCGTGTTTATTCCAGAGTAATCTCTGGACTATCTAGCATTAGCCCTAGATATGTTACCTCTGTTTTTCACTCGACGATGTTCTCCCCTATTTTTATGATTTTTAGATTAGGTTCCTTTTTCCTTGTAAAGGCTACTAGTGTGGGTACTTACCTAAAAGTAAAAGTTGGTTTGGAAATTTTTAACAAGTTTTTTGAACCAAAAATAAAAAAGTAGAATAACCTAACCAACTTATAAGAGTTTCTCTAGGTTTTGCTGATTAATCACTTCCGAAGGAAAATAAGAATAACTGATCACAATTCCTAACGCTTTGGTCAAATGCTTGATGTAACATTCACCACCAAAGGTATTTTAAGTTATCCTTAGACAATTTATGATTAATTGTCCCATGTGAGCCAAGTAGACTCTCCAATTGGCTCCAATATTAAAGCTAGTTTTCAAAATAGCATACGTACAGAAACTTTTAATGATAGGAAGGAAGGAAATGTTAGGAGCTAATGTGCAGCCGCATCAAAGTAATTTAGACCCAAGATTATTTGTATTTTATATTTATTTCTTAATCAGTTTATATTTTGTTATGTAGTCCAACTTCTAGTAATTAAAGAATTAGTTTTCTTGTTTGTTGAAGATCACTGCAATTGTATGTTTGAGATGGAAGATATGCAGAAGGAGCAGTTAGGAAAAGGTTTACTTCTAAGGAGGCAGTAGTGAGAAATTTAGGAGTAATCTATGGCTATTTTTTTAGGATAATGTTGTTTCTTCTTGTTAGATCATTGAAGTGGGAGGATTCAAAGAAATTGATTTTTATGTCATATAATTTAATTTTACCTTTGGATATGACTATTCATAAGTGTGATACCTATCACGATTTCTAAATTTAGATATATATAGGTCTTGTATTTAAATAGAAATCGAGTGTTTCGGAGATAAGGTCTGTATGCATTGGACAGATTCTATAATGATAACTGACAAAGGAAGTCTGTTTTTCAAAATATATTTAATAGCTTCTTGAAAGGCTTATAGTTCTGCAGTATAATTGAGTTGTTTTTAGTGTTTATATTTTTCAGAGTAGTGTGTGGCCAGAATTGATGAGACTACTCCTAGAGTGGATTTTTAACCATCAAAAACCATATTTTTTGTATGAAGGCCGGTTCATCAATTGTAGATTTTAGCCGCTAGTTAAGTTCAGATAATAGTATCCATCAGATAAAAATCAAGTTTGGTTTTTCTTTTTATTTTTATCCTCTAGTTATTTAACTGAAAGAATGTTGGCAATAGTGATAAATATGTATAATGGATTTGATTGGTTGTCTTTTTTACATGGTTTGCAGCGACCAATGGAAATTCTATACACAAACAAGGACATTCCATCATTTTTAATCTGTAAATTAGATTTAACCATTTTACTGCTCTTGCTCTTGGCTTTTTAGAGTTTTTAGATAATATGGGTTTTTTGGACAATTCCGTATTGGATAGCGATGAGGATATAGATATCGTGGAAGTTATTCAGCACAAACGGTCTGATAAAGTAAGGGAAAGAATGGACAATTTTGACAAATGAAATGACCATGATTTCAATGCAAGATTTAGGATGTAGAAATAAATTGTCTTGTAATATTAGAAAATATTAAAGATTAACTCGAATTTCGAACTGATAGGTTATTTAATATATTTCTTAAAGGGCAACTACTTCAAGTGGTAAAGCTTCTTCCAATTTGCTTACAAGCATCTTTAGATTTCCAAGTTGTACCATCATTTTTTCTTTTCAATAATTTGTTTTCCGTTGATTCGCGAGTTTTATCAGTTAATTTGCTTTTTCAGGAGTGAAGATTTTTCAAAGGATAGAATAGAAGTAAAAGATTAACTCATGTTAGACATCCATTCTCTAGTGGGTAGAATCCAAAAGGTTCAAAGGGTTTTGGTGTTGGGGGGAGAGAGAGAGAAACTGAAAGAATTTTGAGAAAAATGTCATTCATTAACTGTGGCGGAATATTTCAGTAATTGGGCCTGCCTTAAAGAGTCTAGGGAGAGAGAATTTCTAATGCTCTGTATACTAACTGCATGTGAGGTTCTGCGAAGGTGACTGTTGACTGTACAATAGCTTTGGAAGAATAGTAGCACTATATATTTTAATATGAGTTTAATAAGGTTGGTCTGAACCCCAAATGTGATGGGATAAAAGTTTAATTGAATTGAGGGACCGGAATACAGATGGAGCATGTGGGACTTCTAGTTCAGATTGGAATCAAAAACCTTGTCTTTGATGGGAATTTCTTCATTGTAAATTAAAGTTGAGTACATTTTTGAACACCCTCTTCTCCTACAAAAATGAATTATGGATATCCAGTAGGTAATGCCCATAAATGTAAGATGTTCAGGCATATTTGAATTTTCTTTCCAAAGATCTAGGAATACAGAAAGAGTGGTAAACTATGAGATCGTCAGCAGACATTTTATAAAAGAATGAAGAGGAATGAAGTTTCAGATTGAATTTACAGATAAGATAAATAAAGTAGTACTGAGAACAGAACCTTTTCATTGATAGGAAATTAAAAGAAAACTATTAAAATCAGAAAACCTTTTTCTTTTCAGTAGACTATATCAATTTAAATGTTTTCTCGGCACAATTCGAGCTTTAAAAGGTTTAGGACCAGGAGTCACTCCATCCACCCATTCTATAGTCGGAGGATATTCAGGAACTATGGTAAAATCAAATTTTTGTAAAAGTGTTGCTAAAAATAAAAATACATTGGCTCTGGCTAATGATTCACCCAAACAGCGATGCTTTCCCAAACCGAAGGGGATAAAACTTTCGGACAAAACTATTTTTCCATTTTTAAGGAAACGCTCCGGTTTGAATAATTCTGGTTCTTCATAACAACAACCTTCTTCCAATAAGGAACCATACAGGTTGGCTATTACCAAAACGTCCTAGAAACAAACAAAAATAAAATTATTTACAATAAAAATCAATAAAACCAAATAAATACATTTGTTTTATGGTTAGGTTAGGTTAGGTTAGGTTAGGTTAGGTTAGGTTAGGTTAGGTTAGGTTAGGTTAGGTTAGGTTAGGTTAAGTTGTAACAAAACTTGTTTTATGAAATAGCTATTTGAGGTTTATTAAGTATTGTTATAACTAGACCCAGTATTGAAGTAATAAGATATAACACTATTAATGCCCGGATGTTATGAGCCGGACTATCCTGAATATATGTATATAAAATGAAGACTCAAATAGCAAATAGTTTTATCGGAGAACTTCTAAGATTTATTTGCTCATTATTAACCTTTAATTGGCGATCTTTTTATTTCAAGTTCTCCAAATAAATCTAAATTTGGTTTTTAATCGCAAACGTACATACCTTTGGTATTCTATAGCCACACAAGTAAGTATCCCGAAGAGCTCTATGGGGTACCGTAAATGCTCTACCTCCGAACATTCGAAGCGATTCCAAAACGACGCATTCCATATATGGCATCCTAAAAATTTCTTTAATTAATCAATCAAGAGTTGAGGAGTTGTCTACAGATTGTTAGCGACCAAATTCCCATTTTGATAATTGGGTATGGGGTTCCGTTGTACTTTGCAACCCACGGAATTTCATGTTAATTTAAAAATTTTTTGATAGCCTCTTAAATAACGTAGATTCAAACAAAAATTTCGTTGAATCATTCACTAATTACATAAAAAATCACGAATTTAGTTCAAGAATTAGTACTTTTCCAATATTATTAATGCTATTTTACGATGAATATTTTTACTTTAAACTGTAAAGGTTATTATTTTAAATTAAATGCGTTGCAAATGCAACGCCAAAAATATAGCATGGGGTGGCGGAAAACCGTCAGAGGGAAGTGATTCTGGAGGAGGTGTTGACATCCAACGGGTTAATGATGCTCAACGATGGGTTGCTGCCCACCTTTGTGAGTGGGGATAGGAAAGCAGAAGAAGACCGGGGCGGGGACACTGAGGAAGAAAGTAGGTGAGAAGATAGAAAAAGGACTAAGGTATGATGTGAATGATTTGTATGAAGTGATAGAAGGCTGTAAAAGGGACGGGAAGTGTGTCAACACGCGTGTATGGAGGGCTAATTATAGGTGGAAGGAGGAAATAGAGAAGTTGTGGAAGGAGTGCAAAAAACCACGAAAAAGGATGTTGAGAACAAAAGATGAATGTAAGGGCAAGGGGAGATACAAGGAGAAAAAGAAGAAGCTTGAGCCTAAGGCCGAAAGGTCGAAAAGAGTTAAATGGGAAATGCTACTGGGGGAATTGGAAAATAATCCATGGGGTAAGGCTTATGAGATAGCATTGAAAATAATGAGGGCGCTAGAGAAAAATTGTAAGAAAGAGATTATTAACAAACTATTCGCAGTGGGAGAAGAAGTAGGGGATAATATAATTCGGGTAGAGATGTCAGTAAAAGAGGTAAAATGAGGGGTAGAGATGGAGGAAAAAAAGGAGAGTAGGAAGGGCGTGGTATCAAGGATAGGAAGGCCTCAGGAATATATGGTTTGACAAGGGAGTTAATATAGAGACTGTTGGACGATAATGGGGAGTATTTCTTGGAACTTTTCAACAAGGTGCTGAGGAAGGAAGAGTTTTCGGAAGCGTGGAAAGTGGCCAGAGTGGTATTGCTCAAGAAGGCGCGTAGAAAGGGGAAGCGGGGAGGAAATTACAGGCCCATCAGATTGCTGTGCGGAATAAGTAAAGTGTTGGAAGGGATAATAAAGACCAGAATTAAGAAGGAAGTAGAAAGAAATTGGGGCTTTAGCGGAAACCAGCATGGGTATGGGAAAGTCATGTATCTCTGTTCTGAACAGAGTGATGGGCTTGGTGGAAAATGCTAAGGAAGGCAGTTGGAGAAATGTGGGATTACTGGTGAAGGGACGCAGAATGGCGAGGGAATTGGAGGTGATAGTAAAGGGAAAGAAAATTCAGATGGAGAAATCGGTGTGTGGTTGGATAGCCAGGTATCGGTTAAAAACCACATGTCGAAGGCAGCGCAGAAGGCAAAAATTTGGGCGACATGGCTGGGGAGATTTATGTGTAATGTGAAAGGACCGGGAGAATAAAAGAGAAGAGTTATTGGTAGAACAATTGAGCATAGTATGCTGTACGGGGCTGAAGTGTGAGAAGAAAGAGCAGGAGCACATGCAAGGATTAAACCTCCACTGAGGGTTCAGAGAGGGATGTGATGGCTAGAGCCAGTAAAAGGACGTGATGAGAGAGGAAGTTATGGATTGGATCGAGGAGGAAATGGAAATATGGTGGAAGAAGGTGCGTTAAAAAAAAAAGAGCAATTGGAAGTAGGAGAGCATGGATGAATAGGAAATTCTGGAAATTAACCTATTTCTTGACACAGGTGCTAATTGGGCATTGGTCAAGAGCAGGATATCTGCACAAGATTGGGAAAAGAGAGACTGGAGTGTGTGAAAGGGTAATATGGGACACGCGTTTAGATGCTGGAAGAATGAAAAAGTGCAGAAGAACTTGGAAGAAAAACTCGGGGAAGCAATCTATTGGGAAAATAAGGTGGAGATAATGTTGAGAGGGGAGGGGGAATGGATGGAGTTCAGTAAGAGTATAGTGGTGAAGTGAAAAGTATGGTTAAAAGGAGAAAATGTGTCCGAGTGGCTGAGTAAAAAGAACGGGAACAACGGCGAGGCGGTTTTCGTTGGTAAGAATCATCCTAGCGGTGAACATGAGTTTTTTCCATCTCAACCCGAAAAAAAAAAACTAACTGCAAGTCCATTTGTCATTTTTTAAAATAACCTTAAGTATAATAATTATTTTCAGTCGACACTTACGGGTTATAAACAGTTTATAATATGATCTACTCTATATCTTTATGGTCCAGGGAGAGAAGGTAATGAATTATTATAGTTCTGTGATCTGTTTATAGTACCGCAACCGTTTACACTACCACTATACCAACACACACTTTTCACTGCTTGACGCGCGTTAACCAAGTTATCTCCTTCAGAGACCGAAGATAGAAACGCGCGTCAGGCAGTTAAAAGAGTATGTTGGTGCAGTGGTAGTGTAAACGGTTTCGGTATTAGTTTCGCCAACGGTCCCAGATTCAACATTTTAGTTGTTAATGGTGTTTATTTTCTTCTAGTTATATTAATTTTGTAATGTAAAATATTTATATTATATTCATGTAATATATAAAATTATTTGCATTTGTAATCATGAAAATTGAAATAATAAATATCCTTAGAATATAATATGTTTATCTCAAATTTGTTTTATACATTACATTAAATAAATAGATAACAAACTTACTGCTTATCAGTTATGGTAAAATTTAATTAACAGCTTTAACTATACAATGAAAAATGTGCGTAGGGTTAGTTCCGCGCGCCCTGTATTTCCAAGCTGTCACGAATTACAGAAATCCGAACTGCAACATTAGAGACATAAAGCAATTCTAAACATCACGTAACCTTATAAAGAAGTATAAAGCAAATTAGTTTATAACCATTTATGAGTTTTAATATTTAACCTTAAAAAATAGCCTCGTTATCTTCCTTAACAAAATAATGTTATTGCCATTGTAAAATATTTTTTTTCTTTTAAAATCTATTATCGCATATCATAGAAATGTCACTTTTGCCGCTTAATCGTTGAAAAACGCGATCACGGAACACAGTAATGCGATACGTACGTTAGGTACGTGTGACGGATTGATACGTTTCACGTAACGTAACGAAACCCACGTATCACTTCTGCACATGCGCATTGCGATACGTATACGGATACGTAGTGATTTTTAGAACTGCTTTATGTCCCTATTTTCCATCCACCGTTCTTTTAAAGATTTGTGACCTTTTGATGTCTTCACATAATTGACAGAAATTGTTAAAATTAAAAAAAGGCAGATTATTAATACTTTTAATTGCAATTTTCTGTTTCAAATGTGCATAATCCAAGAATTTTTTTCTCTTAAAATATTCTATAGCGATAGGGCTTCCTATTAAAAAAATCGTTGCAAAATTCCGTGGGTCGCAAAGTACAACGGACCCTTGGTATGGTTACTTACTTAGGTCTGTCATCTAATGACGGACTTCTGCCTTTGTCAATAACTCTATCTATTTCCTCCTGGGCTTTTTTCTGGACATCTGGATATAGGATCAAATACAAAAGGGAAAAACTTAATGAGTTGCTAGTTGTTTCCGATCCAGCCATAAACATATCCATACACGTTGCTACAAGCTGATCTTCAGTAAAACTTTTTCCTATATTTTCTGAAATAGGAAATACCTATCAGTATTTTATTCAAGTCAAATACAACAATATCGATTTTCTAAGAAAACTTTTAAGTATGTTATTTTTTTCGTTAGTTTTTAAAGAATTGATGTTTTTCGTTCTTGCAGTAAACGTAAAAAGTTAAAAACATCTATAGGTTATTTTTTTTTCAATAACAACATTAATATCCCTGTTCAGAACATCCAGAAATATTTGAAATCAAAAATCATCTCGAGTTTGAATCGTACCCAAAAAGGCCTACAAAATGTCAGACATTTTAGACCTGAAAATTTTGTTGTGACAAAACTGAATGGATTACTGGAATCAAAGTTACAGTTCCTGTAATAAAGAATATATTATTTATAATTACGCATTTATAATTGCGCATTATTATTGTAATTTGATATAGGAATAAATAGCACGTACTAATTAATATATAAAGAAGACATATTGTTTGTAGTAGTAGTAGTAGTAGTTACTCAAATAATTGAAGTTTAATCTTTGTAATTTCTGTTTAAATTAAATTTGTTAGTTCTAATTGAAATATTTGTTTTTAAAAAACAAGTTTCAAATTAACGAAACTTAACTGGCGCAGTCAGTAGGATATCTCCAAAAGTGTGCGATCTAGTTCGAAAAAATTTCGGGCGCTCTCCATTTTTATGGTTAATTGGTGAATCCTGCTCTAACAGAAGACAAAAAAGAACTTCAAGCAAGGGAGAACGAACAAGAATAGTCCTCTCTTATTTGCAAGTCCGAGGAACAAGACTCAATCCACGGTGAGCCATCAATGAAGAGATTTATGAAGTATATGTGAGTACAGTCGACAGAAGCAAACATGGTCCGCGGAAAATATGCCAACTAATTTCAAGGTTATCACAATCAGCCAATCACGAGCCAATGTTAACGATAATATCAATTTTAGTGGCTGCATAAGTGAGATAAAAATACAACTACAGCGACAAGGACACGCCCACCCAGGGTTTATGTTTGCTTCTGTCAACTGTACCTAACTTAACAAAAAATACTTATTATATATACTATTTATTCCCTGAATTAAAAAATACTTTTCAAGAAAGTTGGAAAAAATATTTTAGTAAAATAAAACTTATGGAATGTACAAAATTAATTAATAATGTTTTACCTGAAGGAAGAACACAGTTAATAAAATATAAACATGAAGTAAAAACAAATCATCGCGGTATTAATGAAACTGTTCAATTTTTGAAAAATAATTATTATTGGAAATCATTAAAACAAGATGTTACGAATTATATAAATAATTGTGAAATTTGTCAAAAAACTAAGTATAATAGAAAACCTATAAATGAACCTTTGATCAGGGATCAGGGATGGTTTACAATTTTACGGGTAATCAAAAACAAAAAGATAGTGAACTTTGTTGTTCGCTTTGCTACGGACAGATTATAAACTAACGAAAAAGATTGCGTTAAATTGAAAATGGTTTAATCAGTTTACAATTTTTACAATATCGCGAGTTAGATTGTAAACTAACGGTTTTTATGACCTTACGGTGATATAAATATATACATTGAACGAACAGACCATAAAACTATGTACCTTTATCTGATGATTGAAGTAAATTCAAATATACGTCCATTACGTCTCGAGGAGAATCTGGTACATGCGTTTCTTTGTGATATGCTATTTCTTTTCGTATAAAAGCCCATATTGTTTTATGGTTTTTAACGTAAACGTTATAACCAGATTTATTCGGTGCTATATATTTTAACAGCGGAAAGTGGCTAAAGGCTGCTCCTACCATAGAAACATTTTGAAATAATTCATTCAAGACAGCTTGCAATTCTCTCATTTGTTTATCTTCGGCATCGTATCTAACACCAGCCAACATTTTCCAAAGGCAGTTTAAAATATGAAGATTAAATAAGTTGTGAATATTAAATACCACCGAATCATTGTATGCAATCGACCTGAAAATATAATTTACCAATTCTTGAGCTTCCTCTTCTACTAATATGGACATATTTCTGGTTCCGAATCCAAATTCACGTAACTGCTTTAAAAAAAATCTTCTTTGTTCTTGCCAAAACAATTCGTCCACTAAAAGTATTCCTGAAAAATAAAAAAGGGCTATCTAACAATGAGGATGTAAAAGTTAGTAGATAATATTTAGAATACAATATAGACAACAGTTTTAACTATTATAATTTGTTTACTTTGTACTTGCTGCACATTACTTTCATTAAAAGTATGGTAGATCCTTCTCTTAAAATTCTGTTTTACAAATAAATCGTATATTTTGAAATGTTTCTGTATCTGTAAATTAAGGAAGGTGAATCCCAAAAACTCCATCTGCACTTAGAATCGATTAGATCCATTGTGCTGCCTCCTGAGCCTGTCCCCTTAGTTCGCCCTGAAACCTACCAATTAAAAGAGAAGTCTCTCTTATATTGGCTGGTGTTGAACAATAGTCGTTTAGGTAGAATGTCTCTTTACATGCAAGAGCCTCTTTTTGTTCAGGGATTTGTTTGACCAGTGACTGCTTTTCTTCAGACAATTTTAGTATAAATTCGCAAGGAATCTTAAGGTTTATATGGACCTCCGGAAAAAGTATCTACAAGTTCAAAAAATTTGAAAAAATTTGAGAAGACGTATTCAGCCTTAGGTATTATTTTACCAAAATTTCATTTAGCTTGTATGTTTTGTTTTCAAGAAAAATCGGAAAAACTATTTTTTTGCAAGTATAAAGCAAAGAAACCAGTACATAAAAAGTAACAATTTTTTTATAAAATAAATTAGTTTTGGTTCAGAAACATATGTGAATTTTTTAAAAATTTTTGAAGTCATGCAATTGCAATATATATATTTTTTATTCCAAAAAAGTATACTTATATCATAAATTTGAATATAATTTTATGGGATATACATTTAGTAGTTATAATTAAATACATTCACTACAAAAAATTAATAATTTTTTAATAGATTAGCTGAAAAGATCAAATAAACAGTTATTGCAATTTGAATTAAATTGGTTTCTGTGAGGTGCTGCCATCTAAGTCTATACTTTTTAGAGTATTACACAGATAGCGCTGTATTTAATACTTAAACTGAAATTTTAATAGATTTAGGGTCAACAAGAATACATTGTTGCCAGATTATTCTTTAGTTTAGCAGAAAATATTAAAATTAAAAGCATATTTTCTGAACTCGTAATGAAATTACGTTTAATTCTTTTTCTTAAATTGATCCGTGTCGGCTTTGAAAGTAGGTTTTCTATTGTAAAAAAACATTTTGTCTTATAATATTATAATTATTTTTTGTGTTTCTGTAGACATCCTCGTAGGTATAAACTTAAAAGAAACATTTTACCTAGTACCTTGATTATTTATTTATTTATTTATTTATTTAATGATTTTATTGGCCAAAACATACAAATTAAATACATATTAAACTATATTATAAAGATATATACATTTTGCCAAATGGCAGAGTTCAAATTCCCAGTTATAACCGGGTTTTGCTCTTCCACTCAACCAGTAAAGCCCCATTTATATAGAAAAGTACCTACATAAATGGGCCTCCAAAATACCACATTTACAATTATATTAACAGAATATAAACCTAATTACTAAAATTTACTAGAATCTAAGCACCTTAATTAAAGCCTCGAGACGGAAAGCCTGCAGTTAAGCTGACAATGAATTTTTTTAGCGACCAATAGAAATGATATTTAATTTTCCTTGAATTAGTCTTTTTTTAATTTTTTGTTTGAACGCAAGATCTGAAAAATATTTTAAATCATTCGGTAACCAGTTGTAAACTTTGACAATATTATAAGTAAAACAGCCTTTGAACACATGAGTATTATATTTAGGAATTGTTAGGCGACCTCTGTGCCTCAGGTTCAAGTTATGGATATCTGTTCTATAACGAATTTTGTTGCATAAATATACCGGTTTTTCATTTTTGATAATTTTATGATATAGTACACATTCATGCAGTACACGCCTTTCAGCAATATTTAACCATTTCAAATCCTTAATGTATTTAGAAGTAGGAGTACCTTTTCTTAGCCCATATATAAATCTTATACAACAGTTCTGTACCCTTTGTAGCCTTAAAATATCCCTTTTTAGTAACCCCGGACCAAACACAGCATCCCCATAGTTCAAATGTGACAGTACGAGAGCTTCACATAATATGACCTTAAGTTTCTTATTTAGTATTGCTCGACTTCCATATATTAATTTAAGATTAGCAAATGCCCTACACAAAATTGAAGTAACATGGGTTGAGTAGTGTAAATCAGAGTCTATCATTATACCAAGGTTTTTTACAGTATCGACTATTTTTATACTCTCTCCCCTCACTCTAATATTTAGTTTGCTTAGACATCTTTTTTTAGGGGCAGGTTTTCCGAATAGGATAGCAACTGATTTGGTGTTATTAACAGTAAGACAAAATTGGTTGGAAATTGTAACTAGTGATTCTATATCTTCATTGATATGTCGACATGCTACTTCAATGCAATCTTCGGGAAATGTATAATAAATCTGTGAGTCGTCGGCATAAAAATGATGGGAACAATATATTATTTTTTTGTGAAATTCACGAGTATAAATAGTAAACAAAATGGGCCCTAATATTGATCCTTGAGGGACTCCGTGTATGACATTTAAAAGAGTAGAAGTCATGTTGTTATAAATTACTAATTGTCTTCGATTGCATAAATAGCTGCGAAGTAGATTAATTGCGTTAATGTTAAAACCAATGTAATGTAATATTGATAGGAGTAACTCATGATTAATATGGTCAAAAGCTTTTGAATAATCTAACAGAATCAATGCAACTAATTTATTTTCATCTAGGGCCCTATGAATATCATCAGTTACTTTTAATAAAGCAGTTGTACAACTATGAAGTTTTCTAAAGCCAGACTGATGGATAGGTAAAATGTTATTAGTTTCCAAAAAGTTCAGCATTTGTTTATTTATTATTTTTTCGAAAGCCTTAGAGATAGCGCATAATATGCTAATGGGTCTTAAATCTTTACAACTCATCGGATTATTATTTTTAGGTAAAGGAATTACGTGGACTTGTTTCCAGATGGAGGGAAAAACATTTTTTTAATACAAAAATTGAAAATATGTGTAAAATAGGGTAGGATTATTGGACAGGACTGAAGAATCATATTAATACTTGATCTATCTGAACCCATAGCTCTTGATTTTATTGAAAGTAGTGTTGAATACACTTCCTCATCATTCGTTAAGCAAAACCTGAAAACGTTCACATTCTCCATTACATTTTGTGCAAAAAAGCTCATAAGGTTAGGGTCTGCATTGTAATTACTCTTGGAGGAATCTATGAAGGATTGGTTGATAGTATTTAAGTTTAATAAATTTTCAGGTATATGTGTGTCTTTATTTTTACTGTAAATATTTAAATCATTTAAATCCCTCCACATCGCCTTTGGTTCAGCTCGGCGCATTCGAAATTCTAAATAAGCTTTTTTTTCACGGGATATTGCTCCATTTGTATAGTTACGCAACTCTTTGTAGTAATTCCAATGCTGTACAGATTTTGATTTTTTGTATTTTGCCAAGGCTTTATCTCTTAAAGACATCAATAACCGTATCGTGCCTGTCAACCATGGTGATTTTCTTTTAGTTATTTTAACACTTTTAATCGGTGCATGTATATTATATATGCCAATCAAATTATTATTAAAAATACCAATTTTATCATCAATTGTAGGAGCATGATAAATAAGATTTAAGTCGGCATTGTTAATATCATCAAGAAAATCTAAGGAGTTAAAGTTACGAAAATCCCTATATGTATAAGTAAACGGCTCCATTTTCAATTTTTTACAATTAATGGTACAATGTACTAAACTATGATCAGCAAAAAGGTTTTGCACACTTGGTTGTCTAACATCACTATCATTAGAACATATAATTAAATCAAGTAATGACATTTTAGTATTACAAATTCTAGTAGGTTGATCAATCAATTGTTTTAAATCAAAAGTATCTAAAATATTTTGCAGCCTTCTACATTCATTACTTTCAAGATCTAACATGTCAATATTAAGTAACACGTGTATCTTCCCTTTATAAATTTTATTTATTTACGGTTTAAAAATTTAATACCTACAAGTTTAAAAAATTCCTAAAAAAAGACGAATAAAAATTTATAACTAAAACTGGACAGATATTTTATCACTCTATTGCCTAGGGCTGTCTGTATATGTTTTAAAATCACTTTATTTTTTAAAAAATTTTTAATGTCGTTTTTTAATAGAACTATAATAACAGAGTGGACATAATGAAAACAATTATTTAACTTGTACATATTAAGAGATTAATAGCTCAACTCAGGACCACAAATTCAGAAAAATTGTACATTTATGTCAATAATAACTCATATAAAATTGAAATGACCAATATTTGCTCAATTTGTAACTTCCTACAGCCTGAAAATCTTGAACACATATTTCTGGTCTGTCCTAAGTATAAAAGCCTCAGAGAAAATCTTATTAAGGTTCCAGGATTTTCGGATGATCTAGACTCGTTATTATCCTCTATAGATCCACCTACGTTGATGCAAGTATATTACATATGTGGTGCGATGAAAATTAGATCATTCATAATAAATGAATGAGATCCCAGTAAACGTGCCTAGCGGCTCTATGTTGATGCGATAATCTACTGTTTGGGTTCTCTTTTACATTTTATTTTTGTTCGATATTTGAATGTTTTATTTTGTACAATTTGTATGCATTTTATGTTTATTACTGTAATTGTTTATGCATAGTACTGGTCGTTCTTCTTGTTCATGTAATCTATTTACTTGTGAACAATAAAATTTATTATTATTATTATTATTATTATTAATAGAACTATAATAAACTTTAAATAAGACTATGCAAATGATATAAAAAGTAAAGTAATGAAAACATCTGTAAAAATTAAGCTCTCAATGTCTATGGGTCAGGTTAAAGGAATTTTTTAATTATATAGTTTTTCGAAAGCGACATGATGTTTCTGTTTCCACATCACAACAATGTAAAGTTTTGTTATGTTATAGGGGGTATTTTAAAAGTTATAACCAATATTACCTGAAAATCGTAACAAGTTTAACTCCCTATATAATTAAAAAAGGAGTATGGGAACATTGATCTATTGCAACCATAGTTTTTCAATTATCGTTAAAATTATAAAACATGTTCTTTTTCATAACATTCGTTAAATCAAATACAGGGTAAATCAAAATGCATCTACTTTATTTTCTTGGTAATTTTATATAGAACACCCTGTATTTTATATCATTATCGAAAAGTACTAATATCATTCTTTAAATTTTATGAAGTATTCCATATACCTAAAGTTATCAGTTTTCTAGATATTTTTATTTTTCCATTTTGGTATTAATTTGGTAGATATTTTAACGTTTACCAATAATTATTGTGAGTTGGCCATGATTGGTTTGTCAGAAACTGACACATTGACATTATTATTTATTAATTCAAAAAAAAGAAAACAATTTATTTCAAATAAATTGTATTGTAACATTACTAGTTCCAAAAAGAGATCCCGACTAAGAGACTCTCTCAAATTAATGCCTACTATAGAAAGGATTGGTGGTATATAAGGGTTAAGGGCGCCACTATCTTTTTATACGTTAACGAATAAACAACAGAAACTACACAAAAGCTAAGGTGAAAAAGATGGAAACATCTTGTAATTAGACTGAATTTAAAAGCAAAAAATAAACTACATTTAATGTCAACCGAACACGCTGCACCCTTAAGACTTATAGTCAGTGGGCATGCGTTGTTAAATTACCTTCCAATGAGGGGAAAAAGTTGAGTTACGAAACTGTGCCAACATTATAGTTTCCAAAAAAATACGTTATAAATACATTTAAGTTAAGTTATTAGTATTTGGTAATTCAAATGTTCATTTTTCTAAAATTTAGAAAATAGAATAGTAGTTATACGCTAAGGTAGAAAAGTCGAGGTTCATTAAAGACCTGGAAGCTCCCTCGACATTAACATTCTTTTCTCCCATGGCTCATAACAAGTATTGTGTTGTAAAAATCGCTATGAAAATGCATGAATAAGTCAATTGATTTTCATTCTTGAAAAGCTGGGGGATATGAGCATTAAATAAGTAAGAAAAAATATTTTTTTATTTTGACTTTACATTCTGTCAAATAGATTGAGATTCGGTTTTAATCAGATAGGGTCTGAATTTTTCTACCTTTGTAAATAATGAACAATGTTACTACCTCAACAGAAGTCAAGAAACTTATATTTAGAGGCTAGTAGTCAAAAATGGTAATTATGCGCTAAGGTAGAAAAGTTAGTTATTATTGCCGAAGTCTGAGACAATAAAACACTTTTGTACCGTGGCTCATATAGCATTTTTTCACTAGGTACTGGCATTCTATTTTTTTTTTTAATATTAGTTTTAAAATTTAAAAATCATTTGGACGGGTCTCCAGTCACTCCCATTTCATATGATCTGACAGTTGTGCAAAACCAATAAGATAAATCTAATAATTTTTAAATTGAAAAGGTAATCCATCTCTCAAATGTGTTTGATAAAGATATACAGTACCAATTAAACTCAAAGTCAATCCACAATTTTAATAATAAAGAAGCTTATAACTGTAAAAGCGACATGTTTCGGTTCTTAGACCATCATCAGGCTGTATGTGTAGACTGCAGAAATTGCATTTTAATTTATGAAATTTTTAAAAACTTAAACATCGATGATTAAGGGAATTATGAAATAAAAAGAAGAAGAAAACAGAAAATCAGGCGCTATCAACGAAGATAGAGTCTAATGAGTGTGTAGGTTAAAATAACATGTGGAGTGAAATGAGGGAGAACATATAAATGTTAAGAATGTTTTATCTCAGTGGAAAAATATATATTGTAAGGGAAGTAAACACAGAAACAGAAAGCATGAAGAAGTTAAAAGAGTTGATTGTAAAAAACAATCCACATACTAATCTCTAAAATACCTCCTAAAGAATGTATAGTTCTAGTTAAAAAGCTATTAGATGAAAGAAATGTCCATCCAGGTATAATATCAGATATAAATGACCCATTTAAGTATATATTCAAAATGAATGTCTTCTAATGGGAAGTCCTATTTCTCTAATTTTAACAAATATCTTTAATTCTGGTTATAAAAACAATATTGTATTTTAGTATAGATATGTTGATGACATCTTAGCAGGTTTTGTAGGTAATGAACGACAATTGGACATATTTTCTAATTATGTTAATACCTTGCATCCTAAAATTAATTTTACCTTAGAAGTTAAAGAAAATAATTCAATTAATTTTCTAGATTTGAGAATTGAAAAAGTTAATAATTCATTAAATTATTCAATATATGGAAAACCAACACAAACAGATGTAACCTTACGATATCATTCAAATCATTCTATATCACATAAATTAGCAGCTTATAATTCTATGATACATAGAGCATTTTCAATTCCAATGAACAAAAATAATTTTAATAAAGAAATTGAGATTATAAAACAAATAACTACATCTAATGTAAAACCGAAATAATTGTTCTTAAGGGAACAAGAAAGAGGAACTTAATCTCATTCAAACATAAAAATACATATATCAGGCCATCTAAACGGGTGAAGTATCTTAGAATTGTACTGGACGAAGGTCTTAAATTTGGGGAACATATAAAATAAATCACAAGAAAGGCAGAGGCAAAAACAGCAATGCTTATGAGGATAATGCCAAATATTGGAGGGCCAAATAGCTCTTAGAGACTGATGCTTTATGGGGTAACCAATCAGTCTTACTATACGGTTCACCAATATGGGGAAAAGCGATGGAAATAAAGAAGTACTATAATATGGTGGAAAGGGCTAAGAGGATAAGGGTCGCTTGTGTCTACAAAACAGTATCTAACCAGGCTTTACAAGTAATCACAGGGGCAATTCCAATAGACATGATGATTGCAGAGAGAGATACTATATCTAGAGGCTTAAATGAGGAAACAAAAAAAGCAACCAGACAAGAATATATTGATAAATGGCAAAAAAGGTGGGAAGAAAACGTACAAACAGGACAGTGGACTAAGAGACTAATCCCCAATCTAAAAATATGGATCGACTGCAAATTCCGCAGAATAGATTACTTTACCACGCAATATTTGACGGGACACGGATCCTTTAAACAGTACGCCAAGAGAATGGGAAAGTCCAACGAAGATATATGCATATACTGCGGAGAAGTGGACACAACTGAGCATACTGTATTCTTTTGCGAACATTTTAATAATGAAAGGAGCAAAATTGGGATACAAATTGGAGAGAAATTAACAGCTGACAATATAATAATTACAATGGTAAAAGACCTAAATACGTTTAACGCTATCCATGGACACATACTAGAAATAATGAGGAAAAAAGAGAGGGACAGAAGGGAAGTCACAGAGAGATAGAAAAGGCAAGCTTGAGACTGACGAATGTCCTATACGACGATACCAGTCTCATGCTGAAGAAGAGAGGTGTTTTAGTGGGTGTACAGTTTATACTGGAGTCCCAAACTCCGTGCGTAATAGCATTTCACCTCAAAAAAAGGCTATCCAATACATTTAATAAATAAATTAATTAATAAGAAAGAACAGAAAATGTCAGTATATACAACTAATATTCCCTCAACAAACTAAAGAATTAAATTAAATTGATTGTACTAACCCTTACTTTTTGGAAGTCCATCTTATTAAGGATAATAAAAAACTCTTCGTTTTAACAAAACTTCCAATATTTATTTAAAAATTGCTTTTTTAAAAAGACTCAATGACATCCGTTTCGCTTAATAGCTGTTAAAACGAAGAGTTTTTTATTATCCTTAATAAAGAATTAAAAGTTAAAAAGTATTACATATTGTGGAAATATTTCTAATTCAATTTCAAAAATAATATCTTCGGCAACATCTGCATTAATTTCATTCAAATCATACAAAATTGTTAAATGTAAAAACAAAATGATCTAAATAAAAAAAATCTGGTGTTTACAAAATTAATTTTACAAAATGTAATGCTGTATAGGTCAAACACAAAGAAATTTTGAAATAAGATTCAATGAACACTTAAGAGCATATAGATTACAACAACCAGATAAGTCAAACTATGCAAAACACGTTCTTGAACATCCACACTCACTCATACACACCAATGACATTCAAATACTACACACTTGTGATAAACAAAATTTAGATTTCCTTGAAGAACTTGAAATAAAAAGACATCTAGCAGATCAACAATATAAAGTAGTTAATGAACAAATAAATCTTGGAAGTTCTCCACTATTAAACTGTTTACTGTGATTGAGTACTCATTTTATACATAGATAAGACATTATTGTAAAATAAATATATTAAGTTATTGTAAAGATCAGCATGATACAGTTTTTTCCTGGTTTTTCTATATCATTGCACAGTTATACTGATCTTCGAGGGAAATACATCCGGGATAATTCCTTAGGGATAATAACATATATAGACTTTAATATTGTTATGTCTTATTACTTCCATACTTGGTCTAGCCTTAATACTACCTAATCAACATCAGGTACCTAGCTACAAACAAACAAAAAATGTAATTTCAATATGTCAATCTGACGATGCTAGTTTATAGCGAAACAGCTGTAATTGTGATTTTAAACCTAATTTGTTCAATTAAACTTGGAAGTTGAGTTAAAACGAAGAGTTTTTTATTATTCTTAGTAAGATGGACTTCCGAAAAGTAAGTGTTAGTACAATAAATTTAGAAATTCATTCATCTGGCGAAGATTCAATAAAAAGGCAGCCAGTTAAATACTTATTTATTGTTAAAATTATAAAACTTTTACAACTAGTTTCGGTTGATCAAGACCATCATCAATATGATGAACCAAAACTAGTTGTAACAGTTTTATACTTTTATAAATAAAGAATTTATGCAGCATTTCTTACTTATGCATAATTAAATGTTTACCTCTTCTCTTCCCCCATGTTCTCTTCTCGAAAAATTCCCCTATGGGTCTTCCGGACAAATCATCAGATAATAAAAATTCCTTATTAGCAGCGGTTCCGTTAACAACAACTATTATTTCTGTTCCAACTCGTAGTCCTAAAACAGGGCCGTATTTCTTAGCTAATTCAGCAGTTGTGAGCACTAAGTGTTTGGTACGTTTTTGGATCGCTGCTATCTGAGGAGCACTACCGAGAAAGGGCCACCAATTAGGTCCAGGTGGAAAGTTCTTAGGTTTTCTGGTGTCTAGGTACGCAAGCAAGCCAATCAAAACTATCGAAAATATTATCAGTAAAATCATACCTGCAAATAAAGTTTTTGGTAAATGAAATTTATCAAAATCAAAAATAGAACAAAATTATAAAAGTCAATCACAATAACAAAATTACGTAAGGTTTATATGTGACTCCAAAGTTAATTCTTTGGATATCAGTGAAAGTAACTTATTTCCGCTATATTGATACCGGTATTTTATGTGCTGTGAAAGTAGCACTATTATACATTAACAATTTATCTGTACTAGTTTATATAAAATTTATGTAATATATAAATAAACACATATTCCAAGACTTAGTTTTCTTCCTCTTTACCTACCTCAATGTTTTATTTTTATTTAATCTATGGTTCTTTCAATTATGGTTAAATTATGATACGGTATAAATACTGCATACAGTTATACAGGGTGAACAAAAAGTGAATGTTTATACTAAAACTAAAAACAATTGATAGTTCGCCGATTACCAAAACGTGTGTATTTTTTCAATAATTCCATGAATAATGAACTTTTTACTTTTTATTATAATACTATTTACATCATATTAAGAACACTATAGTATATTGTATCACAAATGCAGACCCAAATAGCACAGGAATATTATTAGAATACCCTAGAAGTATCTGCTGGAACGTTTGAATATTCTTATAATATTACCACAACATACTTTATATATTACTAGAACGTTCTATGAACATTCAAAGAGGACTGGCTTCCACATTCTATTTACTTTTATGGAATGTTCTGAGAGAACTTTCTAGTAATACATAATACATTTCTGGAACATCCTATCTTCTCTTTAGAATATTCCAGCATATTATTTAAAATATTCACTTGGAATTTTCTTTAGATATTCTATTTATCATAAAAATATAATTGCATCCTCTTAGTTCAAATCCAGGAATATTATCTATTCATAAATTTTTTTATAACATGGATGAAGAACATTCTGAAAATAGATTATAACAATATATTTAAAATATTCACTCCATAAATATTCTTTTAACCATAAAATATAACTTCATCTTAGTATTATATTCTAGTAATATTATTCATGGAATGTTTTAATAACATTCTGAACATTCTGAGGATAACTTCTTTAGAATACTCCGAAATAATATTTAAAATATTTACTTGAGATTTTCTATAGATACTCTTTTAACCATATAAATATTTACATTTTCTAGTAATATTATTCATAAAATGAACAATAAAAAACTGAACCGTTAAACTAAACTTCCACTATTTATTCGAAAAATTCGCTTTAACATTCAATTACAGCTGTTTCGCTATAACTAGCATCGTCAGATTGACATATTGAAATTACATTTTGTTTGTTTGTAACTAGGTACTTGATGTTGCTAAGTAGTTAAGGCTAGACCAAGTAAAGATAAGACATAACAATATTAAAGCCTAGATGTTATTAGCCCTAAGGGATTATCCTGGATGTATTTCCCTCTAAGATCAGTATAACTGTGCAATGATATAGAAAAACCAGGAAAAAACTATATCATGCTGATCTTTACAATAACTTAATATATTTGTGTTATAAAAAACAAAATTTAGATTTCCTTGAAGAACTTGAAATAAAAAGATATCTAGCAGATCAACAATTTAAAGTAGTGAATGAATAAATAAATCTTGGAAGTTCTCCACTATTAAACTGTTTACTTTGATTGAGTTTACATTTTATACATAGATGTAAAACACAAATATATTAAGTTATTGTAAAGATCAGCATGATATAGTTTTTTCCTGGTTTTTCTATATCATTGCACAGTTATACTGATCTTAGAGGGAAATACATCCAGGATAATCTCTTAGGGCTAATAACATCTAGGCTTTAATATTGTTATGTCTTATTACTTCCTTACTTGGTCTAGCCTTAACTACTTAGCAACATCAAGTACTTAGTTACAAAACAAACAAAAATGTAATTTCAATATGTCAATCTGACGATGCTAGTTATAGCGAAACAGCTGTAATTGAATGTTAAAGCGAATTTTTCGAATAAATAGTGGAAGTTTAGTTTAACCGTTCAGTTTTTTATTGATGTTCTTAGTAAGATGAACTTTCACAAAGTAAAGGTTAACACAATCAATTTCATTCATAAAATGTTTTAATAATATGGGAAAACATTCTAAGAATAACTTTTAAAAAGGTAATTAGAATACTAGCTCAGAATTTTCCATGAATATTTGGTATATTACTGTAATATCCTATAAATATTCTTTGGAATATTTTAGAATATTCTACTTTCGCACCTTTTTGTAATATTCTGAGAACGTTTGTGCTATCTGGGGAAAGTCAACTCTTGTGATTGTGGCACCCGCAATGTGTGTGGAATAGGTTTTCTGCAAGAGTAACACACTATACTTTTTCTACGAGGAAATTAAAAATATATTTAGTCAACTTCAAACTAGGTACATAAGAATAATAAAAAACTCTTCGTTTTAACAAAACTTCCACTATTTATTTAAATTGCTTTTTTAACCTCAATGACAGCCGTTTCGCTAATCAACATCAGGTACCTAGCTGCAATAAAAAAAATGTAACTTCAATATGTCAATCTGACGTTGCTAATTCTAGCGAAACGGCTGTCATTGACGTTAAAAAAGCAATTTTTTAAATAAATAGTGGTGTTGTTAAAACGAAGAGTTTTTTATTATTCCTAGTAAGATGGGCTTCCAAAAAGTAGGGTTAGTACAATAAATTTAATTCAAACTACATATTTTACCACTTATAATACTTAATTATAACCGCAAAAATTTATATTTACAGTATAGCAGCTTAATTTCAGGTACGTTTTTACTGATTAGAATCAATTTAATTTTAACCTGTTTTGATAGATATCCTACGTAATTTGATATGAGAAACTCTCTGTCAGGTTATAGATCTTCTGTGGTTTCCCTAAAACACTTACCGAATGACTGACACGAAGGAAACAATACAGCCACAGTTCTGAACCAGAATCCTACGATGTCCAACACGCCGCTAAATTTAAGACCGTTGCCTGAGAATTCTTCTACTTCCCGCCCAACAGACCTCGCTACCCCCAAGAAACACTCTTCTGTCGCCGCGAGCCATTATCTCCATTCACAATCTCTCAATATTTCACCTAGGACAATACGATTCCCACTCAACAAACACCACCGCAGCCCTGTGGAGGATCTTAAATCCTAAATCTGGGTACATCTATCTTTTATTAATCTCTTTATTAGTAAAAATTCAAATCTCCACCAACATTCAATTCCATTTATCTATCTATATGAAAAAATATAAACAAACATTATTAAACATTATTTTATTCAATAAAATGTAAGATGTGGTGGGCTCGTAGTTAGTTGACCCCGAGGTTCCTGGTCCGATTCCAGGCCGAGTTAAGTTTTATTTATTTTCTATAATTTGACAGAAGAGTATTTTTTTTCGGGCTGAGATGGGAAACTCATGTTCGATGGGTCCTTATCCAGAACCCAACAGCGTTGGACTCACCCTCGAAACGATGCCTACTCATTCATACTACTCGCCATCAGAGCATTCCCTTCTCCTTACCATTTTCTCCATAACTTCGCTAACCTCCACCCATTTTTCTCCCCTCTCAACATTATCTCCACCATGTTCTCCCAATAAACTGCTACCCCGAGTCTCCTCACCAACTTCTCTAAATCCTCCTTGTTCTTTCAACATCTAAACACATTATCCTCTACCTCACGCATATTTCAGTCTCTATCTTCCCAATCTTGTGTAGATACCCCACCCTTGACCTATACCTAGTAAGCACTTGGGTCAAGAAGTAGTTTACCTCCCCAAAATCTCGGTCTATCCACTCACTCCTAATCGCAATTTTTAATGCACCTTCATATCCCTCCCACCTTCTCACCATTTCCTCCTCCATCCAATCCTTATCTTTCTCTTTTGTGGCACCCTTCCACCCACTGTCCTGTACCCCTGTACCACTCTCAACAAAATCCTCTGGACCTACAGTAGTGGCTTTATCCTGATAACTCTCCTCTTTCATTCTCTGACCCTTTCACATTACACATCAGTCTTCCCAACCATGCTGCCCTCCCTAGCATTTTCCGTCAAATCCACCACTCTACCTAGCGCAGAGATACACAATTTCTCCTTCGTGAACCCATGCTGGTTTTTGTCTAAAACCCCCATTTCTCCTTATGGGGATGACAGTGTGGAATAATATTCCGCACAGTTTAGAGCGTGTGTAGGGAATTTACAATTTTCTAGTTAAAATAATACATATAAATATACAAATATCCCCCATCATAAAAATTGTTCACAAATATATTTTAAAGCTTTTAAAGCAACAGGTACAATTTTAATTGATTGAAAAAAATCACTGGGCATACGACACGGTCAGTCGCTTGTAGTAAAGTACGTTTCACAATAATTCGTTGACTTGGTACCTGCTCTTAAGGGATTACTAATAAAAGGTGGTTAATATTTCTTCGAACATTTACATAAAGGTATTATTTATTTTTGTCCAGGAAGATATATTTTGGATTTTTTATTTTTCAGGTAAAATTTTAAATTATTATTACTGACCATCAATAGTAAATCATTAGTAAATGATTTTTGATTTTCTTAATCATCTTGGAAGAGAAAGTGGGAGTTTCGGGGAAATTTGTTTTTAAAATTCTCTCCTAGAATTTTAGTTTGTACTAAACATTATACTCTGAAAGTAATCTTGTGTTTATAACTAAGTATGTGGCGTCCTTGGGCAAAAAGTGCATTTATCGCCGGATGCGAAACAAATTGTGAAAAATGTGTTTGAAACATTGAATAATCGAGGTTATAGTGTAACCGATGCAGCAGAAGAAACATGTAAGTTAACCAAAACCCCAATATCCACAGTAAAAGATATTATCAATAAGCCAATAAGTAAACGAAAAAAACGAAGTGACGTTAATAATACCAAATGTGTTGATGAAATACAAAAAGATATAATCCGACGAACGATATATATGTCCTATACCAAGAACAAATAATACCAACCCTAGATTGTATAAAAAAACGGTTACTTAAAGACGACACGGGAATTATTTGTAGCCGTACAAGTTTGTGGAGAATTATTTTTCAAATAGGATTTAAATATTGTACCATTAATAAAAGACAAGTGATAATGGAGTCATATCGTTTACGAATGTGGTGTTGTCATTACTTACAAGCTATTCAAAAATATAGAAGTGAAAACCTTTCAATTATCTACCTCGACGAGACATGCTATGACACCCATGATACTCCAACGAAGGGTTTTGTTGATTCATCGGGAAATTGCAAAACAAAGGCTCCATCAAATAGAGGACAAAGAATTACAATAATATATGCCGGATCAGAAACAGGATGGGTTCCAAACGCTTTATTGTTATCAGCAAAGAATATTAAAGATTCAAGTTTAGATTATCACGAAGATACGACAGCAAAACTTTTTGAAGATTGGTTTGAGAATTATTTATTGCCGAATATACCGGAAAAAAGTATAATTGTAATGGACTATGCAACTTATCATAGCCGTCAATTAAATAAAGTACCAAATAGCAACAACAATAAATGGGAAATTCAAGAGTATTTGTTAAAAAATGACCTTTATTTTGAAGAATCGTACACAAAACGTGATCTCTTACAAGTAGTAGCAGCGTTCGGTATTGAAAAAGAATACGTTTGTGATACTATTGCTAAAAATATGGGCCACACAGTGTTACGGCTTCCCCCATATTATTGCATGTTCAATCCTATAGAACACATGTGGCATCAGCTAAAATCCAAAGTTAGATCGGAAAACGTTTCACCACATTAAACTCAAGTGTTATAGAGTTAATCAGAAATGTAACAAGTAATATTCCCATGGATAGCTGGAAAAATTCGATTCAGCATGTTATTAAGGTTGAAGGTACATATCGAAATGTTAATGTAACTGTAGCACCCTTAGTTATTAATTTAAATGAAGGCGATAGTGATACTAAACTACATTTAGATTAAATAGTTGTAAATAATGTAGAATTAGTTCATTTGTTTAATCGCAATTAATAAAAAAAGTTAAAATTTGTTTTTAAAAAATTTCGTGATTCTTTTTTAAAAAATAAATTTAAGTTTTAGTAAATGTTAACTTAGTTTTATTTAAATCAATTTTTTGGGATACCCTGTAGTACAAAATATTTTTAAAATGTGGCCATGATTAAACTACATCTTTTTTATTTGAAACATTTTTTTGACAACATCTGCCAATTAGATGAAATAGACCAAAGCGTATACGTATACGTAAGTTTCAACAGTTTTGTTTAATTTCAATTAATAAATAAACTTAAAATTTGTTTGTTTGTTTTTAAAAAATTTCGTGATTTTTTTACAACTTACTTTTTTTCTTTAAAATTGCAAGTACGACTTAATAGAAGAAAACAGAAACTGTGAGTATGTTTTGCATTTGACTATACCATTTATTTTTGTCTTGATAACGTTTAATTTTCCAACTAATTTTTGAAATGTTTATTTTAAGGCTTAACTCCTTTTGTTGGGTCTGCAACTATGCAATCCTTTTACGCCACTGAATCTAAATCTAAATTAAATACAGAACAATCGTATATAAGACCACTACTTACTTTAGATTTACTCCGCCCGTAAAATAGAAACATACGTTATGCAATCACTGCATATAAGCACTTAAGAGATCAGTTATGTACTATCAGTTTTCGTAGAAGAATTTTCTTGATATAAAATTTCTCCCGACCCAAAGACTAATGTTACTTTCGCAAACTCGCGGCAAAATATCTGATATATTATATTAAGGTGGAGATTATAAACAAAAGATGTAAACATTTTAAGTTATCTAACACTTTTTGAAACTCCAAGTGTAAAAAATATGTGAAAAATTTTTATATTTAGACAGTTTTTGTTCAGTATATATTTAAGAATACCAATTAATGTTTGAAACACTGTTGATTTAAACAATGTTTCATAACCAATAATGTTTAAAATCTCGATTCGTTCTGTTTCTGTTAGTTTAATTTTTGTAAATGCTATTATTAATGTCGGCCAAAAACTCGAACAGCCTTACCAATAAACGGAGTATACATATTTATACCGGGAATAAATATTTTATACCGAGAATAAATTCGGAATAGGCAAAATGTCTACCAATAAATATGGAATAAAAACTTGGTATAAAGTTATACATACCCTAAGCCTTGTTTAACTGCAATATAACCTAAAAAATATGTTTGCGATAAGAGGTGTAGAAGCTGTTGAGGAGGTTATTAATTTAATAAATATGGACATAGATATGGAAAATAGAAGAAAAAGAAAAGCTTTTAAAGAAACAATAGGCCCATTTACAAAACACTCTGACAAAGGGTTTAGAGTAAAATATAGATTTTCAAAACAAGGAGTCAAGTAAAAAGTAATCAGTTAAAGACATTTTTAGGTTATCTTCCAGTTTAACCATCCGCTAAAAATTCTCTGCGCATGTACAAAATTTGAAATATCAAGGATGATTATATTGGTTGATAAGGAGCGGCAAATCTCGAGCTGCGTTGCCACATATATATGAATAAATAAAGTGAGTGAATAGACATTGGAAAGACGAAAATTAAGTTAATGTTCATCATAACATACAAGTTTTTTACTAAAAGTAATGAATCAAAACATATATGAAATCATTTATGTTGATCTATATGACTGAAACTTTATGATAACATCAATGTTATCTGTAAAATGTCGAACGTACAGTATGCACATTTTGCAGATAACGTTAATTTGTTATGACAAGCAGATTCAATAATTATAGGGCTGATTTTGGTTTTAAATTTTATATGCATGTAAACATAATATGCCTTAAATAAATCAGAAGACGTAATATAATATTTTAATTATATAATTATTATTTCATTTTAATATAATATGCATTATTTAAAATGTTTTTTCCTTATAGTTTCTAATCTTTCATTAATTTAAAACCATAATAAATTAAAATCACAGAAATACCATTAAAACAACAGATGTTAATATTATATTTTATTTGAATTAATTAAAAAATAACACATGTTTTACTTGAATTTTTTAAACCATTGTTATATAAGGTTTGTTCTTTATAGTGGAACTCAGTGCCCCATTGCTCTAAAAATGAAAACCACAGAATACAATGAAAACGTGAGATTTTTATATTCGCATATTACAATATCTTTAACGAAGGGAAGTATCTATGTTATTATTTATATTTTGAACTGCTGTTCTTAGCATCTTAATTATTACTTATGAATTTTAGCAGTAACGCTCCTTATTAACGTGCGTCTTTTTTATAATCAAATTTACTAAATCAAAACTAAACTATTCGCTTTCAGGAAAAAATATTTGAACTGACAACACTGTGCGGCTGTCCCGCTGTTAATTTCGTATATTTTTGTACATGCGCAGAGAATTTTAGCGGATGGTTAAACTGGAAGATAACCCATTTTTATAATAAAATCTGCAAGGTATGGTAAATTTCGACCAATTCCACAAAGTAAGAGCTTTTCTCAAACAAAATTTTATAAATTATAAAAGAAAAAAAATCTAAGCTAACGCATAATCACTCGTGGTGTCTTGGTTTACGCACTCGCCTCTCATGTAGTTGATGCGGGTTCGATTCCCGACGAAAACTACCATTTTTATTTTTTTTATTAGTCATACTTCATTTAATTTGACACTGTTCCATGTACTTGTGTCGACTTTTACTACGTTGCCAAATCATTATTTTGGAATAAAGAGGGAATTTATACCAAGCTTAGAATAACTATTTTAAGTTTAAATCTTCGAGCATATATACTAACGTAGAGACAGCAAGCAATAGTAATTGTTTTATATCAGAGGGGAAACCGTCAGACACTCCAGCCAGTGTCGTATCATTTTTAGGGGGTTTGAAATTAATACCTTTATAATACATTTTGAAACATGTAACAAAATATTTTTTAGACTTGAATTTAAGTAGTAATAGTAATTAATTATTTACATGGATGATATTTTATAAAATAGAAAGTTGAATTTATTGCATAAATTGCTAGATTTTCAGTATTCTTAATAATATGGCGTTATATTTGCTTTATATATTTACAAATCACACAAACTCTCACCATATAATATATACTCAAATTATTTTAAAAAATGGCTTTAAAAGTAATATTGAAACACTATTAAATTGTAAAAATAACTCTAGATGCAAAACAAATTGACAATAATGGCATATGTGACAATTCGACTTGACACGCAAATTCAAAACGGACCAATGAGATTGCTGGACACTATATGACATTTATTTTCCCCCCCTCCCTGATACAAAACAAAGCTCATTTGGACGCTGTCTCTACGTTAGTATATATGCTCAAAGGTTTAAATAAGGAATAACCTAAGAATAAGAGATTTTTATTAGGTTTGTTCCAACCAAGCAAAGAACCGTTCTAGAACGGTAATATTACCACTCACGAGACCAAATTAGTGCACTGCGCAACTCAGTATACCACTGCGCAAAAAAATTACTATTTTAGAACGGTTCTTTGCTTGGTTGGAACAGACCTATTAGTAACAGTGTATAAGCATTGTATACAATGTTTATACAATGGTATAAGTACTGCAGCCTACGTCACAGTCACATTTAATGATTATAATATTATGTCATTGAATTGTTATTTATGTTACAAGTCAGGGAAGTGACTTATTACGGTACGAGATAGATGTTTACGGACGACAGCATTATAAAAAATTCAATAATAATATCAGATTCTTTATCAGTACTCACAAGTATCAGTCAACCTTTCGATATTAATGCCACGTTTAAAAATAATATTATTCCAAAAATCAAACTGATTATAAATAGACTAGCCCAAAGAGGATTTAACATAAAATTATTTGGATAAAAGCTCATATAGGACTTCGACATAATGAACATGTGGACAGTTTACCAAAAATAGCAGCTGAGAAGGGACAGTATAAGAATAACAAGATTACCATTGATGAATGCATAAATCAAAACAAAATTAATTTGAAAGAAAGATGAAAACAATATTATGGTAAACAAGCCTACAAGATACACGCTTCTATGTCCAGAAATTCCCAATAAACACTGGTACAGCAAGTAGCATAGTTACTATTAGTAGACATAAATTCGGTCACGCTTGTTATCCCGCCCATCTCAGTAAAATCAATGTAGTTGATTCGAACTTGTGCGACAGTTGCAATTGTATATGTGACTTGGATCACATTTCCTTTGTGTGTACAAAATATACTCAATATAGAGAAAACATGTATCTGGAACTAATAAAAAACAATATTCTCCCTCCTTTCAACTTAATGCACCTGCTAGCATTGAATAAGCTGCCTGTATACAACTTATTACTAGGATTTATCAAGGGGTGCAATATAAAACTGTAGTAGTAAATGTAATTCCTCCGTTTTTAACCCTAAGTCATTATTTCCTACGTTACCGTGGTCCACCCTTTCTGTAAGCTAGCCACCCTGACAGACCCCTGGGTGTGAAATGTTTACCCCTATCCTATCCAAAAATAACTAAATACTAGTCTTAATACTAGAGGTACTGGCTATATGGACATAGTCCATCGGCCAAAAAAAAACAAAACAAAAGGAGCCGAGTCAAGAATATCTAATCGAGTACCGTAATAATCACTTCATGGACTATATTTTTTTTATACTGCCTTTGGTTTTAAACGCAATAAAATATTGAACTGAAATGACATATTTGATCATTTTATTAGAAAGTCATGTAGACTGCTGTGAAAAAATTATGTTACTTGATTTATTCTTAACATGGTTAATTTGCTTTATAAATAAAAAATGAACAGCGGTTACCAAGTAACAATAGCTTTGTTCGGGTTTACTTGATTACTGTTTTCAAACTGTCAGGATTCTGCGCACTAAAAAATCCTGTGTTCGGGTTTTTCTTGTACGGTTTTCGAACCGTTCTATAATTTTAGTTTGGTGTTCGGGTTTTATTTCTGACTTTTTTCGGACAATTTGAAAACTGTCAAATCAGTCCAAGGTTAAAAGTAAGAATTTTTCGTGCACTAATTGACGCAGAATTCTCGTCAGATTCATCCTCATCTTTTTCATCAAGTGATGATGGATTTGGAGAGCAAATCTTTTTTTACCCGAATTATTACAGAAAAAAGTTAAAAATGAGAATTATGCTGAAGAAACAGTACCCCTATATAGTGATGAACAGTTTATCCAACATATTAGGTTTGTGGACAAAATAATTTACTTTTTGTATTAGATATTAAAAAATAAGGCGTTCGGGTTTTTTCATTTGTTAATAGTTTTCAAACCGTACATAAATAGTCCTTGTATTTAGTCTACTGCACATCCAGTTGTGCGCAGTCAGCAAATCGTTGTCAAACCGTCCGAAAAATGAAACCCGAATAAAGCTAATGTAAATAAAGGCAGACATATTAAATTTTTCTGCACACACGAAATATCTGCGGAGAAAATGGACCTGAAATTAGATGAAATTGCTGAAAAAACTGCGGAAGCGATAAGGCAAATCATTCCCGTTAAGTCTGCGAAAAGATATGAAAAAGAATATGCGCTGTTTTGTAATTAGCTTGAACTACAATTTGAAAAGTAGTTCTGATGAAAATGTAATGTTGGCTTACTTTTTGGATGTGGTAAGAACAGTTGTTTTAAAGAATATTCTTTACATATTCAGTCAAAAACATTCAACCCTTCTTCATTATGGTCCAAATACTCGATGGTAAAATCAATGATTATGGTTAATGAGAATGTCAACATATCAAGTTTCCCAAAGTTAATAGCATTAAAAAACAAAATGTAGACCATCAGCCAAACCAATCGAAGGTGCTGACAAAGGAACATAATGAAAGCTTCATGAGGGACGGTCCAGATAAAGAATATCTATTACTCAAAGTGATAGCATTACTTAGAGTTACTGCAGGGAAGAGATCTATAATTTAGAAGTTAGTGATGTGGAGGATACGGGTACTCAGCAAGTAGTTAAGATTAACCAGACAAAAACGCATATTTGACGAGCTTTCACTGTGATTAAGAGACTCACTATTTGGATGTGTTTAGAAAATACATGAATTTATGGCAACACGTCTCCCTGAAAGCTCTTTTGGGGGGTTATAGACAAGGAAAATGTCTGTCTCAAAGAACTGGTATACATACTGTTGGCGGAGCACCTAAGAAAATAGCTGAGTTCTTAAAACTAGACCAACCAGAAAAGTATACAGATCATTGCTTCAGGAGGACATCCTCAACGTTGTTGGCCAATGCTGGAGCTAACATTAAAGTTCTAAAACAGCACGGTGGATGTAAGAGTTCTTTAGTTGCAGAAAAGTATATAGAAGAATCGATTGAAGGCAAAAACAAGATTGCAGTTGTACAATTAATGTCTATCTTCAAAAACTAGAATAAAAGCTTAGTTTATGTTGATTCACTTATTATTTCAAACATTGGGAGAATTGAAGAGTACTGTAAAGTACAAGTGTACCGTTTGAGTCCGGGAAATGGCACTTTACCGTACAGTATGAAAAAATATAATTTTGAGGTTGAGTGTAAAAATAACTTTAACTAATACAAGGTATACTTGTGAGGACTTTAAACACAATTTATTTAAAAATTGTATGAATACAAGAATTCAGCTGGTTACAAATTACTAACTGTCACTTTTTACTTTTAAACTTCACAAAAGCTGAACGAACACTACTCCCACTACCTCGAATGACCCGCTTTATATACTAAAATACTTGACATCTCGATTTTTCTCAAAATAACTATTTACTAAAATCCAAATATTACTAGAATATTCTCGAATAACTATCAATCTAAAATAATTATAAAGATTATAAATCATGTCAAGTTCCTGTCAAACCTTATTCCTCATTCACGGACTCTACCCTTTATGGCAAGCAGCTACATCAAAATACATGCATTCCTCTCAAATCTGTCACAATCATTCGTCACATTCATAGATTAGAAAGTCACATTCATCCGTCACCCGTTATAATAGCTTTGTTCGGGTTTACTTGATTACTGTTTTCAAACTGTCAGGATTCTGCGCACTAAAAAATCCTGTGTTCGGGTTTTTTTTGTACGGTTTTCGAACCGTTCTATAATTTTAGTTTGGTGTTCGGGTTTTATTTCTGACTGTTTTCGGACGATTTGAAAACTGTCAAATCAGTCCAAGGTTAAAAGTAAGAATTTTTCGTGGACTAATGAACGCATGCGCTTGGTCATTTGTCAGTCACTGTTTGTAGTAGTGTGCACTTTAAATTCAAATTATTCTTGGTATTTTAATTTATTGAGTATATTATTATGTATTTATTGGCAGAATTCTCGTCAGATTCATCCTCATCTTTTTCATCAAGTGATGATGGATTGGAGATGGTAGCAAATATTTTTTTACCCGAATTATTACAGAAAAAAGTAAAAAATGAGAATTATGCCGAAGAAACAGTACCCCTATATAGTGATGAACAATTTATCGAACATTTTAGGTTTGTGGACAAAATAATTTACTTTTTGTATCAGATATTAAAAAATAAGGCGTTCGGGTTTTTTTAATTATTGTTGATAGTTTTCAAACCGTACATAAATAGTCCTAGGATTTAGTCTACTGCACATCCAGTTGTGTGCAGTCAGCAAATCGTTCTCAAACCGTCCGAAAAACGAAACCCGAATAAAGCTAATATTAACACGTAAAATAGCATAATACGTCACCGATTGTGAAGTAAAGGCAAAGGATAGTTAATCAAACTATACTCAAGCGAACGAAATTCGTCAAGGTCGCGCATGACGTAGTTCAGAGACAGATATTTATGAGCCCAGGTGGAAAATTGACTTATTATTGTCTTTATTGGATCCGATACAATAATACACTTTTCCTACGACCTCTTATGAAAATGGCACCTAACTCTGGTAATGCTTGCTTTAAATTTTGTGAATAAATCACTTTGATTTGTTCAATTTGATCAAGAAATATTATCTTTTGGTAAAATAATTGTCACATTAATACTTTTATAAAAAAAATTGTATTATTTGCTTTATTTACGCAACCAAAGTGCTCCACTTTCTAAGGAATTTTCTCACAAATTTGAAATGTAATCACGTAATTAGGTTGTAAAACCTGCGTGGTTATAAATAAATAAATAGTGAACTAAACACTATAAAATAGGGAAATTTGAAAGGTATACGTGTAGGTAGTTTTTATTAAATTTTCGTACTAGACAAACTATTTTTTTCCAAAACTAGTAATGAAATAACATTTTAAAATATAATTAAAATGTTTTTTACCTATAAATAAATCTCATTTTAACTAAAAATAGGTATACATAAATAATAAACTATAATTTCGTAGTGACTACAAAAATAGTATCTACTGCAATGTCCCTTAGTGGTTAGGAAATGAAAATTTTGTAAAAATCAAATTAATTTCTTATAAATATATTTAACTGGGATTTTATTAAGAAAACAATTAATTTGTACTTACCCTGATAATAAACGACGTTGATCAGTGCAAGCACTGACCAAGTGGCCGTTCTGAACCGCCCTTTAGACACACTAAAATCATCTGTATTAAAGACAACATCAAAAATGTCGGGCTGTCTTTTATTCACTCTTTGCCTTCGATTTTCCAATCACCTGTTCAATCTACCAATGGAGTAGTAAGTTATTAACCTGAAATTGTCAATCAAATAATTCTCGTTCAATTTGTTTATATCTAACATACCTACCAATCAAAATCTGTATGTAACCTTCAAGACGGTATCTACTTTGGACTCGGAACTTCTGTAAACAATAAAAATCTATGCACAAAATGTGAAGCTAAATAAATACAAAATAACCTTCGATCAAAACTATCTCCTGGAAAACAATAAGTCTTAAGATAAAGAATTAGTTTCTTATTAGGGTCTGTAATATGACAAATCAAAAGTTCATAATATTATGGTTATATAAATATTGCAGCAAGCAACCTCTACAATCTATTAGAACTACCATCCCATTGCTACGTAAGTACATGCTTCCTCAATCATGCATTTTCCCAATTCAGATTTTTACCCACCAACATTCCTGCGTCATTCCAACCTCCACCATTCCATTTTTAAATTTATCAAAGCAAAGTAACATGCTATTAAAAAAATTACCTTCTATAAAAATTTAAAAGTCTCTTTTATAAAGATTTACTTCCTTGTAATTTGATATTGTCTTCTATGTTTCTAATAATAGACCTGTAAATGATAAACACAACTTAAATAATTTCATATATTTCCATTATAGTCGATGAAATGTTCGTTTAAATTAGTGCAGAGTTATAAAGATCTTCTCATAAAGATATCTGGTGTCTTTTATGTTCTGTATAATACACCTGCAAATTATAAAACAAAACAACTATTTGCAAATTTCTTATCATACCTATAAAATCATAAAACATACAATTAAAAATGTTACCTTTTGTTGAACAATTATTCTTTTTTTAAAATCTTGATTTTTTGATACTTAATATCTTACAATGTTTGGAAAAATGAAGAAGGTATCCTCAGCATTCGAGGTTATTTTAAGATAAATTTAAGATATTGGCTGAAAGCATCGACTGATAATATTTACCTATCCCAAGCGAATTATGAAACCTTGAAACAACCCACCATGAATATCAAAAACTTATTCATTTATTCTTTTCGATGCCCTAGTTGCCAGGCCAATTATCTTTCGGAGTATATTTAACAGTATGTCTTTAATGTTTCTTTCTTGCGTTCATAATCTGCAAATATTTTTTTATTTTAGTTTATCACTCAGTGAAGTCCTTGTTTGTTACCTTTTGCTAAACAAAAGTCTCCACATGAAGTTCATTTTCTTCTTCACTATTAAGGAATGTTTTGTATTCTTCCAGAAGAGTATTATTTAAAAGACATAGTCGGATATAAGAACGTTTCTTTTAGATTTTTAGAGAAGAGACTTTGATGTATCGTGACACAAGAATTTGTAGACCAAATATACTGCTAGGAGTAACTTGATCTTGATAATTATGACATGAAAAGTGAAGTATAGATAAATTGCAAGATTTGGTTTGTCTTGAGAAACAGGAAATACGTATTATGTAGAATTAATAGTCCTGCAGTCCAGGTGAGGATGGATTTTTAGATTTTTTATAATATTTGATAGTAAGATATACGTTTTACTCTATTAAAAAAATACCATAAAAAAACTAATAATTTTACAATACCCACAATATATTTTCTATATAAATTTCCTCAGAATAAACATTTTTAAAGAAATTTACTCTGTAAACCACCAACTTTTTTAATTGTTTCCATTTAAATTCCACTTTGTATACAAAAAAACTTTCACCGCTTTTGTCTTTTACAGTCTACAGTATAAATATACGGAGATGTGAAGTTTAAATATAAGATATATCAAAATTTATATTAATGTACATACCTAACTATATAAACAAAATTATATAAAACAATAGATAAAACGCCCTATTTTAGTATAGGTTATTAAAATATTTCAAAAATTGAACATTAAAGTAAAATATATCATTAATATCGAAAGAAAACTTTATTAATTTCTAAGTAAAGATTAAATTTCATATTTTTTCTAAAATATATGTTTTACTCTATTAAAACAATACCTTAAGTAAACTAATAATTGCAGAAACCCCAAAATATAGTTTCCTTAAAAGTTAACTCAGATTAAACCTTTTTAAAGAAATTAACTCTGTAAACAATTATTAACCTTGTCAAAGTTTTTCTTTTTTAATTGAGCTACATTATTGAACTATTCCTTTTTTAAAAATTTAATTAAGAATCCTACAAGATCCGCCTAAAAATTATTTTATATATTTGAATTCCACAAAGTACACAAAGAAAGAAAATTTAAGTAAAAATAATTACACAAGTATAATTATATCATTTGAGTTCCTATTTTATTGCACTCACCATTTTCAAAATCAAATGCTAGTGAGTAGTGATGATCTTGAAGTACATCGTAAATCAATAGAGAAAGAAAATGTTTTTAAAGACTTACCCTGCAACAAAAAAAATAATTAGTTTATAAAATTTAAGATTTCAAGATTGTTATTATAAATTGTTTTAAACCATATTTAATGTACTTTAAGAGAAATAATTTTACTATTGTTTTCTCCAAAATAAATTGTTTGCAAACTAACCAAACTGTTACCTAATTTAACAACTGTGGCTTGAAGTTTTCTGAATAGGCTACTTAAAAATGTCAGTTTAAATTTTGATCAAATTGTTATCCGTTAAAATAATCTTAAATAAATTTTTTTTTAAAAACGAATCACACTGGTTGAAAATTGGGAATAAGAATTGGAAATAAGGGAATGTTGTTTAGGCTAATCCCAACAAAAGCCTAAATAGGTACTATCGGCTTCAGAATAGCATATACATTTTCAAACTCAAATCGCTTACAATGAAATAATTTTAAGGACGGCCTTAATTTTAAGAACGCCCTATTTATTGTGTATAACCAATCACCGTTTAAATAATAATAAATTTGAAATCAGTTAAACAGTTGTCCACGCCCACATCTTTAATGTTTGCAGCATAAGGTATTTTATTGACAAATTGCCTGTCCTCTGTTCCTTCTAAATAAACTTAATCCCCAAAAACCATTTAATGTAGGCGTTTAAAGGGCGTTTTTATAACTTCGGTAGGTTAACGAAATTCACATTTAACATGTATATGCTATTCTAAAGCCGACTGTACATCTAAAAAGCACATTCGCCATTTTTCGAATTACATATTGGAGTAGCGTAACCGCCAAAATTTGGAAAGGTTTGTAACATCTGCTAGAATACCCATCAAAGCTGAAATTATTTATCTAACTTTGTAAAAAAGAAAAAAATACTCAATCAACTCAAAACCAGAAGAAAAATTTTTAAATAGAAGATTATTCAGTTTATTTTTGACCACAGATTATTAATTTTACTATGAAACGATTGATGGCTATAATTTTACGGTGCATCTAATTTAAATTTAAAAGATATATATCACTTACCCTTTTTATTATTAAAAATAAGCCCTACTGATGATCGTGAAGTGAAGAACGCCGTTCGAAGATCTGACGATATTTTCTTCAATACTCACCTGTAAAAAATATAAGAAATAATTAAATCTTGCATAGGTAGTTTTGTTTCAATAAGTACAAAATGTCTTAAATTATATTATGAATGTATGTTTTACAAGGTATGTAGAAATACTAGAGGATAAATATATTCAAAAATTTCAAATATAAAAAGTGTATAGATACTATTATAGGTACTATTTAATGGTGAGATAACCTTTTTTGTACCATCATAGAGTATAAAAATACTAATATTCGTAAATCTTGTATTAATGCCACAGCTGAGGCATATACAATATAACTTTTCTTACTGCCGCAATATGAATTTTTTTTTGGTGTAGGTTATAATTACTTCGAGTCCAAATTTTTAGCAATTTTTGTTATTTCTGGGTGTACACCCCAGGAAAAAAAATATTTTCGAATCATCAGAGTGTTATAGACCCTTAATCAATTTTTTCATAAAAATCGCAGAGTTCACATATTTAACCTAATTTCTTATCCCTTCTACCCTGTAAAACATACCAATTTATGATACTGTCCAGTAAATTATTCATAGTTAATTATTATAGAAAACTGTAATTAATAATTTACCCTTATATTATATTACTGTTAAGAAAGAGTCACTTTACATTATACATAATTTATAATTGAATTTGATTTCAATTTAGTTTTAAATTTAGAATGATATTAAGGAAAGTGTAAAAATTTTGAACATAGCGAGGTTATTAAATTATGTACAAGATTTTTAGAACATGTTCTATTTTGATGCTTAAAAAAAACAGTTCAAGAGTTGACGTTGACAGGGCAGTTGTGTTTGAGGTTATGTAAGAACGAGAAGAAGTAACAAAAACAAACCACAGCATGGTAGTTACTTTATACTGTGAACAAATTACAAAACAAATTATAAAATAAAATATGTCGTGGTCAAAGGATCAAGTTAATGCTTTAATTGATGCATGTTTTCAGTCTCCTTGTTTATATAATGTGCACTTAAAAGTTATATCATAATAAATATGCAAGAAATGCTGCACTGGAAAAAATCAGGGAAGAGTTTTTATAACTTTCGAGATCTTCCACTTTTAACTCTTTTAACATGTGCAAAATTCCTCAACCCGATTCTCGTCTCTGTAACCAAGAACGGCACCACAATTTACGATTTCTTTTCTTTTTTACCGACTTTATACAGGTAAATTGCTACAGCTGATAGCACATGTTCCTCAACATCGTCCATTTTGGCTGATAAAAATATCAACAAATTTAGCAAGTGTGTAATATAGGAAGATTGTGTTCAAGTTTTAGCACTAAATTTAGGATATAATCACTTTTTTTACATGGTTCATAAATGTATGCTAAATTTAAAACTAAATTTGAAATCAAATTCAATTATAAATTATGTATAGGTAATGTAAAGTAGCTCTAATTTAATACATAATTATTGCAGAAAAAAAAACTAGGAACTAAATATATTTTTACTTTTTAATGACCATTATAGACAGGGACACTAAATTTTAAACAATCAAAATAAAAGAAAATAATATATATAGAAGTATATTTTAAAATGTTGAATACTTATTAAAATAAAATATATTATAATATATTATAATAAGTATATTTTACTCACTACAAATTGTATACTGACGTTATTTACCAAATAAAAAATATAGAACATATTTATCGTAAAATGAGTTTAACAGTTGAAATGTACAGTGGCGGCTAGTGATAATACAGGATGGTAGTGCCAGATTTTTAAGAAATGTGAAAACCCCGCCTGAAAAATTTTTTGGGGTGCCATGCCCAAATTTTTACCCAAAAATCGTTTAAAAAACTGGTTTTGGACAAAAATTTATCACGTTATTGTCAAAATAGGTAAAAACTAATTGAAGGACAATAATTGTTCATTGTATTTCTGAGGAATGTTTTAATCCGTTTAAGCAATGAAAAACAGCGCTCTGCTTCAAATGTTGACATGGATATTGTTATCAAAATACCTAAAAGGTTAAGAGTTTCCCGAAATTTACAATTTAAACCTTATTCATTTAATAAAATTGACAGCAGGACAGCTCCAGAGGTGGTACTTAATTCGTCTCTCTGATACAATACTTGTAATTCATTTTTAAGCATATTTTTGTCTAAAAATGAAAATATAATACATGTTTCATTAAGGAATGACTCGGGAAACTGATGCCTATATGCCGAAAACTTCTCCGATATAAATAAATTAGAAGCGACCAAATGTCCAGAAAAGACCCTTGTTTTTATTTGCAATAAAATGCGATTTTTGTCCATTTCCACTTTGATTTTAAATCGGGAATCGGCCGGTTTAATTCTTTAATTTGTAGTTTTTCTTCTAGCGAAAAACCAGAGTTTTTTAAGACGCCAATTTTATTCATTGTCACAATAAATAAAAAACTAGGAAATAAGATATTTAAGCAAGTTTATCGAAAACAAAAACAAAAGAAATGCATAAAATTAAAATATAAGACGATTTAAAAATAAAAAAAAAATGTATTTTTATCTAAAATGAGGTAGTGCCATGGCACAGTGGCACTACCTCACGAGCCGCCACTGGTGATGTATAACTATAAAGAAACAATTGTCTATATCTAGATAAGCTCTTTATAATACATTTTGTGGAATTTTGTAGCTCTAATAAAAAAATGTACTGTGTATATTCCACGTATAGTAAGAATTTTACCATACAAATAATTATGTATTAAAACAATTCAAAATAATTGTTCTCCTACCTGTGCATCAGTAATTTAGAATAATTTAGGTAATTATACATTTTTTTAATTCTTAATTCTAGAAAATTAATTGAATTATTTTCAATTTCTAATGTAAAATTAATGTTTGGATGGAATTAGGTATTTGTATAATTAAAAAATATATCTAGCTGTCGTTCACTGCCTACAAAACCATCTAACAAAGCATGTCTGTATCATAATAAAATATTTTTGGTACATCTGTATTAAAAGATCTAAATTATCTATAAAATATTTTCCAAAATTGAAGTAACATAGAAAAAACTTTATTTTGAATATATACTTTGTTATCATAACTAAAGTAATTTTAATGAACGATGAATTTTCACAGAATAACAGCTGGTTCCATAAAAATAACTTATAATTGCTCCGAATATTATACTGTCCCATCTCTAGAAACACCGTATGCGAGCTGTAACAAGCTTATCACTTTAAGTTTTTATGCTTCCGGCTGAACGAAATAGTTTGCCAGCAAATATTTAAAATTGGTTTTTGCTATTAGAAATAATCTTTTAAAAAATAAATCTGGATGTAATATTGTATAAAATTTCTATAGTATTTAATTAATAATTTAAATTATATTTAAATATGCATCACATTCCTTATTACTTCAAAGAAAATCCGATTTATAAAACGGTCTTTTTTACTTAAATAAATAATAAATAAAAAATAATAACTTAAATAAATTTACCAATTGGCCAGTCATCATGTACTTTTCAACCATCATTTGTTGAACTGCCATTGTCCACATTCACATATATTTAAGTTTTAAAAAGCACTAGCACTGTAATATTTTTTGACGAACCGGCATATAACTAGGTACCGCACCAACTGTATTAACTGTTAGATATCATACATGATATTTAATTCAAGAAAAACCTATATATTAAAATAAAAATGTTTCTATACGAGCACTTAAATCCGAAATAATACATTTTTATTAAATGTATACCGGCTAAAATTACGAGTAATTTCCGAAAACTTTTGTTTACTACCAATCCGACAGACTACACAAAAGGTACTGACCACCTAGAGCTATGCGTAAATGATAAAACAATAATTACGATACCTGCAAATCTAGTTGATTAATCAGTTATCGTTGACGAATTTAATAAATCGAATAAATACTTTCTTAACGACTAAATGATTCTAAAAAAACGGATATACAGTGTGTAAAAGCCAAATGGAATAAATTTATTATTTCGGTTACTGTACATATTTATAAAAAATCCCGAAACACGTCAAATTTAAATTATAACTTGATATTCTTTAACGTGAAAATGCAACCCCTACCTTCAACCCCCTTAGAATGACAGGTACAACCCCCAATTTTTTAAATGGGAAGTATAGGCTTGTGATATATCATTTGAAAGGTCTCTTCATTCTCTATTCAAAAATGTTTTTAAATTTAATGCAAAAATTAACATAAAAAAAATTAATATCATGTTGTTACCGAAATTCGCTAAATATACTCGAAACTTATTACAATATACTTAAAACTTATTTCCCGTTTAGGTCTTGATAATGAGAAAGTGAACAAAAACCATAGCAATGTGGTTTTTAGATGGTAACCATTAAAAAACTTTAAAGGATTTCCGTGGCAACGCTATTTTAACAAGCAGTAGTAAATTGTTTTATTTAAGTTGTCATTGTTGTAATTTAAGTATAAAGTTTGTTCAATTAAATTCTGAAAAATGGTTAGATTAACGGAAATGCATAAAATAACAGTTTTACAAATGATTGGTTACGGAGATAACATCCGTACAGAACAGGAAGTAACTCGCCTATTTCATGAGAAATAGGCGAGAAATATCCCAAGGAACAATAAGTAAAATAGAAAAGCAGTTTCTCGAGTTTGGTCATGTAAGGCAGATAAAAAAAGCAGCTGCCAATGCACTGAATTATGAACTCAAATTAGATGTGTTGCTTGAGTTTCATGAAAACCCACATACATCGAGTGGACAGGTATCCACTACATTCAATGCTAGCCATACATCGATAGAAAACATATTAAAAGAAAATAAATTGCATCCGTATAAGATGATACCTACTCAGGAGCTCATGGAAGGAGAACTTTTTTTTGTGAGCAAATGATGGACATGGATAACAATATTATCCAATTAGAAGACGTTATGTTTTCTGATGAGTGTACTTTTTTACTTAACGGTCATGCTAATCGGCAAAATTGCCGCTACTGGTCCACGGAAAATCCTCACTGGATGAGAGAAGAACACACTCAATACCTTCAAAAGGTTAATTTTTGGGCAGGGATTGTAGGGAACAATATCATTGGTCCCTTTTTTATTGAGGGCAACTTGAATGGCAGCAATTATTTGGCACTAATTCAAAATGATGTCATTCCAACGTTACCTGATCCAGGTAACCCTCAAGTTCCAGCGAATACGATATGGTTTCAGCAGGATGGAGCACCACCACATTACCAACTTAATGTCCGGCAGTACCTCGATACAATATTTCCCAATCGGTGGATAGGGAGGCGAGGATCGATTGAATGGCCAGCGCGATCACCTGATCTTACATTATTAGATTTCTTTTTATGGGGATATGTGAAGAGCCATGTGTACAAAACTAAACCTTCTGATTTAAATGATTAAAAGAATGAATAACGCTTGCGATTAGGTCGATCACGCCTGATATGTTAAATAATGTTAGAAGACAGTTTTATTTGGGATTAGTATGTTGCCAAGACGTTCGCGGAGAACATTTTGAACATCTACTTCATTAACATTCATAGTTCTTTTTCGTGTTTTACATTTTATTACGTTTTGCATTACATTTTAGTTTTTGATTGTATTGTAGCGAATTTCGGTAACAACATGATATTAATTTTTTTATGTTAATTTTTGCTTTAAATTTAAAAACAATAACATTTTTGAATAGAGAATGAAGAGACCTTTCAAATGATATATCACAAGCCTATACTTCCCATTTAAAAAATTGGGGGTTGTACCTGTCATTCTAAGGGGGTTGAAGGTAGGGGTTGCATTTTTACGTTAAAGAATATCAAATTATAATTTAAATTTGACGTGTTTCGGGATTTGTATAGTATGTATAGTAACTGAAATAATGAATTTATTCCATTTTGTTTTTACACACTGTATATAAAAACCCTCTTAAGTAACACTGTATGACAAAGTTTAAATTAACATTACGCAAGCAAAATATATTTAGTCATTTTGTTTGTATTATTCTCAAAAAATTATTAAAATTAGACCTCAAATATCAGTAAAGTAATAACAGTTATAAAAAAAAGGTACCAAAATAACCCTGATGTTACAAACTTTTAATAAGCTCTAAATTTACATGTTTTACGACCCCCGCTCAAATTTATGTTTAATGAAAATGTTTCAATGATTTTTTGGGCATCATCATGTAACCTTAAGTCTATCGTTCTGGTTGATATACTCAAACAGAGGAAAATGATACAATAGGAATGTTTTATTACTAAAAAGTTTACTATGTGCAGTCAAATTATTAGTATTAACATGTATAAGATTTAAGAATGTATAAAAAGAATCGCATAGTATATTTTTTGTTGGACCCCACCCCATGATTAACTTGCTTAGTTTTTGTTAAAGATAAAACGTAACTTGGTAAACTGGAATTATTTAGTATGATTCACTTTCTCGAATACACTGTTAGGTGTCGAATGTTCATTTAATGGATACTTATAAAAATACATTTTTATATTTTGCACTCATAAAAATCTTCATTATAAAACGTATTTGCGTATCGTAATGTAACTTTTACGCACGCAAATTTTTGTTTTAAATAGTTAGCCACATGAGTGAAGTATCTAATCACAAGACTATTGACAATGACATTTGTGGCTAATAGCAATTTATTAATTTTATATTGTTCTTTAAGAAAGTATTTGTGAATATGAATATCATTTTTTACTTATATAATATATTATTAATGGTGTATTAGTCATTTTAAAATATTTTAAAACATTAACATTTCATAATTAAAATGTCAAAACTGTCAAATGTTATAAATTACACAGTGCTACCGACATGCTTCTTAAAATCAAAATTTTCGTAATTACATAAAAATAATAAATTAATTAAAAAAAATGATAAAATGGCAAAATATAAAAAATATTATAAACAACTTATTTCATATGGCTGTTGAGGCACTCAACTTGAACTCGTGTCATAACAGAATTCCATATGAAATGCGTTGTTTAGGGCCGTATTCGTAGTCGACGCTTGAAGGTACACTCGAGAGTATCTCAGGCAAGGTGACCCTAAGTCTTCCTCGAAATTTCTGTTTCATAGTGTGTTTATTTACCTTCCTTCCGTAAGGGAGCCTTACATTTGGCAATGTCGCATTTTCTGTCAGTTTTATGTCAACTTTCGACATAGCTTGAATCTTATTAGGCTTGAACGATGTCATGAAATGACAATGACATCTAATTTGTTGGTTGTTATATATCTTTTAGAAATTATTACTGCTTCTTCTTCGGCATCAACAATTTCTATAAAATCTTCGTAGTTCATTACAAAAATCTCCAACAACTAGCGATCACAAAACACAATAACTACCGTTTTAATATTAAAAATCTAATCTCAACACGTCAAAACTCAGTCAAGGTAGACTTAACCCAATAAACACACATACGTGATAAAGACGTTTTTTATGACGTGACACCTATACCATAGACACGTAATCTGAAAACGTTGATTCAACTTAAAAATGTCGCGATTTTAAACGTTTTAGGTTACCTTATTTTAAACGTTTCATTAACGTAATTTTTAGACGTTATTTATTCGTCATTATAGACTTTAAATTAACGTTATTTTGTCATCTGTTTCTGACGTTATTTTATAATATAAAATCAACTTTAATTAAATGTTTGTTTTAAACCTTCTTTACACATCTTTTAAGGTCAATTAAATTTCCCAGTAAAATAAACAGAAAAATAAATGGTTTATTATAAAATACAAAATAAAAAAATATTCTATAAAATAAAAACTAAAAACAGATTCTCTAAACTTAAATATATTATTAAAAACAGGTTTTCTTGCTTATTGCCCGAGCCTTTTCACAGCTTCTATAAAAAAAAATTAAGTTCAGTTTTGGTTGATAATTTTGAGTTATATTAGTCAGATGTGAAATATCAGAATGCGCGAAAGAAAAAAAGAAATTCGACGAGTCTGAAAGTTTTTGGGAAAAAATGGCATTTAGAAAAAATGTAGGGTGTTCCACACCCCATTCACAATTCTGTGGCTATATGGCTAAAGGGCATAACTCTATTTTTCAAACTTCTAAGAAGAGCCAAAAAAATTTTTTTTTTCTAAAATTTAGGTAAACAATCTGAAAAACCATTTTAAACGTTGACAATGGTGATATTTTAGTTGTATATACCTATTTTTTTAATATTTTTGTAATTCTTACCTTTTTATTTAGGAAAAAACATGTTTTTTTGTCATTATAAAATTAACTGAGTTTAATTTTAAGTGCAATTATGCATATTTAGGCATAAACCTGATTTTAAGTTAGGATATAAATATTAAATTCTAAATAAGTCAAGTTAAACCCACATTAAACCCTTTTATTACCACAACGCATATTTATTATTATTTAAAACAAGTATACTTATACCTTTTTCTCATAAAAAATATATATTTTTCTTTATAAATATATAATGTATCACCTTTTACTTGACTGAATATATTCAAAGTAATCTGCACAATTTTAATTAAATATTATCCTTTGTTATTGAGAATTGAGTTATACCGTTTAGCCATATTAAAAGATCGTTTTTTTAAGTACAGATAAATCATTTCCGCTAAAAATCGAACTAAATACCCTTAAGCCATACAGCCACATAATTTTACCACCAATTAACAGAAACCATCTTGTCTAGAGCGTACTCGGCGACACCGCGATAAGTATGGATTGCCGAAATGAAATCGGCTTTCCACTATTACAACTTGCCGCACATAGCAATCACCGGTAAACAATAGATCATTTAAGTTTTACTCACCCTTTCTTTCACAATTATCTAACTAAAACTAGTAAAACTGCTACACAAGATGCACACATTGTCACAACTTATTAACACAAGTTTGTAGTACCCCGTGTCGTGTATCGTGTAAAAGACTCTCTATCCCCAACTGTAAACGTCACGTGATGTTCGCTGGCCAATAGAAAATCTCCAATTTAATATCTGGTTGAAAAGATGTGTATTTGAAACCATTTTTACACTCGCCCTCTTGGTCTTTATTCGCGCCTTTTTACTAATACATCTTTTTTAAACGTTAATTCAACGTTTTATATACATCATTTATGCCTGTTTTGTTTGGTTCTGATTTCAAATTTTATATTTACATCATTTACATATATTTTGGTCAATAAAACTGAAAAAAGTAGTGTATGAGTAGTAATAAACTGTGATAGTGAGAAATAAGTAATATGGAATTGGAAGACCTATTATTTGACGATGATTTAAATATTAATGAAATGACAGTGTTAGATGGGTTTTCAAGGCATTGGAGTAAGAGGGAAAATTATTTTGAAGCCCTGTATGAACTTAGTTTATTTTTATTTGTTTGCTTGTGTCTTTTAAATTTTAAATTTTTTGCCTTGACAAAAACAAAAACACCCCTAACCTTCACTTCCTCAGCCTCAGCTATTGTGGCTATTCGGTCTGTCTCATGACGGATAAACTATCCCCAAGTGGACTTTTATTTAAATTCCTAGGAAATTTGCGATGTTGTCATCTCCAATCAGCTGGCCATAATAACCAAATCACAATTAGCTAATTTAAGTGCAAAATCCTTTGGTGCATCGAACCGACTTTTTAACCGTGATTAAATAATTAGCTAATTACGAGAAAACGTGAAAATGGTGCATACAGGCATTAATATTAGTTGAATAATAACGCATTTTAAATGTTTTACAAACACCAAATTACAATAGTTTCATACAAAAGCAACAATGTACGTTATTTTAACGTAAAAATAAGTACCTCTGTCATGATCGGTCTTAAAAATACGTAGTTTAAACGTTGCTGTATAATGGTTTTTATTCAACCAATAATAAATGGTTGAATATTACATATAAAACGTATAATCAACGAATGACACGTAAATTATACGTATAAAAAACGTATGTGTGTTTATTGGGAAGGTACCTCCGAAGCTTCCTTACTCTTAAGGGTCCCTTAAGTCGCCTTTATAGAACTATGAAACACAAAATAGTGGATAGGGAAAACTTAAGGCATGAGGAAGTCTTAAGTATTGACTATGAATACGGCCCTTAATAGACTATTTTATAGTTATACTAGTAGTTTTATTATTTAATTAAATATCAAGACTACATATGGCTAAAAATATTTTAATCACTTGTGAGTCATTACTATTTTGTTTGAAGGCAAGATCATAAACTGTTTAAATTGCCATAATTAGCAATATATCAAATATTAAAAAATATATAAAAGGTTCAAAGGAAACTCAAAGTCTATCCCACAACTGTTTTATTAATTGTTGCAACTAGTTTCGATCCTATAGGACCATCATCAGGCTGAAATTACAAAATAATAGAAAGAGTATCTTAAAAGTACTATATTAAGTTACAAATTCAATACACTTCCTTACAAATTGATAATGAACTGATAATACAGATAATAGGGAAAGTTATAATCAAATCTCATACCATATTAAAATAATAAAATAATAAACATGAATAATATGAAAATACAAAATAATGTTCAAACAATTAAGTAAACTGAAATACTATAATAAAGTTAACATTATTAAAATTGAGTCTACATTAAAACATTTTAAGAGTTAGAAAATGATAATTTTTCAAAAATATTTATAAATTTATAATTAATACTGACAGGATGAGACCAAGTCAAAAAACGTAATGTAATTACATTACGTTTGATAAGGAATTTCCTCATCAATTTATCTTGAATGGCAATTTAGTATTAGACGAGGTTTAATTTCAATAATACTGTCATTACTATAATGATAAAAAATAATTAAAATTTCTAATATGATAAATAGTCAAGCACTTAGTGAAAACTCCATTTTTATTAAGGATACTATAAATAAAATGATTGGAATTTATAATATAATATATTCGGTAATTCAAGACATAGAAAATTCTATAACGTTTGCACAAATCGGAAAAATGCACCCTAGTATAATGAAAACTATCGACTTCTTTAAAGAGCTGAAAATTATAGAAAATAATATAAATACTAATAATCTCACATTTGCAGTAGATTTAAGTAATACCTACTTTATTAATAGAAAAGCTCGTTAAGATAGAAAGCTATTCAAATAATAATAGGATAACATTTATTTTGCATATCCCTGTAACACTTTCTTTTGAAATAGACTTATATCATTTATATTCTGTACCGCTCTTCCATAATAATCAATTTAAAACAATTATTCCAAAAAATAAAAATTCAGTTTTGAATAAAGAGTACTTTGCATACACAAACAACGAATGTAGTAAAATCTCACAACAAATGTTCTTTTGCAACGAACTCGACCTTCCAGAAATACGATCCCAAAACCCGTGCAAAGTTCAAGCTTTGAACTTAGAAAACAGTTCCACTTGCCAACAAATAGATATATCAATAAATCGACCCATTGTTACAAACCTACACGGAATCAACCAATGGATAGTAGTACTTCCAAGTAAAACAACCGCCACTATCCACTGCCAAAATCAAGAAGAAGTAATTACCCTCCAAGGAAGCTACCTTTTTAAAATACCAGTAAAGTGTCAAGTTAACATGCCATTTAGAACAATTGAAAATCAAGAAAATCTCATAAATTTTGGACAGCCAGTGCTATTTCCTGATATAAAAATTAATGGGACTAAAATTAACTACGATTCAAAATTTAATATAGAAGACATACCGTTAGATGAGCTACATGTTGTGAAAACAAAACTGTTACAAAATGAACCAAAACTATCATTTTCCGAAGTTTCCTATACGCCTAGCGTCTGGACAATTATTATTTATATTATATAACTGTTATAATTTTACTATTATATCTCTTACACAAATATATCAAAAGAAGATGCTGTTCCAAAAGCAAATCACAAGAAGACCAACCATTTCCAGAACCATCATCTGTTCAAATCCCTCGATGGCCCTCTGGATTTGAATCTTATCTCACGATCATATATGAACAATTACTAAGAATAATAGTGCTGACTGTCGGTGTATCAACTTACTTTATATTATTCAACATTTTCCTTTTTGCATAAAATACAGGGTGATTGATCAGTGTGAGGAAGCTCAGTAGGCTGTTATAGTAAAAATTACAAAAAAAGCCATTAACAAAAATTGTAAGCAGCTTTAAACTTCACAATTTAAAATTAGTTACAATCTTACAGGGTGTTTCATAAGATGGTGGCACGTGGCACACCAAACTTATGTTTTTTTTTAAATAGAACACCCTGTATTTTATTTTAAATTTGAAATCTGCATCACTTCCACATCACAACAATGTAAAGTTTTATTATGTTATACCGGGTATTTAAAAAGTTATAACCAATATTACCTAAAAATCGTATCAAGTTTAACTCCCTGTATAATTAAAAAGGAGTATGGGAACATTGATCTATTGCAACCATAATTTTTCAATTATCGTTTAAAATTATGAAACATATTCGTTTTCGTAGCATTCGTTAAATCAAATACAGGGTAAGTCAAAATGCAAGTACTTTATTTTCTTGGTAAATTTAAATAAATATATAAATGATATAAATATCATTATCGAAAAGAACTAACATCATCCTTCAAATTTTATTAAGTATTCCCTATAAATATTTTAACGTTTACCAATAATTATTCTGAGTTGGCCATGATTGGTTTGTCAGAAACTGACAGTTTGACATTGTTGTTTATTAATTCAGTAACGAAATAGTGTCATAGTCTTTAATTCATCTAATTATTGTGTTTGGATAACGCGGTTTAATAATATTCATTCTAAATCTGCATAAATAATATATTTTCTCGCTTCAAAACAGTCATTATACCAATGGCGTAGGTAAGCAGTTTTTAAGTTTCTCCAAATAAATCTAGCTATTCATTTCAATAAGAGATTAATGCAAAAAGGACTAACTCAAAACGACAAAAGAATTATTCACTTTAAAATAGGAGAATTTTCACTTGAAAACATGTAGGTATTTTATGGAATTTTTATTTTTTGGTACAGCCTTCCTACAGATGTAGAAAAACGCAAATTATAGATAGGTAACACCAAAATTAAGGATTTGGGAACCAACTAAAAATGATAGGCTTTGGTCAAAACACTTTGAGGAATGTTGGTTATATAAAACTGAAGTAAATTCAAGAGTACATTTGCTCCATGAAGCTGTTCCAATAATTTTCCATCAGTTGCCCACATACCTGCAACCCAGGAAGGTATGTACCTATATAACTAATAACAATAAAACACCTTGGCAGTTCTAAGCAAAACATAATTTAAATTTTTTGTGAATTGGAAATATTTATATAAAAATATTGTTTTTTCTAGGCAAAAAAGAGAGCACCATTCAAATACATTCAGAGTACAGAACCTGGTCCTTCTACTTCCTCAACACAGTCATTAAACCCAACAGCTGACTGTCCTGGTTAAAACTACTGAAATGGAAGTTACTTCAAGAAACTATTAGAATTCAAGACTAGAAAAATTAGGGTATTGAAACAATTTATAAACAGGCTAAAAAGAAAAGTTGTTTTCCTTAAACAATTAATAACCAGTTTGAAAAATAAGAACTTGATTGATAATGAAAAAGCCATTTTATTAGAAAATGTGAGTAGTGTAAATAAGCAATTGTTAGAAAGAATGCAATGTCTAAAAATAAAAAATACCCAGCTGAATTACGAAAATTTGCATTGACTTTTTTCCCCTATAAAGCTTACAAGTATATCAGGACAGTATTTGAAACGTGTTTGCCCCATAGAAGCACTATTGGGAAATGTAGGCAAACTATGCAGCTCCTGGTTTCACAATTGAATCATTCAATACTCTGAGTAAACTTATAGAAAATTCAAATAAACCATTACTTTGTTTTCTTATCATTGATGAGATGTCAATTCGGCAGCACTTGGTATGGAATGGTAAAAGTTTTCACGGTTAGTTAATTTTGGGGTTGATTTAGCTGATGATTCAAATGAATTAGCCAAAGAAGCTGTTGTTTTAATGATAGTTGCAATTAATGACACATGGAAGCTTCCACTTTGCTATTTTTTGTCTAATGGTTTAAATGGTAAACAAAAATGTTCTATAGTCAAACATCACTATTAATATCACTAAATAAACAGTTTTAATTTAAGTATTTATTTAATATTATGGTAGTTATAGATTAATTATGTTAATATTTTCATAACAAATAAAGATTTTTTAGAATTACTAGTAAATTTTATTTGTTATTTATATACTCCTTGATTAATATAATATAGTTAGTATTTTATAATATAAATATGATTTTTTTTTGTTTTATCTCACCTATTAAATGTACCTATATGTAACTTTGCTGAATTTTATTCACCTCCTTCCTTTGATACCAACCTATTATTTGTATCTAAGAAACATACAATTATTACCTATTCTGTGGGAAAAATGTATTGTAAACATTATGTTACGCCACTGACCCCATCGATTATGTGGCAAGTGGTAACAGTTTCACGATTCGGGTTACGCGTCCACTCTCTTTCCTTGTCTAAGGAATTAATAATCAACAATGTCAAACTGTCAGTTTCTGACAAACCAATCATGTCCAACTCACAATATTTATTTGTAAATTTTAAAATATCTACCAAATTAATACTTTGATGAAAAAATAAAAATATCTAGAAAACTGATAACTTTAGGTATAGGGAGTCCTCCATAAAATTTAAAAAATGATATTAGTACTTTTCGATAGTGATATAAAATACAGGGTGTTCTATTTAAGGTTACCAAGAAAATAATGTACTTGCATTTTGACTTACCCTGTATTTAATTTAACGAATATTATAAAAACGAATATGTTTTATAATTTTTAACAATTATTAAAAAAAATATGGTTGCAATAGATCAATGCTTCTATACTCCTTTTTAGTTATACAGGGAGTTAAATTTGATACGATTTTCAGGTAATATTGGTTATAACTTTTTAAATACCTGGTATAACATAATAAAACTTTACATTGTTGTGATGTGGAAGTGATGTTGATTTCTAATTTAAAATAAAATACCATTTAAAAAAACATAAGTTTGGTGTGCCACCATTTTATGGAACACCCTGTAAGATTTTAACTAATTTTAAAATGTGGAGTTTAAATTTGCCTACAATTTTTATTTATAACCTTTTTTTGTATTTTTTACTATAACAGATCTACTGAGCTTCCTCACACTCTTCAATCACCCTGTATAAAATTGTACATTCATTTCTAACATCTTTACGAGTAAACATGTAATTGTAGTTAAATATATTTTTGTAAAGTTAATAAAAGTTATTAAAAATTTTTAAAAACCTAATTCTCAAGATAAAAAAGATATTTCATGTTAACATAATTCTTTCCTCAACGATATATATGATTAATCAAGTAGTTTTGCAGGTATAATATCGTCATTGTTTTATCATTTACGCATAGCTCTAGGTGGTCAGTACCTTTTGTGTAGTATGTAGGGTCGGTAGTTAACAAAAGTTTTCGGAAATTATTCGTAATTTTAGCCGGTGTACATTTAATAAAAATGTATTATTTCGAATTTAAGTGCTCGTATAGAAACATTTTTATTTTAATATATAGGTTTTTCGTGAATAAAATATCATGTGTTTTATCTAACAGTTGATACACTTAAACAAATGTTCGGTTAGTGAAAAAACATTACAGTGCTAGTGCTTTTTAAACTTAAATATGTGAATGTGGACAATGGCAGTTCAATAAATGATGGTTGAAAAGTACATGATGACTGGCCAATTGGTAAATTTATTTAAGTTATTATTTTTTATTTATTATTTATTTAAGTAAAAAAGACCGTTTTATAAATCGAATTTTGTTTGAAGTAATAAGGAATGTGACGCATATTTAAATATAATTTAAATTATTAATTAAAAACTATAGAAATTTCATACAATATTATATCCAGACGAATATTTTAAAAGATTATTTCTAATAGCAAAAACCAATTTTAAATATTTGCCGGCCAACAATTTCGCTCAGACGGAAGCATAAAAACTTTAAGTGATAAGCTTGTTACAGCTTGAGTGCGTTCTAATTCTCAGAGCGAGAGTAGAGTGATAATTACGTCACATGACGTTACCTTACGCTCGATTTTAGAACGCCTTTGGGGGATGAAGAGTGGCAAATTTGAATTAAATCAGATGTCAATATTTATAGGTTATATAACTTAATAAATTAACAAATTACGGTGTATTTTTTTTATGAATAATGGAGTCTGAAATTAGAAATAAAAAAAGAAAATGTGTAGCTTTGGCCATGTCTTTGACGGGGGAACTTTTTGGTACTGTAAATTTAATTCCTCCATTTCTGGTGGATGAAGATGAAGAGAGGGATTTAAAAAAAAAAAATAAACCCACGAGAATTTTAAATTACCTAGAGAGGACTATTCCTAATATGACGGAAAGAATGTTTCGAAGCCATTTTAGAATTTCTCGCAATACTTTTGAATCTTTATTGCCTCTAATTAATGATAGATTAAAAAAAACTGTAAAAGTTGGTCGTACCAGAATGCAAACTGAAAAAATGCTGCTTGCCACTTTATGGATATTGGCTACTCCAGATTCCTACAGGCATGTACACTGGCGTGCAAAAAATTTAGGTCACTTGAAATTATTTAAAAAATTGCAGACAATTTAAAAAATTAAATGTATCACCTTATATTTGCAAATTGATTATTTGCCATTTCTTAAATTATTTAAAGTGACCTAAATTTTTTGCTCGGCAGTGTATTTTTTTATTTCCTTTCAATTAAATATGATTACTTCATTTTAATTATTTTTTTAGATCTGTTGGAGATAGGTTTGATATGGGAAAATCTTCATTAAATTATAGTTTTTTTAAAATTATTAAAATTCTATGTTCTTTTGCTACTAAGATAATTTCCTGGCCTTCTACTTTAGAAGAACATGAAGCTTCTAAGAAAGAATTTAAAAAGATAGCTGGTTTGCCTGGTTGTATAGGAGCTATTGATGGAACTTTTATTCCCATAAAAGCTCCAGAAGTATACATTACAAGAAAATGCAACTATGCGATAACTTTGCAAGCCACTTGTGATGCCAAATTAAAGTATACTGATTGTTTTGTTGGGTATCCCGGATCTGTAAGCGATACTAGGATTTTTCGAAATAGTGATATTTACAAAAGTGCACTGATAAATAGGGCTGAGTTATTTTTTCAAGGAGAATATATTGTTGGTGACAAGGCTTACCCAGTTTTGGATTGGTGTATACCACCTTATATAGATAGAGGAAATTTAAGTGCTATGAAGATAAATTTTAATATTGTAGTCTCTCAAACAAGACAAGTTATTGAACGATCATTTGCCCTTTTGTTTGGGAGATTTCGAAGATTGAAATTTCTCGATATGAATAAGGTTGAACAAATTCCAACTGCAATCATGGCTTGTTGTGTCCTTCATAATTTATGTTTAAATTCCAAAGATGATATAGATCTTAATGAACTCATTGAAGAGGGAAGAAATTTTGTTGAAGGCCACAATGATAATCCCCCACAAAATATTGAAAATGAAACACGCGAAGGGAACAATTTTAGGAATTATCTTTGTGATTTATTGAATCAATAATATAATATATTTTTTAACCTGTCATTAATCTCAGTGTAATATGTTATTTATAGGTATTATTATATGTATATCAATATACACTAAAAAATATAACAAAAATTTTATTTATATTTTCTTTACAAAACATCAATGTATAAACATAAATAAATGGTAAATTTTTACAAGAACAAAATAAATAAATTTTCTAATAAACAATAAAATCAAATAAAAATAAATAAAAATCCTAAAATAAATTAAACTTAATAAAAAATAAGAAATATAGGTATAATAATATATTAAATAGGATTAACAAAATAAAAAGATATTCTAATAACATAATTAAAAAAATCAACAGAGTGTGTCTCAAAGTTATTGAGGCACATTGTATAAAAATATTACTAAAGTTAATATAAATCTTACTAACCACTAACTTATAGTTTTTCTATTAGTTTCTCCATGCAAGACTTGTAGGTATCTATTGCCCTGTTTTGAACTTCTAACCTTTCTTGGTGTCTCCTTTCCACATCATTATTATATTTTTTTTGTTTGTTTGGAGGTTGATTATTTTCACTGTTACTTATGTCTAAAAAATGAATATTGAGATGTATTGAATAATTATTTAAGATTAGTAAGATGTAAGATCTACATACAGATTCACAAAGTTTTGTACAATTTATGAATTAACAAACATATACTTGTAGAATTTTACCTTCATCTACATCCACCTCTCTTTGCACTCTTGATGATTCTACTGCTACAGGGGCCACATTTGGCTTATCGCCAAAAATTTCATCAAACTCTTCTAAAAATTCAAAACTAACAGAGGTTCCTGCACCACTAACTTTTTGGGAGTCTTTGTATTTCATATAGCGCATTTTTAAATATTTGAATCTGTTTTTGCATTGTAGGCCTGTGTAAATAAATCCTGCCATCTTCATTTCATCACTAATCCTTTTATAAACTGTATCATTTTTAATTATTGTTGATTTAAATAGTTCCATATTTTGTTTATAAAGATAAATTAAATTTTTTGTGGCTTTCACATTCCACTTTTCATTATTTGAGGTATCTGAACTATTGTCAGGTAATGAGTCAGGGCTATTATAAGTCAATTGGTGTAAAACTTCTTGCTCTACTAAATGTCCAAATTGTTTTAAAACATCTTCACTGTAAGGAATTTTATATAGTTGTTGAGCTGTAAAAATGTTAAAACAATTATTAGTGGGAAATCTTTATGTATAATATATTTTAATAATTTGTAATTATGAAAATTTGTAGGTACTTAAACTAAATAATTTATTTCTTCACTCACTTGATTTTTCCATAACAACCAATTTACCATCATCAGTTAATAAATATTCATCTTCTTCGTTTTTTATTAATAGATGAGTTTCAGGACTCATAGCACAGTTTACGAAATGTTCCATTATATAAAATATATATTAATAAAAATAAGCAACCTGAACTTCAACAACAAACAATGAAAACTACCAAAAACTACTTTGAGGTTATAATTAATTACAATCATTTAAAATATATATGCATATATCTTTATTGCGCATGACGAGTAATGTTTAACCTGCTTCTCGAGCAGGGTAACTCGGATACACTCCGGGTAACGTCCAATAACGTTCAAAAATGAAGGGAGATGTAAGTGAGAGAGAGTTGCTCTGAATTTACGAACGTTTTGGCAGTACCCTGGCGTTACTCTTATCCGTTACTCTGGCTTTTAGAACGCACTCCTTGAATACGGTGTTTCTAGAGATGGGACAGTATAAGATTCGGAGCAATTATAAGTTATTTTTATGGAACCAGCTGTTATTCTGTGAAAATTCATCGTTAATTAAAATTACTTTAGTTGTGATAACAAAGTATATATTCAAAATAAAGTTCTTTGGATGTAACTCCAATTTTGGCAAATATTTTATAGATAATTTAGATCTTTTAGTACAAATATACAAAAAATATTTTTATTTTGGTACAAACATGTGCGATGATTTGTTAGATGGTTTTGTTAATTAAAATTCTAGCATTGAGAATTGAAAAAATTTATAATTACCTAAATTATTCTTAATTATAAGGTACTGATGCACGGGTGGGAGAACAATTATTTTGAATTGTTTTAATACATTATTATTTCTATGGTTAAAATTTTTACTACGTGGAATATACCTAAATTTTTTTATTAGAGCTACAAAATTCCACAAAATGTATTATAAAAAACTTAGATATCGACCATTAGTTTCTTTATCTTTATAGTTGTACATTTCATCTATTAAATTCATTTTTTGATAAAAATTTTCTATATTTTTAATTTGGTAAATAACGTTAGTATACAATTTGTAGTGAGTAATAGTATATTACGTAACATGTGTGGTAAAATGCTTTACAGCAATAGTTACGTACTATACTTTATCTACGACCTACTTGTACCTGCATTAATAATCTTTTTGTTAATACTAATTAAACAAGAGCAACAATAGATGTTTTTAATCATTTTATTGTATAATAATTAAATACTTAACATTAGTTATATTGGGTGAAGTTAAATTCATTTTACTATCCCTTGACATTTTTTAATAGGTAATTGTATAAAATTTCACGCATGCAAACAAGTTATAAGAACAATAAAAAATGGGATGTTTTTTGATAATCGTTTTTTGATAAATAATAACGTGTGTGCATGCGGTCAGACGTCAGACGCATGCGCAGACGCTCAATGTGTAAAAGATTTTAAATATGTCGGTTCAATGTACTCCTTATTGTAAATTTGGACTCAAAATGAACATAACCTAGAACTTAGTTGTTATAAATGCGTAACAATTATATTAATTTTGACAACATATTTGAACTATAAGTAGATAAATACTTTAGAAAAAATGGGTGGTATGAGTAAAAATGAGCATCTAGTTTATACTCACAATTTTCGAGTAAATACTCCATGTGGTATGAATAAAAATCAGAAGTAAATACTCGCCATGATCCTATGTATAGTTTGTTGTGAGAATATACTCATTTTTGGTATGAATAAAAATAAGTTTATACTCTTTAGGATGAGAATGTACTCCATAAATTTGGAGTCAATAGTTAGCAGACTTCAGTTTGATCGTGGCAAAGCTGTGGCTGAGTTTATGTTTAATTTGCGTTAAAAAAAATATTATAAGCCAAGATCGTGATTATAAAGCACTATATCGGTTTGATAAAGAAAATTTTGAGTGGCTTGTAAATAACTTTATTGAAGAATCAAGTGAGACAAGAGGGTGGTTTTTAAGATATATAGGTGATCCAGGGTTTCTAACAGGAGTGGGAGAGGATATTGTTGTTCATCAAAGCACTGTATGTAAGATTGTGATGCAAGTTGCTAATAAATTAATAGAAAAATTTGCAAATTGGATAAAATTTCCCCAGACTCCCGCGGATATAATAGAAGCCAAAGAAAGATGGCAAAGTAACTACACTTTTCCGTGCGCCGTGGGTATAATTGATTGCAATCAATTGAATTGTCCGGTATCTAGCTATGACAAGTATGAAATTAAATACGGAGTATCTACTCTTATGTACAATGAGCAGAAACTCGTCACATCGAAATATTTTTATTCATATGAAATGGAGTATAAACTAATACTTGATGCTCATGCTCATGAGAACATACTAGGAGATTATACTCCGGTTTTATTCATATACCACCCAATTTTACACACAATGAACATCATTCGAAAAAGCATTCTTGTAAATTTTATTCTACAAAAATTTTAAACCGTATTTTTTATTTTAACAAGCTGTGAATCTTGTTAAAACATCTCTCATAATTATTTTGCAATGTTGCTAAGATGTAATAAGTATTTTTATATATCAAGTAGGTACATTATGAACTATTTTTTTTAACCATTTTTGTTTTTTGGATAAAATAAAGATTTAAGACTTTTTCCTTTGGTCATTTGGCTTATTTTATTTCAGATATTAAGGTGCGCGATAATAATTTATGATACGAGTATACTTTGATCTATGTCAGTTGGGGGGAAGAGGATTTAATTTTTTTTCCTTAGGCTTTATGTCTCGTTTTGAAAATTAATAAGATTACTTTTATATCTAAAAAGTATTGCGTTTATGTTTATGTTCATTTTCAGTCCAAATTTTTAAAAATTTTGGATAATTCTAGGCGCTGATCAAATTTTTATAAAAATAGGATGGTTCACGAGATTCTACATTTTTCCGAAAGTAGTTATTATTTCGTTTTCTTTTTTAGTTTAAGTTACATACAGTTAAAAAATGTTGAAACTGACAGGTTTATAGACCTTCTTCAGTATTTAATAGATATATTATAAAAGAGCGTATAAAACATATAGTATAAAAATACATGGAGGCAATTGTTTACGTTTGGGTTGAAATGAGGGCAGATAATCAGATAATCCCATACTATGAGTGTATCGATGACGTTAGTTTCGTTAATTCATTCAATTAATAATAATATTAAGTAATTCTATCAAAACAAATTATAAAATAATTAAAATAACTTAAGCAATCGATTTGTAAAAAATAACATTAAATAGCTATATTGTCAAGTGGTGGTGATTGTGTTTTTTTCAGTTATTTAACTTCATAATAATATTTAGACGTATAGAAGTGTAGTGATAAGAGTTCGGACGTGTTTTTGCAAGAATAATTAAGGTGACTATCCACTAAAACGTATCATATATACTATAACCGTGCTAGAAACGTTTTGGGTAAAAAATATAATTTGTATTGAAAAGTATAAGACTATGCCCTCTACACCGTTCCGTCACCGACCTATACTTTTCAATACAAATGATATTTTTACCCTATACGTTCCTAGCACGGTCTTAGTATGATATGTTGTAGTAGGTTTTCACCTTTACTCAAATCTCTAAATCTAATTTCACAGGTTTCAAAACTGACGTAGTTTCTAGCTCGACCCCCCCACTCTTCTTTGTTCTTCACCGCACTTTGTTATTGACCAGGCTTTTGTCCATCGGGTATTTTGGTTACAATATGGAACGGGAAATTTATGAACTACTGAGTGTTTCTATGTATATTTTTATACTCTATGGTACAAAAAGGTTATCTCACCAATAAATATAATACCAGAAACAAACCAGCTTGTTTATTTTTAAGTAGCATTTATACACTTTTTATATTTTGAAATTTTGCGTCTACACTATCTCTATCTTCTAGTTTTCTACATACCTTGCAAAACATACATTCATAATATAATTTAGGACATCTTGTACTTATTAAAACAAAACTACCTGTACAAGATTTAATTATTTCTTATATTTTTTACAGGTGAGTATTGAAGAAAATATCGTCAGATCTTCGAACGGCGTTCTTCACTTCACGATCATCAGTAGGGCTTATTTCTTAATAATAGAAAGGGTAAGTGATATATATCTTATAAATATAAATTAGATACACCGTAAAATTATAGCTATTAATCGTTTCATAGTAAAATTAATAAGCTGTGGTCAAAAATAAAGGAAATAATATTCTATTTAAACAATTTTCTTTTGGTTTTGAGTTTGAGTTTAATTCCCTTATTTCCAATTTTCAACCAATGGGATTCGTTTTTAAAGAAAACTTTATTCAAGATTATTTTAACGGATAACTATTTGATCAAAATTTAAACTGACATTTTTAAGTAGCCTATTCAGAAAACTTCAAGCCACAGTTGTTAAATTAGGTAACAGTTTATAGTTAGTTTGCAAACAATTTATTTTGGAGAAAACAATAGTAAAATTATTTCTTTGAAAGTACCTTAAATATGATTTATAACAATTTATTTTTTCTTTTGTTGCAGGGTAAGTCTTTAAAAACATTTTCTTTTTCTATTGATTTACGATGTACTTCAAGATCGTCACTACTCACTAGCATTTGATTTTGAAAATGGTGAGTGCAATAAAATAGGAACTCAAATGATATAATTGAACTTGTGTAATTATTTTTACTTAAATTTTCTTTCTTTGTGTACTTTGTGGAATTCAATTATATAGAAACATTTTTAGTCGGATCTTGTAGGATTCTTATTTAAATTTTTAAAAAAGAAATAGTTCAATAGCTTAAATAGAAAAGAATAACTTTGACAAGGTTGATTGTTTACAAAGTGAATGTCTTTAAAAATGTTTAATCTGAGTTAACTTTTAAGGAAAATATATTTTGGGGTTTCTGCAATTATTAGTTTACTTAAGGTATTGTTTTAATAGAGTAAAACGTATATTTTAGAAAAAAATATGAAATTTAATCTTTACTTAGAGATTAATAAAGTTTTTTTTTATATTAATGATATATTTTACTTTTATGTTCAATTTTTTATTAAATATTTTAATAACCTATACTAAAAAAGGGCGTTTTATCCATTGTTTTATGTTATTTTGTATATATAGGTAAGTATACATTTTTATATATTTTATAAGTATATTTTACTTCACACCTCTGTATATTTATAATTAGAAGACTGTAGGTTGGTTGTTTACAGAGTGAATTTTTTAAAAAATCTTTTTCCTCTCCTGTAAGACTACGACACATTCCTTGATAGTGAAGAAGAAAATGAACTTCATGTGGAGACTTTTGTTTTGCAAAAGGTAACAAACAAGGACTTCATTGAGTAATAAACTAAAATAAAAAATGATTTGCAGATTATTAACTCAAGAAAGAAACATTGAAGATACTGTTAAATATACTCCGAAAGGAAATTGGCCTGGCAACTAGGGTATCGAAAAGAATAAATGAATGAGTTTTTGATATTCATGGTAGGTTATTCCAAGGTTTCATAGTACGCTTGGGATAGGTAAATATTATTAGTGGATGCTATCAGCCAATATCTTAAATTTTTCTTAAAGTAAACTCGAATGTTGAGGACACCTTAATTTTTTCAAACAATGCAAGATAAGTATAAAAAAATCAAGGATTTAAAAAAAGTCTAATTGTTCTATAAAAGGTAACATTTTTAATTGTATGTTTTATGATTTTATATGTATGAGAAGAAATTTGCAAATAGTTGTTTTGTTTTATAATTTGCAGGTATATTATACGGAACATAAAAGACACCAGATATCTTTATGAGAAGATCTTTATAACTCTGCACTAATTTAAACGAACATTTCATCGACTATAATGGAAATATATGAAATTATGTAAATTATGTTTATCATTTACAGGTCTATTATTAGAAACATAGAAGACATTATCAAATTACAAGTAAATTTTTATAAAAAAGACTTTTAAATTTTTGTATAAGGTAATTTTTTAAAGCATGTTACTTTGCTTTGATAAGTTTAAAAATAGAATGGTGGAGGCTGGAATGACGCAGGAATGGTGGTGGGTAATAATCTGAATTGGGAAAATGTATGATTGAGGTGGCATGTACTTACGTAGCATTAGGATGGTGGTTCTAATAAACTGTAGAGGTTGCATGCTGCAATATTTATGTAACCATAATATTATGAACTTTTGATTTGTCATATTACAGGCCCTGATGAGAAACTAATTCTTTATCTTAAGACTTATTATTTTCCAGGAGATAGTTTTGATCGAAGGTTATTTTGTATTTATTTAGCTTGACATTTTGTGCATAGATTTTTATTGTTTACAGAAGTTCCGAGTCCAAAGTAGATAACATCTTGAAGGTTACATACAGATTTTGATTGGTAGGTATATTAGATATAAACAAATTGAACGAGAATTATTTGAACGACAATTTCAGGTTAAAAACTTACTACTCCATTGGTAGATTGAACAGGTGATTGGAAAATCGAAGGCAAAGAGTGAATAAAAGACAGCCCGACATTTTTGATCTTGTCTTTATTACAGATGATTTTAGTGTGTCTAAAGGGCGGTTCAGAACGGCCACTTGGTCAGTGCTTGCACTGATCAACGTCGTTTATTATCAGGGTAAGTACAAATTAATTGTTTTCTTAATAAAATCCCAGTTAAATATATTTATAAGAAATTAATTTGATTTTTACAAAATTTTCATTTCCTAACCACCAAGGGACATTGCAGTAGATACTATTTTTGTAGTCACTATGAAATTATAGTTTATTATTTATGTAAACCTTTTTTTGGTTAAAATGAGATTTATTTACAGGTAGAAAACATTTTAATTATATCTTAAAATGTTATTTCATTACTAGTTTTAGAAAAAACTAGGTTTTCTAGTCCGAAAAATCAATAAATACTACCTATGCCCTTTAAATTTCCCGCCTTTATAGTGTTTAGTTAACTATGCGATAATAGAGGATTCTTTAGCATGATGCAACAATTTACAACCGACCGCAAAAAACGCTGGTGTCGAATGTCGTATCTGTCCAAGAATTTTCGTGTTTTGTGAATTTCATTGCTATTTTGTGTTTATAGTAAGTTCGGTTATTCTTTACAATAATTTGCAGTATATAAGTATTTGTTACAATTTGTGATTAATAAGAGATAAAAATGCGTTTTTAATGTTGTGTTCCTGGATGCAATAACTCCGTTAAAACAGATTAAAGATTAAAGATTAACAAGTAAGTTGAAATAAGATATTATATAAAATATTAACTTTTTAATAATATTTTCACGGTTATTCAATTTTTAATTTAAACAAACCGTGAAATTTTATTTTTTAAATAAACCTTGAAAGTTTTATTAAACAGTTCTTTATTTAATGTTTGTGTTGTGTTTAAAATACTTTAACTGTGAAAACTTTGGGATTAATTAATCATTTTAAGAGATAAACAATTTATAAATATTATTTGAACATTTAATTTCAGCTATGCAATCTATGGTTGTCATTAATTGGACGATTAGATTTAAAAGAAAAACCATTGTATAGAATTCATGAATTACATAGAGTTTGTCATGCACATGTAAATAATTTATTGAATAAATATTTCATAAAGACGTTTATTTGTGTATTATTGAAGGGACCTCGAGAATTTTCCCATCAAAATGTTTATAAAAACCTATTAATATTTAAATACATTTAGTTTCCCGCTATATCTTATAGTTCTTAGTTCCAGACGCTAGGTGCCGCGAATATCGCTTTGGTGTAGAGGTTCCAATGGCAGTTTCCGATCTATCTCAGTGTATTAGGCTTTCCAAATCACGTGACATAAAGATGGCGTCTGTGGGCAAACAGAACATAACACTGTCAAAGTCACAGACCACATATCGTCGGTTCAAAGGAAAAAGTCTCATTTTCCGAATTCAGAGATAATGAGCATTTTAATGTAAGTTTTTGTTGAAAATAGGCAAATTTTATAAATCTTGTAAATGCTACATAAAATGAAACTACTGGTTGTCTTTAGTAGATCTGCTTATGAATTAAATGAAAATTTTTATAAACTCATAAAATTATGAGGATTTTTGTACTTAATGAATTTTACTCTTGTTATATTATTTAAGGTTGAAACACTTAGTGATAAACCAGTGAAACAAAGGACTTTATTAAAAAAAATATCCACAAATATAGTAAAAAAACTACTGAGTGAAGCTCGTATTACAATTAAGTCAATTTTCCTCATCAGATTCATCAGCTGCCCGTTCAGGTGTTCGTTCTTCTTCTTCTACATTAGATTTAATAGGCAATGACCTATACCAAGCATGCACTTCTTCAGGCATAATAGATGAATCACAGAGTTTAATAAGATTTTTTTTTTCTTATCAAAGTTTCATAAACCATTCTATGCGAGGTTGTTGTCAGTTGTTGTTGAATTTTTCCAGTTTTTTGTGAGTGTTTCTATTATTTTTGAGATGTAGAGTGAATATTTAAAGAGACTTTTGCTTGAAAATCCTGATATTGGTAAAAATAAAATGTTTGCTGCAAACTCTCTGATTCTTTAGCTTTGCGTGTGTGAGATCATCCCTGTCGATTGCTGCTATCCACAGAGCCCTACGCCTTTTAGACAGTTCATTCTTATCTGTAAGAAATTTGTGGGTCAAAACCGCAAGCACACAAAAAAATTTTACCTCATCCCAGTTTGATCTATTTCCACAACCAACCACATGGCATGTAACAGGCATTTTTTCAACCTATAACGTTAACAAGTCCAAATAATATATAAAATCTATTTTATAAAGTCACAAAAACTATATTCTCACAACAATAAAAACTTCTACACCAACTTAAAGGGGGGGTAAAGTTAATTAGTTGAAAAAAAGGCATGTTTTTATGAATTCTTTGTGAGTAACCAGTTGAAATTTCTTTATTAAATCCAATGATACATTGAAGTATAAAATTAGAAGAATGTTCTGTAAAATTTTCACAAAAAAATATTAACAAATACGGTAATGGCAGCAAGTATTCCGACGTGCCTCGAAAAAAAGGAGAGTTGCAGTGGACATCATAATTTGGTGCTGGATCATTTGAAATCAAAAAGATCATTCGTTAGATGACAGTTTTCCCCAGGAGGTGACGTGGGGGTTTTTCGAAATTTAAATTTTTCACTTTTTTTGGAGTACTTTGAAGGAAAAAACGCGATTTTTCGTGAAAAAAGCCCCCTAATTTATTATTGTAAAATAATAATTATCAACAAATTTGAAAAAACTCTTCGTCAAGGCCTCTTATATGATGGACAGAAATAGTGTTCAAAATTTCAAAACGATCGGTGCAGTAGTTTTGAAGTTATAATGTCCACCGACTTTATAAGTGACTTGTGGGAAAAATCTTGTATAAAACGTTTATAAGCAAATTTTATCGGCTTACCTCACACTGAATCATCAATACCAGGTCCATAAAGGATGTTGCTATCATCCATGATGTCTTAAGCATCTTTTTGCGCCTGTCTACGAAGAATCCTGTCTTCTTTCGTTTGTCTCTGAGCTTCCTGATCGGCTCGGCTTATACGTATGGAGTCAGTTGATCATGCCCAGTCATGAGCACTTGGTCCACTACTAATTCCCATGCTTTCCATGAAGGTTAGTAAAGCAAAAGAACCTTCATTGAAGACACTGGCTGCCACATAAGCTGCAATTTCAACGATGACAGAGGTTCCACTCAAGTGCTTTGGTGAGATTTTCCAAATAAGTTGGTTCAAGCTCTCATTGTTGTTCTGCGTGAAGCATCTTTGCTCAGATATATAGTATATAGTATATAGTATACAAAATATACAGTACAGGCATAAGGACGTTTGTAGTTAAGTAGGAATTTTTATAAATAGAACTGGGGGGAAAGAAAAAGTATAGTAGAGAGCTAAACATCTGCCAGGCAACAATAGAGCGCTCGGGTCGAGTAGGGATTAAAATCCGACAGGTATAAAAATATTCGTAACTTCGTCAATTTTACTCCGATCCACTTGAAATTTTAAGACAATATTCTTAAAGTATTAAGCATTCATTTAAAAAAAATAAAAAAAAATCTAAATACTTTACCCCCCCCTTAAATAAAGAAAGCACTATGACAACAATACAAAACAATACTATTGTTTGCCTACAGCCGCCACATTGAATAATTTTTGACAGGTCGTCGGAAAGGCTAATATTATATTACATCTTTTATCTATGATATGATCATGATGCTCTAGCGGATGAAAGTTCTTCATGACGTAGCTCCGAGAGTGATTTTAATGATGAAAACCACAAGTTATGAACAATGGTCATTAACAATAATATAAAACTAAAATGTTGATTAAAAATGGAGTAAAAAGATATTTTATAAAATATTTGATAAACAAAATATTTACAATGTAATTTTTCTGTTTTAATAAATAAAGGTGATCAAATTGAACGTTTTAATTATCAAGTAGGTACTAAGCATTTCACCAAAAAGTGATTATAATGTTTTGGAAGGAAAAGTAATAATAGTATAGATTATAAATACTTTATTTACATATCAATGTGAAATACAGAATTCTTTATTACTTATTATCATTTAATAATTATTATGACAAATTTCGACATCACTTGCAACGGCACAAATATAAAAACCAACAATTTAAATGAACTGAATGATTTCAAGTACCTCTGTTTCTACCATTTTACAAACAAAATAAAAGATAATAGGTTGCATCCAATCATAATGACCTATAGATAGTGACGAGCAAATGCAAGACCAAGACCGGGTTAGTATTGGTCTTGGTCTTGCAGTCAAACAAGCAGTCTTGGTCTTGTTCTTGTAGGGTCCAGTCTTGGTCTTGGTCTTGCACTTTTTTTTAAATTTACTGGGGTCCATTTTTACAAAAAAAAGGAAAAATAGTTTTTAAAATCATTTTAAGTAAAGCAGGATTAAATAAAAGGGATAGTATTTTTCATTATAAAAATTTTGTTTTTTTTTATATTACATTGTAGCGATAAATCAAGTATGAAATAGTTTTTATCCTACCAAGTGTGGAAAAGTTAATTTCGGCAAGAGTTAGAATCAATATTTTTTTACAAACAAAATCACCTCGAAAATTATTTAGATACTTGAAACAATACGATTGTGACAATTAAATCTTTCATAGTGTCAATAAATACACGACTGTAGCTATAGCAACTAAGTACAGCTGATCTGCTTGTTATGGTACTGTCAGTAATTATAACCCTTAAAACCAAGCTTCTTCTTCGTCTTCGTCAAGGACTCCTCTACTTGCGTTCTCTGCGGAGTACAGTACGACAATGCCTCTTTCTCCAAATGATTCATAACATTATCCAAGTTTTTTAATATGTAAATATGTAAACATTAATAAAGCTTATCCATGAACTTACCTTAGAAATAAACATAGTTTTTGTTCAGGAGTTATTGGATTTTTATTTCCATTGCATGGTTTGGAAACAATGTCATCTTTTATGTGATTTAAAACATAATCAAACAATACTGGTGTCAGACAAAAATATTGTCTAAATTTTTCATCATTTGTTTGAAGGTGACGACATATTAAGATTTCATAGAAGCCTTCAGTTTTTCGTTTCTTAAAAATCTTCTTTCTTCCGACCTTTTCGTTTTTTCTTCCGATGAAGACTTGTCTTCCAAAAATATCATCATTGCCAAGTCCAAATCACCCATTTTTTGCTTTTAATACAGAAACACTCTAATTATTGTCAAATAATGAAACTAAACACAAGATATAAAACAAACTATACACACATAAAACGAAAGCAAATACAAAAATGGATTTAGGCGGTCAATAACGTTAAAGTCTTACTTTACATCTGTGCTCACCGATAGCGGCCGTCTTGAACGGTCGTCAAATTACGGCCGCTTTATTGCGGCACCTCTATCCTAGGAAACAAAAGCTTTAGAGTTTAAAATGCGTATATCTTGCGTATATCTTGCAATGCTAAGTCTTGGTCTTGCATAAGTCTTGCACTGCTCGGTCTTGGTCGTTATCTTGCAGCCTGAAGTTGGTCTTGGTCTCGCTCATCACTACCTATAGATAGGTACATATATGATCTAACCTTTTCATAATAAATAAACCCTGTCGTAACAATATTAATAGCAATATTACCAAGTTACAGTCAAATCAGGTTTTTTAATACATTGGACATGTTTTAAAATACTTGAAACAATTTTAATTTATTTAGACCATGCTCTTAGGAAGAGCAGTGAAGAAAGATATTAGTACTTTTCGATAATGATATAATATACAGGGTGTTCTATTTAAAATTACCAAGAAAATAAAGTACTTGCCTTTTTACTTACCCTGTATTTGATTTAACGAACTAATTTTTAACGATAATTGAAAAACTATGGTTGCAATAGATAAATGATCCCATACTCATTTTTAATTATACAGGGAGTTAAACTTGATACGATTTTCAGGTAATATTGGTTGTGCCACCATCTTATGAAACATCCTGTAAGATTGTAACTGATTTTAAAATGTGAAGTTTAAAGCTGCCTCCAATTTTTTTTAATAACTTTTTTTGTAATTTTTACTATAACTGATCTACTGAGCTTCCTCACACTAATCAATCACCCTGTATATTTTACCACTTCAGAAACACTACAGTCAATAAAATGTTTAGTAATTCAAATATTAGTAAATCTTGTATTACTGCCATAGTAAAACCTTCTAGTAAAGCCTTCTGCCGCAGTATGAATTTTTCTTCGGTGCATGTCGGAATGTAAAAATAGCTCTGTCTGTTGTATTTTCTATGTCTGTATAATAAACGTTATAATTATTAATTACAATATTTTATAGTAGCGCCATTACATGGTGAACAGTTCGGTGAACTTAGTATACAATTTCGGGTAGCTGCAACCCAATTGATGAAAGCGGGATAGTATAGGTACACTCCAGGAACACCTGCTATTCCACATTGTTTGCCCCAAATAACTAACCCAACAAGACTAAAACGATTTGTTTGCAAGTTTTTACAAACAAAACCTGAACCTCCGTCTCCCTGGAATTGCAAATATTACTCGTTACCATTTTTCTGTACTTAAGGTAGTTTCAGTGCGAGACTCACAGAGGCTCACACCTACAGTCAAATATTTTTAATTATGGTGATCTGGCAACGTTTCACCTTTATGCATAATTTAATAAATATTGAGATTTGAGTTTCGATCATTTCTTTCAACATAATTCCAGATCACAATAAACTAAAATAAAGAGTAGAATTTTAGTAGAAAAACTTTCATTGTTTATTCAAAAAACTGACTGCTGTTTCACTAAAAACTAGCATCGACAGATTGTCATATTAAAGTTACATTTTGTTTGTTTGTTACGTAGTATTAAGGCATGGAAGTAATAAGACATAACAATATGAAAGCCTAGATGTTATAAGCCCTCTAAATCAGTATAACTGTGGAATGATATAAAAAAAACAAGAAAAAACTATATCATGCTGATCTTTACAATAATTTAATATAAATATTTGTGTTACAATCAATTTAAGTTAAATTGAATGCAAAAGTTAGGTCCTTTCTATTTACGACGTCATGAGAATTATTTTACAATACATAATTTATTAAACGGTACACCAGAGAAAAACAGACAAATGTTCAAATTTTAATGAACTGTTGATTACTTTTATCGCGCCAGATCTATCTGCAAGTAAATCGTACAAAGAATAAATTAATTCAAAAAATGTCATCTATGTCCAAAGCCTAATGCAATTTCCTAACAATACAAATTTTTTTCAAGGAGTCAAAGGGAAAGTGAGACAATCGCTCAATATCAGACAGAACTCCAGCAATTAACCATAAATTGGAATTTTATATCTGAACATTTCAATTTACCAATGGCACTATGCCTCACCAAGTGATTTGGAAGCTGCAATATCAAATATTATGGAAGATGGAACTAAAAGATCGATGGCTTTCGCTTAGAGATTTTTTATAAACGCAGAAAAAAATTACAGTCAGCTATATAAAGAAGCAATTGCGGTCATATGGGGTCTACACTTGGTAAAGTGTGTTCAACAATATAGTGCCTACAATAAAAGGGGACTGATGGTAATAAACCACTTTTATTGCGATCGTCTGTCACGGTTTATTGCTTATGGTCAAAATTGGCACACAGGATCGGTTCTTGTATAATTTAAATTGAGTATAATCATTTATATTTGTGTTACCGTAGTGAGAGTTAGTCTGTGCTGTTTAATAATTTTTGTTAAAAATATTTCGTCCTTGGGAAATCGTCAGACATGTTCATCAGAAGCTGGTCCAAAGGAGTTAGGCTTTTACTCCTGCTGTAAGTGAAACCAGCGATTTGACAGGAATACCGGAATCATCAGTGAGAGTTCACATTTGGAGGCTAATTCATCCGAGACGAAAACAAAACGATAGTGGTGTTTCTAGAACCACTGATGACGGTGATAAAAGAACTATCTATCTATCAGGTAAGTTATTATGGAATCCGAATGGATTAGGAATGGCGTTTTGAATATTTGACTGCCATAAGTGATTACAGGTCTTTACAAAGACCAATAATCCAATCGGATCCATCGAACAAAGGAAAACGGATCACGATTATTCATGCTGGATCACAAGATGGTTTGATTCCAAACAGTTTGGGAGAACATTCAAGATTCGTCGTTGGATTACCACCAAGATACTACAGCCGAATTGTTCGAAGGTTGGTTCGAAACCCTTTACTGCCAAATATTCCCCCGCATAGTGTCATAGTTATGGACAATGCCAGTTACCATAGTCGCCAATTGAAAAAGGTTCCATGCTCTTCAAATACAAAAGCGGAAATCCAGGAATTTATGCTCCAAAACAACATGTACTTTAAAGAAGGATATAAAAAACGCAGTTTTTAGAGGTTCTAAGGACATTTAACGTACAGAAGACATATGTATGTGACAACAATTGTAGCATCCAAAGGTCATACAGTTCTTCGTCTTCCTCCTTAAAACTGCGTATTCAACCCGATTGAGCATATGTGGAGAAAACTAAAGAACAAAGTGCGGACCCAAAATACTATACCTACATTATATCCTTCTGTAATTGCATTAATCCGGCAAACTATAGATGATCCAAACGCTGATTGTTGGAAAAGAACAATAAACCATGTTATAAAAGTGGAGGATTCATACAGGGCATCACATACTAACATAGAACCCCTTATAATTAGTCTAGACGACGATAGTGATAGTGAAACTGAATTGATATATTAACATATTTAAATTTTTATTAAATTTTATTGTGAATATCCTTTAATATGTGTTTCTATTAAAAAATTATTTTTGCAAATTTAAACCTGACCTTCATTCTTTACCCAAACTTACCAATACCTGAGATAAAAGTACCTAAGAAGTTTATTATCACCATCATTTCCCTTTTATTGTAGGCACTATATTGTTGAACACACTTTATATTTTGCGAATTACTTATATGGAAAACAGCTTAAACGGCTGAAGGTAGAGACACCATTTTTGGAGGTTAGATACCTTTCATGTTGTAGGTGTGCACTAAAGAAGGATTTTTCGAAATTCCATCCCTAAGCGGGTAAAGTAGGGAACAACTGTTTATATGACATCCCTTGGGAATTCAGATGCACCATCATTGTCAACTGGATTGTGATAAAAGCCATTTTTATATAAATTTAAATAGTTGATGTATCATTTTACATACTTTAAATGGAAAGTAACCCTCAAAATCGCGAACTTTTTTACTAATCTAATCGGCCAAAAATTTTAAAAATTTAGGAATCGATAAAAAACACTAGTATTAACTTGTCAAAATAATTTGAGAAACTTCTAAAAAAGTGATCTCGTGCTGGAACTACCTTTAAAAATTGTCTCTCTGTTTAAATATGTCAATCAAGCTAGCACCCCCACACTCACTAAATGAAAAAAAGTAGCCCATAATTAAGAGCTAATTAAAGGCTAATTTGTACCACAAAAATTAAAATTTGTACCACCGCGATAATCGAGAAAAATCGCCTTGAAAATGGGGGGTGCTAGGTTGAGATCAAAGCAGCACACCCACTTTGATCTAATTCCAATTCAATTATATCAAAATAAAGGGCATATTAAAGGCTAATTTGTACCACAAAAAGTTAATCTATATTATTATTTATGTCAAAAAATAAAATCGAACACTGGAAATATCGCTGCTTTATCATTTTAGCACCCCCCTTTCGTCTATTCAAAAAGTGAACACACAATATTATAAAACTAATTAAAGGTAAATTTGCACCACATAAGAAATTTTTATACTTTTCAATATAAAGCCGCCAATTGAATTTAACTCTTTGCGGTCGTATTAAAAATCTTATTTTTGTCAATATTATAAAACCAGTTAAAAATATTGTTTCCCGTCACTGTCCCTTTTTAAAAATCCCTACATCCGCATTTTCCCGTTATTATAAATATCGAGTGTTTATACTATCGGAGAAGTTGAAGTGGCAGTGGCGTACATCTATGGTTTCTAATATATGGTACTATTCGATGATTCTAGTATGGTGCACATTGCACAATTGCTCTCCTGCCAATAGGCCATCCCTGTACTACTGTAATGATTTACAATCGCTGAATCGATAGAAATTCTCAATAAAAAGTAAACACTGGGCCAATTCGGGAAAAGTACTGATTCGGTGTCGTATGAACGGGATCTTAGTTACCCGATAACCTATAACAACAGTTTACAAATCTCAGGTTAAACTAGTGCTAGATAGACGGTTTAATCCCGTCTCTGAGAATAGTGGGTAATAAAATGAGTTCGGTTGGAAGGAAACCTTTTTTAAATTATGAAAGTATTGCTGCAGTCGTCTTACAAAATAAAGGATTACTAATTAATAACGGTAAATTAATAACGCGAACAAATAAAGTATGGGTGGAATTAGGAACAATTTTGGACATGTAAAACACTACCCTGTATGCATACATTTTTAATAATAAAAACAATGTAAAAAGTGAAATTCTCGGCCTCGAAACGCATAGACCTATGAACAAATTTGAAGATGGCGACGAGATAATGATTTAGATTCAAGTGTAAACACCGCTTATGAATCAATTATCGAAGAAGAAATTTTTATTTACTTAAGTAAACAGAAATTTGATAGTTTATTGAAAATACACACATAAAAGGTAAGATAATTGTTCATTTATTGGATTTTGTGAAATGAAATAACTATTTTTTTTTTTTGAGAACTAATTTGAACTAAAAATTGTATTGCACCCGAGAACGCTCGTTGGAGCAGCTGAGTTGTTTAAGTGAGCGATAATGAATGTGATTAAGATTTACTCGAGAAACATTCTTAATAATAGTCATTATTTAGATACATATTGGGGAGGTTAAAACAAACAAGAAAATTCATATAACATGAATAGTTTTCGAAAAATGTGTCTTTAAAATTAAATTTGGCAATTTGGCAACTTTTGGCAACTTGAAAAACTTTTAATTTATTTACATTCTTTAACTTAACTACATGCTTATTAATTATCATAAAATTCTGTTGAATGATGCACCTACATACCCACCTAATGTTTTTATAGTTTTTAAGACAAAGACCCGTTTACTCTTGCGAAAAAAGTCATTTGATCTTTTGCTTTGTTTTGACCTCCTTTCTTTTGTTTATATCCTGTATATTCCTTTAAGCGGCGTTGACATTTAGTAATCAAATTTAAAACCTGCATAGTACTAGAGGTATTTCATCATGATTTTTGAAATATTTAGATCAGAGGCAATCAGAAAGCACCAAACGAATAGAAAGTATTACAAATTCGAAGAAAACAAATGGGTTTCAGTTTAACACTCACAAAATATATCCTACAGCAGATACTGCTACTGTTATAAATTTTACGTTTTACATCTTGTATGTGTATACATATTATGTAGTTATAGAAACGAAAATGTTGACATAAAAAATAAATATAGAAGAAAGTTGTCATTTGAGAAACGTCGACATAATTTGTATTATTTTATAATTTACCAAATTTTCCACTCTTTTTGCGACAGCTACATTTCAAGGAAAATTTAAATGTGGTAATGCTTTGAGAGGGGAAATTTTGTCTATGAAAGGAGAAGTAATCAAAGTGTCATGTTTTATATCCAAAATTGGCAATAATGAAATATCGAGTGAAATATGCGGCAAAAGATATTTAAGAGGCGACAAATGATTGGAAGCTACCAACAAATCAAAGTGCCACATGTTTTAGAATTATGACAAAAATAAAAGATTTCAGCGCATCCGCCACCACCATTTAATACGACCGCAAAGAGTTAAATTCAATTGGCGGCTTTATATTGAAAACTATAAAAATTTCTTTATTTTGATGTAATTAAATTGGAATTCGATCAAAGTGGGGGTGCTGCCTTGATCTCAACCTAGCACCCCCCATTTTCAAGGCGATTTTTCTCTATTATCGCGGTGGTACAAATTTTAATTTTTGTGGTACAAATTAGCCTTTAATATGCCCTTTATTTTGATGTAATTGAATTGGAATTAGATCAAAGTGGGGGTGCTGCCTTGATCTCAACCTAGCACCCCCCATTTTCAAGGCGATTTTTCTCGATTATCGCGGTGGTACAAATTTTAATTTTTGTGGTACAAATTAGCCTATAATTAGCTCTTAATATGGACTACTTTTTTTTCATTTAGTCAGTGTGGGGGTGCTAGCTTGATTGGCATTGTTTAAATACTTACAGTACAAGCGTCAATATTTTGAACTCCCCCAGCACATATGTCGGTATACCCATCCAAATAGATTCCTAGATTGGTTATTCCTAGACTATCGTAGGCGTTTTTACAATTAGAATACGATTGTATAGGTAGAAACGCTTGTTTTAAATATACGTACGGTGCATTATTAGCCGTAAAAGTTGTGTTTCCAAATCCAACCACTACGCAATTACTCTCTCTAACAAATGGTCAATTATTTAGAAAATGTTTTTGAAATATGAATGTAAGACTTACCCTGGATTGTTGGTATGGTAGTCTATTCCGGGTTGTGGAGGACAGATAAAATTAATATAAGGGCCAATATTTACCGGTTCTGCTAATCTTAGAAGAGCGATATCATTTTTTAGTGTGTTGGGGTTAAAGTCTTTATGATAATATACGGATCTAATAGGTATTGTTTCTGCTGGACTGTTCAATTCGTACAAAGAAAACAAAGCGTTCAGTTGTCCTCTACAATTAAAAATTATAAATAATCTTGTCACAAAAAGTATCGCATAAGTGATTTATGAATAAAGTTTTTATTATTTTCTTTTCATTTTTTGGGAAGAATTTGGAATTATGTTTCAAAGTACAATATCGACCAAAATAAACAGTACAGAAAATAAAAATAAAAACATGAGCTATATAAAAAAGAAACTAACCCAACAATGCCTATATGGTCGGATAGAGAAAAAAAATAAGCCATAACTCGAAAAGTTCCTACGGGTATTTTGGCTCAAATAAAAAATACCCCCCCTTTGCCCCCCTTCGTTTTTGAGATCTTGGTACCCGGGAAAATGACCATTTTTATTACATATTTGAGATATCAAAAAAATAAAAACGGTTCTAGATAGAGAAAAATCGTACGAATGCATAGGAATCATCATATGGGGGGATTGGGGTAAAAATTAAAGTTTTGAAAAAAATAAGCGGGGGTCAAAAATTTTTATTTTTTTTCGGGGTTTTCATTATGCTCACGTGAATCCATATGAAAAACTCTCTTCGGTCGACCCCCCCAATGCTCCCCCCGAATTTTGTTTTAGCTCACGTATCGCTAAATATTGTGAAAAGGTGTATTTAAGGGTCATTTCAAAATTTATTTTAATTTAATATTTTAATTTTTTATTTTCGGAGAAATTAATTTTAAAAAAAAGTTAAACAGGTTAATAAAGTATAATTTATAAAAAGGTAAAAGACGAATAGAAGAGGTTGTAATTAATAATTGTTGAAGAAAACTGTAGCAGTTAGTTAATTTTGGAAACAGTAAAAGTAAGTGGTGAGAACGAAAAAGATATTCAGTAAGAAAAAGTGAAAGTAATGTAGCTGAACCAAAATTATAAACTATATAAACCAAGAAGATATAGTAAATTCAAAATTTAAAAGAAGATGTAAGCATAGCTGTTCCATAAGTGAATAGAAGACCTGGAGGAGATTTAAACCTATAGAAAATAAGTGAAGCAAGGGAAGAAAAAAGGATAAGGACAATTTTAAAGACAAATTTTGCGGTAATTAAGGTTAGTTAAGATAGTTAAGTAATTAGTTAAGACTAGATAAGATAGGTAGGTAGCAGCTAGGGATTAGGTAGATAGGAGTTAGTTAGACATCACTTGATAAAATTTTATTTGGTTAAACATTCAAAATTCAATTTAATTAAAAAAAAAAAATTAAAATAAATGTTCTTTCAACCCTACCCTTATTAAATAAAGAAAAATAACAAATTCAAACTTAAAATTAAAATTTTTATTGGGAAAAATTATCTCAATTGATCTCGGAAAAAAGATATTTTGGGGATTTTCTTCATTGGTAAATGGACACCTGTTCTAAGCTTGGACCATCGTTACGACTATTTCCGTATGAACGAAAATAATGCTCTACCAAAATAGTATATTGTGCAACAAGGTGGAAAAGCGTCTTTTCCACCGTGTTGCAAACCATACTTTTTCTACGGCTGCATATTAATATTAAAAATAAAGAAGTGAATTTATAACATTTTATTATTATTATTGGTTATAAAATAAACGGCACATACTTACACATACTTAATAAAAAAAAGAACGAATTTAATTAATATTGTAATTGTACTGCAATTTTGTATTGAGATTCCTGGTGTTTCATTTTTTCGTAACGTGTTGCTATCAACTGTGGGAAAAAATCTACCTCACGGCTGAATTCCCATTTAAATGTACGTGGTGTGGGAAAAGATGTAGATGTAGTTCTGTCAAATGTGTCAAAAGCACCACATTCCATAGCAGCCGTAGCAAAACACTTTTTCTTCCGTTGTTAGAACCATTTTTAAATCAAATTTAACTGCAGCGTACTATTAATATATCAACTAATGACACTTAAGTCAAATTTGACAAATCCATATTACATAAACAACTCCACAGCACTCTCTGTTTCGGTACTGTTTATTTTGGCGGATACCGTAGTTTATTCAGTTTGTTACATTAAAATTAAAAATCAAAAAATAATGGGCTTAAATAATGAAAATAACAATTCTAGAGAAAAATCAAATAATAGGTAAAAATCAAGTAACAAAGTAAAAAATGTAAACGATAAATTTAACATTTTAGTATCTGGTATTGCCACCTCTGGCAATAATAATATAATAATATCTCTCATTCTCGGTGGAAAGCTTCTTATCAGGTCACTTATATAATCCAAATCCAAATTTTCCCATTCTTCTATTAAAACATTTTCCAACTCATCAAGGTTGTCTGGACCGATATTACAAGTTCTTATGCGCATGTCCAGGTGGTTTCAAACATGTTCAATTGGGTTTAGGCCTGGACTAACTGCTGGCCAATCTAAAACTTGGATACCAACTTCTTGAAGGTATTCCAATGTTATTCTGGCAAGGTGAGGGGCGAGCGTTATAGTGCATTAGAATAAAATTATCTCCAATGAATTGAACAAATAGAACAACCTTTTTCTCAAGAACTTATATACCGATCAGCTATCAGTTATCCCCTTCGAAACACAATTAACTCCGTGTGTCTTTCAAAACAGATGCCTCCCCATACCATAATCGAACCACCTCCATAATTTCTGGCTGCTCTTATGTTACACTGAGTAAATCGCTCACCTGCGCGTCGATAAACTGGAATGCGTCTATCGGATCCAAAAAGTGAAAATCTTGATTCATCCGTAAAAAGAATTTTAGCCAAATCGTTAATATCCCAATTAACATGTTCTCTTGTGAACCATAAACGTGCTACACGGTGTGCTCTGGTTAACAATGGAGCAGTAACAGGCAATCTGGGTCTGATTCCAAAATTCCTTAAGGTAAAAGCACTAATGGTAGACACTTTAAGGAGAAATGAAACATTTTTTTACTGTTCTAACAACATTAAAATATTCATCTTGAATAACTATACTTTTTTAATTAAAAATTATATTTTTCTTGGCCTCGCCAGAGACACTAAAAGATGAAAGCATCAAAAATCACATACACTAAAAGTAGACATCAAATGGCACTAATAGTAGACAGGACTATAACATCTCATTAAAATATGTTTTATAAAAACAAATCAACAAAAAATACTATACTTAAATGAAAAATGAGCACAGCTTGTGGTCATTAATTAAGTAACAAAATAAAATCAATTAAAATACTTTTCTTCTTAAAAATAATTGTTAGCAGAAAATATATTTACCCTTGTTGCTTGTTATATATTATATTGTTATAAGTATTTATTTAGTTTTTGGCATATTATAGACTTGAAGTTAAACTATTCAGAACTTAAACGTAATTAGCTTTATTCGGGTTTCGTTTTTCGGACGGTTTGAGAACCATATGCTGATTGCGCACAACTGGATGTGCAGTAGACTAAATGCAAGGACTATTTATGTACGGTTTGAAAACTATCAACAAATGAAAAAACCCGAGCGCCTTATTTTTTAATATCTGATACAAAAAGTAAATTATTTTGTCCACAAACCTAAAATGTTGGATAAACTGTTAATCACTATATATGGGTACTGTTTCTTCGGCATAATTCTCATTTTTTACTTTTTTCTGTAATAGTTCGGGTAAAAAAAGATTTGCTACAATCTCCAATCCATCATCACTTGATGATGAAAAAAATGAGGATGAATCTGACGAGAATTCTGCCAATAAATCCATAATAATATACTCAATAAATTAAAATACCAAGAATAATTTGAATTTAAAATGCACACTACAAACAATGACTGACAAATGATCTAGCGCATGCGTCAATTAGTCCACGAAAAATTCTTACTTTTAACCTTGGACTGATTTGACAGTTTTCAAATCGTACGAAAACAGTCAGAAATAAAACCCGAACACCAAACTAAAATTATAGAACGGTTCGAAAACCGTACAAGAAAAACCCGAACACAGGATTTTTTAGTGCGCAGAATCCTGACAGTTTGAAAACAGTAATCAAGTAAACCCGAACAAAGCTATTATCACAAAGTTACCCGTCAACATTTAATGGAAAATCAGTTCCTTTGGGGTTTAGGAAAAAGGCGCTCTTATCCATATTAAAAACTCGTTGAGGTGCGTTCAGTATATTTGTATGATAACTACTGTTTAAGTAAGTGCTAGCTTCTTGAAACCAGTTTTTTATTTAAAATGTTGTTGCAGGTGCTCTGGAAGTTGTCAAATTTTGAGGCTGTCTTTTTATAAGGTCAGGGTGGCGTTTTAAAAACTGTCGTACCATCTCTTCCCTGGTCTACCATCCTTGAAGGGGGTTTCAATCTTAAGCTCATCGACTATTTTCTTTACACTATCCTGCAAATTCTCTTTTCTTATTGGGAACTCTTTTTTTACCATTCCTTTTGCCCATGCTACAAGTATCTCTTCTATTTCTTCGGTGACATAGCAGCTTCTTTCCATTTTGCGCCTAATAGGGGTCTTTCCTTTAACTTTATTCAGCAAAGTTACACGTGGAACTCCATATTTCTTTGCCGCAGTAGCCGTCGGAACGCCCCGCCTGCATTCTTCTATAGCTGCTTCCATATCAGCTTCAGAATATCGAAACATCTGACCCTTTACTGGCGGCATTGTGCTCGAACATCTGAAATCAACAGAGAGGTACTAATAGTTGACACCTAGTTTACCCTAATAGTTGACACTGTCTTCTTTTAGTTACGCTAGTGTAAAACATGCGAAAGTCAGACAGAAACCTTATTTTTACAACACTAAGAGTAAATTTGCATTCACATAAGCTAACAAATTCAATTTGATGTAACCCTAGTAGAAGACACACCTGTCATCTTTTAGGTTTTGATTCATTTTTGGTACTAATAGTAGACACCACTCAAAATTGGCATAGAAACAAGCTAAAATAATAAGGAAATTGTCCTTATACGTTAGTAATTTAATAAATTTATATTATCAAAACCAAAAGTATCAATTATCATTCATATGTAAAAGTAATTCTTACCTGTTAACAGATAGTCTCCTTATGAAAAACTTTAAGAAATACCGCGCACGTGTCGACTTGCTCACACTGTTTGTTTTCAACTGACGCCATTATAAAATTTGCTTCTAAAACTGTACGCAAGTTTTTAAGGATGTGTCATAAATAGCACTAGTAGTCTTAGACATCAGTAGTGATGTTATTTAATCGATTATATTTCTTATTAGAAAAGATTTTTTTCTAAAGTGTCATCCTTTAGTTCAATGTCGAGCATTAGTGCTTTTACCTTAATCTGTCTCTAACCGTATTGACAGATATTCTAGCATTACGGACTCCAGAGAGACCATTTTGCAATTGCCTGACTTTAACATGACGAGCTCGCAAAGTCAATTCTTAAATAACGGTCATCTGCAAGATTAGTATACCTGGGACGTCCTGGAATCGGTCTTCTATTATAACTTCCAGTTTCTCTAAACCTTCTTAACTCTAGAAACGCTGGATTGGTTGATTCCCATGACTTCAGCAACATATTGCTGAGATCGTCCATCTTCAACTAAAGTCACGATTGGAGCTGCTTGTTCTCTTCCAAATGAAAAATTAAACAAACGTACTGCACACAAGGGATTTTGAAATGTAAATAATACAAATAGTTTGTTTTTCAACAAAAAGGTGAATATTTTTTTAAAATTTTGCGATACTTTTTGTGACTAGGTGTATTTAAAAATATCTACACACGCTATTTATACTCACACGTTATTAGAATATATTTTGTGAGCTGCCGTTACCACAAAGAATTGATCTATCAGAACACCTCCACCTACATATCCTCTTGACTGAGAATTAGCGGTGTTGGCATTTTGTAAGAAGACATTCCAAGGGAACGCGTTTTGAGTTGCTCGTCCGGAAGTTACAGTGGGAGATGTAGGAGAATATCCACATTTAACATTATAACAAGCTATGTATCCAGCAGGACAGCTTCCTGTAACAGTTCCAGGAGAACAGCTAACCTATAAAATGGATTTATGTTATAAAGAATTATATTTTTAATAACAATAAATAATCTGAAATTTAGTTGTTGTCAATAGGTAAATATTTTTGCATGAGCTATTGTGTGTTAGACGGAATAATTAGTAGCTTTGCTAGAGGATGGGTATATTAAAGAAATAAAGAAATAAAATAAATGAATTTATTAAGGCAATAATAAAAAAAATTATGAAGAAAGATTAAAATCTTTTTAAAAATAATAAAACTAATTATCTTTTTATCTATTTTTAATTAAAAAAAAATTAAAAAAACTAACATCAGTGCGGTTCTAAAGTCCCTTCCCCCCATTTATTTTTTGAACGGTTAGAATTAGAAATTTTAAATTTTGGGAAAGTGAACTAGGTGAACTTTTTTATAGATAGTAGGTGACGTAATCATAAAAAATGGCGGACGTGGGCCTTTTTGGAAGATAATTTTAAATGGCACCATATGTCAAGTAATAGGTACATCATTTGAAAGCTTGTTTCAAACCCTTTCCAATGATACAAAAAAAAATTAATTCTTCTTCCTTATTTACAACTTTCAACCCAAAATTATAAAATTATTAAAGTTTTTAAATATTTTATTTGGTAAAAAATACGTTCTAATAATAAAAAATATTAAATAATATGTTCATTTACTTCTTCGTAATAAAAAAAACTTTTTATTTAAATCGAATTCTTCGCTTTAAATGTAGGTACAATGCTATTAACTGGCGTACTAAAAATTTAAAATGTTTGGCACTATACTATTCTTGTTTAAATTCAAAGTTTTTATTTTTATTTTTTTTTTGGTTCATATCTTAATTATAATTTGTAAAAATAGTAAAATTTTACCTCTTTACCATTATTGTGATTTAGTAAGTTATCCGCGTTAATAATAAATAAGAGTTTATTAAAACGTCGCGAACGATGCAGGAAAAAGTTGAAGCAATATTAATTATTGGTGAGGCTAGAACTAATCTGCATGAAGCCGAACGGATTTTTAATGAAAGGCATCCAGATCGACCAATATCCAGAGAATACCTGAGACAACTCTTAGATAAATTTCATAGAACGGGAAACGTTGCAGACGCTAAGCGAAGTGGTCGACCTGGAATTAGTGAAGACAAACAAGTCGAAATAGTTGCCGAAATGGTAGTCAACCCCATACAATCCACCTAAAATGTTGCACAAACTTGTGAAGTGTCTTCATCAACTGTATAAAGAGTTTTAAAGAAACAAAAATTTCATTCTTATAAAATGAAAATGCTCCATATGCTGACAGAAGATGATCCAGATCGCAGAATTGAATTCTGTGAGCAAATAAGAAATAAAATAGAACAGGATCCTTATTATCTTAAAACAATTTGCTTTAGTAATGAGTGCTCTTTTTTTCTTAATGGTAAAGTTAATATCCAGAACGTAAGATACTGGAGTGACACAAATCCTCACCTTTTTTATGATGGTCACACCCAGTTTCCTCAAAAAGTGAATGTGTGGGCAGGAATTTTGGGAAACTACATTGTTGGGCCTATATTTTTAAACGTAAATTTAACTGGGGAAATTTACCTAGAATTACTGCTGACGAGTTCCATGATATGGAAATAACTTTTCAACAGGATGGTGTTCCTCCTCATTATTATCAACCTGTTAGAAATTATTTAAATGAACAATATCCAGATAGGTGGATTGGACGACGGGGTCCAATAGAGTGACCTGCGCGTTTTCCCGATATGAACCCACTAGGTTTCTTTTTATGGGGGTACCTAAAATCAAAAGTTTATGGTACACCAATTGAGAGCATTGACGAATTACAGCGAAGAATTTGTGAAGAATGCAGGTTAATTTATAGAGAGACACTTGAACGCGTTCGGGAATTGTTTTCTGCTAGACTTTTTTATTGCCAGGAAGTAAATGGTGAACATTTTGAACATATTATTTATTTTTTTTTATTATTTAAACGTATTTTTTTACCAAATAAAATATTTTAAAACCTTAAAAATTTTATAATTTTGGGTTGAAAGTTGTAAATAAGGAAGAAGAATTAATTTTTTTGGTATCATTGGAAATATTTTATATACAATATCTTGAATATTTTATAGCCGCAGAATGCCATTCTCTTTCCTCTGTCGATTGATTGGACGTATTGTCTTGGTTTTCTTTTTTTTTTTAATTGAATAGAGCGTTGCTGTCGTGGTGAATGTTAACATGAACAATATAATTAAATCTTCATCCTTCATTTTTTATAATTATATTGATATCTGTTATCTGTTGTTCAAAAAATCGAAATATAAACATAACCTAGAAAAGGTCAGCTGAAAGTCGAGTTGAATTTTGAATTAATGCGATTGCGCGAAACTGGCCAATGAATGGGAGTCTTCTTATGATGTGAAATTTCTGCATAAATGCAATGGATTTATCTTAAGACTTATGACTTATTACGTAAAACTTATGATTTATGACTAAAACTCCTACATAAATCCACCATTAATGTTTTACTTTTTTAAATGTCACTAGATCTTTACTGTTAATTTCAAATCACTTCAACTGTAATTGGCCATCTATCAAGAGATTGTTTTATAGCCGTTTTCTTTCGAAACTCAATCGAATCATGATTTCAAGATCACGATCCGTTTGTTCAGAAGAACATGTTTCAATATTGTGTGAATATTGTCGTCCGAAAGAACTAGGGTTAGGATATCGCGATCCAAACAAAGTAATCATAAAAATTAAATGTTTGGTATGTTCAGAAATTTTCAAATCATGATCCGCCAACTGTCGAACATCAAACTGCGAAAGAATAGCGAAAGAACATGATAAATGAAACATAACGCGTTGTGATCAGCTGATCCGGTCTCATTGTTTTTAGATGTTCTAAGATATAACAGAAATTTCTAATGTATTCCTGTCTAATATTTTTTTCGCGAATGTTGTATTACACGATTCCTCTATTCCTGTCTTACACATTACAAAGATGCGCCCAGATAAATCTGGTAAATTCCTTTCCGAATGGGGTGTTAAACTTAACAATCATATAATGTTTTTTTAATGTTAATAGTTAATAGTGAAGAAAGTCATAGTAGTGAATCAATTATTTTGATGTATTTATTCTCACACGGTTTTTATTTTGATTTAAAATTTTTTTGAATGATTTAAATAGTTCGCTATTTATGCTGTGACGTAGATAACCCAAAGTAAAGTTAGCTACATAAGGGTCGACATAGGACAGCAATTCTGCCGTCTTCTTTTTTATAATTCGTCTAATTTCTTTTGTAGGCACGGTAACAAATGTTTTATGAGCCGTTCTAACTGTTGTGTTTGTGCTGTATAATACAAAACAAGATTTTTATGATTTTTTTTTCATAATATTGACCCGTCAAGCTCCTAATCTAAATCAGAACGTGGCTTACTTCATTTAGGAATTCTCAATTTCCAGTTTTATCCTAAAATATTCGATTGAAAAACTTATTAAATATATTTTTGCACAGTAGTACTAATATACTTTTGCAGTAAAGCAAAACTATTTTTTTCGACATGAAGTAGAGTATGCGGTAAGTCATGGGGAATGAAACCCAAAAAAAATTATTGGCTTTATCTGAAAATAAGGCCTACGATTACGTATGGTTCTCCGGTTTCGTGTCAGCAAAAAAAGACCACCAGGGAGAAGCTAAATAATCATAACGGAGATATGTCTACCTCTCCTCAGTGGCGTAGCGTGGGTGGGGCGGAGGGGACGGCCCGCCCCGGGTGGCAGCCCGTGGGGGCGGCAAAATGTCGCCGGTGAGTGAAGCGGATTGAGATCTATCATCTATGCAGTGAAACGAGTCACTGAAACGCGCTGGAGCGCTAGACATGTAGCTGTCAAGATGCTTAAAAATAAGTTTGAGATAGTTCTTGAGGTACTGGAAGAATTAACAGATTCATCTCAAACTTCCGAAACAAGATCGGGAGCCAGTCTTCTCCTGACAGCCATGCAGTCATTTAACTTCCTAACTTTTCTTGGCTTTTGGGCTGCAGTGCTACCTGAAGTAGATGACGCACAGATTTACCTGCAGCAACGAGGACTCAGTGTGGATAAGTGTGCTCAAAAACTTTGCGCCTTGAAAACCCTCCTAGTGGAAAGTAGAGACCGTTTCGTCCAAGACACAATCGACTTTGCTAAGACTCTCTGCGAAAAACTCGGAATCGAACTCAAAACGAGAAGAATTCGCAAGAAAAAACGCATGCATGGCGATGAATCTTCTGAAGATGCAGCTTTGTCTCACGAGTAGGAACTCCGTCGAGAGGTGTTCGCATCATTCGACAAGATCATTCAAGAAATGACGACTCGATTCCAGCAAATTCAAGAAATATCGGACAAGTTCGGATTTTTGACGCCAGCGAAACTTTTGGACAGCAAGTACGAGTGTGATCTTTCCCATGTATTAGAAGACATCGACAAGGACGAGTTTCAGATGGAGCGGAAGCGTCTCCAGCAGTTTGTTGCCAGTTCTGAATCAGAGGAAGACATAAGGGGTAAAGGACCACTGGAGCTCCTCCAGTTCATTCAAAAACTGAATCTCGGAATTTCGGTTCCAAATATAGTCATCTTGATTCGAATATATTTGACTTTGGCGATTAGTGTTGCAAGTTGTGAGAGAAGTTTTTCGATGTTGAAGCTAATAAAAAATTACCTTAGGTCTATTATGAGCTCCGCTAGACTATCAAACTTGGCTATATTGTCGATTGAACAAGAATTGGCTGCAAATATTGATTTTGACAAAGTTATTTCTGACTTCGCTGCACATAAGGCCCGTAGAATCCGCTTGTAAAACCACTCATCCTATTTTACCTTCAATACAAGATACTTCATTGCCTGTGAAATTTAATTTTAATTAAGCACCTATAGAATGGGGGCGGCAAAATGGGTCTCCCGCCCCGGGCGCCGAGATGGCACGCTACGCCACTGCCTCTCCTACCGCTGCCATCGAAATTTTAAGAGATCTTCCTCCACTCCACATCAGGATGGAAAGGGAGGCGATGGCTGGTGCATACAGAAAACTAGTGAAATGTCAGGAAGGCAGAGCAGTGTCAGAGCCAGGGCCGGAGAGATAATAAAAAATCATCCGATACTACCGAGTAGTTTATATTTTTCATTCATTTGAAACCACATTAAATAATTAAAATCACAGATTACCATCAAAACAAGAGAATCATTTATAAATTTTGGTAGTAAAAGTCCATTAATTTATGTATGTTAGGGTTTGTTTTTTTATAAATAAACGTAAATTAACTATTCGGTTTAAGGGAAAATTTATGTAAACCGACAACACCCCACCGCCAACTTCATCTAAAAATCAATAAGTTTAAAATGCCCGCGCACGAGCTGTCATTGCACATACACTTGTCAAAAGATAACAGGCTGTTAGTTAACAGAGCTTTAACAAGCGTTTATGCAACCGGACCTTTAATCTATTAAATTCTTCTGCAAGCTTGCATTGATTAATTGATATTTTTTTATTATTTACAAATAATTAAACTTCTACTTACACAATCAGTCTGTATTCTAGGATCAGGAGTGACATCATTGCAGAAGTTTGGTAATGTGCAGCTGTAAGGTCGCTGTGCTGTCACGATGCAATATTCTGAAATTAACATTCAAAAGTCACATTCTAGGAACTAGATCAGGGGTTTTAAAAAAGTATTCAGTACTTTAAATGAAAAATTAAATGACCTTTTTTTTATATTTCTATTCTACTTTAAATAAACAATGAATATGATATGCTCTGTAACTGGATTTATTTCAAATAATTACCCATTTGTTTGTATATTTCTTGCAACAAAATGTTTTTCCTAACTTCGAAAAAAATTGTTTTAAATGAAAATTTATTTTTTAAACTTACCTGCAACAACTGCAACTGCAACTATAATTATTATTTCCATATTGTCAATGAGTACTAATAACGACAATCATTTACTTACATTTATATATATGTAATTAGTTTTATACTGCAAATTATTATGTGCTCGAAATAATTACTGGCAATTTTAATTAAATAATAAAACCGTACCAGTTTTAAAACACGAAATTCATTCACTGCAAGAAAGATTTAGGGAAATTTATAACAAAAACTTAGTAAATTATAAGGAAAGTTTTCAAATTTTATTAAATGTTTGTTATATTTGGCTTCTCAACTCCTAATAAGTCACAACACATAAAATAAATTTGCAGGGCTCTAGTATAAAAAAAACAAAATCCAATAGTTAAAATGCAGAATAAGTTATAGGTTATTCATTTCTTGCTCAAATTTTATATTAAATAAAAATTAAGTTTATTTACGAACGACAATGGTGCGGCTGAGAATTTATCTCGAGACTGCATTCACAAATCTAGTCGTATACGGGTCTGAGAGAAGTCTCAGAGACAAGTTGTGACAAGTCTCCAAGACTGAGCTTGTCACAAGTGGACTTGCAAGTTCCTGTAGTATTTGAGATCTAGTCTCCAGTCTTCTGTATATGCCGGAAGAGCTGAGACTAGTCGTGTGATCTTGTGTTGATTGTTTTTAAAGAAATTAAAAACTTTACTAAAAATTATCTACTATCGCATCACGTAATTTTGTATCTTTCTTAACTATCTGGTGTTTTACTAAATCTAAAAGCAATTCAAACTGCACAGCAGACATTCGAATAAAATTTTTGAACTGCTGTGCATCCTCCAAACGCAACTCATTTACTAGAGCTGAAACAGCTCCCAAGTACATTCGACGATCCACCCAATTTCTCTTTCTTCATTTTTGTACAATCTTATACGCGATTATAAAAGCTAGTGCCTGACATGAATCCATTTTGAAGAATTCAACACTTGGACCCTGCACAGTGTAGACTGCGTGTGTGTTGACTGTCAAGTGACACGGAATTGTTTTGGTCTCGAGACTAAAAGTCACCAGCCAGTCTCCCATGCCTGTCTCGAGACCCAATTGATCTCAAATGGACACTTAGCAAAATTCCTATAAGTAAATAATTAAACATTTGTAACGACCATTCTAATTAATCTTGCTCGTTGTATTATTGTTTGCCTATATTAAGAACAGTAAACAATTAAACTCTTCGTTTTTATTATTCTTAATAAGATGGACTTCCAAAAAGTAAGAGTTAGTACAATAAATTTAATTAAACGGTTGAATGAAACTATTCATTTAAAAATACGTTTTAAATTCAATGACAGCCGTTTTGCTATCGAAATAGCATCGTCAGATTGACATATTGAAGTTACATTTTGTTTGTTTGTAGCTATGTACTTGATGTTGATTAGGTAGTTAAGGTTAGACCAAGTATGGAAGTAATAAGACATAACAATATTAAAGCCTAGATGTTATTAGCCCTAAGGGATTATCCTGGAAGTATTTCCCTCTAGCTACAAACAAACAAAATGTAACTTTAATATGTCAATCTCTTAATACGATGGACTTTCACATAGTAAGATTGATTGACAGTTCATTTTGTGGTACATTTTAAATTTCTACACCACGTTTGAATCAAATTTACTTTAACCTGTCTAGGTGAGTTCAATGCTAAATTATAGGAAATCCTTAGTAAATATTTTAATTTAAACTGCATAAAAGGCAATAAAGAACAAATCTGACGCTGCCAGTTATTACCCACGGCTACCACCAGTTAGTTCTACTCCTAGGAGCCTTGTCGTTGGCGGAGTGGCTCAGTAACTTCCTCCTCTCTCGCGCTGCAAGGACGAGTACGAAGAAGTGAAGCATAGAAACAGCTCGAAAATGGCACAGAAGATTCCTAAAGGAGTAAACCAGCCGCAAAAATCCCCCCAATCCGTAGCTTCATCGCGGCGAGGGGATGCATGTCAACGGTGGGTTAAAGGGGTGTCATAAACAATGCCCGAAGGAACAGGCCACCCCGAGGGGAAGTACACGCCTTAGCAGAGTGAGGGTACACTGTCCTGCCGGACAAAATGTCGGTTTAAATCGTAGGAATAATGATGTGCAAAATTTAGTTATAAATATAAGAAACGAAAGTGGCGAGAGCAAATAGGAATATAAAGACAATGAAGATGATTTGGGTTGTCAACCATTTTTGTGATTTGTATTTTTGTGTATTTTAACTTGTCACAAACTTTTATGTTTATTTGTAATGTGATTAAATAAATCTATGTATCTATATAATGTACAATTTTTATTAAATAAAAAATTCTATTATCAACCAACTACGACTGGGCTATTGAATTTAACGTGCAATTGAGCAACGTTTTCAGATCGCATTTTAATTATTTTGACCATTGTTGCCATTAAGTTCAGCGCATACATTTTCAAGGCCATAGCCCATGAGATTTTCAACTGCCTATAATGACGAATACTCAAGTAAAAGGAATCGAGTCCATACCCCAAAAAAATCCATGATTATTACCAAATACTGATGAAGATCACGCAAAGCTTAACGAGCTTCTTAAAAATATTGCCTAATTACCTAATACAAAGAAGGACATGTCAATAAAATCGAAGGATCTACCAAAAGAATACCTAAGTACATGACCTACGTGGATGAAGTGGGATATGAAAACCGAAATAGACCAAGAGTGCAGAAAGGCGAAGAAAGGTTTGCTAAAGTATTTCTATTAATTACAACGTTCTTCACAGAAGTGGAAGGAAACACCGTAACAGTCGGAACAAGCCTCGGTCCATGCAAATGAGTACACAGACGGAAAGTCCGAAACAACTACAAAAGGCAATATTCCAGTTGGAAACCTCGCTAGAAGCAAATATTGAGGATACTAAATTTCTCGAGCGGGCAGATAATGTGTGGCCATTTACGGGCGACGAATAAAACGTTATTATTATCGTGGATAAAGAGGAGCAAAAAAACGGACCTGTAATACTTGACTGGGAATAAAATTCCCACTAAAACAAATTAAAAAGTACCTGAACGATGGAAGACTTAAACCTGGAGACATGGTTGGACGAATTACAATAAATAGTATAATGGAGAAAGAATCAAAGGACTAGGAAATTTTTGCACTTAGAACATGAAGTATATCGGCAGAAGGATACATATATGATCTAAGATAAATCCTGGTGAAAATTAGTACCATAATTAAAAGATAATCGAGAAAAAATGTTCTATGCGGGCGGAAGGAAACACACACTTAAGAAATGTGAGAGAACATAGTGAGAGGGAGAAACAACTAAGACAATATTTTTCAAGCCGAAAGAGGGAAGCGCATCCTCAGATATTATTAAAAGTACTTATGAAAAAATATCCTTCTGAAAATCTCAGGAAAAGAGGAGTACGACATTGCATTCTAAGTTGTCCAACTTGGCACAAGTAGATGTTAGGAGCAAGGGAATAGTATATTATGAAACAAGTGGGAAAATTCGCACTATTCTTACGTGTTACACACTAAACTTTTTCTACTACTGCAACTTAAAATTGAAATAATGTAGTAATACTTTATTCTAAATTATAAATAGTACGCTATTTCATATTTCTTTCTGGAAGTTACTGATAATAAGTCCAGAGTGACATTTGTATGTGTATTATAAAATTCACTTTCATCTTTATCCATAATAACAAATTTTATGAAATTTATTAATTTATAATCTATTTTCTGCTGCTTAATCAAAAGCAAATTACAAATTATAAAAACTTGACGTTTATGACAGTAAACAGAAATCTCAAGAACCTAGACTGCAAGCCACCTATATTATGACTAAAAAAATGTAAATCCTCCAGTTAAATGTACATATTATCATGGTATAAACGATTAAAGTCGTGGGATAGATTAATTTATCCCACGGCTTTGGAAAAGTCTAACATTGTAGCATTGAAAAATGTGAGAATAGAGCTATATTGTATAGCAGTCGTAGAAAAATCCTTTATGCTACTAAATTTGTATGAAACTACTACTGAGGAAGAAGTAAGAAAGACCAATGAGCTCGAGAAGGAGGAAAGAGCAGCTAGCGACATCCAGATTAAACTGCCGGAGAAACCAAACTAAAAAGGATACAAATATGTTTTTTTTAACATGGGCTGGCAGGAGGTAGTAATATCACTAAGAAGAAGAGGATAAGTAGTGGATGGAACTGATGGACAAGAGAGTTATAGCCACTGATATCACAACTGCTTAATAATGTCTATATTTTTATCCAAACTACTGAGATTATTTAAAAATAATTATAGATCAACAGTTTAAAGCTTTCGATGCAAAATAGCTAAATTTCATTTTAATAGAATAAAAATCCATAAATAATAAAAAAATTTCCTTCTCAACACACCTAAGCCCCAAAGCCAACCCCCTAGGGGGTAGTAAAAGTATTTAACAACAAATGAAATGTTCGGAGAACACTTCCACATTCATTTTCCCAATCACATCCCTAACAATTCTTAATACAACTCCTTAGAAAACTACTTACACTACAATTCCATAGAAGACTGGTACTATAAGGGGAGAATGCCATAATAAAACTTACCCAATTCGCACTAAGAAATTTATAAAATCATACAAAATCTACGAATTAAAACAGCTTCAGGGATGATATAGATATCATTCTATAAAAAACATACCAGGAAAGCTAATATATATTAAGAACAATAAATAACTGAACAGTTAAACTAAACTTCTTCGAAAAATTCGCTTTAAAATTCAATTACAGCTGTTTCGCTAATAACTAGCATCGTCAGATTGACATATTGAAATTACATAAAGAGTCAAAACCAATTAGACCTGTAGTTTCGTATGTTAACACTCCTAATACTAAAGTAGCTAAAAAATTAAATAGTATTCTAGTATTCTAAAAATTATGGTTACACATCTCAATATTCAGTACAAAATTCATTAGATTTGATCAAAAAATGAATAAATGTAATTTACAAAATCATACTAAATTAGTATCGTTTGTTCTCAAATGTTCTCAAAAATACCCCCTAAAGAATGTATAGTTCTAGTTAAAAAGCTATTAGATGAAAGAAATATCCATCCAGATCTGGTTGGAAAGGGAGGCATATAGAAGGCTAGTGAAATGCCAGGATACACGGCAGAACCAAGGCCGGAGAGATAAAAAAAATCATCTTATACTGGAGATGCAATGCAACCTAAATACAAGTAAAGTACGTTTCACAATAAATCGTTGACTTGGTACCTGCTCTTAACTGCTCTTAAGAGATTACTAATAAAAGGTGGTTAATATTTCTTCGAACATTTACAGAAAGGTATTATTTATTTTTGTCCAGGAAGATATATACGTATACGTAAGTTTCAACAGTTTTGTTTAATTTCAATTAATAAATAAACTTCAAATTTGTTTGTTTGTTTTTAAAAAATGTGATTTTTTTTACAAAATAAATTTGTTTTAGTAAATGTTACTGAGTTTTATTTAAATCTATTTTGAAAACCGGATTACGGATCTGTTAGTGTTTACTGTACAGTGAGAAATTTATAACCTTTCATTACTAATCCCCTAAGGTCAGGTACCGGAGTCAACGAATTATTGTGAAACGTACTTTACCGCAAACCATTTACCGCCCTTTTTCCTTTTTACCATACGCAGGGATACCAAGCCTAACATGAATGGATGAGTGGTCATAGATATTTACGTTACTAGTCCGGTTAGTATACTTTTACAGTAAGAGTTAGATGTTTATTCTAAACGAGCACTGTAAAACCGGATGTGTGACGTACATTTTATTTCATAATGTATCCTAAAACACAATAATAAAAAAATAAAATATTAATACATTTATCGGCTTATGCTATTTTTGAAATTTGCAGTTAATGCCAAGCTGGCATGTAGTTGTTAACCATAGAAACATAATATTATTGTTTTTAAATATGTAATATGATACTGTCATTAATTGTCATTATCCGATTTTTACGAAATGCTCAAGATTTCCGGATTAATCAATTTAAAACATCCTCGTATAAAAAATATGAAGCGCCTAGCCTCCTATAAAAAAATTAATCGCTTTTATAAATCTCTTATGTAATCCGGTATATTTATAAAATCAAGGAAATTCCAAACTTGATTTAATTATATAGAAATTAGTAGATCACGCAATTTATATATGTGTCAGGGTACATTTTGGGTTTTTACACATTATGAAGGACTGTTAATATATATTTTTTAATGAACCAAATTTTTATAGGTTTTTGAATCAAGTTCTACTAGATATACCATGAGGTCGATTTACTTGTAAGTAGTGTTGCCTATAGACAACTACTGTTTAATAAAATAAAACACTAAAAAACAGGTATTTGTATATAACCATAGATACATAATATATAATAAGACCTACATAATAGATATTATTCCCAAAAAGCTAGTGGATCCGTTGGCGTAATTAACATGTTGGTTAAAAAAAAGATGGATTAAGGCAATACAATGAAAATAGAGCTTATTCAAACTAATATTATTTTAAATAGAGGGTTTAATAGATATAACCTCTATGTAGGTATTTATAGACTGATTATGATAAAATAATAAAATTATTATCATTGTGTAACTTAAAAAATAATAAAGATTGCATTTATTTACCTTCTCAACTGTCACATCACTTTCAAGAATATTAAATTGATTTTGGATTATATATTCTAAGAATAATTGTAATAAATTCATCCAGGAAGAAAATTTATTGTACGATAAAAGGTGGGGATTAATTTATTCTGGATTTATTAATTTAAAACATATTCGTATAAAAAAATTAGTCTCTTTGATAAATCTTTTCTGTAGTCCAGTATATATTTATAGAATCAAGGATATTGTTATTTTGAATTCATACATACCGAGTTTAGTGTAAAAAAATTTGTAAAAACGAGGAATAACTCACTGTTAGTAATACAATAGATGTACATTTCATTATTTTAGATTAATGAGAAACAAAATTACTTCAAATGTTCAAAATACTCGCGGTTTACTTGATGACAATATGCCTCCACGTATTAGTTCACATTCATCAATAATTCTTTGTCTCAATTCCTGTAAGTTTGTTGGTCGTCTAACGTAAACACGTGATTTCAGATAACCCCAAAGAAAAAAATCTAACGGGCTAAGATCCGGAGAACGAGCAGGCCACTCTATGAATCCTCTACGTCCAATCCATCGATTTGGAAAATTCGCATCCAGAAAATCCCTAACCCGTGGGGTGGGTGCTCCATCTTGTTGAAACCAAATATTTGTGGTAATTGCCCATTCTGTTGAAGTGCAGGAATAATTTCGTTATTTAGTAGATCCAAATACTTGTCACCATTCAAGTTTCCGTCGATAAAAAATGGGCCTACTAGCTTATTTACGACAATTCCCATTCAAACATTTAACTTCTGTGGATGCTGGGTATGTGCTTCATGAATCCAATGAGGATTCTCATTTGACCAATACCTTGAGTTATGGCGATTAACTGTTCCATTTAAACAAAAAGTTGCCTTATCCGAAAAAACCATGCTAGAAGCAAAATTTTCGTCGACATTACAGATGTCCATTAGCCGTTCGCAAAATTCCAGCCGTCGGTCAAAATCATCGTATGACAATTCTTGAACCAACTGTACCTTATACGGATGATACTTTTCACTTTTTAATATCTTTCCTACAGAACGTCGACTGATACCATGGTTTAGTGCCAAATTTGTGGTGGAAGTTTGAGTTGATTCTTCTAAATCGATTGAAATATTTTGTTTAACAGTTTCGTTCGTTGCAGTCCGCGGTCTTCCAGGTTTTAGCAAATTTTTTACCATCCCAATAGTATTAAAACATTGTAATGTTTTAGTTATTGCTAAGCGTGATATAGGATTTCTCTCCGGATACAAATTATTAAAAATATGACACACTTCTTCATGAGTTCTAACACGATCACCATAAACGATCATCATTAAAATTTCAATACGCTCTTTTTCACTTAATTGAACCATTCCAAATTGTGCAATTTATTTCCGTCAATTAGGATTTGACACTTGAAGAACAAAAGACGCACTAAACAGTACTTGTTTATTTATTACTATGCATACAAACAACATCAATTAGTTTATCTAAATAGTTTTTTGCTCTAATGCAAAAAACTCAAAGGAGGTTGGTTAAAGTGCTATATTCCTCGTTTTCACAATTTTTTTTACACTAAACTCAGTATGTATGAATTCAAAATAACAAGCTCTTTCAAAATCTGTAAAAATATATAGGGTGTCCCATTTAAATTAAAGAAGTTGATGGCATTTCCGGTTAAACCGGAAGTATATTATTATTAAAAAAAATGTACATCAGATGCGTTTTGTGCCATTGCACTAACCTGCAAATTTTCATAAATATCGATCTTTTTGTTTAAAAGATATTTACTTGGTTCCATACTTTATCCCAACCCGGTATAATATAATGTCAGGGTACAAGTAGACTTTTTCAAATTAAGTATTATATGTCATTTTTGAAGTTACTTCAGTAAATAAAGGTTTGATTTTATTCTAAATATTTATAGGTCTTTGCAGAAAAATATTTTCATTATTTCGTGTTCTTCTAGATATAGCTTAAGCTCTACTTGTAAATAGCATGGTATGAGAGTTGCTTTCGTGTTACAAATCTTTAAGGGTAATTAGAACTGAACGGCTCAGTTTAGTTCAGATTAAATTCAACACCTAAAAACACTTAACATTTTTCTCCTTCCATAACCTCACAATCAAATTGAATGGAAGAAGTTGTTGTTAGAATATTATTTTGATTTTGATTAGAAATAGCTTAGACCATTTGAAATAAGCAAAAAGTTTAGTGAAGTGTCGTTTATTTACACCATTATGGAATTAAAGAACGATCAGATAAAACCAACTTCTCCTAACCTCAAATTAAATGACATTTGGGTCAAAATGATCCAGTGAAATCACTGGTGCTTCGCGGGGAAGGGAGTAGGGTTTTTGGTAAGCTCAGGTTCATTTTACCCCAGTTAAAAAGAACACTCATTAAGTAAATCCTTTAAAACGAAAGCACCTAAAGATGTATATCTTTATATCTTTATATCTTTATATCTTTATACAATGTAAATAGTGTTGCCTATAGACAACTACTGTTGAATAAAATAAAATTTACAGGTGTTTGTTATATAACCCTATTTCTAAACAATAGCCACATCATTTCCAATAAACTTTAGTGGATCCATTAATTAAGATGTTGGTTCATCAAATAAAAATAAGTATTTAGGCGGTAGAGTAAAAATAGAATAAACATTGGTTATATAGGTAGGTATGTGGTCTGTGGCTTAGATGTTCAGACTAACAGGTATTTTAAATAGAGGGCTTACCTAGTTGATAATATAACCTCTAGATATTTATAAACTACCTAATTATGATAAAATTATTGCTTCTATAGCATTACATCATTGGTTTAAATATAAATGTCGATTATTTTAATAATTTTATTAAATTGCTACATCCTTCAACTCTTGTTGCTCCGGTTGTTACCATATGATAATGAACAATTTGCACAGAGCCGCATTTACCTAGGTACCATAAAATTTATTAGAATTAAAAATTAGACGATACCTAAATATGCTATTAAGAATATTAAAAACTTTTCGGTTATAATTGCACAAGTGCATAAAAATTACCGATAATTTTGCAAGAAAGCGTGTTATCTAAAAATTGCACGAGATTTTTTTCATATTTTGGCGAAAGAGCCCGACTCCGAAGGAGGAGGGCTCTTTTACAAAATGTGAAAAAAACGGAGTGCAATTTTTATAGATAACACGCTTGAATGTAAAATTATCTGGTCATTTTTATGCACGAGTGTAATTCAATGGAATATTTCACGAATAAACATTTTTTCACTCTTTGAAGTATATCTGACATTTATCAGTATTGTCAGTCAGTGTTGTTGTCATGACGACGGGATGTTTTCGCTTGGTGTCATGACGACGGGATGTTTTCGCAGTGCAATTACCGTTGTAATTTTTCGATAATTGCATTCCTCTTATGACATATATTATACATGAGGGAAATATTCGTTTTAACAAAACTTCCACTATTTATTTAAAAAACTGCTTTTTTAAAACTCAATGACAGCCGTTTCGCTAGAACTAGCATCGTCAGATTTACATATTAAAGTTACTATTTGTTTGTTTGTAGCTAGGTACCTGATGCTGATTAAGTAGGTAAGGCTAGACCAAGTATGGAAGTAATAAGACATAACAATATTAAAGCCTAGATGTTATTAGCCTTAAGGGATTATCCTGGATGTATTTTCCTCTAAGATCAGTATAACTGTGCAATGATATAGAAAAACTAGGAAAAACTATATCAAGCTGATCTTTACAATAACTTAATATATTTGTGTTACAATTACATCTTATTTATGTGTAAAATGAAGACTCAATCAAAGCAAACACTTTAAAAGTGGAGAACTTCCCAGATTTATTTGTTCATTAACAACTAATTGTGGATCTGCTAGATGTCTTTTTATTTCAAGTTCTTCAAGGAAATCTAAATTTTGTTTTTTATTACAAGTGTGTAGTATTTGGACGTCATTGGTGTGTAAGAGTGAGGTTGGATGTTCAAGTAGGTGTTTTGCATAATTTGACTTATCTGGTTGTTTTAATCTATATGCTCTTAAATGTTCGTTAAATTTTACTTCAAAATTTCTTTGTGTTTGACCTATATATACAGCATTACACTTTGGACAATTAATTTTGTAAACAACAGATTTTTTTAATTTAGGTAATTTTGTTTTTACATTTAACAATTTTGTACCAACATTATTTTGTGTTTTAAATGATATTAATGCTGATGTTGCTGAAGTTATTATTTTTGAAATTTTATTGGAAATACTTCCACAATATGTAATATTTTTATAACTTTTAATTTCTTTAGTTTGTTTAGGAAATATTAGTTGTAGTGACACTTTCTGTTCTTTTTTATTAATTAATTTATTTATCAAATGCATTGGGTAGCCATTAGATGTAGCTATTTGTTTTATGATATCAATTTCTTTATTAAAGTTAATTTTGTCCATTGGAATTGAAAATGCCTTATGTATCATAGAATTATAAGCTGCTAATTTATGTGTTATAGGATGATTTGAATTATATGGTATGGTTACATCTGTTTGCGTTGGTTTCCTGTATATTGAATAATTTAGTAAATTATTAACTTTTTTAATTTTTAAATCTAGAAAATTAATTCAATTATTTTCTTCTAAAGTAAAATTAATTTTAGTCTGCAAGGTATTAATATAATTAAAAAATATATCTAATTGTCGTTTGCTACCTAAAAATCCTGCTAACACATCATCAACATATCTATACCAAAATACAATATTGTTTTTATAACTAGAATTAAAGATTTTGTTTTCTAAATTATCCATAAAAATATTTGCTAAAATTTGAAAAATGGGAATTCCCACTGGAAGACCCTCATTTTGAATATATAATATAATAATTAAAGAGTTTGAACTGTTGTACAACTCATTTTATTACAGGCAAATAAGGTGAAAGTAAAAATAGGTAAAATTTATGCTATTAAAAGAAAAATTGTTTATCTTATAAACTTACCACTTTAACCTACAAGTATTATACATTTTTGAAATCAGCTCAAAGGGGAGTATCTAAATTTTACTGCTAGGGGTGAGGGGGTGGCTTTTTCAGTAAGTTTAAATAAGCCATAATGCTTGTCCCTTTCAACATGAATTGACGTGTTTTGGGATTTTTCCTTATATCTTAAATAAATCCTACAAACAAGTTATTCTATAATTATTATCGAGTTTCACATGAAAAATTTGTGAAATTCTTGTAGTTTTGCTGGTAATTTATTTAAATAATTTGATATATCCGTCTACACTTAACACTGAAATAAGTATGTCAATAATCATGATTGTATTGTTCATTTTTTCTATATGCATGGTATGGGAATACCAACAACCATTAGGGTATTTATTATTAATATTTTTAAACGCTTAAAAGTTGTTCATTTTTCGGGTGGGCTAATAATGTATTGGTACGTGACAGTTTTAATAGTATTATTTCAATATTATTTTGGTAAGTATTTTTTATTTAAGAATAAATTATTATATAACAGTGAAATTGTTTACATTTTTACTTTTAACTATATATGGTCATTTTTTTCAGCTCTATATTTCATATTTTAATCCATCCAATAAAAGATCTTTAATAGATAAGGAATAAAATAGTTGTTTACCTTTTAAATTTTTACATACAGTTTTTCTTTAGTTTTGGTATTTAGTCAAAGTACGTCTGGAGTCGTCAATGGACAATATTACCTTTGTCTTCCCTCTGGAACAATCTGCCCCACTAATACTGCTATTGGGACGATTGATCCCAGAATTGTAACTCCAACAGGAAATGTAAGTAAACATATTTTAAATTTCCTCTCTGGCCAACTTCTCTTTAACAATTTTAGACGATATGTCCAAATGGAACGTTACCTTGCTTCGGTACGGACACTGCGTGCGGAACACGTTTCATTACTCCAAATATGACGGCACCAGGACCTTCAAGCTACGGAGCATATCCATGGCAGGCTTATTTAAGAAATACTACAAATATATTTGCAGGAAGTGGTGTTCTTGTTAGTCCATTTTATGTTATTACTGCAGCCCATAAAGTTTACTTGAATGTGTAAGTATCATCGCCATCAAGGTGAACGTGAAATTATTTTCTCTTTTATAATCCAGCATTGCCCCAAAGAGATTGTTTAAAGACCAATAACTTCTATTAAAACACATTAACAATATTGTAAAATTTTTTGAAGGTTGGGTTAGGTTGTAAATCCAACATTTTCCTATACTTTCGGGTTTGCAGATTTCGTTTGCCACTTGGGCTAATCACCTAAGTATATTTTATTTTATAGAAATTCGCCTACTGCTGTAACTGTGTTGATGGGTGTTTGGAACCCTCAAAATCTTGTAAATGTGCAAGGTAGTACTGTAGCTAGAATAGCTGTACATCCATCGTTTGTAGCAAGTACCTTAAGAAATGATATAGCAGTACTCCAGCTTACTCAACCTATCGTACTTGGCATTTACGCCAATATAAACACTCTATGTCTACCAGCAGCAGGAACATCTTATATTGGACAAACGTAAGTACTATCAATTGTAAATTAGTTGTCTTTGATATCTTTGCAAATAAGTTTAAGGTCTATTCTTACTAGCAGTTTCGGTTCGGTCTGTTCGCGGTCAAAGATTATGATGATCTATTCACACTGGCAGTCTCAGTTTGGTGTGGTGACTGTCACAGTCTGCCTGTTATCACCAAGGTTTTTGCGTGAGTCATGATGGCATTTTAAAAACGGAATTTGATGAAAATTGCATTTAATCTGGATGATTAAGAAGAAGAAATGAGACAAAGACGATTTTGGGTTAACCCATTGGTCCAGTTTTGACAAGAGGAAGAAGGCCAAAGAGTAAATGAGGACAATAGTATATTAAACAACGCATTTCATATGGAATTCTGTTATGACACGAGTTCAAGTTTAAAAAACGAATCGCGAAGCGATGAGTTTTTTAAAGAACGAGTGTCACAACAGCCATATGAAATAAGTTGTTTATAATATTTTTTATATTTTGCCCTTTTTACCATTTTTTAAATAAATTTTTTATTTTTATGTAATTACGAAAATTTTTATTTTAAAAAGTATGTCGGCAGCACTGTGTAATTTATAAAATTTGACAGTTGTGACATTTAGATTATCAAATGTTAATGTTTTAAAATATTTTAAAATGAATAATATACCAATAATAATATATTATATAAGTAAAATATTATATTCATATTCACAGATACTTTCTTAAAGAACAATATAAAATTAATAAATTGCTATTAGCCACAAATGTCATTGTCAATAGTCTTGCCTTTAGAAACTTCACTCATGTCGCCAACCATTTAAAACAAAAATTTGCGTGCGTAAAAGTTACATTACGATACGCAAATGCGTTTTATAATGAAGATTTTTATAAGTGCAAAATATAAAAAACATTTTATAAATATTTTGGTATTTCCCTGGAGATTACATGTATAATTTATATACTGTCAACAATTGAAACATTATTTAATTCAATTCAACACTCCACATTATTGTCACGTCACTGTTGCCATTGCTTGAGATATGTCATAGTATTTTATCCAAACAAACTGTCGCCTTAAGGTAGTGTATTTACATTGAAGTTTTTTGTAATGTGCATTTTTTTTTTTTGTAGATTTTTTGACAGTATAGTGCTATACAGTGGACGGCTAATTTATGGAATATTATCATTATTTCGAGAACCGTCAAGTTTTGAGGGTAATCCCGAAACAGGTCGATGTTTGTTATAACATACCCCTCTTATAACGTACATGAAGTAAGGATGACGTCACCAGTGTGGGTGTAACTAAAATATTTTTTTTAAGGGTACAAAAACTTTTTTTTATTTAAATTCAACCAAATTACAACTAATGATTTAATTAATAACGTCCTTTAAAGTAACCAAATTATGCATAATAATTATTTTAAATTAAATGTTTCAAATGCCATCCATTGGTTTCTGCCATGACTTTCTGAAATAAATACTTAAAAAAACAAAAATAAGTAAAAATAGTAATGGACACAAAAAGTTATCTCATAGACACTGAAACTTTTTGTCAAATGTTAAATCAAGCAAGTGATAATGGCATAGTTACTGTAATATTTATTATCGTAAATATTTTTTGATTTTGTGAATTGTCATCAGTTGTCAATTGTAATTTTTACTTTTGAATACTAAATTATGGCTCACCTAAATGAAACACAACGCATAGAAATATTAATTCTTAGCGGATGTGGAGATCAAAAAAGAACTCAGAACGAGGTATGCAATTTATTCAACGCAAAATATTTAGACAGACCCATCAGCCAATCAACAGTAAGTAAAATAGTCCGAAAATTTAGAAAAACTGGGCACGTTAAACATATTCCATATGCTGGGCGTCCTAAAATTGAAGATAATGTAAAACTTGATGTTTTATTAAATGTCCATGACAATCCTCACAGTAGTTCAACACAAATGGGTGAATATGCTGGAGTTTCCAAACGATCGGTACTACGTATTTAAAAAAAAGGAAAATACCATCCCTACAAAATTCAACTACACCAGGAATTAAACGACGACGATCCCGATCGCCGGCTTCAATTTTCTGAGATTATGCAGGAATCCTCTTTTCCGATGAAGCCACTTTTTTTACATGGTACCGTGAATCGTCAAAATTGCAGGTATTGGAGTCAAACCCACATTGGATGACTGAGGCACACACGCAATATCCTCAGAAAATGAATGTATGGGCAGGGATCATCGATGACAGAATCATTGGCTCTTTTTTCTTTAAAGAAAATCTAACAGGAGAAAGTTATTTAACTTTTTTGAGAAATCAACTTATACCTGTCCTTGCTAACATGTATCCAAATGCCAATAATGCAAATTTACCTAGTGACAATATCTGGTTTCAACAAGATGGAGCCCCTCCGCATTACGCACGTGAAGTACGTCAATTTTTAAATAATTGCTTTCCCAGGAGATGGATCGGAACACGAGGTTTTATAAAGTGGCCAGCAAGGTCGCCAGATTTAACACCTCTAGACTTTTTCCTGTGGGGTTACATAAAATCAAAAGTTTATGTCAATAGACCCCAAAATTTACAGAACTTTAAAGATAGAATTAGGCATTAAATGAGTCTCATTACTCCAGAAGTCATCCGCAATGTACTTGATGAATGTGTCCGTAGATTCGCATATTGTCAAGAAACCGATGGAGGGCATTTAGAACATTTAATTTAAAATAATTATTATGCATAATTTGGTTACTTTAAAGGACGTTATGAATTAAATAATTAGTTGTAATTTGGTTGAATTTAAATAAAAAAGAAATGTTTTTGTACTCTTAAAAAAATATTTTAGTTACAAATGTAATGTCGTTAAATAGAGAATTAAATTCTCCTTCAAATGATTTCTATTTACAAAAATTAACGATTATGTCACTACACCCACACCGGTGACGTCATCCTTACTTCATGTACGTTATAAGAGGGGTATGTTATAACAAAAATCTACCTGTTTCGGGATTACCCTCAAAACTCGACGGTTCTCGAAATAATGATAATATTCCATAAATTAGCCGTCCACTGTATATTTCATATTAAAAAATTGCTCATTTTGGCCTCAAAAAATAACGAAATGAAAGGAAATGATATGTACAATTACTTCTAAAAAAGTTTAGAATAATCGTGAAATGAAAAGAATAAGAAATAATGAAGTACTTACTGTAAATACAGCCAGAAAAATGATTGTCTAGATTTTGCAGATAAAATGTTACTTGCCACTAAGAGTTTCGTCGAAGGAAAGGTCGAGACAGGATGTGCCTTACACAAATCATCTCAAGGAGTGCCTTAATTTATAAGGGGATTGACAATGGTTTCTGGTTGGACAGTTGCGTTCGTTTTTGTAAGGGTTTTGTTTTAGGTGCGTTCTATTGTAAGGGGTGGGTTTGGTAGCGGTGATAAGGTTGTGTCTAATGTACAGTGGGTCGAGGTCGATTTTAGGGTTCGGAAGGACGGTAAACTAAGAAAAGGTAGCACGACGAAAGACAGGTTGCAATCTTTAATGCAAATGAACTAATGTAAGGCAAAAGTTTGTTTGGATAAAATGCTTTGATCTCTCCAACAATGGCGGCAGTCACGTTTCTAATAATGTGGCGTATAGGGGACTTCGGTCCAAGTTACCAATCCAAAAAAATCATATTTTTTCTACTACTGGGGAACGGAAATTTCAGAACGATTTTATAATGGGAAGGTTCGTAAAACTTTTTGTTTCTTTGTGTATGATTGTGCCTGAGTTTTGAAACACAAACAAAACATTAAAAATCAAAGATGGATGGACCCGTAGAGCATTACTGATATTAATAAAAAATATGAACCTTCACATTACAAAATCATTTTGAAATTCCCCTTCTCCATGGAAAAAAAAATTATATTTTTTGGGATTGGCAACTATAAGAATTTTGGCGTACATTTCGAAAGTTTTATAATAATAAAATATACAGCTTTTTGAACTGAATGACAGCTACTTCGCATCGTCAGATTGACATCATATTGACATCTTACCTAACATAAAAACCTCTATAATAAATGATTCGAGGGGGAAATTTCTGTTGAAATAGGCAGGGCAGTTAAATTTACATGTGTTGAATAGGGGTGGGAAACTGACTTTTGTCAGGGGGAATCAAGAAGGAAAAACTTGGGGAGGCGGTGTATTGGGAAAATATGGTGGAGATAATTTTGAGAGGGGAGAACGAATGGATGGAAGTGAATAATTCAGTGGAGAATACTTTTCGAAGAAGGGAATGTTGATGAGTAGCAGAGTAAGTGGATAGTGTGTGAGGGACCGCCGCCCGTTTTGAGGTATGCTAGGGTAGTGATTCCGCGACTGTGACAACGGCGTGTTTTGAGGTGGTTTTGTTTGGTAGGCATCATCCAAGCGGTGTTGAATCCAACACTGTTCGGGTACTGAGGAGGATCCGTTTGAACATGAGCTTTTCCATCTCAGCTCAAAAAAAAGGGGAGAGGATTCAAGGAAGTAGGTACATCGATGTGTCTTTTGCGACAGGTGGGGTGAGGAAAATGATTAGAAATAGGAATGGTTTAGGAAAGGAGTTTTTGCTTTTACGTAGGTACATTGTTTTCATGTTTGGAGGGGTGGATAACAGTAAGGGAAAAGAGATAACAACACATGTTTATGTTAGGGAATGTATGGGGAGAATGAAGGAAAATATGGAGAAGTTGTGAAGGGATTAGGGTATTAAGGGAAGATTGCCATCGGAAACGTAGAACTTTCTCGAGGGAAAGGGATCTGGAGAAAAAAAGTAAGCTATGGAAAGTTTCTAAGGAGAGTAACTTTGGTTAAGGAAATTAAAAGGGAAAAAGGAAAATTTTGTTAGGCTACAGGAAGACTTAAATGGCAAAGTTTGGGGTCAGGGGTACCAGATGGTGGTAAAGTGTATGAGAGGAAAGTGGAAGTGGATCTTACGAAATAAAGGAAAATGGAGGTGGTTAGAGTTATTTTCCCGCAGGGAGTATGGATTTGAGGGAAGATCAGGATCAGGAAGTCATTGAAGTTATCGATGTGAGCAAATTAGGAAAGAAGGAGATACATTGAGAGTCGGCAGTGCACCTAGACTGGACGGATTGCCTCCGGAATGTGCGAGGTCTCTCCCTGGGGAGCAAGTGGATTTTTTGAGAGTTATGTTTAATGATTAATGAGGAGAAACGAGTTCCCGAGGAGTAAGAAGGTAACCAGACTGGTGTTGATGCTAAAAAAAGGCAAGCAGACACCTGTGCCTGACGAATATGGTGGCCAAGCTATACGAGCATAATGGATTTAGGGAGGGGGGGTCTACGGTGACGGCAATTCAAGAGGTGGTGGATAGGGCAAATTTTTCATAAATGGGTAAGAGGGAAAATAGGTGATGTGCGCCCTGTTGGATGTTAGAAATGCGTTCAAAGTGGCACCTGCAGGATGTATAGTAGAGGAGCTAGTTCAGAGAGGAATTTCAGTTTACTTGAGTAAAATTGTTAGGGATTTCTTTATGGGAAGAAGGATTTTGATTGGAAAGGATGAATATCAGGCAAAGGTGGGGATACCACAGGGGTCGGTCATGGGACCGTTCCTCTGGAATGTATTCTATGATGCGCTTTTGCGGATGGAGATGCCGAACGACATCAAATTAATTGGGTACGCTGACGACATAGCGGTAGTAGGAATGGGCCAGGATGCTGTCAGTCTGGAGGCTAGCATGAAGCTGGCATTATGCAAGGTAAATCATTGATTAAAGGATAGGGAAGTGACATTAGCACTAGTGAAGACGCAGTTGGTATTGTTAAATAGCCCAAGGGGAGCTAATTTAGAATTGGAGTTGGAGGAGGTAGTTATTAAAATGCTTATGGAGGGTAGGTATCTGGGAGTCTGGTTAGGGGAGAGGGTCTGGTTAGGAGACATGTGGTAGAGACGGTCAGAAAGGCGAAGGAAAAAGGCCGGGAGTTGGAGAGGTTGATGCCCAACGTAGGAGGACCCAGTACCATAAATAGGGTTCTATACTGGGAATATGATGGATACAGAGTACAGAGAAGGATAATTGTTAAGGTTGGTATCAGATTATCGGAAGGTATCAGGTGCCACAGTGCGGGTGGTGGTGTGGGTCCCTCCGGTTGAGATGCTGGTAAGGGAAAGGACTGGAATCAATGAGATTATTGGAGTTCAGGGAAGAAAGAGTTGAAAACATTCAATTACTGGAGGAATTAATGGGCAATGGGAGGCAAGGGAAGATCTGATATAGGATTTAGCAAGGTGAATGGAAGGGTTGACTATTATATAACACAAGTATTAACGAGTCAAGCGTGCTTTGGAGACTACACTTATAGGATAGGTAAGACCGGGAATGACGAGTGCATCTACTGTGAGTAGAGGGACAGTGCAGGGCACACAGTTTTTAGATGCCCCAGATGAGTGAAAGAAAGGAGAGAGACGAAAGAAAGAGTAGGAGAAGTAAATGATGAGGAAAGCATGGTTGGGTTAATGACGGAAGGGCAGGGTAAGTTGGAGTACATAGGGACAATGATTAGGGATATATTCAAACAGAAGGATGAGGAGAGAATCTACCAGGATGTGGTGGGTAGCTCGGAAGTGTAAGGGGAGGTAGCTCTAACGAATATCTGACAAGGTAGTACCAGGTTTATATATACGGGCGGTAGGGGAAGCAGGGGTGGTTTTAGTTCGGCTCTTACGGGGTGCTATCCTATGCTGTTGATTTCGTGTATGGGATAACCGAGTGGATTTGTGTCCAGTGAGAGATAATCCCACTCTTCCGGGGAACGTTAGAACTAGTACCCGGAGCCTGGAGCAGGTTTCCGGCCTTTACCGGAAAGATTGTGACTGCCGCTAGAAACCACGCTGGTCTCGGATATATTTATTTTTATTATTATTTGATGTAAAATTTGTGAAAGCGAAGACAATAGTCTAATTGAATTTGTACGTGAAAATAATTGTTTATATGATTTTTCACATTTGACCGTGACCGGACCGAACCGAGACAGCGAGTGAGATTAGACCTTTAATTTGGTCATTAGAATCCACAATTCTTGAAAAACCAAAGATCCAACCGATTAGCCGATTTAATTTCCAGATGTACCGTTAGTGGATGGGGTCAAACAGCATTTACGAATTTCGATGCTCCTACTAATCCACAAAAACAAGTTTTTGTTACCATCACTAACTATGCAACTTGCAGAGCATCTTTCGCAATGGCGAATCTCTTGGGAACTAACGTTGATGTGTACTTAGACCCTAATGGAGAAATCTGTGCAGGAGGACAAACGATGCTAGATGCATGCACGGTAAGATTACACTACTTGTACATTTAAATTTATGTTTAAAAAGCTCAAATTTGAATTTCAACGGGTCCCAGCGTTTTTTATAATCTTCTAAACTAACCCCACAAATAATTTTATTCCATAAGTGGTTTGCACTCTGTATCTATAATGAGTTTTGTGGGCTTAGAAAATGACTAATGTATTTATTCCATTTTCAGCAAGACGGAGGTTCTCCTCTAGCATGCCCTAGTAATACAGGAGTGTATAGTCTAGCCGGGCTCGTGATATGGGGAAAAAACTGTGGACAAACAGGAGTTTATGGAGTATACGTCAATGTACCTTTTTATAACGCTTGGATTACTAGTCAAATGACTCCAGCAGGATAAACTCCAAGCAGACTTTTTCTGCGTGATAGCCTTCTATTCTTTTTTATTTTTCTCGATTAGAATAAATAAATGAATACATGCAAGTTTTTATATAAATAATATTTGTTTTTATTATAGTACTAAGATTGATAATAACTATAGTTGGTGCAAAACAAAATTTGATTCACGTCACTAATTTCGTCTTAATTGCCAAGCATCGTTCGCAACTTTCAAATTAAATGTTCCATTTAATAAATCAATATAAAATACGTACTTAATTTTTTTTACATAAAGTTGGTAGCCGTGATTGACAAATCGCGTCGTTGCCGTTGTCACCGATTAGTATAATTAGTTTTGTATTTGTCATTTTGTTTGTGGTTTTTGTGTTATTCTTTCTTGTTGTTGTTTTGAAATATAAAAGAAACTGTTCTTTTAAGAACAAAAACAGTTAGAACTGTTCTTTTAAGAACAAAAACAGTGTAAAAAGCGAAAAAATTCCAAAACAAATAAATAATCGCTGCAAATAACTGGTAGCTCCTTTGATAATTTTTTTTTTTAAAAGAACGAGACAATGGTGGCCCTTTCATACCTGTTGCTGCTGAGAGGTTAGTAAAAAGTTTTAAACAGTAAATTTGACAAAATACTGTTTATTGTGGATATCGTGAAAACATTTGTGTGTTTATATAACTTAGTTATGGATATCCATCAAGTAACAGCCAATTCAATCAAAAACATTTTATTTTAGCGTGTGGCAGCAGCACTCAACCTCAGTATGGCTATAGTTTCCAGTATTTCAAAAACTGTGAAAGACCATGGAATATTGAAGTCGCCTCCAAAGAAACGTCGGTATGACAAAAGAGTAACTAATACCGATGTATTAAATACAAGTGAAAAAAGTAAGCCTTTTTCTCTGAACACAGCTATTTAAATTCTTTTTAATTGTAAGACAAGAAAAAATAATATTATTTTTTTGTTTTCAGGAGAGGATGTAACTTTTAATTCTTTACTTGCTGAAGTAGGCACTTATTTGAAGGTTTTCGAAGGTCTTTATCAAATTTATTAAAGGAAATTGGTTTCAAATGGAAAAAAGGCGGGGGCTCATGGAGCTATTGCTGTAAAACGGGTTATATTTTTAAGGAACTACATTAAAGAAAAAGAAGCAAGTCTATATAAATTTTTTTTATTGATGAAACATGTATATTTCAAAATGGTAGCATAAACCGTTCATGGCAAAATAATGATAAAAGGAGTGTCAAAACGACTAAAGTTGTTGGTAAAAGATAAACTCTCCAGTTATTTTAGATTAATTAATAGTATATGTCTCTGTACCTATTTACATGGTAATTTTTAATGTTTCTGTTCAAGAATAAGTTTTATTTTTCGTAGATATATCATATTCCATGCTGGGAATGAAAATGGGTTAATTGACGGTGCGAAAGCAATATTTTCCTCAAAAATCAAATTAAGCGATTACCATGGTGAAATCAATCAGGATAAATTTTTAAAGTGGTTTGAGAACCAGCTGTTAATTAATCTCACAGAACCCAGCATAATTGTTATGGACAATGCTCCATATCACAGTGTTTTACTCCATAAAACACCTAATACAAGTTAAAAAAAACACAAATTATAGAATGGTTGACTAGTCAAAACCTTGATTTCACAGAAAATAAAAGTTGAATTTCTGAACATTGTTAATAGGTAAGAAATGAAAGTAATACTTTGAATTTTAAGCTTCACTTTGGAAATTTCCTTGGGGTAATTATTTATTTTTAAGAAATAAACCAGTCATATATATGGCCGATCAATATGGACTAAGTATGCTACGTTTACCCCCATATCATTGTATTTTCAATCCCATAGAACTGATTTGGGGTACATCAAAACAATATTATAACAGACACATTGACAGAGACGGAACCACTGAAACAGACTGTTTAAATATGTGGTCTGAAGCTCTTGAAACGATTATACCAGAAATTTGGAAAAAACTATCCATCATACTGAAGAGAAAATATTTAAATGGTTTGATAAAGAGAGATTGTTGGATACACTAGAGATTGCACCTTTAATTATAAATTCCAATAAAGAAACTGAAACTAGTAGTGATGAATCTAATTATAGCGAATAAAAAAAGCAAATATTATTATACTCTTTATTTTATTAAACCCATATACCCAAAAGGAAAAAAAATATAAAAGATATTGAAAAGGTATATTTAAGGGTCATTTCAAAATTTATTTTAATTTAATATTTTATTGTTTATTTTCAGAGAAATGTCAAAATTTGAAGTAAATGTCAAAGTTAATTTTTATTAGGTTGGATTAAAAAAAATTTCATGTAATGTAAACAACACTTTTGTATTAGGTTAAGGATAGATAAGTAATGCAAGTTAGAGTGAGTGAGAAGTTTCGTTGCCAGGGGAGAGAAGTTTGACAGTTAGTTTTTGAAAAAGTCACGAGAAGAATAAAATGAATTTTTAAAAAAGTTAAACAGGTTTAAAATTATAATTTATAAAGAAGTAAAAGTCGAATAGAAGAGGTGGTAATTAATAATAAATAGAATAAGGTATGCAGTTATAGAATATAATTAAAATGGAATAGCTATAGCAGTTTGTTGGTTTATGGAGAGTTTTTTTTTATACGTAATAGTTTGAGATTTAGGAAGAGATTAAATATTAATATAAACTGAAAAATATACGTATTCAATAAAATAAATAAATACAAATTATATAGACAAAATAAAAGTGAAGAGAAGAGAAAAATATTTGGTGGATTAGAACATTGGAGAAGGTGATTTGGAAAGAGTAATAATAGAGTAAAATTAAATAGCAAATTTATATAAGACTAGGAAGATAAAAAAAGGTGTATTATAAGAATAGAAGGTTGGAGATCAAAGAACCAGGAAGTACAAGAAAGAGTCAGAAGAGGAAAGGAAAGAGGAGAATAGTGATAGTAGAAAAGGACCCTGCGGTAATTAAGGTTAGCTAAGGTAGTTAAGAATAGATAGGAATTAGTTAAGAATAGATAGGAAATAATTAGGTATCAGTTTAGGTAGATAAAAGTTTGTTTGGTATTATTCAAAATTTCACTATAAAAATTATAATAAATTTTGTTTGAACCCTACCCTAAGTAATTAAAGAAAATTTACAAATAAAAACTTTTAAATAAAATTTGGTATTGAGTAAATCATCTCAATATGTTGGTACTTTGATGTCACTTCAAATAAGTTGTTTTGGATAGTTTTATTCGAATCGATCAAATTTTGTTTTGCACCGACTATAAATATAATAAGAAGAAATGAAAACAATTTTTATTATATTAGATGACACTCGAAAAATGTAGCTTTGACTACGCCACTGTGTCACGGTGAAAGTCTTAATACATGGAATAAGACGAAACAACTTATACATAAATAAGTATACTAAAACCTTGTGCAACACAGTTTGATATATCGCTAGAAACGTTTTAAAAATCTGCACGTTTAACATTTGAAAAACCGCATATTTAATATCAGTCTGCATTTACATTCTAAATTACGCGTACGCTAAAAAGGAATTTGCAATTTCTTTGAATCTTATATGCAGAAGTAAAAAAGCAAATATACCCACATAAATACCTACGAAAATTGATTGATAAAAGGATGCCTTTAGCGTTTATTGTCTCAATATCCACACAAGATCTGAAATTCCAGTGTATTTTGTGGTTGGTACTGCGGTAACCAGAACAAAATAATTTGACAGCTGGCAACGCTTTCTTTTAGAGCACAAAACAAAATGGTATTTTCGTGGGTATCTCTAACCAATGTGGTATCGTACACGGCAAAAATGTATTGTTTATGTGTTATTTAAAAGCATTTTGCCTTCTAGTATCATTTGTTTAATTTTCTCATTCCAACTAACTTTCCTTGTAAAAGCCCTTATTTTAGTTTCCTAGACTTGTTGGTATTTATAACTTTCATTCTTATTCAACTTTGCCATGATTTTAGTATTTTTTACTTTGTACAGCTGATTTTTCTTTCATTCCAAAGTCCTTTTATGAATAAAATACATTTATGCATCATAGATATGTAGATAATTTGTTAAACTTGTTCGTAGATAAAGAACGACAGATAAATAAATCATTTTTAATTTCTTTTTAGAACATTATGTAAGTTTGATAAAGAAATTATTACTATAAAATACATTGTTACATTAAATTTATTGTACTAACCCTTACTAACCATCTTAGGAACAATAATAAAAAACTCTTGTTTTAACTCAACTTCCAACTTTAATTAATTAATAAGAAAGAACAGAAAATATCAGTACAACTAATATTCCCTCAGCAAACTAAAGAAATTAAAAGTTATAAAAGCATTACATTTTGTGGAAATATTTCTAATACAATTTCAAAAATAAAAACTTCCGCAACATCTGCAAATTTCATTCATATTATACAATAATGTTGATACAAAATTGGTAAACGTAAAAACAAAATTACCTAAATTAAAAAAAATCTGGTCTTTACAAAATTAATTGTCCAAAATGCAATGCTCTATGTGTAGGTCAAACACAAAGGAATTTTGAAATAAGATTCAATGAACACTTAAGAGCGTATAGATTACAACAACCAGATAAATAAAACTATGCAAAACACGATCTTGAACATCCATACTCACTCATACACACCAATAACATTCAAATACTACAAATACAATTTAAAGTAGTAAAAGAACAAATAAATCCTGGAAGTTCTCCATTATTAAACTGTTTACTTTGATTGAGTTTATATTTTATACATAGATAAGAGAAATATATCCAGGATAATCCCTTAGGGCTAATACCATCTAGGCTTTAATATTGTTATGTCTTATTACTTCCATACTTGGTCTAGCCTTACCTACTTAACCTACCTACAAACAAAAAAAATGTAAATATGGCAATCTGACGATGCTAGTTATTTAGCGAAACAGCTGTAATTGTAATTTTAAGCTTAATTTTTCAATCAAAGTTGGAAGTTGAGTTAAAATAAGAGTTTTTTTTATTATTCTTCGTACATTGTTACGTCTAATGGCAATTTCATTTCATAATATGACAAATGAGTCTATAAAAAACATGAGGAAAGTTACTACTATAGTTCTAAAGCAAGCTGGTGAAATTAAATATTGTAACGTAATCAAATGGCCTTATTAGAAAATTAAAATATTTAACAAGAAAATCTGAGTAATTAATTAAATTAATTGTACTAACCCTTACTTTTTGGAAGTCCATCTTATTAAGGATAATAAAAAACTCTTCGTTTTAACAAAACTTCCACTTCCAATATTTATTTAAAAATCGCTTTTTTAAAAGACTCAATGACAGCCGTTTCGCTAGACAACTAGCATCGTCAGATTGACATACTGAAGTTACTATTTATTTTTGTAGCTATAGGTACCTGATGTTTATTAGGTAGTTATAAGGCTAGACCAAGTATGGAAGTAATAAGACATTTGTAATAAAAAACAAAATTTAGATTTCCTTGAAGAAGTTGAAATAAAAAGACATCTAGCAGATCCACAATTTAAAGTTGTTAATGAACAAATAAATCTGGGAAGTTCTCCACTTTTAAAGTGTATGCTTTGATTAAGTCTTCATTTTATACATAGATAAGACGTAATTGTAACACAAATATATTAAGTTATTGTAAAGATCAGCATGATATAGTTTTTTCCTGGTTTTTCTATATCATTGCACATTTATACTGATCTTAGAGGGAAATACATCCAGGATAATCCCTTAGGGCTAATAACATCTAGGCTTTAATATTGTTATGTCTTATTACTTCCATACTTGGTCTAGCCTCATAACTACCTAATAAACATCAGGTACCTAGCTACAAAAATAAATAGTAACTTCAATATGTCAATCTGACGATGCTAGTTGTCTAGCGAAACGGCTGTCATTGAGTCTTTTAAAAAAGCAGTTTTTAAATAAATATTGGAAGTTTTGTTAAAACGAAGAGTTTTTTATTATCCTTTCTTAGTAATTAATTAGAGGAAGGGTAGTTTATTTAAATTTAAACAGATAAAAGAAAGTAATAAAATTTAAATTATATTTACATAAATTAAAATTGTCAACAAATCACCTGATACATAATATAAGATTTAATAATATAAGATTTACCATACAGATGAGTAGGTTGATGGTTTCTATGTATTATCTAAATGTGTATTCATGGTGCCTATAACAAATTATTCAAAATTAGTACTTACAGAATTTCACTGAAATTTTGCTCACATCTAATTATACAATCTGAAAAATAAAAAAGATAAACAAATAATGGGGTTATGAATTAAATGACAGTGACAACAATTGTCACCTGATATAGGGTAGCTTCCAAAGAGATGTTTTGATATGTCAACTATGACAGAAGAAAAATGTTAACGTAATTTAGATAAATTAAATAATAACAGATAAAACACAAACAATTCAATTTAGAAATATAAGATGTAATGTTTCCTATTCTCAAAGCAAATCTTTATTAGATATTATTAAATTTATTTATAAACAACCATAAGGTTAATTTGATTGGACAAGGAATGATATAAAATTTAGAGATATAGAGGGCGAATTTTAATATAAAAAAAGAAAAAAAGAGGAAAATCGGGGTTGTTATTGATTTTCGAAAAAGAGTTAGAGTTTTTGGTTTTTTGGAGAATAAAAGGTTTTTTTGTTAAGAAAAGTTGCTAGAAACAGATTAATCAAAATCATATATAAAATTTGTTAAAATTGTAATTAGATAGTAAAATAGTGATTTGTGACCAGTGAAAGTTACCTTTTACACGTTCCTAAAGTAAAAGATGAATCCTGAGTGATCTTCGTAACATCTTGAACCGGATTCCACGAGGTAGGAAGGCGTGAGATCCCCACGAGCAGTCTACCACAGTCTACAAAGCAATATAAAGGTATTCATATTGTTTTAAAACATTGAGGCAGTATCAACCGCTACTAGAAGAAGTATTAAAAAGGTATTTAATGAATTCTTGTCAAATAAACTTACCAGTGCGTGAGAAACTAAATTTTCAATAACGTTGAGTAATCTATCGTCCATTTTGTGTAACTGTAATTAGAGAAAGGACTACCAACTGTACAACTTAAAAACTCACTCATAAGTGTTATGTGTGTTGCATACTTACCTGTAATAAAATTAGTTTCATTAGTGTGAATGTGTGATGAATGAAAGAACATTTAAACAATTTGAATTTGTATTTGTATTTGTATAATGAAATGTGTTTCTTGAAAACATTTATGTAATAAAACACTACATTGAATTTGATTGATCTGTTTTGCATATACTAGTAAATTTAATAATTAGAAATTTTTATTTTTGAACATAATAATAATAATATAATAAATTAACAATTGATATATGGCGTTCAACTAATTAAAATAGTAAAATAATAATAAATTATAATACATAGAGCCTATGAATCCACAGAACCCTGAGAAAGAGAGACGTTATTAGTTTAGTAAATAAAAAGTTATGTTAGTGTCTATAATAAAATCAATATAATATTAAAATCAACAAATTCATTATAACATTAAAAATTAACATAAACAGACAAACATAACAATATCTTTACTATAATATTACAATCCGTGACAGAGCCTTTTATGGGTCGTATTTTCGATATTGCCACGTTACCTCGTTATATTTATAAAAAATGAAACACTTTTAATGTATAACATACATAATAGAAAGTCGTGTTTTCTCTCCTATCTTTTTAGTTATAAGAAGAATTTTACGACATTAAAAAAGGGTTCACACAGCAAGATTTGGGGAAGAAAAGACACCAACAAAAGTAGTGAGCAATTATAGTTCTTACAAGGATAATATCAAATCATGATTTATTCTTTACCACTTTGTTGTCTATAAATATCAGTATAATATACGTTATTATAAAGAGTTCGATTATTGTTCTAGAAACTTTAATGCTCTGTAAAATGTAAGGTATGTATGATTCACTTGGTATTCAGCGGACATTCGCCAGCTTGATTTTGGCCATAAAAATTTTAATTTATATATTTTACGACAGCAGATACAAAAATTTTAATTTTTTGTTAGTTTTCAGAGGTATCTCCGAAACTCGCTTTCAGCAGCAGCATCTTCGCGGTCACTTACACCGAATAAGAGAGTATATAAAAGTAAAAACTTGTAAAACTACAAACGCCTTAAAACTTTAGACTATTTCTTCACGGACGAGTTTTTCTTGACATAATTGAAACCAGATCTTTATGACGGAGCCATGTCTGCTTGCTTGGCCGATTTCACAAAAAAAACTCTGAAAGTAAGTGTCTGTTGACACGCTTTCGGAAATTCAATTCCACGGATCAATCGAGTCGTATTCAACCCCCGGATGTAACATTATCCAAGCGTCTACAGTGACTTCTTGATTTCGATTATTTAATTGTACGTATTTAGATTTAAAAGAATTTTATAAAAAAGTGATATTCTTTGTGAATGTGTGTTGATCAACAACTTTATTAGATAATTTAACAATTATAATTAAAATTAATGTTTCCATCTAACTTCAGAAATTTCAGTGGTCTAAGTACATTACCTAAATCCTCATCAAATATAAAATATTTTAAAATTTTTAAATTAAATAAAAAAGTTTTTCCCCAGGTTATAAAAAAGAATAGTGGAAACAAGTGCCATTTTGTATAGATGTGTTTACACGTTTGACAAGGATAGTAAACGGGGTATTTGGCTTGCCTTACCTACCTAGTTGTGCAGCCCAGGGTGAATTATGTATTTAGGATACCGATTTCCGCAGCTCTAGTCCTCCTGAACTGGTGTAAACAAACTCCGTTCTTTAACCATTCTTGAACCAGATGTGGTGGTGGTGAAAGAATTTTGGCTCGGAAACAAGTCCATTAGCCACAGAAATTTGGGTTATGATAATATTTAAAGATTCATTTTTGTTTCTTTGATGAAGTTAACTAGCAAATCTAAAGTATTTCGGTTGGCGGTGCTGAAAATATGTGTGAGATTTATTGGTAAGGCATAATTTTGTTTAACAAGTGATGTAATGAGTTTATTAGTCTTTTCGAGGTATACACTACAACCAAAAAACATACGATTAAGATCTGCGTATGCATGATCTTTGCAATTACATGTTGGTGACTGAATTATTCCAAGTTTGGCCAAATGCGCGGGGTGTTTTCCATGATTTGTTTTCATACTTGCCGAATGGAATTTATTCGTTGAATAGGAAAAAATATAGGCTGGAGGTAATGGTAATGAAGGATGTATTTGAAAATATGTATTCTTAGAGGATTTCACTATATTTTCCCAATGTTTACGCCATAATAAATATGTTTTCCTTTTTATTACGTTAATCGCATCCCTCCCAGTATAAATATTACAAAACACTCCATCCATTAATGCTTCTTTGGCTAACTGATCAGCTTTTTCATTGTCATATATTCCAATATGACCTTTAACCCAAATAAATGTTACATTCAGTTCCAATAGAACTCTTTTTATCTTGCATAAAATAGGGCAATTTATTTTTCCCGCAATAATACCTTTTATAGCGGTTAATGCTGATTTAGAATCAGATATAATTACCCCTTCCCTCTTACCGTTTGTAATTAGCCATAAAAGACTTTGTAGGATAGCGTAAAGTTCCGCAGTATATATACTACATATCTCGGGGAGTTTGTAGCGAAAAGACTGGTCTGTATTGCAAATGTATATTGCACATCCAACTCCACATTCTGTCTTAGATCCATCAGTATAGATGATTGTTTTATTAGGATGATCTGCCAATATGATTTTAAGCAGGACTATATTAACATGACTTGATTCCGTATAATTAGGGAATATGACATTATAGGGATATTAAAAAATTGCTTCATAAGGTATTGTATATATAGGTAGTTTTTTGTCAGTGAGATAAAAATTATTAAATTCTGTAGTTTGAGCGAAGGCTTCAGCAATAATATTTATTAGTTAAGTCTTCTAGAAAAATCGTATATAAATTGTTTATCATATCTGCCTCAAGAGTTTTCAATTTGATTAAATATTTTTGGGATAATAATTAGCGTCTTAAAAATAGTGGAGGTTCGTTACACTCTGCCAATAAAGCATTCACTGGTGTTGATTTCATTGCTCCAATACAAGTTCTAAGACATTTGTACTGGATACGATCTATTTGTTGTAAATTTGAGTTGCTACTAGACCCGTATAAACTACACCCATAATCCATAATTGATCGTACATAGGCCCTGTAGAACATAATAGTGATAGCAGGAGTTGCTCCCCATTTACGATTTGTAACGCATTTTAGGAGATTGTCACCTTTTTCGCATTTGCTCTTAACCATAATAATTTTGAATCCAGAATCATCCCCAAATATTTATTTACCAATGACAATGTCCTCCCACCCAGAGTTAGGCTCCCTGGTGTGTGAAGTCTATGCCTAGTAAAGAACATAATTGAGCATTTTTCAGTTGAGAGACTCATACTAGTTTCATTTGTCCATTTAACCACAGTTTCCATTATATTATTTAAGGACTGTATACAATCGTCATATGTATTCTGGATAGTGTAAATACAAATGTCATCGGCATACTGAATACATTTTATTGAATTTTGAAACCGTCTATGAATATCAGCAGAATATATGTTAAATAATAAAGGACTTAATACCGAACCATGAGGCAATCTACGGTGAACAATTCTAGGACCGTGCAGTATATGTTTATGATCTCTAACGTACAGAACACGCGAATAATACAGTTGCGATATTCGCTGAGATGTCCTTTCGCTAAAACCGGCGTCTATAATTTTATGTTTTAGTAAGCTAATATCCCCAAAATCATATGCCCCTTTTATATCCAAAAATAAACAAACTAAATATTTGTTTTTTGAAAATGTAATTTGTATATCATTTACCAAATGAGTTATTGCGTCTAATGAACCGTAGCCCCTTTTAAATCCATATTGTGTGTTTGGTAAACTTGAATTATTTACTAAGTGCCATTCCAATCTTGTTTTTATCATCTTGAACCAGAGAAAGACAAATAAAATAAGAAATTTGGGTAAAAAAAATAATTAACGATTATTTATTCAAATTATTATCCGATGAGATAACACTTATTCTAGGTATATTCTTTTATCAGATGGATGGTATAAGTATATTTATGTTATATAGTAAAAATTTCTTAGAGTAGAAGAAATAAACTGTCATCATTTATATTAGTATCTATTGTAATGGTTATTTTTCTTTAATCCTACTGACTGCGCCAATTAACTTATTACTATCAAATTACTATTGAATTATATTAATTATTCAATAAGATAACAAGGTTATTCATTGGAATTAGAAACAAAACTGAATAAAAAAAACATAAAAACTATAAAATAACAATTTCAGTAGGATTAAATTAAATAAATTAAATTACAATAACTACTAATATAAATGAAGAATAAACAGTTTGTTCAACGCTAAGAAGTTTTTACTATATAACATTTATGAATGCATTTAAAGCTTAATATCTTGAGGTTACATTTGACTTTGGTTGTAAAAGGTTGATTTGGTGATGGCTAGTATTTACCATCTTAAGAAACTCAAGAAATAACAAGGTGACCTTAATGTGGATGCCAGGTCACAGAGAGATAATGGGTAATGAGGAAGCTGATAGATTAGCAAAAGGGGCAAATATACCTTTTCTTGGCCCTGAGCTCTTTTGTGATCTCAGAAAAAGCCACACCAAAAAGGAACTTTGTTCCTGAGAACTGGAACAACTACGATCGCACTGGAGGAATACTCCAGAGTTTGGGCAAGCAAAAATGTTTGTATATGTAAAAAGTATGTATCAATCGAAAGAGCAAAGTGCCTTTTTGAAATGAACAAAAAAGATATAAAATTGAGTGTAAGTCTTCTCACTGGATACAACTCTTTGGTGTATCACCTCAAAATAATGGGCAAATCCGAAAGAGCAAAATCTCTAATGAAACGGCGAAACACATATTATGCGAATGCGTAGTATTGTTCTGCAAATATCTTAAATTTCTAAAGGGAGTTCTGACTCCCCAACAAATTCGAAATTTGCAGTCTAAAAAGCTGTTTAACTTCGCCTGAAGTATTGGTGTTCCTAGAGTTTAAGTGGATTAAGATCTTGATATCCACAAAAGATCCTGATATAAATAATTTTTAAAAATAAAATACTAAACACATTTTATTTACAGAAACTACAATTAACCTTGAGAATTCATCAATTTCTATTAATATTAATAAAAATTTTACGAAAATCTAATAACATTTAACTTCTATTGAATATTGTATCTACTTAGATCAATAGGGAAAGTATAAAGATATATGATGTTCGAGATGTATCCTGTGAAAAGTTTGGCTTTGGCAATTGTAAAACAACATCCTCAAAATCAACATCTGCCTTATCTTCTATATTGGGAAATACACACGTACAAGACCCTACTTTTATTTCTGAGATATGGCACTTGATAATCAGTTAAATTAGTTTTAGATATCACTTTCGCCACGTAGTAAATAATCTTTTTTCTTTTCAAATTTAATAAGCAGAAAGTCATCAACATTTACATCTTCAGGATCAGATGCAATATCTATATCATCTTCATCATCATGATCACTGAATGTCACAGATTCATCATAACTGGTGTCTGAGTTAGATTTAGAACGTCGTCTTTTAACCTTAGGTTTAGTTTCTGATAAATCTAATAAATTTCTTGCAGTTTTTAATTCTTTTGCCTTCTATTTTATCAATTTAACGTGTTGTTTTCTTATTTTTTCTTCGTGCAATAACTGTAATCTGTCTTTCTCGAGTGTATCAGTGAAGACTCTTGATTTTCCCTTCTCTCTTCCTTTCTTCGATGAGGACGAACCAATTATTGTTTTTGGATAGTGTCTGACAACTTCAGGAGACAATATTCAATTAGAATAAGGAGTAACATTATTGGGAGATAATATTAAATCTTCTTCCAATCGGATTCCTTGGGAATCAGTTTCATTAACTGCTCTCTGATCTTCTTCACAGTTTTTGCTAACATCCCCCTCTTCAAAACCTATCCTTTGTTCATTTTCTTCATTTGCCTCATCTGTTACATTACTAATATCTTGACCAAGTAGGATCAAATATTTGTATTGGTGCGAAATCATCATCTCCAAATACAAGTCTATTAAACGGCCAAATGCCTGTTCTCGAAAACCCACTTGTAATATTCTTCGGGGTGAAAGATTTCAGAAAAGCTCTTGTTAGTTCAGCAATGTTGTATATCGATAAGGTTTTTTCCACATTTCGAAGATGCCAATCCAACATCCAACGATACCATTTTCACGACAATAGTTGACAGCTTCAATCGAAATGTGAGACTCGAGATTTTCTTTCGTGCATAAAGTATGACGCTGAATATGTCTTAACACTTAGGTATGTAATTCGGAATTAATCCAGCCGCTTCTGTTTGCCAATCCCAGACTTCCTTCCGGAGCTCCATTAAGAAAATATTCTTTATAATGGACGCGTGGAATGACAAACACGGGAGGGAGAGCAGCACCTGTACCAGTGACTATTCCACAAAACGTAAATAGTTCCTCTCGTTCAGCAGATACTATTTGTCCTACCTGTCTCTGTTTTCTCTCAGCTAGAACTTTTGGTGTGGGTAAGACTGTAGCGATACCAGTTTCATCCAGATTTATTACACGGTCACTGTTTAAATCCTGCTATTTAATCTTTCCCAACACGTTTATTTGCTTTCCATGATTCTGGGTCTTTACAACCTAAATATTCTGCGTATTCATAAGCCAAAACCATTACTTGATTCAAAGACAATCCGTAGTGCATTTTACTACAGTTCAGAAAATAATCACTTAGTGACTTCTCTTTCTCTGTTGAAAAAACCTGCAACAGTATATTTGGAACCATAGTTTGCTTTGGGAAATGACTGTTCATTTTGTTTTCGTAATTTTTCTATACGATGCTGTACCGTTGCAGCTTTGATCCCATATTTTTCTGCAGCCTTCCGTATAGACAGTGTTTTTGATAACACTTCTTATATAGCTGTTTTCACTTTCTGCTCATCTATATTTCTTCTGTCAGTCTTAGGTTTGTAATTTCGCACCATTTTCTGAAAAAAAATATCAGTTCATATTAGGAATTAAAAATAAAATAGTACATTGGGGCACTTTTGTACACTAGCAGGGCACTTTGGTACAAATCAATGTGCCCCACATCTTACTGTATCCGCCATTTTGAAAAAGATAGCAATTATAGATGTAACTACAGAAATAATCGATAATTTTTCATTTTTTTTTTTAAATGACATAGAACACTGGTGAACCGCGTTTAAATCCGAGGTAACTTTTTATTTGGCAGCGTCAAAAGAACACGTTCTTTCGTCAAACACTAACGGATAACCACGGATCCCTTAAAATATATATTTTCGAAATATTATTTGCTAACTCTGGACTGCATCCATAAATATTATTTATTAAAAACTTACACTTGTTGATAACAATTAAAACTACTTCTCAACTATACTAAAAAGTTGCATTGTAAGTAATTCTTTTAAAATTTGTGATACACATTGTTCATGACATAAGGGTGTACTTTACATTAAGTTTTCCTGTAAAATATAATAATGTTTCTATCTTCTATCAGAAAAACATGTAATAACAATTCGTAAACAACGGAATATCGTGCCTGGTTAGTATGTACACACAGATTGTATATATACAAAGGGAAAAAAATGAAAGTCGATTAAATCGACTGCGAGAACCAACTCTGGTATGTCAAAACAGACCGTGCATCTCTCTTTCTGATATGAAGTTCACTGGACCATGCATGATGTTTTTTTTCACTTTTATTGCCTTATTCTCTTTGTATAAAAATTCGTGATGCATTAGAAAATTGTTCGCGGGTGTTATCGCCGTTTGCAATATTTAGAGTTTTTGATAGAGAGAGTTGGTTGTAAAGAAATAAATATGCACCAACACACGTTAACCAATGGTGAAAGTTTACTTTGTTTTACAAAGATAATTTGCATAAAATACAATTAGTTATGATAGTAAGGTAAAATAATGAAAAATACAAGGAAGACGTATAGTCTTAACCTGAGCTCAGTAGATACTATCCTGCATGCTGAAGTGGTTGCATGCTCGGAAATGATCTTGAACGAGACAGTCCCTAACAGGACTGTCAGGATCAGAAGTGATAGCCAAGTGGCTCTCAAAGCAATAGAGAGCGTACACACTGCGTCACAAACAGTGAAGCACTGCCAAAGAACTGCAGCTGAACTGGTACAACGCCACAAGGTTATCCTTGAATGGGTACCAGGACACACAGGGATCCTTGGAAATGAAAAAGCTGACCTCCTAGCCAGGGAAGCTTTAGAATGAACCCTGATCGGACCTCTGATTACTTTCTCTTCTGTAGTTATTTTTGGGCTTTATATAGATTAATTAAGATCAGCTTTTAGACCTTGGGCTAGGTGGTGAGTATGGTACTAGCCCGCCCCTACACTGTAGCCAGCCTAGTTCTATTGTTGCTCACTCCTCAAATCTATATTTGACTGTAGGGCCCACATCTAACAAATACAATGGTTGATGGTCATAAACGCCTTAGAGTGAACTAACCCGAGTATATACATCCAGTGCTGAAGAGTTTTCCTCCAATCCAGATAGTGTATTTGGCACCCAACAAACTCGGATTCTGTTCTCTGTTGAGAAGAGTGTTCCCTTGTTCCTATTGTAAAACTCACTGTAGGGAATTCTTTAAAAAACATATGCCACATGCGGGGTCTCATACCAACATGTAAAGGGAATAATAGAGGAACGGTTAAGGGAACATAAGAAACTCTGGATAGAACTACCTGGACTCAGACAATCCAGATTATTCATAACTGGTTCATTCAGAGAAAAATATAGAACTACTAAGTCTAAGTAGAACCCAACTAAGAAATTCAGTGGGACTGCTTACAGGACACTACCATCTCTGAAAACACATGATCATGATGGGACTTGCCGAGGACCCGTTATGCAGAAAATGTGGTGAGGAAGATGAAACTCCTCTTCACGTAATATGTCACTGTCTAAGCCTTAAGTGGCTTAGACAGAGACACTTTGGCATTCAGTTTCCTGAGCCAGAGGAAATCGTGAAAGCGAATATCAGGGACATGCTAGAATACATGAAGGAAACGAACCTGGTATGATCACTTCAGTTGGGTACAATTAGCCTAGAGCTCCAGTACATGCACGAAACGCACCCCAGAAGAATAGAAGGTAAAACATACTCAGTGTACGAATGGTAAGGTGCTGTACCACTATTTTTAAAATTTTCACATAATCCGACCAATCACAAGCCAAAGACGGCTTGTGTTATCCGTAGTAATACCACTAGTGATTGAATTTTCACAATGTCTGTCTATTTGCTTCTTAACGAAACTGATTTGCTTGAAAATACCAAGAGTGTTGAGTTTTATTTTGTTAACTATATCACGAACAAGGAGGATGGTCAATAGACAGAGTCAATAATTTTTTTGACGAACGTCAAACTCTGTTCGGTATTGGTTACGTCGTTGAAAACACCGAACTTGACGGAACAATCAAAATTGAAAGATAGTTGGTGTTTTGCGATAACACCAGCTGTCTTTAGCTTGTGATTGGTCAGATTGTGTGAAAATTGATGAGTGATATAATCGCGAATGCATTAACGTCGTAACCAATACCGATTGCAAAGCAGAGTTTAAGGTTTGTCAAATAAATCACTTTATTCGTGACAGTAATAATTTAACAAGAGCGCTAGAATAATTTAAAAATAATTTGACAGACAGCCTTAAATTGGGAAGGACATCTCCTTGGTAAGAGTCTCCTAGCCGGGCTCTGCCAGTAGGGTGATTTAGTTTTACAAATGTGCTCCCTGTGCTAATAGCTTTTTAGAGTTACAACACTTAAGTACCTAGAGATAGAGGTATGACAACTTCTGCTTGCGTTAATTTTTAACTGGTCACCATGGATCATTGTAAACTTTAATTTTGTATAAAAAAATTTAGATGACTGGAAGTAATTAACTTGTTAGTCTAAACTGGAAACAATTTTTTCTATTATTTACATAATTTTTTTCCAAATGACGTAAAATTGAATAAATAAAACAAATAGCCGTAATGTATATTATTACCAAACTAATTATATAAAAATTATTCATAGGTAATTGCGGCCTATTTTTTATAGCCAACTTCTCGCTAATCCACTAAATTCTTCCTTAACATTAATTTAAAATTAAGGCTACATCAAGTAATATTTAATGGGTGAAGAACGACCAAGTTATGTCTGGTTCAAAATCATTTTAACCTACAGTCTTAATTGCCATACAAATTTCAAATGTGACCTTTTTAAAATCTGGTCATCTTCCATATTCGAGGAAACCTGTTTTTCTCTATTTCTTGTAGCGGTTGTCTGTATTGTTTCTTTACTACTAAGAAATTAGGTAAGCGGTTAATATAAATAAATATTATATATATTGTGATGAAATGAAGATATCTTGTAATGCTTCTATAACAAATATGTATGTAAACAAAACCTCATAATATAAGAAAAACCTAAAAAACATAGAAACTGTGTTAATAAATGCTATCAGACAATAGTGAAATCAGTGTACTAACTATAATGTTACAGTGGTAGATAATATAGCCCTACATTATATTATTACACAAAATTCACATAGTTACCTCTTTAAAGACTATTTCAACATCAGTAGATAAAACTCAATGTTAAGCGATTTAGTTTTAAAAAAATGTATGCAGAATAGTCATCCAAGTTTGTATTTTAGTTATAAGCATCTTAATCTCTGACAATATTAGAAAATCTAATAAAAATTATCCAATATAAAAGTACAACAGTAACTGTCAAGTGCACTTTATAAATTAAAATAACAAGTCCAATTTACATTCTTTGGGACACAATAGATCCTATGGGTCGCAGTGTAATCATCACCCCTAACTCATTCATACATTCTTTTAAATGAAATTAGTATCAAGAAATTATAATAGAACTAAACTAATAGAGTTATACACAAATAAGTATTCAATTTAAGTTATTTGCTCAAAATTTGTATGAATTTAAGGAGTTGGAACTGCCATAATTAGCAGACTTCAAACATTAATTTTATATGAAAAAGGTGATCAAAAAATTATTTAACAAGCTTTATCATAAATGTAAGAATGCAGGTTTTCGATATATTATCAAAGAAACGTTCATATATGTTAGAAAATTTTATCATTTCATGTAAATTTAGGTTAAATTTTGCAAGGTAAAACAATTGATTTCCAATTAAATGTCATTAATGTCATAATTCGGAAAAGGGTATAAAAGGCCGTGAATTTCGATAATCGCTCTCTTATCTCTCTTATTTCGGATGTCTCTGATCTTTGATGCCGCTTGTTCGAAGATAAACTGGTAATATAACCCCATATTTAACGAAAGTTGATATTAAGTAAATTGTTTAAGTAACTAAAATATTAGTACAAAAACAACTAAATAAAATAAAAGTACTTACGGAATGGTGTGATTCATCAATAACCAGGTGAATGGTAATAGGATTAACCAGATTTCTTATTCTGGTAACATTTTTTCTACCGCATCATATTGACGAGATGATACGTGACGAAATTGCCTAACCAGCAGGAAGTAACAAGGCAGAGGACATTTCGAGTGAAAAGCCATTTATTCGAGGTACGTTTCTTTAAAACTCTTTTGTGTTTGCGCATGACGTGTTAAAAAGCATGGACGGATTTTAGCATTTAATAAACATTTTAAAGGTATTTCCATAATGCTATGTAACAACCGCATGTAATAATTTCTTGAATAGAATTAATATTTTACAAAATAAATGCCGTAATTATAATCAGATATTTTAAAATTGTTAAATAATTAATTTCACCAGAATCCTACTCAAGATAAAGAGTCGAGTCTAAATAAACTAAAAAAATTACTGAGCTAGCATATTTTAACTTTGATAGGGCGCTTTTAAATTCAAACGAACAAATAAAAGATAAATTAATCAAAACAACATTTAGTTGATCTATAAATAAAACATTCAACTAAAATTAAAATACCAACAATAAAATAATAATTTTAAAAACAATAAAATATAACATTACAATATAAATTATTTCTTTAATGTAGGTACACATTATAAATTCTAGAGTTTAACTATAATTGTTATTAGTAAAGAGTAATATTATACAATTTATTTATCAATTATTATTTATATGGATCAATTTGTAACGAAGGTCATTTAAACCGATAGAATTATTATAATAGCATCGTGACCGAACCTTTCTTTATTTATGTAAGTGGACTACATTATAAATAGGGGCATAATCCCTAACGTTTAACTGCATCTCGTTATACCATTCTTTGTAAGCCAGAATGCAAAGTAGCTGGTACGATTTTCACATTCACAGATATTCTATGGCATATCGATATTGGGAAATCAAAAAGTTTAATAGAATACCTCAGGTCTGCAGTTTAAATTGCCCCAGGGACGGATTCTTTTGTACAATTTAAATTTGGCCATTATCCAAAATGTGCTATTTTCTTTAAATTTACCAACTAAAGTAACCCACTAGGACCACATAAAGGAAAATAAATGTTTATTTCTAGAATTGCTTATTTTTTTAACTGCTTCGAACTGGATAAGGAATTTTACAAATTAACTTTAATATTAATTTTTTATCAGAATATTTTTTAATAATATCTATAACAAGTATAAGTTCCTTACCACATCCTTTGTAGACATATTTTTGAAATAGTCAAATTCCTTCCGAAGTTGCGGATTGACGTATGAGGTTGTGCAACGTCATCTAAAATAAGAGCTTCTTCTGTCCTTCCAGGATTAGGCATTTCCCTGTTCCAACTTCACCTTAATCTCGGTCTGCCGATGCTTCAGTGCCCTGTAGGATTTTATTTAGTAATCTCAGTAAAGATTTGTTCTTTCTATCCATTCTTGTAGCTTGTCGTTACTGCTGTTATTAGTTGTATTTTATGTTCTTTAACATCACCGATTTTTAATACTGTTTTCTTGGCGCCCATATTTCTGATCTGAGTAATAGTGAAGAGATTACCGTAGACTGACTGAATTTCAATTTTGTTTCCCTTCTTTTTCTCCTATCGAAGGTTCGCTATCATCGCAGCAATCCGGACCTTGTTGACTGTAGCTCTGAACAGTTAAACATTGCTACAATTAAACTAATCCCTGAGGTTCTTTAGCCAGGACACGCGGCGTTTTCCAATGCTTCGCTTTCCACTAATCTTTCGCTGTACTATCAGTTGGAGAAATGTTCTCATTGGGCCGTATTCATAAAACTGAAGTATATCCTTGTAAGCATAAGGTAGAAGTATAAGGTTTTGAGTTGAAGGAAAAGGTAGGAGTATAAGCATTTCCTTTTTTTCGTATTCATAATGATTACCTTATACTTGAAAGGATATCTTCCAAGTATAAGTAACGGCTTGTTTCAACATGTTTATGATGGTTTATTTATTTACAGTATTTCAGTTATCAGTGTTATTTGAGCACATTATTTCTATCAGAGAAGATGTATTCGTCAAGCAGCGATAGTGAAAGTACAGAAAAAGACAATGCTACTACTGAACTTCAGTTCATAGCAGATGAAATTGCCAATGCCCCCGTGATTTTGGAAAAATCCCAAACACCAAAAATAAAAGTTAGGAAAGATGAAGCTATCAGAAATGTTTGCAGGAAGTACGAGGTGACATTTGGTAAAGCACTGGATGCGAAAGGCTTTTTGAAGAAAGTAAACAATAACAATCAAATTGTTGGAATGGGAGAAAAAGTTATTGAAGGCTATGGAAGGTGACAGTAGTCCTACTATTGGAAGAATCGCAGGCGGAATGCAGATTGATATTGACGATGAATCTGCTCAGCATAGAGGGGGTGAACCTTCTATTAGCCGAGAAGACACTGAATCAGCCATCAAATCACAATCCAATAGTGCCCAAACTGTCGAATCTCTTCTGGCAACAAGAAAAAAATCAGCAATAGAAAAGTACGAAACAAATGAGACAAAAGGACTCACAACCAAAAAGCTTCAACGGCTAGTTCTTCTAGAGCAGTATCGAACAACTAGAGTTCAAAGACAATTCTACGAAAAAAAATTGGAGAAGATGAAGCAGAAGGAATTAACAGAAAAGTTTGTTCACGAGGGAGAGGCAACATACTACAACATGTAAACAATTTTGTGTAACAAAATAAAAATAGAAAGGTTTGTAGAATATTGTGAATAAACATATAATTATTTGATTTTTGTGTTTTAATCAAAACGATCTGATAAATATTATGGCGTAAATAATAAAACTAAATTAAATTGAAACTTTCATTTTATACGGTTTTGTACCTACAAACTTCTTGTCCTTGCTGGCGAAGAGGCAGATCAACTTGGTCATTATCATTGACATCTTCGTCTGGCACTTCTTCTTCAGCTTCAGGTGCTTCAAAATCGATGTCTTTCAAATGTTTGGCCACGTTATGAAGCACCATACAGGCAACAATTATTTTTGGTACATTCTCCAATTTCACTCGGCAAACGTATTGCAAAATAGGAAATCGACGTTTCAGTTGACCAAAATAACGTTCAATTATCACTCCCTCTTTTTTTAAAAGTTTATTATAATCTAGTTCAGGACCTGGAGTGGGATTTCTGAATGAAGTCATGAGCCACGGCCTATACCATATCCATCATCAGCAAGTAACACGACGTTGTTTTATTTTCTAAACGAGCCCTTACTTGTGAATTTCTCCATATTCTTGAATTATGAACCGGTCCAAGCCATCTAACATCCATACTAGTGAACATTTCTCTTGCACACTCATCACCATGGCGATTTGGTTTCAGAATTCCTACGTGGGTACAGTCCACTACACCAATAGCTGTCGGAAACCGATAGTTGCTTTGCCATAATTGTTTCTCAGCCATAAGGGCATTGTTGGTAGATGGAAACTTTATCCAGTAATTGGATTGCGCAACTATGCTGTCAATTACGGCAGTCACTGTACGAGATACTGTAGCTTGACTTACACCCAGTTCTTGACCAACGCCTTTCTGAAACCCAGGGTCACTGAGATAGCGTAAACATATCTTCATTTTTAGGACGGATGATAACGCACCTCCTCGAGTTTCAGTATTTATTCCCAAAAATCTGTTGGCAAACCAATGCACATTTTCCTCTTCAAACCGGTATAATACTTTGTAATCACCAACAGGAATTGATAAACGCTGCTTGTAGTGTTTAATCTCTCTTAGTTCCACAACATCTGCCATCGCTACAACTGATCACTACTACTGACCACACTCAAAATTTTTGAAGGATATCCTATTTCTTTAAAGTACAAGGTAACGTTTATGAATAGCAAAATACTTTTTTGTGAAGGATATGCTTATAAGTATAAGATTTTACTCGGAATATTATAAATGCGAGCTGGAGGATTTCCTTCAAATTCTGCAAGTACAAGCATGACCTTTTTTTGATGAATACGGCTCATTATGTTGTTTCCCTGAAAGTCTTTTATTTCTGATGGTGTCACAAATTTTTTGGTAGTTTTTAATTTGGATTGATACCAATGTCTTTTATTGGAACACCATGGTATAGATACTTTCAAGTTATATTCAGAAGTCAGCAAATTTAATTTGTAGAGACAGTTGCAAAGCATCTTTGTTTTAAATTATAACTTGGTCAACGGCAAATAAATTTATAAAATCGTTAGGGCTAAAATTTATATCGTTGCTATATTCAACTATTCTCTCACAAGGTAATATGTATTAAATATTGAAGGAGATACAGTGAATCCTTGTCTAATCCTTGTCTCGATTTGTTTGTTTTAATTTTATTTAATTTAGGAGGTAATTTCTCTGTAGTTTTCAGTTCTATTACGTCTTAATGAAAATGCCACTATATTTTATTAGTTCTGAATTGAAACCATCTAGTTCAAGTACCTTTCTATTCTTTGTTTTCATTAGTGCATCTAGATATTTTCTCAAGAAAGATTAGCGTTAATGACTTGGTTAATATAAATTCACGCATGCATGTTCCGGTCAAGCACCAAAAACTCTTCTTTGACATTAGTTACTCCTACTCTGAAAAGAGTATTCGAGGGTACGAGAGCGATTTTTTCCGTTTGCTCTTCAGTTACTGATAATAAGTGTATTATAAAATGCTGTTTTTTATTCTATTTCCTTTGTTATCTACATTCATAATATTATTTACACACACTCTCAATGCCACTATCGTCTTCGTGTGGTAAAACTATCCGTAGAGCTCCACCCCCTTCCACATTTCTTCACACGTACAAGACCAAAATCCGTCCCCGACTGCACTACAAAGCTCTTCTTTTAGATACACTTCCTATGTATCTCCTTTAACAAATTAAGTCCTGTGAAAGAACTATACTTGGCTTCCTATCAACGAATTAGTTACATTATTTGGCCTGTACAGTGAACTATATCTTCTAGAGGTGAACCACAATGGATCTCGGCTGGCCGAAGTGAAGGGACGGGATAGCGCCCCACTCACATTAAACCTAAACCTAAATCTTCACAAGTATAAATGCCGTTTCACCCCCAGCTATCTATTCTTCCAAAACATCTACATCCTTCTACTTTTAGACTAATTCGAAACCCTACCATCAAAATATGTCCAACATCAAACACCATTGCTTTTGCCCTGGAGCAGCATAGACATTGAATTCTGTAGAGCTTAAATTCTACCTGAGTTAACTTCTCTAATTTTAAAAATTAGCCAATTCTCCCTAAGACGAATTAGTAGAATTCGTGAAATCAGCCAATTCCCTAAGACGAATTAGTAGAATTCGTCTTAAAAGTGAAAATCAAAGTCTTCGCCAAACTATGTCTGATAAAACCAAAACAATAGATGCGTATAAAAGCTGTTGTAGCTTTTTTTGAAGTTCTCTATTGGTAGATAATGTCAGAAATCAATTTAATATTGGGGTGGTTGGTCACTTCTCGGTCTTGGGATCAAGTTTTAATATTTTTTACATAACGTTTTTTAATATTAAATCGAAATTTACATTTAAAACCTCTACTAAATAAAATGTCCTAAGGGCATAAAAATAAGAAATTGCTTAAACTAGATATTTGTGTTTTTCTCGACTTTAGTGGATCATTAGTTAGATCAATAAAGTTACTACGTGGTTACTAAATGTCTCCTTCTTTGACTAGGGATAACCCTGTTTGAGTTTTATACAGGGTTGGGATAAAGTATGGAACCAAGTAAATATCTTTTAAACGAGAAGAACGATATTTATGAAAATTTGCAGGTAAGTGCAATGAAACAAAACGCATCTGATGTACATTTTTTTGATAATAATATACTTCCGGTTTAACCGGAAATGCCATCAACTTCTTTAATTTAAATGGGACACCCTATATATTGTTACAGATTTTGAAAGAGTTTGTTATTTTGAATTCATACATACTGAGTTTAGTGTAAAAAAATTTGTAAAAACGAGGAATACAGCACTTTAACCAACCTCCTTTGAGTTTTTTGCATTAGAGCACAAAACTATTTAGATAAACTAATTGATGCTGTTTGTATGCATAGTAATAAATAAACAAGTACTGTTTAGTACGTCTTTTGTTCTTCAAGTGTCAAATTTTAATTTACGGAAATAAATTGCACAATTTAGAATGGTTCAATTAAGTAAAAAAGAGCGTATTGAAATTTTAATGATGATCGGTTATGGTGATCGTGTTAGAACTAACTCATGAAGAAGTGTGTCATATTTTTAATAATTTGCATCCGGAGAGAAATCCTATATCACGCTCAACAGTAACTAAAACATTACAACGTTTTAATACTACTGGGATGGTAAAAATTTGCTACAACCCTGAAGACCGTGGACTGCAACGAACGAAACTGTTAAACAAAATATTGCAATCGATTTAGAAGAATCACCTCAAACTTCCACCACAAATTTGGCACTAAACCATGGTATCTGTCGACGTTCTGTAGGAAAGACAGTAAAAAGTGAAAAGGTATAAAGTACAGTTTGTTCAAGAATTGTCATACGATGATTTTGACCGACGCGACGGCTGGAATTTTGCGAACGGCTAATGGACATCTGTAATGTCGACGAAAATTTTGCTTCTAGCATAGTTTTTTCCGACGAGGCAACAACAGTTAATCGCCATTACTCAAGGTATTGGTCAAATGAGAATCCTCATTGGATTCATGAAGCACATACCCAGCATCCACAGAAGTTAAATGTTTGGATGGGAATTGTCGAAAATAAGCTTATAGGCCCATTTTTTATCGACGGAAACTTGAATGGTGACAAGTATTTGGATCTACTAAATAACGAAATTATTCCTGCACTTCACCAGAATGGGCAATTACCACAAAATATTTGGTTTCAACAAGATAGAGCACCTCCCCACTAGGATAGACGGGTTAGGGATTTTCTGGATGTGAATTTTCCAAATCGATGGATTGGACGTAAATGATTCATAGAGTGGCCTGCTCGTTCTCCGGATCTAAGCCCGTTAGATTTTTTTCTTTGGGGTTATCTAAAATCACGTGTTTACGTTAGATGACCAACAAACTTACAGGAATTGAGACAAAGAATTATTGATGAATGTGAACTAATACGTGGAGGAGTCTTGGAAAGAGTGACTCAAGAATTTGTTAATAGGATGGCATATTGTCAGCAAGTAAATGGCGAGCATTTTGAACATTTGGAGTAATTTTGTTTCTCATTATTCTGAAATAATGAAATGTACATCTATTGTACTACTAACAGTGAGTTATTCCTCGTTTTTACAAATTTGTTTACATTAAACTCAGTATGTATGAATTCAAAATAACAAGCTCTTTTAAAATCTGTAAAAATATATAGGGTGTCCCATTTAAATTAAAGAAGTTGATGACATTTCCAGTTAAACCGGAAGTAATTATTATCAAAAAAATGTACATCAGATGCGTTTTGTTCCATTGCACTTACCTGCAAATTTTTAAAAATGTCGTTCTTTTCGTTTAAAAGATATTTACTTGGTTCCATACTTTATCCCAACCCCGTATATATTTGCACGCACTTGTGCATATTTATTAACGGTTATTGAGTTTTATTAAAATAAAAATAACGTAAAAATATTCACTTAAATTTTCACCACAATATTTGTGTATTGTTTTCCATACGGTAAGTCAAATTAATAAAATTTTGAAAGGGTAAAGGGGAAAAATCAACCAATTCCATTATAATGAATGTATTTCTTTCATTTGTTCCATTCTGTATATTAAATATTGACAAACATAAATTTTAAAATTTATTGTATAAATAATATCTAGGTTTTAATATAATATTTACTTTATTCCTTCAATAGTTTCAATAGTTTAAATACTACTTAACCAACATCAAATAGTTATCAAACAAAATGTAACTTCAATCAGTCAATCTGACGATGCGATGTTAATAAATAGTTCTGTTAAACTGCTGTTTGTTTTGTGTTCTCAATAAATAATCAATTCAACTATCTTATAAATATTTAATTTTTTTTATTATAGGATGTTCATTATTTGATTTTGTAAGGTGTACAAACATTCGTAATGTTTGAGATACACTCCTGCATTTTCTATTTATGCATTTCTAGTATGCCGTATTTGTTTACTAACATTAAATGTGCATACTGGGCCATGTTTTATTGAATGTATTGTTTCGAGAACATTAAAATGTATCATTTAACAATCAAAAACTCAACTCTCGCCTGCGAATACGAGCCATGGGCATTGATTATACGCACGAGTGGACGCGCATTTATTTCCATTGTGTACCAATGTTTTTAGCAAAGAAATGAAAATTTGCAGTCAACTGTTAAAGTATGACTAAAATCAAATGAAATATCATAGAATTCTGTATGAAAATAAAAATATTTCAGTAGTGCAACTAGTGCACAAAGTTGTCCATTGGCCGCGAGTGGGTAATCGACAACGGTGCACGAGTTGCACAAACTATTTTGTACAACAAAAGCGGTGATTTATGTAGATACAAAACAAATAAAAAGTTTAAAAAAATGTGACGTTTCTAATGTCAACTAGTGACTTTTACCGTTCCGTGCGCGTAAAGAAAAATAAACAGATTCTTGTTAAACGAAATAGCGTCCGTCAAAGTACTACTTTTCCTTCCTGTCTTACGGCCGTTTGCACCGACTTTTTTTTAAGGGACATTTAACTAATTGACCTTTAATTTTAATGGTTACTTAAGTTCCAAATGATTTGCACCGAAACAATATTTCTAAACTTTTATTAATGTGTTCTTTATCTACGTTACAATTCGACAACGTCGCAATGATTCAGTGATATTTGTGTTCTTCAGTTTGAACCCTGTTTTTAACCTGAAAGTTTTTATTAAAGTGACAATTATTGTGGTTGTCGTTTTTATTATAAATTGATTTAATTTTTGTTGTGTTATATTAAATGGAAATTATCTTTTAGATGTTAGGAAGAATTTGAGCGTTCAATTTTACTCCCAAAGAGGTGAACATTTTCTTTTCTTTAGCTCTTAAATATAAGGGAATATTAGAAAATAAGCAAACCATTGCTGTTACCAACACCCAAAAAAATGAGGTATGGCTAAAAATTTGGAAAGAATTTAACGCAATTTCCTTAGATTTGAATAACAGAAGCATTGAGCAATTAAAAAGATGCTACGAGAATAAAAAACAAGCGATGAGGAAGAAGAAGGCTCAGGTTAGGCAAGAGATTCTTAAGACTGGTGGAGTTTTGCAACCAACAGAATTAAAAAAAAAGAATCGGATGATTTGGTACTTGCGATCATGGACACTACAGGGACACTACAATATAAACGATTCTGATGAAAAGTATCCAGCTTCCATTTAACACTTTGAATTTGTATTTGAAGATAGAGTAATTATTTTTATTTTCTAAACTTTATTACTGGCAGTAGATTCATGAACATTCATAGAATCAGCTGTTTAAATAATGTGCCCACTGCTGGCATAAAACCTGAGCGTAAAAAGCAGTTGATTCATAGGCGAGGGGCTGTTGTTCCTAAAATAGAAAAATCATTATGGGATAAGCAAAACCCATACTATGCATAATCTTATAAGTAGTTTTACTGTTGGACAGAAGCGTCTTAAAATATAATTCAATATTTACATTTTTTACTTACCTATCATCTGGGTACTCCAATTGGTCTTCAATTTGAGTTAGAAGAGTCATTACCATATTTTTTGTTAACCTAAATCGTTTAAAGAGGTCCATTTCAGACATTTCTTTATAATAATTGGGCCTAACAATATTTTGCCTTGGGTTACCCCTATCCACAAAATCTGGGACTTTTAAATCGTCGTCTAGAATATCCTCAACCAAGATGGCCTAGAGCCTACCGACTTTAGACAAGTCTCGCCAAAATCGATCTTGGACTTTGTTAAGAAGTGCAGACTGGATGGCAAATTATGACCCTTAGGGGTGAGCCACAATAGGCCCTAGTTTGGCCGCAGTGGAGGGGTGGGAAACGCCCCGCTCACATTGAACCTAACCTAACCTAGTACGCGGAAATTGCTACCTGGGGAGAGAGTGCTTGCCAAAAATTATTCAGGAGAGGGAAATTGGAAACTGGGTAATGTCGAGAAAGTGCTGGGAACCTTTATCATCATCAGCGTCTAAAAATTCTAAGGAATTATGGCGAAAACGCATCAGGAAGCATTTTTGGAATCCAATTTTTAGTTGAGGTGGATTATTCCTCGTTTTACCCTATAAGTTTATATGTGTTTTTGCTGTGGTTGTTATCCTTCTCCATACGTTCCGATCTATACATTTTGTTTTCCAATTTTTGATATTCGGTCGGCTTACTGTCAAAACCAGATAAGTAACATTTTGTTAGTTTTGTGAAAATAGTTTTTAAAAGTTTCAGCTGAAACGAAACATTTAATAAGGATTAAAATTACATAGATTGTGATACATAATTAACGCCAGAAATAAAACCAAATAATAAGCAAATGTTGGTGATGCAAAAAAAAATTTTTTCTGCACTTAGCTTATTATGCCTGAACTTATTGGTGGGTTTTAGTACATGTTGTACAAGTATCTATAACTTAAATATCAACTTCAGGATCACTTTCTTCTATTGCTGGTTCAGGAATAACATCTTGGACATCGTTGCAGCACGGTAAATTATGATAATATGGGTGAAATTCATCAAGAATCACTCCCAAATTGCACAACTTCAATAAATCTTCTTTTTTTTTGGAACTTATAGGTCGCATCTTAGTGTACGCGTTTTTTAGCGTTACTTCTTTCCAACTGGGTATTTTTAGACTGCTCCTAAAAACGTTTATTTCTTTGTATTCTGAAGTATGATCATATCTATACTCAAGGATTCCTGGTTTAGCCTTTTGGTAACGGAAACATTTCACTTCAACCAGTTTATCTTTTCATACCACCATTTCTAGTTTAATTTTTAGTTTAAGTTTAGAAAGGCTTTTAAAGTCAAGAAAATCGTAAAATTTGAGTTCCTGAACAACAAACTGCTTCTTTTTTTATGCTGTTATTCTGGCCATACGAAATATCGTTAACCAATCATGCATTTTAAACACAGGGAAATACTTCTGGGCTCGTTCATTGGCACTATGCATGCTGTCTACTTCCATGTATATTCTATAATCATTAAATTGGAATTGCTTTATATGAATAGTCATTATAAATATATATTTTACTTCAACAGCAAAAATAAGATAAATGGCATCTAACCTCTTTTTTCGTAAGAATGAATTCACATTTCGCGTATGGAAATTTTTCTTTCCGTTAAATTTCCACTTAACTTGTTTCAGTTGTACAGTTCTGTGCAAAAACAGAGTTTTATGAATGGAATGTTGCGTCTTTTCTGATAATAGGTCTATGGCAACAACCATCTGCCTCTTACCTCTTTTACCTTATTTTTAGTAATTGTTTGGTTCGCTCTTCTCTACCTTCTACTAACGTAATTGATTGTGTTAACCTCTACTTTTTGGAAGTTCATCTTACTAAGAACAATAAATAACTGCACAGTTAAACTAAACTTCCACTATTTATTTGAAAAATTCGCTTTAAAATCAATTACAGCTGTTTATAGTTATAGCGAAACAGCTGTAATTGATTTTAAAGCGAATTTTTCAAATAAATTGTGGAAGTTTAGTTTAACTGTGCAGTTATTTATTGTTCTTAGTTCTACTAACGTGTTTCAAACGCTTTTTTAAAAGTAGCAAAAGAATATTTTTAACCTTCAAACTGCCTGAACATGATTTTATTTTGAATTAGAAATATACAAAACAGATATATTTGTAGATATTTTATATTTTGAAATGAATGTAATAATTTAGTATTGATTTTGAATTCTACAAGGTGTTTCTATCTTTTTCACTTTAGTTCCTTTTTGATTTAGATTTATTTTGCTTTCTTGTAAATGAATAAAAAAAGTTAGTGACCAATCAACCTTGAGTATAGGAAAACATTAACTTTGAATCGAACCACTTCTTGGAAGGAGTATCTAGCAGGCACCTGCTATGTGTGATATTATCATTACACATCTGGCGGCCCTAAAGGTGCTATTATCATTACAAAACGAAGTTTACAACCATATACAAGGAACAAAATACCAGTGCTAAGGAAAGAAAGGGGAAGAATAATACATTTTTACTTAGCTTAGTTCCTTGAGAAAGCAAAGTTCCAACAATAAATCTCTTCACTTTTCACCAATCATTGACTCTCACTCTCTTACTCTTTCTCTTTCTTCCTCTATTTTTTAAATTTTTTAATATTGGACTTGTTACACACAGTAAGGACTGGTATAAAATAATTGACTGAGAAATATTTATTGCTAGGATAGGATTATTGGTCATTAGTTAGGAAATTTAAAACTTTTATTTTTATTCTGGTTATGAAAAATAAATAGGCACTCAGTATGAAAATTACTTTAATTATTTTTTCTAATCTCCACATTTACTAATATCTATAAGATATTTCGGACAGTTAATTTGATAAAAGGAAACATCAGGATTTGAAACACCTTTCATCCAAGTAAATCTCCATTTGCATCCTTCTTGTAAGGGATCCGGAAGTTGATTACATTCTTCAATAGTTTGTACCCCCCCGTATCTTTCACCCCAACCGTCAGTAGGTGAGTTCCACTGCGTTTGACAGCCAAGATTAAACTCACCAACACCTCCACCGGGTATGAGGATATCAAAATGATTTTGGCCAAGTCCACCTCCCGTGTTGGTTACCTGAGCCAGTAAACGTTTTCCTGCTAATTCTCCCTTAAAATCTATAACGAGGCAGATGCAGCAATCGTTGTAGTCTAATCCACCTTCGAAAGATGCCGCCACAAAGGCGTAAGTAAGAGTACTGTTCACGATCTGTGGAGATTGATCAACGCAAGTATAGGCTGTACCGCCTACCGAACACCCTGAATGACCGTTTTCTTCTTTTATGCTAGGAGTGAAACCATCAGCTTGGCAAGTTTGAACTGGAATACCGTTTTTGGTCTTTATTATTGCATCCCAAGCACAGGAGGGAGCGCAACAATCCCAGTATCTAGTAGTGATACCGTCTCCACTCTTACCACCAGGAATTGGTGTGATGTCTTGACCCGAAACGAAGGTCACTGAAACAATGTATTACTTTAATTAGTTTCTTTGGTTTGGTCATGAATATGTATAGATTATCACTTTCATAGACAAATTCTTACTTATAGTTATACTTATACTTAATAAATATTAAAGTACTATACTACATATTGTTAAAAAGCTAAATATCCAACTTAACAAGACGTTTAACAAAATAACATTCGTAAGTAACTTGATTCCTAAGTAAAACTTTATCTAAGTTACATCTAAATCAGTTATGCCCTATATAAGAAGAGATACCTTTAACAACAACCAGGTTAAGTTGACCAGAAATCTTTTCGTTGGACAATCTAAAAGGTATTTTGTTGTTGTTGTTGTTGTGGGATTAATCTAATTGTTTTCGATGTTAGCGCGGAATTTGAGTTGCATATGTTACTTATATTTAGTGTACTACAGTGCTTGAGCCTGGTTTCTACTCATTACAAGCTGAAATTTGCATTATTGCAGCCAAAAGTGCACTAAAAAAAGAATGCATTTTTGGGGGAAAATTTAATTACTTTCTAAAACAAAATCAGAATTGGCCCAAATCGGTACCCAGTAATTTTTAAGGTCGCTGACCTTTTGCATGTTCAAATTGAAGAAGACGAACTAAAACTTATTAAGAGGGGTTTTTTTCCAGATACAATTGAACAAGACGAACCAAAAATCGTTATTAATCATTCATTCACCTCAATGGGGAACTCAAAGATGGTGATCCAATACTGGAAAACTCTCGGGGATGACATTCAGACCCCCTGGTGCCTATTTTTTTTATTACCTGGCATGAAATTCGGGATAGTTTCATAGAGATGACGTTCTTTGGCGTTCCTGAGCTGCAAGTGTTGGAATGGTTAATTTGATCATCATAACCTTGATCAGCGACTTTAAAACCCCTGAGTACCCGACGTGTGCCAATAATGACCCTTATTAAATTTTCCTCTTAAAAAATGCATTTTTTAAAAGCATTTCCGGTTTGTAATGAAAAGAAACCATGTAGGAATTCAATAAATAATTTTGTTTATGGACATTTTCCTAAATCATAAAAGAAATAAAAAGAAATAAATTTGCACCAAATAAATTTTTGCAGAATGAAATTGTTAGTCGATGCCAGGTTTTTTTAAATTGATTTATTAACGATGAATTTTTATTGCAACATTTTTTAATTAGATACCATGATAGTAATTATAAATTGAAAAAAATAATTTGAAAACCTAATATTTTTCTTCATAAATATTTAATTTAAATAAAAATAAACTTACAGACAGCTACAGCAACAAATATAATTTGAAAACACTTCATCTTCTAATAGATTTACCAAATTTGCGTCTTGTTTTATATTTAATTCAAACTTATATATTAATTTTATCTTAAGTGTACTTAACAAAATTACGCCAACTGCATACAAGGCAGCAGGTACAATATCAGTAAACTTTTTAAAAATTGAATATTATTTATTGATAACTTTCAGTAGCGTGATGTCAAATCAATATTAATTACATTGCTTGACCTTGTATTTTTAAACAGAAAATAAATTTTCTATTTTAAGAAAATTTTTAGCAAGGTTAATTACTTAATAATACTATCAAAACCACTAAATTATGAGCTTTAAGTTAATTTTATCATACTGATAATAATTAGAAAATAAAAAGTTTATTATTGTTTTCCTGCAAAGACATAAGTAATTCAGCAATTTTTAACGTATTTAAAGAAGGAATTCCTCAACCGATTCAAAATCTACTGTCAGAAATTAGGTTTTTTAATTTAAAAGGTTAATGTTCGATTATTTTTTAAACAAAAACTGTAAAGTTTTATATATGATGCTTATATACGTCCAGTCCAATGGAATTAGAATTGGACACGACTGAAAGGAATAATACAGGTCTAGATATTAACTTGGGTAAAACCAAACCTAGTTGTCATATGGGATTCTTTATACAAGGTGGTCCAGAATTATGTACATTAATTTTTAGAGTTCACAATACGTCAAAAAATAACAGTAATTCTTTATGTACACATTTTTTAAAATCCAATAATAAGGGAGATACAACCCTTTAAGGGGCGAATTGAAATTCTTATTTTTTCTAATATCTTCCAAACGGCTTTGACTACGGAGTTCATATTTCGGAAGGGATTATAAGACATTAGGATAATTGATTTCATATCACCACCGACCACATCCCATATGAATATAGGGTAGTGTTGGAGGGTAAGTAAGGGTTATTGCGTCACATTTTTTTTAATTTTTAATTATTTAAAAAAAAATGTTTTAAAAATTTTTTCCTTACACTTTTCTACGCAAAAAAGGTGCTCTTGTAATAATTTGATAGATATGACTGTTTTAGATTTATTTAAATTCAAATGTATAAATGTATTTTACTGTAATCGTTACATTTCTGCATATATGCATCAAGTAGGCTTTGGAATTGACACCTTGGACCTTGAACCACCTTGTAGATAGCTCGAACCTAGAAGAAAGAATAGAAAGTGGAGTTCTCAGAGTCCCTACCCTTGAAACTATGCTTGCAATAGCAGGCAATTGTATGGCGGAGGAGTTAGCAAGGGCTGGTAAGGTTCACAACTATTTCGCCACACCCGACCAGGAGCACCTACAGCTGAATGAAGGTTGCTCTTCCGGAAGGAAGTACTTCACCAAACCAACCTTAGTTGTCGGGAGGCGTCCTGGACCTCGTAAAGACAGGTATGGCCAGAGAACCAAAACTTTTTATCCTTTTTCTCAAACTCTATTGGAAATGTGATTGCGACCATCACTGTACACTGACTTGGAGGAAGCCAAGCTGCACGTAACGAAATCCTACAACACAATAACTTCTGTAGAAGCTGCCGAGATGAGAAGGTGGAAGAGACGATGATTCACTAACTCTGTCACTGCTCCACCCTATCCAGAAAAAGATTTTTTGCTCTGGACCAGCTCCAATTTTGAGAGCCATTCCGATCTCCAGTTAGTTGGTATGAAAAGCTTCATGCTATTCAGCATCCACTGGTTTTCACCGTAGTAGTGCATCACAACGATCCCTTGGCCTTCTTGGGTTCTATCCCAGACCACCGTGTTAACCTAACGTAAGCTATAACCAAACTTATTGTGCAAATAAAAAAACTAATACCATAAATTGAAGGGGTTAATGAGTTTATCTACTTGGTATCAATAATAACCAATACGGAAAGCTTTCAGGAATATACAAAAAGCAATATTTCGAAAGAGTGGACAAGGACCCTAAGACACATTCAGTACTCCAGTCATGTCACACGGAGAAACCAGGACAAATTAGAAAGACTTATAGTACAAAGGCAAGATTAAAGGCAAAAGATCAAGAATCCTAACACGATCATGAAGCCTGCATCAGACAAAAATATTCAGGCCGACCTTTGCAAGAAATTTTTTATGAAGCAGAGGGGATCGTCGAAAGTGGAAAACCATAGTTCAACACTCTACGTAATCAAGAGCTATAAGTCACTATTATGAACATACAACAAAAAAGATAAATGTTTTTATTTATTAAGAATAATAAAAAACTTTTCGTTATAACGTAACTACCAAGTTTATTTGAAAAAATTAGGTTTTTAATTACAATGACGGCTGTTTCGCTAATCTTAGCGAACTGCTATTTCATCGAAAAACTACGAAAGTACAAAAATCAAAAAGCAGTGATGTCCATCTTAGAAAATAATTATGTAGTCAATTTTTTTATGTGTAGGAGAAGGAGTGAAACATTTTCCTAGTCGTTTATATATTTTCCTTAGAGGGAAATTTGCAAATTTTAATGTGTATGATTAAATTATTACGTTTTACTTTTCTATAGATAATTCGCCTTAAAACTAAAATTTATTTACCTGAATTTGCATTGTTGTAATCAATTTAAGATCATTTATTTTATTGAGGGTGGAAAAGAGATTGAATACTGTGTCAGAAAGTCACTTATCTGACTTGTTAATAGTGATATTATTAAGCAGTGAAAGGACAGAAAAACCAGATATAGGTTTTAAAAAATTAGGACCAGCTTAATTTGTTGTACTAACCCTTACTGTATGGAAGTCAATCTTACTAAGAATAATAACTAAACGTTTGAACTAAATTTCCACCTTTTATCTAAAAAGTAGATTTTCAAATGAAATGACAGCTGTTTAGCTAGAATTAGCATCTTTAGATTGAATATTAGTTACATTTTGTTTGTTTGTAGCTACCAGGTGTTGATAAAGTATTTAGGCGAGACCAAATATGGAAGTAATAAAACATAACCATATTAAAGCCTGGATGTTATTAGCCCTAAGTATCCTTAATGTATTTTCCTCTAAAATCAGTATAACTAAGTAATGATGTTAAAAAACACCAGGAAAAAACTGTATCATGCTGATATTTACAATTACTTGATATATTTCTGTTACATTTACGTCTTAGCCATGTATATAAAATGAAGACTCAATCAAAGTAAACAATTTAATAGTTGTTGTTAATGAACATTTTATTAGAAAGAAGGAGAAGTATAAAAAACGAAGTAAACAAAAGGATAAATGAAGTATAAGAAGGAAATAGTTAAAAACATGAAAAAGAAAAGAGAGAGAGTCATAAATAAATTTTAAAATAGAAGGATATTGGGAATAAATCCAATGAAAATGTAGGAAGAGCACTTTGAGTACTTACTTTTAGTTACTTTAATCTTACTTTCTGTCAATGTTGTGTCGAAGACTTGTATGATAAATAGATGGGGAAAGTTTGTCATATGGTAATAGCAATCTGTTGAACCAGCACTACTAGTATTTAAGATTAAGATTTATTATGAAAATAACAGACATATAAAACAAACAAAATTTTTAATAAGTATACCTACTTAACATCTATTTAAAAATCTTTTAAGTGAAAGAACAATAACTACAGACTCCTAGTATTTATCCTGCTAAAACTTACTACCTAGTAACATCCACATGCTGTGTATAATAAATTTTTTTGCTAAAATAAGTACTTGATGACAGATTATAACTTAGATATTAACAAGTTGCAAAGTCCTGACCCAAAGAGTCAAATTACATCCTCATTATCTTCAAATACTTCATTCACTACACCTGCTGAGAAAGTGGAAGGGACTCTGCAACCTTCTAATTTATCTTTGGCAAATGACAATTTAAATACATCTATACCTTCATCTAACACTTCTGAGGTATCTAATCCTTCCACTCCGGTACTGCGTAGAAGTAATAGAATTCCTAAACCTATCACAAGACTTAATTTATAAATATTATCACTTATTGTAGTAATCAAATGTAGAATTTATTTTCCTTTGGTAAGGGAGGTTTTGAAACGTTTGATCATTGTATATGTATGTTACATTAATATTAGTATTAAAATAAATAATTAAAATAGTTTCTTGTGCATTACAATTGATTTAGTAAGAAGTTGCCCACTCTCCGCTTAGGGTAAGATATTTGTGATTGTTATTGAATCATCTATAGTATTTGTTGATTACATTTGTAAAAAAAAATTGTTACCATATTGCTATATCTTAATAATATTTTATAAATTATAACCACCTAAATTATACATCTCATTTTATGGAATGTTTAACCATTGATCTATTTCATTGTAGATCATAGAAATTATTTGCTTAATAAACAACCACGGCTTGTCTGAATGATACATACCATTAATAGGTATGGTTCGAAATTCTTAAAGGCAGGTGCAAATCTACTACCAAGCCATTTAGCATTTTAGTTTATACTTGACAGGTAATTTTCTGTATTCCTTACTGAACTTTCCTTTGATAAATATCAGAAAATTTAAAATAAAACAATTGTATTTGCTCATTTTTACCTTTTTGTTGAAAAATTGAATGATTTTATAGTCTAACCTTAATAAAGTAATGTTTAAAACTAATTTAACTTTTTATGAAACACCCTGTATATCCCTCAACTATTCAACTATTTTATTTATCCCCTAAAATTTAATCCAATCAAGAAATCAATGAGTCACGAAACCCTTATTATATTACTAAAAACTTTCCTTTTGGTTATTTAATACCTATTAATAAAGAGTTTAAAAATTACACTGGAATATATTACATTTTATTTGTACAATTAATATTAACGATAATTATTTAAGTGGAATATATTCTCTAAAAAAGAACTAAGTATTTTACCAGACAGATATATTTCCGTTTTTAACAAATAGCACGCCACTGATTATAAGCATTGCCAGAATGAGAACGGAACAAAGAGAATCGATTAGTATTCCTTGCCGTACTCACAGACACTCCCTTGTAATTATTGCAACAAAACAGAGTTTTATGAATGGAATGTTGCGTCTTTTCTGATAATAGGTTTATGGCATCAACCACTGCCTCTTACCTCTTTTAGCTTATTTTTAGTAATTGTTTGGTTCGCTCTCCCCTACCTTCTACTAACGTGTAACAAACGTTTTTTTAAAAGAAGTGTAGGGATATTCATTGACAGGAGATAAAAGGATATTTTCAACATTTAATATATATCTTGTACAAGCCTAAAAATTATTTTTTATATTTTGCACTTATAAAAATCTTCATTATAAAACGCATTTGCGTATCGTAATGTAACTTTTACGCACGCAAATTTTTGTTTTAAATGGTTGGCGATAAGAGTGAAGTAACTAATGACAAGAATATTGACAATGACATTTGTGGCTAATAGCAATTTATTAATTTTATATTGTTCTTTAAGAAAGTATTTGTTAATATGAATATCATCTTTTACTTATATAATATATTATTATTGGTGTATTAGTCATTTTAAAATATTTTAAAACATTAACATTTCATAATTAAAATGTCAAAACTGTCAAATTACCCAGTGCTACCGACATACTTTGTAAAATCAAAATTTTCGTAATTACATAAAAATAATAAATTAATTTAAAAAATGATAAAATGGCAAAATATAAAAAATATTATAAACAACTTATTTCATATGGCTGTTGTGACACTCGATTTTTAAAAAACTCATCGCTTCGCGATTCGTTTTTTAAACTTGAACTCGTGTTATAACATAATTCCATATGAAATGCGTTGTTTAATATACTATTATTTTGAATTAGAAATATACAAAAGAGATATATTTGCAGGTATTTTATATTTAGAAATTTATGTAATAATTTAGTATTAATTTTGAATTCTGCAAGGTGTTTCTATCTTCTTTACTTTAGTTCCTTTTAGATTTAGATTTATTTTGATTTCTTGTAAATGAATAAAAAAAGTTAGTGACCAATCAACCTTGACTATAGGAAAACATTAACTTTGAATCAAACCACTTCTTGGAAGGACTCTCTAGCAGGCACCTGCTATGAGTAATATTATCACTACACATCTGGCGGCCCTACAGATGCTATTATGATTACAAAACAAAGTTTGCAACAATATACAAGGAAAAAATACCAGTACTAAGGAAAGAAAAGGGAGAAAAAAACACTTTTCCACTTAACTTAGTTCCTTGAGAAAGCACTTCCAACAATAAATCTCTTCACTTTCCACCAATCATTATCCCTCTCTCACACTTTCTCTCACTCTCTCTCTCATTTTTTCTCACTGTTTCACTTACTGTCTCACTCTCTCATTTTCTCACTTTTTCACTCTCTCACTCTCACTCTCTCTATCTCTCTCTCACTCTTTCATTCTCTCACTCTCCCACTCACTATTACTCTCTCATTTTCTCACTCTCTCATTCTTTCACTCTCTCAATCTCTCACTCTCTCACTCTTTCAGTCTATCACTCACTCTCTCATTTTCTCACTCTCTCTTTCACTCTCACTCTCTCACTCATCTCTCTATTTTTTTTAATGTTGGACTTGTTTCACACAGTAAGGACTGAAAAATATTTATATTGCTAGGATAGGATTATTATCCATTAGTAAGAAAATCTAAAACATTTATTTTTATTCTGGTTATGAAAAATAAATAGGCACTCAGTATGAAAATTACTTTAATTATTTTTACTAATCTCCACATTTACTAATATCTATAAGATATTTCGGACAGTTAATTTGATAAAAGGAAACATCAGGATTTGGAACACCTTTCATCCAAGTAAATCTCCATTTGCATCCTTCTTGTAAGGGATCAGGAAGTTGATTACATTCTTCTATAGTTTGTACCCCACCGTATCTTTCACCCCAACCATCAGTAGGTGAGTTCCACTGCGTTTGACAACCAAGATTAAAATCACCAACACCTCCACCGGGCATGAGGATATCGAAATGATTTTGGTTAAGTCCACCTCCAGTGTTGGTTACCTGAGCCAGTAAACGTTTTCCTGCTAATTCTCCCTTAAAATCTAGAACAAGGCAGATGCAGCAATCGTTGTAGTCTAATCCACCTGCGAAAGATGCCGCCACAAAGGCGTAAGAAAGGGTACTGTTGACGATCTGTGGAGATTGATCAACGCAAGTATAGGCTGTACCGCCTACCTCACATCCTGAATGCGCGTTTTCTGCTTTTATGCTGGGAGTGAAACCATCAGCTTGGCAAGTTTGAACTGGAATACCGTTTTTGGTCTTTATTATTTCATCCCAAGCACAGGAGGGAGCGCAACAATCCCAGTATCTAGTAGTGATCCCATCTCCACTCTTACCACCAGGAATTGGTGTAATGTCTTGACCCGAAACGAAGGTCACTGAAACAGTGTATTACTTTGATTAGTTTCTTTGGTTTGGTCATGAATATGTATAGATTATTACTTTCATAGACAAATTCTTACTTATAGTTATACTTAATAAAGTTTAAAGTACTATACTACATATTTTTAAAAAGCTAAATATTCAACTTAACAAGGCTTTTAACAAAATAACATTAGTAAGTAACTTGAATTCCAAGTAAAAAATTATCTAGATCACTTATGCCCTAATAAGAGAGCTACCTTTAACAACAACGAGGTTAGGTTGACCAGAAATCTTTTCGTTGGACAATCAAAAAGGTATTTTGTTGTTGTTGTTGTGGGATTGACCTAACTGTTTTCCATGTTAGCGCGGAATTTGAGTTGCATATGTTAGTTAACAGTGCTGAGGGATTTGAGCCTGGTTTATACCTATTACAAGCTAAAATTTACATTACTGCAACCAAATTTTATATTTTAGTAAAATTCTTTTTTATTGTGTTTTTGGGTAAATTAAATTAAATTAATTTGGTAATGGTAACCTACTCTAGAATACCAAATTGTGCTACCTTGTATTATAAGAGAAAATACAAACTGTAATTATTTTGAACAGTGTATTATAGTCTATTTTTATGAAAGAGAGAGTAATAAATTTTAATGTCGCTAAAACTAGTGTAGTCATTTTAAATATTAGTATGCAAGAAAGTCTATTTTATTAGAGAGACTTTACACTTTACACTGCAATTTATATTGCACGCAATTTATTGCCACAATTTTTATTGCCGGTAATAAAAATTGCATCCTACTTTACACATGACAATGAATTTATTTCTTTTAATATTATGCTGACATAAAGTCGGTATTTAGTCTGGTCGAGAAGTCATTTAAATCGGATTTGGGTTACACCGATCCAAAAAATCTGAATTATTTTTTTTCAATAAGTAAATATTAATAAAAGAAATTTAAAAAAATCTAGCACTAACTATCAGAGAACAAATTTCTGCAGTCAAAAAATTTTTTCCGTTATTTTTCACATTTCTATCCATTTGTTAACAAAAAAATTACATCTTCATGGTTACTAACTTTAAATTCGTTACTGTGAGTAAAATAAAAACACAAGAATACAAGAATTTTTTTAACCCTTGGAATTATGTAGAATTATGTCATTTGGTAGTTGCGACGGTGACGCGCCGCCCGTTTTTTATGCCATTTTCAACATTAAATTAGACCTATAAATAATTGAGCTACAATTCCGGGGAGTTGGAAATTTTTTGTTGGAAATTTCCTGCCTTTAAGAATCTGTTCTGTTTTTTCTTCTAGCTGTTATAGTTTATGAGTTATTAGCAAAAATGTAAACCCCCTTTTTTTAAAATCTTAAATTAATAATAACAATAGGAAATTTTTTAAAGCGGATTTTGATATTCAGGAACATTTTTATATTTGTCATTTCGAATCGATTGACACCAAAATCAGATTTTTCGGATCGGTGTAACCCAAATCCGATTTAAATGACTTTTCAACCAGACTAATTGACAAATTTTAAAATTAAAAGAACACTAATATAATAGGTTATGTTATGAAATTGACAAAGAACTAGCAGCATACAACACAAACTAGCAGCTAGATATTCCAATATGTAGAACACATTTCCTAAGGATCATAAAAGAAATAAGAAAACAAAAAAGAAATAAATTTGCACCACATAAATTTTAGCAGAATAAAATTGTTAGTCGATGGCAGGTTTTTTTTAATTATTTATCAACGATGAATTTTTATTGCAACATTTTTTAATTAGATACCATGATAATAATTATAAATTGAAAATTGACTTTGTTAAAAAATCACACGTTTTTAATTTCATGTGGTTACAAATTATGGTAAGACTTTAATTAGCCAAAGATATAATCTACACTAGTAAAGTGCATTTTTTGTATTTATTTTAACTGTATATCTACTAAAAGAAATGGTACATCTATTGGTTCTGAATTCTTTTACCTTATTACTCTATCTTTGATAAAAATAGACTAGAGTTAATTAGAAAATTATTTGAAAACCTAATATTTTTCTTCATAAATATTTAATTTAAATAAAAATAAACTTACAGACAGCTACAGCAACAAATATTATTTGAAAACACTTCATCTTCTAATAGATTTACCAAATTTGTGTTTTTTTTATATTTAATTCAAACTTATATCTTGATTTTATCTTAAGTGTACTTGACAAAATTAATCCAAAAGCATACAAGGCAACAGGTAAAATATCAGTAAACTTTTTAAAAATTGAATATTATTTATCGATAACTTTCAGTAGCGTGATGCCAAGTCAATATTAATTACATTGCTTGACCTTGTATTTTTAATCAGAAAATAATTTTTTTGTTAATTACTAAACAAAACTATCAAAACTACCAAAGTCTGGCTTCGTCCATGATCTATATTTTTAATGAATCACCCTGTATGTTTTTATGATTTTAAAAGCTCCTTAACAATACGATCTCACGAACTATACCATATAGGGTCTATTATGAATCGTACAGGGTGAAATTTTGAAATTATTTATAATTTGGCTCAACATAGTAAATGCATAAAATACTTGACGTAATTGATTTTTTACATTAACAGAAATGCTCAAAATGTTAATTTGTGTATCATCCTCTACATTTAAATTTATGTTTAAAAAGCTTACATTGGAATTTCAACGTTGATGGGTTCCAGCGTTTTTTAAAATCTTTTAAACTGACTCCCCAAATAATTTTATTCCAAGTGGTTTTCACATTTTATAAGATGCTTATATATCTACCTACGTCTTGTCGAATGGAATTAGAATTGGACACCACTGAAATAATGCAGGTCTAGATATTAACTTTGGTAAAACCAAACCTAGATGTCATATGGGACTCTTTGTAGATAGCTGAAACCTAGAAGAAAGAATAGAAAGTGGAATCTTCTCAGAGTCTCTACCCCTCACACTATTATTTCCTTTGCCGGACCACTGCAATGTTCTTCAAGCAAAAATGTTAGCTATAAATGAAACAGCAAAATGGGTACTTTAAACTGGACTTAAGTCTAATGAAATATTTGTTCGAAGTAACAGCTAAGCTGCCGTCAAAACCCTATACTCAGTCTACTAACCTCAAAGGTGGCTATACAATTGCGCAAAACCTTAAATGAGCTGGCGACTAAAATAAGGGCCAATATTATATGAGTACCCGGCCACAGGGCATAGCAGGCAATTGTATTGCGGACGAGTTAGCAAGGACTGGTACGAGGCTCACAGCTATTTCCCCACACTAGACAAGAAGCTGAAAGAAGGTTGCTCTTCCGGAAGGAAGTACTTCACCAAACCAACCTTAGTTGTCGGGAGGCGTCCTGGACCTCGTAAAGACAGGTATGGCCAGAGATTGACTTGCGGCGAACCAAAACTTTTTATCCTTTTCCTCAAACTTTATTAGAAATGTGATTGCGACCATCACTGGACACTGACATGGAGGATGCCAAGCTGACCGTAACGAAATCCTACAACACAATGACTTCTGTAGAAGCTGCCGAGATTAGAAGGTGGAAGAGACGATGATTCACCTACTCTGTCACTGCCCTACCCTACCCAGAAAAAGATTTTTTGCTCTGGACCAGCCTCAATTTTGACAGCCATTCCGATCTCCAGTTAGTTGGTGTCAAGTGCTTCATGCTATTCAGCAGACACTGGTTTTTATGGTAGTAGTGCGGATAGTAACCACCCTACAAGGCATCACAACTACCCATTGGCCTTCGTGGGTTCTATCCCACCGTGCTAAGCTAACGTAGGCTATAACCTGATTGATAGGGACAATATAGTGTAAATAAACAAACTAATAGCAAATATTGAAGGAGTTAGTGAGTTTATCTACTTGGGATCAGTAATAACCAACACGGAAAGCTTTCAGAAATAGATAAAAAGCAATATCATGAAAGAGTGGACAAGGACCCTAAGACACATTCAGTACTTCAGTCATGTCACACGGAGTAACTAGGACAACTTAGAAAGACTTATAGTACAAAGGCAAGATTGAAGGCAAAAGATCAAGAATCCTATCACCATCATGAAGCCTGGAGCAGACAAAAATATTCAGGCCGACGATTGCAAGAAAAATTTTATGAAGCAGAGGGGATCGTCGAAAGTGGAAAACCATAGTCCACCACTCTACGTAATCAAAAGCCATAAGTCATTATTATTTAGATATGAAGATGTAATGAAGAAGATACATTTTATTATTTATCTTTTGTAATTTTTTTTTGAGAGTGACCTTTCGGTTAAGAAAGACCTCTCTAAATTTAGGTCACGAACTGCTATTTCATCGAAAAACTACGAAAGTACAAAAATCATAAAACAGTGATGTTCATCTTTGAAAATAATTATTTAATTTTTTTATGTGTAGGAGAAGGAGTAAAATATTTTCCTATACGTCTGTATTTTTCCCTTAGAGTTTTTGTTGCAGCGAAATCAGATCTGTGATTAGAGAGAAATATGCAAATTTAAATGTGTCTGATTAAATGATCCCAATTTTTTACCTTCCTATAGATAATCCGTAAGTTTGAATTCACCTTAAAACTAAAACTTATTTACCTGTATATGCATACCGCATTGTTATACCTGAGCTTCAGTTGGTATCCAGCCATCAAAACGAGAACATTTTCGCGCTACCTGTTTTCCCAATAATACATTTTAGAAGGTGCGCTGCAACTTCAAGTGAAGTGCGGCGCGTAATACGGTTTTTGTCAGCAAAAAAAGAAATACCGATTGGAACCAGCCTTAACATTTCTTGACGCCTACCACACACAAAAAAAATTTTCAAACCTTGTCAGCGAGGAAGATTATGGCTACTGTTTTTTGGGATAGGCAAGGTATGCTGCTTATTGACTTTCTTGAACGTGGTGCAACAATCCACTCTGATCGGTAGTGCCAAAAATTGCGCAAACTTAGAAGAACAAAGTTACCGTCAAAATGTGTTTTCAGGACAATGTCCGACTTCATACGGCCAATCTAACTGCAGAACTTCTTGACACATTCAAATGGGAGATTTTCTCACATCCACCCTATAGTCTCGACCTAGCACTGCGTGATTTTCACTTGTTCCCGAAGATGAAGAACTGGTTAACGACACAGAGTTTTGATGACAACGACGAGCTCCGGGCGTTTGTAACTGAGTGGCTGGGATCGCAGGCGGCGGATTTCTCTGACGAAGGAATTTCGAAGCTTGTCCACCGCTACGATAAGTGCCTTAATTTGTTTGATGACTATATAGAAAAGTAGTATTTTAGTCTCTCTTTCAGATGTATGTAATAAAAATTTTTTCCTGTACCTAGTTTTTGTTTTATTACAAAACATTCGTCACTTTCTGAATAAGTAGATGGGAAAAGTTTGTAATATGGTCATAACCATCTATTGAACCAGCACTACTAGTATTTAAGAATAAAATTTATTATGAAAATAACAGACATACAAAACAAACAATATTTTTAATAAGTATACTAAACATCTATTTAAAAAACCCTTAAGTGAAAGAACAATAACTACAGACTCTTAGTATTTATCCTGCTAAAACTTACTACCTAGTAACATCCACATGCTGTATATAATTAAATTTTTTGCTTACTTGTTTCTACCTTGTCTCGTACATAAAATAAGTACTTGATGACAGATTATAACTTACAATTAAATTTAATAACGTATCGGTAGGTACTAACAACAAAAACAACAACAACAACATCAAATAATTACAGTAAGTATTGTATAAATATGTATAAGGCAAAATAAATTGAACAGTTTGTATTTAAATAGTACCGAGTTTATTTCGAGACCGTAGCCACTTCGAAATTAATTAGGAACAGCGGAGGAGCCAATTATTTATCATTTATATTCGGGTATTTTGACAACACCGACGTTATTCATTTATGGCCTTATTAGATTGTCAGAATGGAAATATGAATGGCTTTATTTCTTCAATACTGTCCAAGGCAAAAGTAATGAAACTTTTTACAAGCACCAAATGTTTAACAGTTAAAAGTATATTTAAACAAAAATAAAAAATAGTTTGAGTCTGATTGTGTTAACCTTTACTTTTTGGAAGTTCATCTTACTAAGAATAATAAATAACTGAACAGTTAAACTAAAATTCCACTATGTATTCGAAAAATTCGCTTTAAAATTCAATTACATCTGTTTGGCTAATAACTAGCATCGTCAGATTGACATATTGAAATTACATTTTGTTTGTTTGTAACTAGGTACTTGATGTTGATAAGGAGTTAAGGCTAGACCAAGTAAGGAAGTAATAAGAAAATATTAAAGCATAGATGTTATTAGCCCTAAGGGATTATCCTGGATGTATTTCCCTCTAAGATCAGTATAACTGTGCCTTAACTCCTTGTCAACATCAAGTACCTAGTTACAAACAAACAAAATGTAATTTCAATATGTCAATCTGACGATGCTAGTTATTAGCAAAACAGCTGTAATTGAATTTTGATCAAACTTGGGAAATGCCCCAAGATGATATGCCAAAGATATTTAACTTTGTGAGAAAATTCATCACAAAGTTGAGTAATAAATCTGAATGGGATGAAGACATCATACAGAATTTAAACCAGAATGCCATAAAATGGTATACGGACGGTTCCAAGCTAGACGAGGGAACTGGGATAGGAGTTTTTGGACCGAGAGCCAAATACTCAAAAAGCTTTGGAAGAAACTACCGCAGACAAGAGATTGTGATCATGTCGGATAGTCAAGCAGCCATCAAAGCGCTGAGTTCAAATATAATCAGTTCGAAGATGGTTTGGGAATGCCTAGGCAAACTAAATGAACTGGGCCAGAGGAACACTGCCACCCTCCTATGGGTCCCGGGACACATAGGAATAGAGGGGAACGAAACAGCAGATAAGCTGGCAAAAAAAGGAGCTGAAACCCCACATTTGGGACCAGAACCATCTTGTGGGATCAGCAGTAGAGTAATCTTAGGAAAACTAAGGAAAGAAATGACGAAAGAAAAATCCAAGTACTGAAATCAGCTGGAAGGACTGAGACAATCTAAGATACTACTGGGGAACTATGACCAGAAGAGATCTCTTAGCTGCCTCAACCTCAGTAAAAAAAGGCTCCGAATTTTAACGGGAATATTAACCGGGCATTGCCGGTTAAGAAGCCACATGAAGAAACTAGAGTTAGCAGATGAAGCAAAATGCAGATTCTGTGAGGAAGAGGATGAAACCTCAATACACATACTCTCATACTTGCAAAATTCTAGGGCTAGATACCTAGGAGCACATGAAATAGAGGAAGGGGATCTACCTGATTTGAAGCCCGACGATGTCCTAAACTTCCTCAGGAAAATAGGACTCGAAGAGCTGCTATAGGTCTAAGGAAATATCAGAACATGGCAAGTAAGGGGGGACACAATAGATCCTATAGGTCGCAGTGTAATTATCACCCCTAACTCATACATCCACGATAATCCCTTAGGGCTAATAACATCTAGGCTTTAATATTGTTATGTCTTATTACTTCCTTACTTGGTCTAACCTTAACTACTTATCAACATCAAGTACCTAGTTACAAACAAACAAAATGTAATTTCAATATGTCAATCTGACGATGCTTACGAGCGAAACAGATGTAATTGAATTTTAAAGCGAATTTTTCGAATAAATAGTGGAAGTTTAGTTTAACTGTTCAGTTATTTATTGTTCTAAATAGTTTAAGTCTATTTATTTGTTCAGTGTGTTAAAAACAGCTTATTGATAAATAAAAAAATAAAAAAAGCATAGTACATTATTGAATGAACGAGTAGGATACTACACTTTATCCACGACTACTAAATATATTATTTGTTGAAGTTTCATTTTAAAAATACTTTAGGAAAAATAATGGTAAACAATAACGTTGACAGGTTAAATTTGATTGGGTTATGAGCTACTTCGGTTTCTAAAAAGTTTCAGACTAACACATATAAAGGTACTGATGGCCTAGTGCATATGGTCGTAGCTCACAACAGTATTGGGTCCCGGATTCGAATCGCAAGGAGGACCAGAATTTTTCTATTAATTTTTTTAAATGTGCAGAATTGCATTGAAAATGTTTAGTGGTTTCCATGATAATTTTAACATCGATGGTTTGTAGCAAAACAATTTAATATTAAAGCTAAATCAAGGAAGCCTTTTAAACCTCAAAATTGAAATAAAAGTCAATAGATGTTTTTTAGATTTAGAAAAAAAGGTAATGTTTAAAATTATATATAGTATATGGAAAAGCAGAAAACATTTAAAAAAGAAAAATTGTTTAAAAAATTTTAAAAGAAAATTTGTAGAATATACTATAAGCTGTTAACTAAATGACAATTTTCAGTTTCATAATGATACTCATTATAATAGTGGCTTTCATTATGAAACTGAAAAACTGACCAATATACATTAAGATTTTAAAATAACCAAGTAGACAAGCCCAATATCTTCTGTAGAATGTTTGATAGTTTTATGACAGTTTCAATCTTTTGCAGAGAAGGCGAAAAATTAGTCTATTATCTACAAAATCAAAAAGGTATCATAAGATAAATTTTGTTGTCAATTTATTGGTTAGACAGTAGCAATAGAAGTATCACCCTTTTCTGAAAACATATTTCTAGTCTAATTTGAAGAACTCTCAATCAAATTGAAATCTTCATCTTTCTGGACACATTGTATTTAAATAACCCAACTTAAAATTAAACATAAAATAAAAATATTGAGGTTTTTAAGACTGTCTTCAAGACTTCTGGGGATAAGTCCAGCTGATGATACGAGGATCGGTACCACCCAAACTTTTTCTGCATGCCACATCTATCCTACTTCTATAGCAAGATCAGTTGACTTTGCTATCTTTTCATTATACTTGTCCAAAATATCGTTATTGTTTGGAACTGAACATCGACTATACATGCGAGTATAAAGCCACTACTGAAGGAGCAGAGGGGGATTTTGTTGAGAGTAATACAGGGGTACATGACGGCGGGTGCAATAGCAGCTGCTGTGCTTTTAAGGTCATACCCTTTGGACCTGATGGCTAAGGTAAAGAGGCAACGGTGGAAGGATGCCACAAAAGAGGAAGTTCAGGATGGAGGAGAAAATGGTGAAAAGGTAGGAGGAATATAAAGGAGCATTAAAAATAGTGATTAGAAGTTAGAGTGAGTGGATAGACCTAGAGCTTGAGGAGATAAACTACTTCTTGACCCAAGTGCTCACTGGGCATGGGTCAAGAGTGGGGTATCTACCCAAGATTAGGAAGAGAGAGTCTGGAATATGCGAGAAGGGTGAGGTGAAGGATAATGAAAGTCATGTGTTTAGATGTTGGAGGAATAAGGAGGATTAAGAGGAGACCTGGGGTAGCAGTGTATTTGGAGAACATGGTGGAGATAATTTTGCGAGGGGAGAATGGGTGCGGGAAGAACACTGTTGGGTTCTGGATAAGTCCATATTTGTTGACCAGTTTCTGGTGGATAATGTTACACAGTTGATTGTGCCTGCGTAAATAATCGGTGTTGGCTAAGGTTGAACATCCTGCTGTTATGTGTTGTATCGTTTTTGATGTTTGTTTGCACCGTCTACAGTTGTCCGATGTAATAGTTTTTTTTTGTAATTGTTATTGTTTATAACCTGATCCTAAAGCAATCATAAATCCTTCAGTCTCTGGAAATAAGGTACCGTCAGCAAGCCACCTGTTTGATGCAATTTTATCAATTGTTGGTTTAGGTGTTGATGATGTCGACTATATGTATAGCTTTTTGGGCCCATTTTATTTGTTTTTCAGCAGATTATAACAGATTATTTGGATCTAGTATATAACCTTTGCCAGGGGATTTCTATTTTTTAACAAAATTAGTGGAAGGTCTGCCAAATTAATTAGTTGAGTCAGATTAAAGTTGAGTATTATTTTGAATGAGAAATTATTCACACCCCCTATGCAGATGTGATACTGATGTGACACGAAAAAAATATTCAAAGAATTATAATTATAATTTAAAATTTTTTACTATATGTTATAATTATGTTTCAAGCCAAGCGCTTGTACAGCATAATTCTCCACTGTTGAAACAGACTGTACTTATTTTACTTATTACACTTTCGGTACGTGAAGTTTTTATAATAAATTAAGTAAATAACAGTTTATGAAATTTTTTAAATTCTTATAGTTGTAAAAATTGGATTTAATTAGGCATAGCTACGTGACACTAATAAATTACTTAGATGTTTGTCTTCTAATTATTTTTTAGTAGAATAACGACGATGAAATTAACTAAAACGTTTTTTACTCTTTTAAATTTTAATAATAGGCAGAGAATTTTGTTTTATACAATTTTAGTTTGTTTGATAACGGATTTTTAATAACGGAAAACCACAACAATATTTTTTGCCGAATCGTTAGCCATTTTAGAAGCTCTAAAATAAATCCTTCAACTATTTCAATAAAATATCGGTACAGCTTCATACATAAAAAATTACTAATAGTTATAGTAATTCAAATATTTAACTTCAATCTGGTGGCTACTATATGACCTACCTACCTATTTGTGCAACCCAGGTTGAAGAGTTGGGAATCGGTTGCGCGCAAAATACGTACCTGAATATTAGAATTTACAGACGAACTGTTATTTTCAAATTCACGATACTTTTATATTGACCATATTAAATGTGTCAATTTTATTAATTATACATAACCTAACCTAACCTAACGTTAAATAAATAAAATATCCAAACAATTAGTACTCAGAACAAAACTTTAAAAAAGAGTTTATACAATATGAAATAAAACAATAACATAAATTGCACAACATGACATACTTGTACCTATACTATTTTTTATAGTGAATGCTTACTGCTTTTACAAAATCAAAGCCCCGAAAACCCGAAAAGAATAAATATTCTCCATAATTCAATTTTCAAAAATCAATTATCTAGTTATTATAAGTTATTATAATTATCTAGTTATTATAGAATTTATAATTCTGCCTGTCTCACTTGGGGCGCAATCGATGCATACCTTATTCAGGCAAAATTCGAAGAGGCAGATTATCCCCAGTTTTATTGTGGGTTTGGGCGCAGTTGATAATTTTCCGAAGGTTTCATATCCAATTTCTTACAATATCGACTCCAGCGCCCCTTGCCGTGCACTCCGGGTCCTCCTCAACCGATCTCCAGAAACTCTTCCGTTCAAATATTGGGTTCTCTTCCTGCTGACTCTCTAGCTATGGGAGGTTTTCTTATCCGATTATATCGGCCCAATCTTTTTCTTTTCGTCATTCCTTGATTAGTCGTGAAATATTGGCTCTTCGGTCTGACATGCTTCCACTGTCCATCGCTCGGATCGTAATCCAGCAGATGATCTTCAAGTTTTACAAACCATGTCTCCGTCTTATCATTCATAAGATTCAGATTTCTTTCCATGTCTAGGTCTCAGGACCCGTATTCTTGACTTTATTTTGCTTGGTTACTCTGTCATTGTGGTAACAAAGAGAAAAGATATCTTGACTTTCTTAGTCAAGAATACAGGCCCAGGTGCTTTGATTGCCTGGCGGACACATATGTTTTACTAAACTTGTACCATGGTGGTTTTGTAGGTTCCTCCATACCAGGAATGAGCCACTTTGTGCGCAGCTGAAGTTCGCTCTTGCGTCTAACCAAGAGTTGTAGTTAATACCTTATAGTTTTTGCTTTTGACACCACAATGTTAGCCCCTTTTTAAAGGATAACTCCCAAATACTACTCCATGTCGCTAAATCTCACTTCTAGTGCTGACTGGGTCCTTTTCTGGGACAGTAGTCCTCTTAGTGGTGGTGGTGCTTCTTTTTTGGGTTGATATGGTCTTTGAGGTGGTCTAGGGTTAAGCATCTGCCAGAATAAAAGAATCTCCTTATATATTTTCAACCCAGGCACCAGATTATGACTCGAAATCCTGGTGGACGTCTAAGAAGACTGCTGCACTTTAATATCAATGTTAATAGTTATATTTTTCTGTGCAGCCATAGTAGACTTATTAGACTTATTATTACTTTAAAGATTATAAAAAAGGTTTTTTTTAGTGGAAGTGATTCTTAGGCAATACTTCTCAGGAAATAGGTCTTAGCAAAACAAATCTCTTTTTCCTTACCCCTGTTCCACATAGGCGGTTTTCGTTAATTATTTTATAAAGGAATCTCCCATAATAATCAATTTTTAATACTGAATACATGATAAATAACTTCAGAAACCGTGCTAGAATGGCACCGACCCCTACCTAGGCAACTTAGGAACAATATGAATCAACTAGTTTCAAAACCCGACAAATCCACTGAGGTCAAATGTTGGGAAATTGAAGAAAACTGTTTCATGTCATTACTATTGACTAACTGTGTAAATATTTTGCAAGCTATTAGAGGCCAAATTGTTTTATTGAAAAATGTATTTATTTTTTCCAAAAACACATAACTGTAGTCGAAATTTTAATAAATAAAATGGATTTGTCGGGTTTTGATATTAAACTTTGGATTTGTCGGGTTTTGCAAATAACGCTCATGGATTTGACGGGTTTTGATACCGAAACATTTAAAAACAAATAATTTTTTGAAATAGTTATTTTATCAAAAGAGCCTTAATACAATACAATATTTTTTGAAAACTAAACTATCAAGTCCGGGATCTCGTCAACTGATTCACACAAATTAGTACTGCTGCATTCGGGTTCCTCTGAAATTCCATCATCTGGGACATCGTAGTATTTTTTCAATAACGTCTTTGTAGTATTTAAGGTTTTCTATTTCTTTCCAATTTTCACCCCAATGTTTTTCCAGTAAAACCTTAACGTCTTTTAGCTTTTCCTTATTAGGTCGTACGCCGCTCAGAACTACAGATTGTAAGATACTCCCAACCGATTTACCTTTTTTAAAAACTGACTTGTATTCCCCAAGATCAGATTTATAGGATTGTTCTCCTCGAATTGTTACTGTCCTATTTGGTCCTCGTCTCAGTAAAAACCTTTTACTCATGTTAAACCGGAAGTGCCACTGTGCAGGAGGTTTGATGGTAGTTTGAGAGTCCTTTTTCCAGTCGTGAACAGTCACATCACGGCCCAGAACAAAAACAGTCCCATGGTCATTGAATATTTCGAGAAACTCTTCTGGAGAAACGATGGTGTCTTTCCTTTTTATAACTTTCTCGATTCGTGCAAAGACTCTATCTGGGGAATGAAGGAATGTCCAGACACGGGAAATATAAGTTCCAAGTTCTTAACATAGGGGGTGCATGTACACTTAGCCATTTGATGCACATTGTTATCATTATGGTGTTTTTGTTTTGCCCCCACAGCCATCGGCAACAAGCCGAACAGTATCGATGTTTTCGAAGTTAGTGGTACTCAATTTGTGAAAAACGGCACTAGCAATTTCATTGGCTCCTTTTGAATGCTGGTCCTCAGTCCATGAATATAAACTCACATTTTCCTTGGACAATGGAGAATGTGATGTACCTGTAACGGCGGCAAAATTATACGTATACAACTGCCGACTGTAATAAACAGATTGATCAGGAATCTTCGGCATTGCTTGATTTTTTGACAGTCAAACGAAATTATTTTGAGACCTTGCCTTTCTTCTCTGAGTGAATCAAAAATGCTTTTGCTCGTAATTTGTGTACGCGCTTCTCAATCATAAGTTTTCTTTTAAGTTGCTCATCTTTTTCCACTTTGATTTTTTCTGTTAACTGAAGGCATGTAGAGCAAACATCAGTTCTTGGGGAACCGAAACCAATATTGTAGCAGGTATTGAAAATATGCCGGAAATAACTTTTTTTCACCATAACGTACGTAGATCCCATTTCAACTTCCCGGTAGTATTGTCGCCACATTTTTGATATATTTAAATCCGAAGATAAATATGTTCTGCTGCTCCTATTTCTGCAGTAATGAGATTCAACAGTTTTAAATTGCTCAATAAATTTCATTACAGAAGATTTTTTTCAGAAAATTTTTGAGTCTTGCGATCACCTCCCCTGTTTTCGCGTGCCATGTGTTGTCCTTCATGAAATCGTTTTAGTACGCCAAGTACTCGATCCTTTTACTTTCAAAACATCAAGAAAGGCTTTCTGGCATACAGGGATTTTTTTGGCTGAATCTAAAAGACCGATATAGTATTTTACGGAGTAGGTTTTCCTATAATTCCTATTTCCTGTACGCCCTTGGCGTTTTATATTTTTTGTCGCGCAAAATTTTATTATAAAGTTATCCTGGCCTATCTTATCTTTATGCGAATATAAAATTTGATGAAATTGTTTTATATCACGCATCAACAGTGTACTGCACCGATAAGATTTTGTAGAGTGTTGACAAGTTGGATATGACGGCAAGCTTTTGGCTTTGTATCTAAGGAGAGAAAAAAAATTCTGTACATTTTTGTTTCGTTTAAAAATAGAATTGAGATTGTTTACCTTTCCTCCTTTTTGTACTGCTCGCTTCCATGTTCTTGGTTGGGAAACTCTTTTGCGAGCTCTGTCTGGAGTCACTGGTTTAGGAACCTCTCCAATATACTCTGCCATTGTTTGAGTATTAAATATATAATGTAAAATAATTAGCTTTTAAATTTAAATTATAAAACAAACTGGACAACACTACTACTTTGTATACTCTGACTGTTAGAACATAAACAAATGGCGCAGACAAAACAAATTCATACGTATTGCAGTCGCGTGACTTTAGAAGATTGCTGTGATTGGCTGGTGTGGATTTGTTGGCATTTGATTTTAACGTCTCTCGGATTTGTCGGATTTTGAAACCAACTCCATATTTTAAATGCAAATGTAGCTTGGATTTGCGGTGATTTGAAGTGTGAATATTATATTAGATGGTAGAGAACTGGAAGACGAATCCAATGACGTATTAAACTCATTTTTCTCCAAAAATGGATTTGTCGGGTTTTGAAACTAGATGATTCATATTCACATTTAGCTGAACAAGGCGCCTGCCAACCGAATTAAATCACATTGCCACCTATTTTTTATAGAGAAATGGGACGACAGAGAAAGCTGTAGACTTTCAAAGGAGTTTCTTAGCTACCCAAATATGTACACAGCCAAAAAATGCCTAGAAATTACCAGTAAACATCTTAGACTAGTGGTGGGGAGACTAACTGGTCACAAGTAATGGATATTTTTAGTAAATTTACTTGGATTTGTATAGCAATGCAGATTCTGGAAAAGGGCCGATACGGAAATATTAGTAGTAACCATGATTCCATTGTGAATATGGAAACCAATAAATTATGCAGAATATTTTACTGAAGTGTAATTAAAATGTTTTAAATATTTCCCTTTATTTAAAAATACATAAGTAGTTCTACAACAGCTGACAACTAGAAAACATCAATCATATAATAAAATATTCAGTCGTATTGGAGATGTGTAAAAAAATATGAATTTGGTTGTCAAGTCAAGAATGTTTATTTTTGGGAACATCAAATTATTATTGATTATTTACCACACTGTACTTTAGGCCAAACAGAAAATTCGTTTAACTGTCAATTTTTAAATAATAATTTAAAAAACGAATTAGCCTGAAATCTTTTTAAAACCTGATTGCTGCACATTTAGGGAAACTGACCATAAAAACTAATAGCTATAAAAATAATTGGGCAAGTTATGTAATAAAATATAATAATTGTTAAGAATAATAAATAACTAATAAAGAAGTTGAATTCAAACGAATACTTAGTTGTTATTCTTAGTAAGATAAACTTCCAAGGAGTAAGGGTTAGTACAATAAATTTAATAATAATTGTTAATAATTTTATTTTATTTTCGTATTATTTATAAATAACAGCAATTTAAATTTTACTTATTCACTTCGGTAAATACTGATCAAGAATATAGCAAAAAAATATTTAGAAAAGATCCAATAAAACTGTTGATTAAAAGTTTACCTACTTTAAAAATTTATCTTTTCAATTTTAAGATTAATTATTCTGTATATAGGTGATATAAGATGCGTTAAATGATGGACATATCAATAACGATATAAATCATTCCGTTATTTTTGGATGAACCAAAAACAAATTTAAAATAATTAAACATTGTAATATTTCTAATACATGGTGAAAAAACTGAAAATGTTTTTTTGCACATTTTATAAGAAATTCGTGCCTATAAGCAAAAATTCATTCTAGTTATTTGAGTTAAATATTATTATTAAAATTGTATTTGCACAAATCCATTAATAATTCCTGGTACTATAAAAAACCATCCCTCTATACTAAAACCGATAATGATTGAGAGTAAAGCGCGTTGTCATATCTAAATTTTACGTTACCAGTTTATAGCAGAATCAAAATATAGTAACCAGTAGAGTTGTAGGTTGTGGCAAGTTATAGATAATACACAATACTAGTACCTACGATTAAAAGGTATTATTTATGACAAAAATCAGTAATGAGCTTGTAATGAGTAATACTTATGGCGCGTTTACATTGTTACTTGTACCAGTAACTTGCAAGACAGCTACTTACCCAATGTAAACTTCGTGGGCAAGTACTCGCACCAGCACTTGTACCAGCAGGCTGGCCAGGATAGTAAATAGCTTCCTAGGCTATTTACTTACCTACTAACCTTCCCCCACTTTATTAAAATTTTACTGTCCGCGTTACTAGTCTCTGAATTCATGGGCGTAGCGAGGTACGGGCAGAGGGGGGCAGTTGCCCCCCCTAGAAGAGTGATCGCTAGCTGGTAAACTGTAATATGCTCACGAAATCCATAGCTCGCACCGCTTCCTATAAGACCTAAGAGTCTAACGTGCTATTAGCAAGGATGCTAATACTATAGCCTCAGAAATTGATAAGTTTTTAGAGAACGCATCAGGACTCGACCCTGATAGGTGCATTGGTCAAGGTTATGATGGGTTCTCTACTATGGCTGAAAGTATTGGCGGGGTTCAAAAAAAAACTGAAAGAAATATAAAAAAGGCTTATATTTTCATTGTGCAAGCCGCAGGCTCAATTTAGTAATAAATGATTTGAATCAAGTACCAAAAATACGAAACACAATTGGCACGATAAAAGATATAATTAATTTTTTCCGAGAATCTGCCTTAAGAAGGAAATACGTTCCTAATATTCCGGCTTTATGAGAAACACGCTGGTCGCAAAAATATAAAAGTATTGCCATTTTTAACAAACATTTTGAGGAAATTATTAATGGACTTGCAAAGATATCCACAGAAGGGAATGCTGCTGCAAGAAAAAGTGCTTATTCATTATATGCGTTGCATTGATAGCCAAATATTCAGGTATAGTAGAACCTGTTGCCAACGCATTACAATCGAAGACTATCGATATGTAGGTACACATGCGTGAATATATCAAGAGAATTGTTTCTGTTATCAAAGATCTTCGAGGCAAGGCAGTCAGAGAAAGTCAGAATATTTTAGATATTTCACATAAAACTGTAACTGCCATTGGAACTGATTTGGAAATCCCGCGCATTACATGTCGCCAACAACATCGGTCAAATCACCCAGCTTACAGTGTATGCGATTTTTGGAAGCGATCAGTTGTCATTCCTTATTTAGATTCCCTCGAACAGCGTTTTTCAACTGAACATTTACCAGCTTTTAGTTTAATGTCAATACATCCATGTTCGATGTTAAAAAAGTCGCAAGATTTCTGCCAGTACTATGATCTTCCTCTTTTTGAGCATGAAGCATAAGTATGGTACACACTATGGAAGGATAAAGGTACGAAAAAGGAAGATCTAGAAAAATTAGACTTTATTGATGTGCTAAAGGAAGCGGACACTTTCTTCCCGACAACCAGAAAAGCCATACTTATTTCATTGGCACAACCCTGTACGACAAGCAATATAGAAAGGTCCTTTTCTACCCTGCGACGTGTTAAAACGTGGCTGAGATCTACGATGACAGAAAACTGGGTAAGCAGACTATGCATGTTAAGCGTACACCGGAAAATTGTCAAAGAAAAAAAAGAAGAAATAGTAAGATCAGTTTTAGAAAGATTTTGTGAACAACCGCGCAGATTACTGGTCAAGTAATAAAGCTATTTTTCTGGTTATTATATTTTGTTTTTAATTTTTTCCTCAACTTCACTACTAATATGAGATACTCATATGTTATAAACCACGATTAAAACAATGTAGTCTAGGATTTATTTCATCTGCCCCCCCTATATAGAATCCTGGCTACGCCCTTGTCTGAACTTGCCGAATGTAAACAGTTTTATGCCAGTGAGTAGTGAGCACGTGTTGATTACAAATTTGCAGATATTCATTTCTATTCAAAATGAGGTGGTCCGAAGGGGACTACTGAATAGTTCTGTAACTATTTCCTCTTGCTAGAAAATTAAGCGTTGATTCTAGCTTTATTCGAGCTGGTATTGCATTTCTTAATTGAGTATCAGAACACTGAATTGCAGGTGATACCAAATTTAACAGAGTTCCAAATTGTTCAGAAGTTAAACGAAGACACAGTCTATATTCCTCAGGATCCTCTATTGATAGTTCTTTTAAAAGCAAGGCAGATGCACCTCTGGCTTTCCTTCTACTAATCCATTTTCTACACCACAACCTTTTTGTAGTAAATTGCTCTTCCTCCAATAGATTTTTGATTTCTTCCATTAAACAAAGGGGTGAAACATTTATTATACCGTTTTTAAGAGCAACCAGTTTTGATCGCGAAATACAACCACGACAAGTCATCTCCTCCACTGCAGCACTGCTACTAGTGAATACTAGTACAGAAAAACAGTTTTGTGTGTAAACGCCTACTAACATCGGACATGGGCAAGCTACTTACTGGTACCAGTTAGTGGTACAAGTAACTATACCAATGTAAACGCGCCATTATACATTTCCTGATTACTGATCAGTTAAAATTCATTATTTTCTCTATGTAATGTAATGTTATGTAATGTAATGTGATATAGGGGTTGTTAACTGCTACCTGTGAGATCTGTGACCCCTTACTTGCTTAGACGGTGGGTTTTCCCGTATTTAAAGTACCTCCTATAATCCTATCTTCTTTATGAAGGTTAGCATGTCGATCGGCATCAATTTAAGTAAGTCATCCTCTTTTATTTCGTGTGCTCCAAGTTGTGCTCTTGTATTTCTTAGGGCAGAACATGCTGTAAGTATGTGTATTGAGTTTTCCTCCTCCATTTCACAATACCTGCATTCTGGCTTTTCCTCAATTCCCAGTCTATGTAGGTGTCCTCTTAGTTTACAGTGTGCCATTAAGATACCAGTAAGATTCTTAGTTTATTTTTGCTCAGTTCAAGACATTGTATGGACTTTTTGGGTTTGTAACTACCTAGCAAGGCTTTTGCCTGCCTTATCCCTGGTAGGTTCTCCCAATGTTCGATCTTTTCCATATTCTCAATGCCACTGAGTTCATTGAGGATGGAACTGTAGGCTATGCCACAGAATGGTTCAGGTCCCATTAGTGACATACTTGCTGCCCTTCTGGCAAGCGTATCTGCCATTTCATATCCTTCTATTCCCGAGTGTCCAAGGAGCCATAGAAGTGTAACTGTGTTATGCGTGTTCAGTTCGTTTAGTCTTTCTAGACACTCCAAGACTAATTTATATGTTATAACGCTGGAGTTGAGTACTTTAATTTCTGCTTGACTGTCAGACATAATAGTTATGTTCTGTTTGCAGTATTTCTTTTCAATGTTGAATTGAGCACATTGTCCAATGGCGTATATTTCTGCTTGGAAAATGGTAGGATGTGAGCCTAAACTCTAGAGGTGTTTGGTTCTAGGTCCGTAAATCCCTATCCCTGTGCCCTTTCAGTTTTGGACCCATCAGTATACCATAAGATTGTGTTCTTACCTATCTGTGATATTACTGTGGGATCCCATTGACTTTTTTGCTTAACTTTACCTTGAAATTTCTTGTGAAGTAAAGTTTTTTTTTACATTTTGTCCTGGGATAGTTCCCAGTTTGGATTGTGTTGAAGTGATTTAGGCATATGCCTTACATTTTCTTCAATGACCATCCTTTGGAATGTCCTTCTTCTTACATTTCCTACATGAAGATGTAGAGGTGTAAGGTTTAGTATTACTTCCAGTGCCGTCGTTGGGCATGTTCTCATTGCTCCTGTGATACACACACATGCTAATCTTTAAAGTTTTGAAATGTTTTCTCTCGTTGTCCTCAGATTAGCTCTGTCTCTCCAGACAGCGGCTCCATAGGTGACTATTGGCCGTGCTATGGCAGTATAGATCCAATGCAGTATTTTTTATGTAATGTATTATGTACCTATGCATACACTTGGCAGGATATACCGAGGTTTGTCAGACCGCGCAAGAGGCCATCTACTGTAAGGCTCCATAAAAGGGGTGATAGTACTCCCCGTTGGGGGCAGCCTTTTTTTGTAGAGATGGTGTATAGTGTTAGGTATTTACGTTGATTGATCTATATATTCATTCAACGGTATTTATTACAACTAGTGGCAACGCTGCACGCAACGATATTTCTGTCTTTGTCACTTTACCGTAACTTTCATCACGTCGCCACATCACCTAAAAGAAGCTATTCGAACTGTTCCTACAGAAGACTGGAAGAAATGCACGCAGCATGTTTTAAAAGAAGAGCAAAAAATGTGGGACGTAGACAACCGTATTGAACATCAACATCAAATTATTTTTGTTTATTTACCACACTGTACTTTAGGCCAAACAGAAAATTCGTTTTACTATCAATTTTTAAAATCTAGCAATTTAATTTTTACTTATTTACTTCGATAAATACTGATCAAGAATATACTAAAAAAATATTTATTTTTATTTTTGTTGATTGAAAGTTTACTTTAAAAATTTATCTCTTCAATTTAAAGGTTAATTATTCTGTTTATAGGTGATGTAAGATGCATTGAATGATAGACATATCAATAACGATATAAATCATTCGGTTATTTTTGGATGAACCACAAATAAATTTAAAATCAATTTTAATACTTCTAATACAAGGTGAACCATCTGAAAAGGTTTTTTATCTACGATCATAGCATAATACAAACTTTATTGATGTGAAAACCCCATTGTAGATTTTCATTTTACCCATCGATAACCAAAAGGAGAGCTTTGATTGGTTCTCAGCTGTGGGTACAATTGACAGGAACTTTTATCCACTGGAATGAGAACAGGATATATTGGGATTTTTATATTTTCCCCATTATTACGTTGGCAACAGCTTTCAGTTGCTACGGTGACATAACCAATAATTCAAACAAACAAAATCAAACAATTGACAGCAAAAACGTACCAAGTGAAATTCGTGGGTTTTAAGGTAGTTTTTTAGGACTGTGACTGAAGAAAATGTCGACAGAAGAGAACGTGATGTCCTGTACGCCACCTGTCATTCGCAATATTGCAACGACTGCAATAGAAAATCTTCTACCACAAAAATCACAGCACAAGTACGAATGTGTTTATGAAAAGTTTTTAAAGTGAACAGCAGAACAAAATACAAAACCGTTTTCAGAAAATATTGTATTGAGTTATTTTGTGATGCTGGCAGAAAAATATTCATCTTCTTCTCTTTGGAGTTATTCGATGCTTAAGAGTACTTTAATTATCCATCACGATATAAATATTGGGAATTACAAAAAAATTCAAGCATTTTGAAACAAAAATCCGACGCATATACACCTAAAAAAGCCAAAACTTTAACCTCCGAACAAATAAAGAAGTTTATCGAGAAAGCACCCAATGAAAAATATCTTGTAACGAAGGTAAGAAACACAAATTGTCAAAACAGTTAATAAATATCTAAATTTCTTTAATGTCGCTGTAGTAATGGGTATAATGGGTGCCCGCCGATCCCAAGAATTGCAAGCAATGAAAGTAGAGCACATTGAAGATTTGAATCAAGCTTTGCTTGTCAAAGTTCCTGAAGCTAAAACCAAAATTTGTCATAGTGTGAGTTTACCTTCGGTCTCTGAAGAAGATAACTTGGTTATCGAAACGCGGGTCAGGTATATAAAAATGTGTGTTGGTGTAGTGGTAGTGTAAACGGTTTTCGGTATAAAACAATAAACTTCAAATAGGTAATACAATTTTAAAATAAATTAACAGATCATGATACAAGCACATCTGTAAGTATTGTTAAACATATAACTACAGAAGTACCATCTCTACTACAACAAAGAATAACAATTATTCTGATATCAATTTTGATACACATCATCCTTTTAGTTTTAATAATTGTTCGAACTTTACTATTAATATTTATAATAAAAATGACAATGTAAATTAAGTTTAATAGTTTCATGTTTAAAAATAAACTATAACGAACTAATATATTTTTTTTATATGGTTACTTGATCATAGATAAAGTATAGTATTATACTCGCCAGTAAAGGTTTCTATCCACTCAAATGATTTTTTTTCGTGGTTAAAAACCTTTTTTACTTGCTCTTGTACTAATACACTATTTCCACATTTTATAAAAAATTCGTGCGTATAAGCAAAAATCCATTGTAGTTATTTGAGTTAAATGTTATTAAAAATTGTATTTGCACAAATCCATTAATAATTCCTGTACTATAAAGACCCATCCCTCTAGTTAAAATTACGTTTAAATTATAACATGGTAGCCCCGAGAGGTGCGAGTATCTATTGCATACCCCCACGTAAAAGACCGCCCATTGTCTACCGTCTATTTCCACACCCATATCTTCTTTAGTTACTTGAAATACACAAAGAATTTTACTTGCCATCATAAAATATTTGAGACAATAATAATGAAGAACGGACAAGATGTGAGCGGTGGTAGATATAATAAAATATATTCATGCACAAACAAACTAATTTTGTATTAAAAAAAATCAAACTCTGTAACATATTAATGATTAAGTAATTAACACGAACAGGCATATTTTGAACTTGAACTTTGACTAGTTAGTCTTGTTGGTTTTTACCTTGATAAGCAAAAATAAAGTCTAGCTAAAGTTTGAATTACGTAACACGGGAAAATTGGACCAATGCCATAAAACATATGAAGAAGGAAGAAGAACGATTGTGGAGTGTTGATATCAATATTGAAGAACTGTTTGAACCCATTGTAATCGTGGGATTAATACGACGAAATGGAAGCCGACAATTAAAGGAGTAAGTGCTTTTTGCATTAATTTATATTTAATTCTTATTTTTTAATATGTATTTTTATTTTATTTAAAAAAACTTCGGTTCTACGGTCATGGGATCTATTCAGCTACCTGTTGTGACAATATTATCTAGGGTTTCTATTGTGTTTAGTTAATCCCTAACAGGGTGGACTCTTTGAAAAATAACAACTATCACTATTAAGATTAATAAAAAACTCTTCGTTTTAACAAAATTTCCACAATTTATTTAAAAAATTGCTTTTTTAACCTCAATGACAGCCGTTTTGTTAAAACGAAGAGTTTTTTATTATTCTTAATAGGATGGACTTCCAAAAAGTAAGGGTTAGTACAATCAATTTAACTAACTTTGTTTCAATAGACATGTATATTACTTTTAGTTATTTTTCACGAACCACCCCTGCTTGGGCTTTTAAGGATTTGCATTTATAATGAATTCACTTTGCTTCCAACTGCAAACAAATATAGTATAGCGATAAATAAGATTTTTCATAAATAAATAATTTTATGTAAGATAACCTAATTTTTATGCGTAAGTATTTTGGATAACAATTCAAATGTCTAACTTGATATCTCTGTTGTAACTAATATCTAAATTTAGATGTACTTATTAAACGTTTTACAACTCAATAACCGATATCTATTTACCTAATCCTTTTAAAATAACACATCTATTAATTATATTATCACAAGACTTTTTATTTCGTAAAAATATAATAAATAAAATAAATTCTTTCTTTAAAAGCAACAACAGTATCACATACACACACTGTTGGATCTCACACTATTCACACATTGAACCGTTTTGTTGTTTAAACCCCAAGAGAATTTGTCAAAAAATGAGGTATACATTCGCATAGTGTTAATTACTGAAACTTATTTCCTGGGACGCATCCCAACTCGTGCCCACTAATCCCTTAAAAGGTACTATCGGCTTCAGAATAGCATATACATTTTCAAACTCAAATCGCTTACATTGAATAGACAGCCTTTTTATTTTGTGTAACCAATCACGGTTTAAATAATAATAAATTTGAAATCAGTTAAACAGTTGTCCACGCCCACATCTTCCCTTAGTTTGGAACCCTCGATAATAAATGTTTGTTTGGGATTAAAATCCCTTTTTTTTATTATATCAGTACAAAAATGCGAAAAAAACCTATTTATTCGAGACATGACCGACCATTGTAAATACACTTAATCTTCCAAAACCATTTAATGAAGGCGTTTTAAAAATTGCCATTCCTTTGTTGTCTAAGAAGGGCGTTTTTATAAGTTCGGTAGGTAAACGAAATTCACATTTAACATGTATATTATGCTATTCTAAAGCCGACTGTACAAGAGTAAAGGTCTCATTTATCTGTATACCTAACTCGTGCCCGATTGAAAAATTTACCTGTTCAGATTACCATCCCATCTTGTCAAATACTATAGATAATTTTAAAAATAAAAAGATATAAACATTTATATTCGTTAAAACAGTATCTTGGTATAATAGTATTAATAATATGTAGGTAGTTCTAAGTTTTTTATGTGCAATATATTTAATTAATAAGTTTTATAGCAGTTTTATTTCAAACAAATGACAACTGTATATGTTGGTCTTGTTGGTATTTAATTATAATAAATAAGAATAAAAAACCGCAGTTCCGATGCACCCGGACACGAGTTGGTGTATTAATTTTCTACCTGGTTTTTGAACGGGCACGAGTTGGTCAGTAATTTTCGGGGCCAGATAATAACGGGCACGAGTTGGGAATCGTCCCTTTCCTGAATAGCTCAGAATAAGTTCAACGCTTGAAGAAAGTTTTCAAAGACATGGTTTGATTTTTTTTATTTATAATACAATCAACAATCAGAAAATACGGGTCCGGCGTAGAATAGGGAGACACGAATTTCGCAAAAAAAATATTAACACTAATAAGGGACTGCTTTATTTAGTAAATTTTCGTATCCAGTATTTTCCGAGAAAAATGGAATCAAAAACTCAAATTTTGTAGGTTAAATACACAAAACATTCACTGTTCAAGGTACGTTATGTCATGTAGATACCAGCGTTGCCACATCTCTAAATAAAACCTAAATATTAGGAAAATATTTTTTTACATTATAAATATATAAAAAATATCGATAATAAAATATGAAATTTAGAGAATATTACGAACCAAAACTAATCGGTCTTTTTGCATATTTTGAAAGAAAACAAAGACAAACAAGCACGCAAAATTAAGTGACGGGTGGCGATACTATCTTAATCCAACCTAACCTAACCTAAAATAACGTAACTCAACCTAACCTAACCAAACCAAAGCAAACCTAACCTAACCAAACTAAACTTTACCTTACATAACCTAACCTAATCAAACCTTACCTAACTTAACCTAACCTAATCTAACCTAACCTAACCTAACCTAACCTAACCTAACCTAACCTAACCTAACCTAACCTAACCTAACCTAACCTAACCTAACCTAACCTAACCTAACCTAACCTAACCTAACCTAACCTAACCTTACCTAACTTAACCTAACCTAATCTAACCTAACCTAACCTAACCTAACCTAACCTAACCTAACCTAACCTAACCTAACCTAACCTAACCTAACCTAACCTAACCTAACCTAACCTAAACTAACCTAACCTTACCTAACTTAACCTAACCTAATCTAACCTAACCTAACCTAACCTAACCTAACCTAACCTAACCTAACCTAACCTAAACTAACCTAAACTAACCTAAACTAACCTAACCTAACCTAACTTAACCTAACCCAACCAAACCTAATCTAACCAGGCCTAACCTAACCCCAAGGTAAACTATCCTCGAAATGAAGTGTAGAGACAGATTCACATAGAAGAAAATATCAAAAACAGAACCTGACGATGCTAGTTTTTAACGAAACAGCTGTCATTACATTTAAAAACGTATTTTGCCAATAAATAGTGGAAGATTAGTTCAACCGTTTAGTTGTTTACTGTTCTTAGTAAGATAGACTTCCACAAAGTAAAGGTTACTACATTCAATTTTATTAAATTTTTTTTCTTTAACCAAGTTACCATTCCGGCGTCATTTTTGTTATGTATATTCACTACATCTAAAATATTCTTAATTTCCATTTTAAATTCAAAAATAAATAAAAACAAGTAATTAATAGTCTAACCAACAATTGTGAAAAAAATATGGCAATGTTGGAATGTCAACGTCGAAACAGTATATTGTCATAAAAATCGTGGTAAATTTTTAGTTCCATGGGAAGAAATAATTCTAAAAGTGAGGTTAATCAATGGTTTATTAAAATTTATTGCAATATAAATTAAATTGGCTTATAAAACTCAATTTTTTGCATATAATTTGAGTTAAAATATTATAAAAAGTAAGTTACTTTAATTTTCAAGTTATTAAATTTCGAAATTCGTGTCTCCCTATTGTTCACCGGAACCGAAAATACATTTCTATAAGCTAATATTATGGTTGGGATTATGGCATGATGAGGATTTGTCCATTGACAAATCTCAGGTACTTCATATCAAATCTATTGGCCAGTTTCTTTTGAGTCGGCTGGTGTCCTATCTTTTCAGTTGGATTTTCTTGGTTTTCGATTTTAGCGTGGTGAGAATTGCTTCTTTGATGGATGACATTTTTCACAAGTTTTATTTTGAGGTCGTTATGAATTGTTTCATTGGAGACAAACCATGGGGCATCTAATATTGTTCTTAAGAATTTAGATTGGCATCTTTAGATTACGGTTGTATTGGATTTGCTCGCACAACCCCAAAGATTGGTATGATTATTGTCTTATAGAGTATTTTGTTTTGCATCGCTAGTTTGGATCTTCTACCTATTAACCAGTTTAATTGTCTAGTTGTTAAGTCTCTTTGTTTTCTTTTCTTTTTGTTTCCATGTTAATTTACTATCCAAGGTCATTCCTAGGTATTTTTTTCTTCTTTTTTTTGGGTATTTGAGCATTATTGATGTGTACTTCAGGTATTGGAATTTTGCATAGTGTGAAGGTAATGTGGCTGAATTTATTTTAATTTACCTTCATTCTCCATCTTTCAATCAATCTTTTGGAGGATGTTAATATGTTCGTGTAGGTAAATTACTGATCTTTCAGGGTTGTTGTTCAGGGTTGTGGCTGACTTTATTTTCATTTACCTTTATCCTCTATCTTTCAGTCAATCTTTTGGAGGGTGTTAAGATGTTCTTGTAGGTTAATTACTGATCTTTCAGGGTTGTTGTTCACCGATAATATGGTTGTATCATCGGCAAATGTACCAAGTGTAGTATGTCTGAGGTTGGCAGGTCCGATGTAAATAGGACATACAGCAGCGGATTCCCTGTGGAATTCCTGCTTTTATTGGTTGAACTTCTGATCTTTCGTTTCTTATTTATATTTCGAATTTTCAGTCACTGAGATGGGATTTAAGTGGGGTAAAGTAGGAGGTAAGGATTTGTTTGATTTTCTAAAGTTGTCCTTTATGACAGACGCGGTCGAATGCTTGGCTGACGTCCAGGAATTCCACCGAACAATAGCTAACTGAGTTTTTATTAGTTTTTAATATCTAGAAGCCTGTCAAAGTCAAATTTCGTTACAGGATAGTTACGCGTGGTACTATCCGATAAAATTATATTTTCCGGATTGAAATCAAGTTCGAAAAGGTACGTTTTAAAATACGGTATGAAATAAAATATTTTTGTTTAAATTAAATATGTAACTATAAAAGTGGAAACAGTAAAAAATGCCCAATAGAGGAAACTACTTTAAGATATAAACAACCGAAAGCTCAGTACAACATGTATCTGTTGTATTTCTTTAATTTATTTCTATGTAAATAATCTGATCATAATTGGATGTACCCATTTTTAGGAATAGACCACTAGTATTTTCAAGATTCCGCTCTGTAGAAAAAAATGTAAAAAAAGATTCTCAACTAATAGAGGGATATCACAAGAGCTTCCACAGCTGCCTCTAAGACTCCACGGTGAGTATGTGCAGCTCACAAGAATAAAGAAAAAACGCACAAAAACTATTTTTTCGTCGACCTCTACGAAAAGTTACATTTTACGTACTGATTTCCGGACGAAAAATCGACTATTATTGGACGCAAGTACTTTTCGTCCGCAAACACTTTTCGTCCGCAAACACTTTTCGTCCGCTGCGGTTGCTATGGTACGGCACTGTTCGAGAGCGGCGATTGAATAATTTTCGTTTAATAAAAACGTAGGCGCCTGTGACAATTACTGTCATTTGCTGTTGTCAAATGAAGTAATTACGAAATTCGCTAGATTTTACGTGTGAAGTTGCATCAACAAGTACCCAAAATCAAAACTTGTCTCTGGCATCTTCTTCGACAGCAGGAATTAATATTAATAACTGCACAAACTGTTCTTTCAATATCCATCTTCGAGATTGATAATTTTGTAGTAATATGATTTAAATAGAGAGTTGTTACACTTCAAATCAGAATACATTTTTTATAATTTTATTTGAATTATGATCGAGTCTGCAGTTGGGAGAGTGGGACGTAGCCGGGGGTAGCAAATAGGTGAGTTCTTACTTTCATAAAAGCGTAGGGGACGACGAAAAAATGTAATATGCACCTCGGCGAAAACTGTCTATTGTCTCGCCTGCTTGCTAGCCTCGGCTGCGCCTCAGCTAGCAATTTGCATGCTCGACTATAATAGACAGTTTTTCGTCCTTGGTACATAAATAACTATTTTATGACCAAAAGAGCACAACATGGGAAATTGTAGGCGTTTTACCAAAAATTGTTCCTAGACCTTCACCTCTATAATATATGCATCCTTTTCTAAAAAAATATAAAGAAAAGTACTGATTGCTATAGCTGCGATCAGTAATATACAGATACTTGCCTGTCAGAAGCAACATAAATAGCAGCAATGGACCTGAGTATTTGGTTTACTGATGAATTAAAAACGAGCAGTGCGCGATTGCCTGGGGAGTAAAAACAAACCAGCTGACAGTCGTCCGCAAACTTGACCATTTACAAAGAACAGCATGCCTTAATATAACAGGAGGCATGAGAACTACACCAACTAGAGCGATGGAGGTGATCCTCGGTCTCACCCCACTTGATATATATGTATATATATCAAGGATGGATCTAAGAAAAAAGAAGGTTCAGGATGTGGAATTTACTCCAGATCCCTAAACCTAAATATAAAATGGGCAATGGGTTGTAATGCAAGTATAGCTCAGACAGAGCTAACTGCCGTCTCCATAGCCGCAAAAGAGATTACCATAAGAGAAATCACTGGCAAAAACATCCGTATCCTTACGGACAGCAGACAAGTACTATTAGCCCTGAATAGGCCACGGATCACATCAGGTCTAGTATTAGAATGTCACATGGCCCTTACGGAAGCCTGCTACAACAATGTGGTTACTCTAGGCTGGATAAAAGGTCATGGAATTTCAAAAGGCAACCGCATAGCTGACTCGTTGGCTAGAAAAGCTGCCTCCCAAAGGCTCTTGGGACCCGGCAGTCTTGTCAGCTTGCCGGCATCAGCGGTGGTTGACCTAGTAAAGGAACGCTCCCTTTCCCTTGACAAATTCAGGGGAAGATGGAACGAAGAAAAAGGTTGCATACTATCCAAGGAACTTCTGAAATATCCAAATAGCAAAGCAGCCAAGAAATACGTGGCCATGACCAGAAAGGACCTGCAGTTGGTCAAAGGTATACTTACTGGCCATTGTCACCTACGAAAGCATCTGAACATATTGGGTTTATCGGACAGCCCACTATGTAGAGGATGTGAACAAGAGGATGAGACAGTTGAGCACGTCCTTTGTGACTGTCCGGCACTGTCTCCAACAAGACTTTCTGTATTCGGCGAGAACTGGCTACTTTAAACAGATAGGATGGTTGACAAGCCAATCTCAGAAGGACGCTCAATGGGCCAAATGTGGCCTAAGTGCTGTGGGGCGACCCACCCTTCCAGAATTACAGATACAGAGATACGGCCGTGGAGTTTAGAATGAAAGAAGAAACGAAGGTTTCAATATTCCTCAGGCTAAGGTTTACGCAAAATTAAGTTTATTGAATCGAGTATAAACTCCCTGCGGGTATACGAATGCTTAATCTTAGCAAAATGACAACAGCATAAATTTGTAGTGGGTGCCACGATACTCTAGGTTTGATAGAAATGAGAGAGTTAATGAGTTGGCTAATGCAGCTTCTTTAGTTGGTTCAGAAACAGTTTTTGGTGTAACGACAGCAATCATAAAACAAGAGATTGGAAATTGGATAAAAAATAACACACCAAGAGAGAGAGTAGTAAGCCTCATAACAAGATACTTCGGCCTGATAGAAATTAGATCGCAAATGCTGAAGCAGGGACCGGAACAAGCCTTACATATTCTGTCAGATGATGGGGCTATAGATGTGTCTGGTATGGAGTTTTATGCTTGAACTCCTGGAGTTATTCAGTATAACAGAATATGCTGGATCCCACACGCGATAGACATGATGCAAGCACTAAGAAATCCCTGAAGTTATACACTCATAAAAAAATCACAAAAGAACACCTCAGAGTGTGTTATGCCAGTCGAATACAGAACCTGTAGAAGCATGTAGATGAAAACATATTGCTGGAATAGATGGAATAAAAATTGGTGCTTTGGGCACAATAAGCCAAGGGTTTCAGTGCTCTCGGAGACATCAGTCTGATCAACCCAAGAAGAAAATTGGTAGTGTCAAATTTAAGCTATTGATTAATACTGCCAGTTCTAGGTATTGTTTGTTTTAAAATCTTGATGAAATGTTTCAATATTATTAAAGTATCGATACAAAATAGTAACAAAACCTATAATAGGCCACTGTAGTGGTCGTTACAATGACACCAACCAAAAATAACAGTAAAAACTTTGCTAGAAACAGCGTGTTTGAGATTTACATACTGAATGATGTTTACTATCAACTTCGTAATACTACATACAACACGGTACAACGATACAAGTAAAGTTTCTTTAAAGATAACATTTACGAATAAAGTTACGCCTACATTTGCTTGTTTTTTAAAGATTAAAATTATCAACGATATAAAAAACCATGTCTAATTTGCAATTGAAAAACGTCAAAAGAACGTTGACCAATTAATTAGGTTCCTATTTGTCTTTGTTGATCTATAACCTTATAAGTATCGTTGGCGTCTAATTTAAAGTCATCGGTTTATCTTTCTCGGCGTTGTCCGGTGAGGTACGACAAAGAAATACGCCCAAATACGAATCGAGTTAGTGTTTTCGTTTATTACCTGACCGTATAATACAATAACAATACAAACGTAAAATTCAGGTTAGAAATAAATCAGGTGGCTCGTTTGTTATGAAAAATAATGATAAAACCACAAAGTAGTCCTCGAGGGAAAATGTTTGTTTCATTCAGAATCTGTAGGCATATAATGAACCGAGTAGGATTATTATAATCGGTAATAAAAGCTGATAATTCCTGTTTTGGACCAAAGAAAGTAGAAGCAATCGGAAAGGTCCCACAAAGAAATATTATTATTATTAGTAATGTTTTATAGGTATAAATTTAGTAGACATATCCTTTTACTAGATTTGTACTTAATAGTCTTTGTGGAGACTTTTATTTTTATCAAACTAGGTTACTCCAAACAGTTTCGAAAATAAAGAAGCTGAGGAATTAAAGAAGAGGGTGGAAAAGGAGGGAAGAGGGAAGTGGGAAGAGTTACTGGGGGAACTGGAAAACGTTCCATGACGTAAGTCGTATGAAATAGCTGTGAAAAGGATGGAATGGCCCATTAGGAACGTGGTGCTAAAGGAAGAGTGGGAGGAGGTGAAACTATTCACGGGTGGAATAGGACGAAGGGAGTAATTGTAGGATGTTAGGGTGGTAGGAAAAATAAGGGGGATAAGAAAAGGGGAAGCTAGGAAAGGGAGAGGCATCATGGTAAAGAAACTCCCAGGTGGGAATTCTTAAGAGAGGATATAATGAAGTCGTTATTAAGGAACAATGGGAATATTTCTGGGGTACTATTCTAACAAGGTGTTGAGGGAGGATTTCCGAGAACTATGGAAGGTGGCAGTCTGCTATGTGATATGGGTAAATTGATAAAGGAGGTTAGGATTGAGGAAGAAGTAAGAAAAAATGGAGGTGATGTGAGCGTCATGGATTTGGTGGAAAGGGTTAGGAACGGCAGCTGGAGTACCAAAAAGTTGGGAACGCGTTTAATAGTAGCAGCAAGAGGCCGAAATTAAGCGAATTGTGAAGACTTTGAGTGGGAGAAAGAAGATAATTGTATGTATGAGTTAGGGGTGATAATCACACTGCGACCTATAGGATCTATTGTGTCCCCCCTTACTTGCCATGTTCTGATATTTTCTCAGACCTATAGCAGCTCTTCGAGTCCTATTTTCCTGAGAAAGTTTAGGACATCGTCGGGCTTCAAATCAGGTAGATCCCCTTCCTCTATTTCATGTGCTCCTAGGTATCTAGCCCTAGAATTTTGCAAGGCAGGGCATTCTGAGAGTATATGTATTGAGGTTTCATCCTCTTCCTCACAGAATCTGCACTTTGCTTCATCTGCTAACCCTAGTTTCTTCATGTGGCTTCTTAACCGGCAATGCCCGGTTAATATTCCCGTTAAAATTCGGAGCCTTTTTTTACTGAGGTTGAGGCAGCTAAGAGATCTCTTCTGGTCATAGTTCCCCAGTAGTATCTTAGATTGCCTTAGTCCTTCCAGTTGATTCCAGTACTTGGATTTTTCTTTCTCCATTTCTTCCCTTAGTTTTCCTAAGATTACTCTACTGCTGATCCCACAAGATGCTTCTGGTCCCAAATGTGTCCGGGACCCATAGGAGGGTGACAGTGTTCTTCTGGCCCAGTTCATTTAGTTTGCCTAGGCATTCCCAAACCATCTTGGAACTGATTATATTTGAGCTCAGCGCTTTGATGGCTGCTTGACTATCCGACATGATCACAATCTCTTGTCTGCGGTAGTTTCTTCCAATATTGAATTCCACACATCTTTCGATGGCATGGACTTCTGCTTGAAAGACCCTCGGGTATGTGCCCAAGCTTTCTGAGTATTTGGCACTCGGTCCAAAAACTCCTATCCCAGTTCCCTCGTCTAGCTTGGAACCGTCCGTATACCATTTTATGGCATCCTTTTTTGAATTCTGTATGGTGTCTTCATCCCATTCAGATTTATTACTCAACTTTGCGATGAATTTTCTCACAAAGTTAAATTTCTTTGGCATATCATCTTGGGGCATTTCCCAAGTTTGATCAAATTGAAGTGATTGAGGTTTTTCCCTGATAATTCCTTCTTTGATCATTCTATATATTGTTTTTTTCCTTACACTTTCTAGCAGAATGTGCAGTGGGGTTAAGTTTAAAATCACCTCCATTGCAGCAGTGGGACAAGTTCCCATTGCTCCAGTGATACATGAACAGGCTAGTCTCTGAATCTTCGAGAGGTTTTTCCTCGTCGTATTCAGATAAGCCCTTACGCCCCAAGCCACTGCCCCATATGTGATTAATGGTCTCACTATTGCTGTGTACATCCATTGCAGGATACGTGGGTTACATCCCTAGTTCTTCCCTGCAATGTTCCTACACACCATGAGGGCCTTGGTTGCTTTGTGTATTACTTCGTCTTCGTGTTTGTTCCAGAGTAACCTGCTATCTAGGATTAGCCCTAGATATTTTACCTCTGTTTTCCATTCGACGATGTTCTCCCCTATTTTATGATTTTTAGATTAGGTTTCTAGTCCCACCGAGTCACACCATTGTTCCGCAATGTTCAATCCTCTATGAACAATATCACAGAGGACATTTTCATACTTTTGCCAGGATAACCATGTCGTCGGAATATTCTTGACATGGTATGCCTTCCCTAGTCAATTAACAGAGCAGACTGTCCACAGTGAGACTCCATATAAGCGGGGATGCAACTCCCCCCTGTGGACAGCCTCTGGTCACATTAATGAGGATAGTGTCTTATCCTGCCTCCATTTCTGCGATTCTTGTAGATAGCAGTTGCGACATCCAAATGGAAGTCGTTCTATCTACTCCTTTCTCAATCAGTGCTCTTTTGACTGCCTCATGTGGCGTATTGCCAAAGGCCCCTTCTATGTCTAGAAAGGCACATACCACGGTCTCTTTTTTGTTTAGTGCGTCTTGGATTTCGTCAGTCAACTGTGTTAAAGCGGTTTCCGTGGACTTTTCCGCTTGGTACGCATGTTGACGAGGGTGCAATGGCACCAGGAAAGAAGATGTATCGGAATATTATCGAGGTGAACTACTTCTTGACCCAGGTGGAGCAGTGTAGAGCATGGCTAGGGAAAAGAAATATTTTTGATGACGTGATTGGTAGGAATAATAAGTTAATAATGTGTCTGGTACCACCACTAATTTATGAAGTATGCTACGGTAGTTGACCCATTCGAACATGAGTTTCCCATCTCAGGACGAAAAAGAAACAGGAGTAGAAGAACAGGAATGAAAAGGACAATACAAGAACTGAACTGTACGGTAGTTAAGATTAGTAGGATATATAAGTTAAATTTATTGTACTAACCTTTACTTTTTGGAAGTCCATCTTACGAAAAATAATAAAAAACTCTTGTTAACACAACTTCCAAGTTTAATTGAAAAAATTAGGTTTTAAATTAAAATTACAGCTGTAAGCTAAATTAACCAAAAAGCTGTAATTGTGATTTTAAACCTAATTTTTTCAATTAAACTTGGAAGTTGGAAGAAAAAATATAAGTTGTTTACTGTTAGGTTATTTTAACATAAAAAATTAATGTGTAACTTTAATTAATTATTAAGTACCTATAATGATACATTATAAACAAAAATCACTCTATTCTTCCTTTGACAACTTTGCACTGTTTTCATGTATTTGTTTCTCTGGAAGTGAAAGGATTCACAGGCATAAAGAACAGTCAAATAAATAATACCATCTATTACTATTTAGATACAGTTCTATGTCATTACAATTATAAATATAACTGTGATCTATTGTTATATTTCATAAAAACTAAAAAAGCAACCATATTAAAATAATTACAGTAATGGTGAATTGTAACACCGTATTTGTTTCATTAATTTATACAATGCTGATCTTGACATTCGTGGTAAATTTGACCTACATTTTCATTCATTCATTACTTTGTTTAGACTGTTGGTATGTAGTTCATTTGTAATGAATGTACAGGTTGTCGTACACGATTGTTTAAGACGAACTCTGCACCTCGGCTGCATTTTTATGTAACAGAACCAATAAATAACTGAATATTAAGCGTCTGTAATACTCTTTTATTATTAATATTTTTAAGCAAAAAAGCTAAGGCAATAATTTGTAATTTTCGGCCTGGTAATAAAAAAAACACAATTTATAAGCGTTTGTAAAAAGGACATAGTATGTTTACTTAGCTTTGAGGTTCGATAAGAGCAGACACACACACTCTAACCAAACCGTCCCTTTCAGAATGCATCCCTCTAGGAGTGGTGCATTCCGGGAAGAACTTCCTCCACCCCTCCCATCACGTCCGATGGGGGCCTCAGTCCTCGAGGTTATGCTCTTCCTTCCACTACCTTGGTTCGGAGATGGTTAGGTCCAGGTGTCTTCTGTTTGGCACCTTTATCCCCCTGTCTTCTTCTTAGGCGTTCAAGAGTGTGTGTTTTTCGTTGCCTCTAAAAGGTTAGTCCTTAGTCGACGAACTGCGGCTAAAGGTAACCTTATAGAGTGGATCTACTTGTTAAAGCTGTCCCTACTCAAGAATCTGCGCATCTCCCTAAGGATGTGCAGAGTCTCTTATAGGTGGTTCCTCTTCTGTTTGCTTCTTGACAGGTGTTGTTTTTTCTTAGTTGTCCAGCTGTTTCCTTGATCTAGGATATCTCCTGTAGTCCTCTGCTTTGTAGTTTGTCAATTCTCTAAGTGCTGTGTTCGGGTGTGTCCTGAGTTCTTCAAATCTTCTTCTGGCTCTGGCTTTCATGATTTCTTCCGTCTTCTCCTGGTCTAGTTCCCTGTATAGTTGTATATTTCTTATGTACCATGGGGTGTCTGCTGCTTACCTTAGGCTGATGTTCTGCTGTGCTTGTGCTTGTGCGGTTGTTCTACTTTACTACTAAATGTTTTCTTCTTTTTTTCTATCAGACTATCATCCGTATCGCATTCCATATGTGTATGGCCTGGTATTAAAAACGTGGTCAATAGTTTTTAAAGTTGCAAAGCATTGTAAAGCAGTTATGAAACTATGCTGTTATGAAACTGTTTTTATTCTGGCCAGGACAGCAGTCTGAATACATTATTAGGTGTTCGACTTTAGGATCTAAATCTTTTGTAAGGTATTGATAGAGGCAGGAACCAATTTCATTTCCTCCACGTTTTGCTAAAGATTCATGCCTTAAATAGCAGTGAGCTTGTGAATTGTCACAGTGGTGAACCGTAAGATTAAATGTCCACAATTGCCTCTTGTAAAACGACTCAGACCAGACTTTGGTCTGGTGTTGGCAGGCATTGCTGGAGATCAAAAGTATAGTATGTACAAAAAGTACGAGGAGTAATAAACCCTAATTAAGTATGCAAAAACTTTACAGGGAGGATCGTGAAATTTTTGATAAATCTCTTACTTTAAATTACATTTCTTCCGTAAATCTAAAAACCAGGTAGATCGACCCCGTATTTGTTTCAGTTGCAGCAAAGTTAAGGGTTTCTTCATTGTTAAAGGATTAGCAGATAAGCAATAACGCAATGCAGTGGTGTGTATTTTGGGAAAAAATACATTTTAAATTATAATATAATAAAAAATGAAAAGAAATAATTATTGGAATACATTTATTACATTTTATTCTATAGCCGACTCGGAAAAGGAAGAATCGTTGTTGACATTAATAATAATAGGGTCGATTAAATCATCAAAAATGTTGTCAATTTTCCACATATTTGCCGCTACTTTGATAACATGCTCGATACAGTTTGTCCAATTTTCCTTACTAACATGACTTGCAGCACTCTCAAACAATTTTACAACATCGTTTATTTTAAAAGTAGTATTTTTTTTCTAACTTCCCCCTTTACCTGAGCCCATATTAATTCTATGGGATTAAGTTCACAATGATAAGGGGGAAGTCGAAGAACTGATATACCACGAGAAGAAGGCATTTCTTCTACAATGTAGGTTTTGTATTTATTCTTGTTCATTTTTGCAATTCTGTAAAGTTCTTTCCTTAGTGGATCTTTTGGAAACTTAATATTTTTCGAAATAAGCCACTCCAAAAGCTCTGCTTTACGCCAACGACTTGTGGGCAATGCTTCTCGTAACCGCTTTTGGAATCAGATCCAACATTTGAACAAACCATTCCCCGAAGACATCCCCATTCATATCTTTGTGATAGTCCCCCGTGCGTTTTGAAATAAAAGTTAATAATCCACCATCAACAAAACCTTCAGAACTTCCAACATGGACAATGATAAGTCTTTTTCCTTTTCCAGATAGTGGCTGCAAACCTAACGACAAACCTTCCACGAATGCCTGCCTTCCGCTTTTAATGTTTTCATCTTGCCAAGATTTGGAAACTGTATATCCAGCATTTATCCATGTTTCGTCTACGTAGAAGATTTTCAAATTTTGTTCTCTGGCATGTCGAATGCTTCTTAAATAGTCTCTTTCCCAAAAAACTATTTCCGGTTTATCTATCAAGAGAGATTTTCTATTATGTTTTGTATATCTGAAACCCACATCTTTCAAAAGTTTGCATAATGTCATTCTAGAGAATTTTGTATAGTCCGTATCTTCTTGCACTGATGTCATAATTTTGTCAAGTGTTGGAATTTCCTTTCGTACGTAAAATCCATGGACTTAACGCCTTTGTCTTTGTTTTAATGACTCATCGATCTCAATTGGATTTCGGCCTGAAGGAGTTTCAGGGGGTTGAAGAGTTCCATTCTTGCTTTCTTTTAGTAATCTATAAATTGTTGATTTAGCAACACACAACATAGCAGCCGTTAATTCCACAATATCATCCACACTTGCACTTGGATCCTTGTTTTTTAATGATATATAACAATTCAATATCAGAGTTTTTTCATTTAAATATAATGGACCTGTTTTTGGTCGTTTAGATGGTCCTTGGCTTATCGACATTGTTTGGTACTTGCACAATTAACATTCAACAAATGTTTTAAATATATTCCAACTGTTTACAATATTATGAAAACCATACAACTTTACTCAAAGAACTAATACTAAGTACTGATTTAATGTACCTTCTTTTTTTTAAAATAATATTCCCGATAATGTTTCTAAGAAAACTGGGTTGTTTGGAAAATCCCTCTCAATAATCGAATAATCTGTAAATAGGTGTAATCGTATTAAGCCGATTACAGTAGGCCACTTGCCATTTAAAATTTTTGAGAAAAATTCCCCAAACACTACCTATAGGAGTAATACAAATAAAAAATATTCATTTTGCTTCTTTGAATTTAATAAAAATTGTAACGATATCTTGCTATCTTGACTTTAATTATTTTTTTAAAAATATATCTCATTGTAATTTATTTATGACAATATTCAAAGTTTGAATTAATCTTCTTACAAAAAGAACAAAAATATATAAAATAATTATTGTTATAGATTGGTTTGTTTTCTATAATGAATAACCTGTGTTGCCTTTCTTTATCAAACTTACTAAAATTTATTAACCTCTATCACTTTTTTTTATTAAAATTAGTACATCCCATTACCTCTGACCTAAATCGTATATTCTTTAGCATAGCTGCAACTCATTCGTTCAATACAAAATGTACCTTACGGTATACCCTCTTAAAATATATTTCTACTTAAATGAATGATTTATTACTCCTCGTACTTTTTGTACATACTATAATAGTCTCCATCTTAGCACTATTCTTAGTGAGAAATTTATCCTCTTCTTTGCTTTTATACCATTTACCAGCTTGTAAATGGTGTTAGTTTAACTGTTTTTTTACTTGTATTATTTCATCCTCATTTTTGCACATAAGTCAACACTCATTTTGCAGTAATAATCACAACAATGACACGTGCTGCATACTAATTTATAGGTTAAAAGTTAAGTTGGTTGCCTTTTTACACTAATCTTTATGTACTATTTTGTAAGTGCCTTTTTTGGAACAATCGACCTAACATACAAATTCAACTACATCGACTAGTCCCCTTTTTCACGCCCAACAGCGAATTGTACCTACGATTATATTTTTTTGCTCTACACTCTACAGAATGTCGGGTACATATTATATACCCATTATTTTTAATAACTATTTCTATTCAATTTAGCATTTTTCGGACGTATGCTATAATTAAACTTTTAAAACAATGTCTACACCACAAAACGACATACAGAATGCCACGCCACGTTATAATATCTGGCTCTGTCTTCGGTTAAAAGACAAACAAGCCAGGACCCCTATTTTCGAACGTGTGATGTGAAGTGAATGTGATGTGAGTAGGGAAGTGATCGATCCTTGACAAAACCTTTCATGGGTCGTATTTTCGATATCACAACGTTGCCTTGTTATATTTATGAAAAATGAAAGAATTTTGACGTATAACGTACATACTAGAAAGTTGGCAACGTTTGATAAATTGGGTTTCAGGCAGTTCAAACTGATAACTATATTCTTTTATTTATGATAACTACAACTATATTCTTTTATTTATGAAAGACGCAAGTTTCAAAACAAAACTACGGTAACAACTCTAATAAACATATGATTTTGACAGTACGCTGACGCCTGAATAATAATGCGCATGTTTCACTGCTTCGACTGGGTCTGACCAAGCGAAGTGTGATGTGAGCTATCATATAGTCGAAAAATACGGTTCACCGGTTTCTCACCGGTGATCTATCACATCACATATTCGGAAATAGGGGTCCAGGTAGCAGCAGCGTATCTTGTAATGCTTATATAATGGGGTCGGTTTTGTTTGAAGAACACTACAAATAATATCAAGATCTTTTTTTAACCGACACTATATGTTACCTTACCGATAGCTTTATAATACTACATTCAAGCGACTTGTCTTCGGAGGATTTAAAACTTGTAAATGTTTTTTGTTTAGAGATTAAACGCCGAAGTCCAGCATTCATTATTGATAATTACATTTTAGATAATTAAAGTGAAAAAGCTTACAGGTTTATTAATTGAATGCTGCGAATTTCGTAACTATATCAGGGCTGAATTCATAATAAATTCAAAATTTAAATTATATATTTTTTAAACTGTATTTACCGTTTGATATAATAGGTATCCTTTTAAAATAAAATCTGCATAGACTATTTGAAATAGAGTTAATATTAATTTACGGAAATAAAAAACCTTTGTACGATTAGTGAAACCTGTAGAAGGCACTTAAGGAGTATTGTCCTAGAATATGTGTCTCTACCACTGTGTCACGCGTTGTCGTGTCACATAGCATGGTGTTCTCATTTGTGCCAAACCATTTATTTAATGTTACAAAAGATCGGGTTATGCCAAGTCGTGTCAAACGCGCCTAGACTTTGTGAAAAGCAACTTTATTCTTCGTTTTATGTGGTCTCATATTTTTATTATATCCGCTATTGAATTATTTTTTAGTGCCCAAGTTATTTATATTTAAATTTACTTATACGTGGTTGTAAATGAAGGACTTTTTCTTGGCCTAAAAACACATTGGAATTAATTTTTAAACTATTTAATTGTAATAATGTTTAATAAATATACAAAATATATTTTGTCATAGAATTCAACTACGTCATTCGTCAATAATAACAACACAATATTATTTAAAAAATATCTCCCATTTCCAATTTGGCTACTTTAGAAAAATCAAGAAAATGCCGTTCACAAACAAAAAAATGCCGATTTACAATGTCAGATAATACTGTTCTCTGTCCAAATATTAAACAAAGAAAACGATTAGTATGGAAAACTGTCTGTCAATTATTTAAGGTTATTTATTCTTTTGTGATGTTAACAAAATTTAAAAATCTGATCTAATGAGAACAAAATAGTATTTCTAAACTTTGAAAATACACAAGACAACAGGTACAAATAATTATGCCATCATCACTAACATCAATCGAATCGTTCGAATGGTTAGTGTATTATGAGTTCCCTGATTATCCCGATTGATCTTATAAATTTTTAAATATGGCAACATAACAATTATGACGTGTAATACTGTTTGCTTTGCGTTTACTATATAGAAACTACTGTCCATTGGAATTTAACAATTAATGTTTGAAGCGAACCGGATACGATAAGTAAGATTTGACAGTGTTGACACTTTAGTAAAGAGGCCCAATACGTACCTAACCTTCTGTTTCTTAGGATATTTAAATATAAAATAGTAGTAAAGTGAATTTAGTGCATATTGTAATGATTTATTTTATTTATTTTTATTTTTAAATTGTTTATTATTTTATTAATTTATCAATATAATTTAATATTCTTATAGGTTTTATTGGTTTATTGTTTTAATATTAATTAATTTTAGGTTTAATATAATAATTAATTTTTCTTATGTTTGATGTAGTTGGGCGCCTTATAAAAGTTTTTCAACTAGCTCAGTCAAATTATTATCTGATTGAATTTGAAATCCGACTCTTTATCTTGGGTGGGATTCAGATAAACTAAATATTTAATAATTTTTTTTATATACTTAATACACTAAAGCTCAATTGCTATAATTGTTCATTAAATAAAATGTACAAAAACTATTAATGGGTTTCCATATGATTATTACATTAAAAATTATAAATTTCTAGTTATTGACAAAAATGAAAATTATATACACACTATAATCCACAATCACAAACGAAAATATAAGTTCTTAATTATTTAACATACCTTGTATATCAAAGTATTTTCTTAATATCGTCCACGTCAGGCGGAAAATGCCGAAACAAAGAGATCGGCTCCAACGGTTGTCTACACTCGGGAACAGGAATTCAATATGTCTCCTGGCCGTGCTATGTGTGATGATGAAGGAATGGAATCTTATAAATTTTATGGTAATCTGGATCTATTATTTCAAATTTACTTCTTTGGTAAGTGATTTCATATTTTTAAAATACTTTTATACAAATATTTTTGGTGTTAAATGTTTTAATTTAACATAAATGAACTATTGATTAATTAATTAATTAATTTTTTTCTTTTAGTTATCAATCGATGTCTTCTATGTAAATCAAGCCGGAACAAGAGAGTGATTGATTTCGTGGCCTTTTTATAGTCTCGCCACATTATGACAAAAATGACTTGTAAATCAACATTCAACTGTTTACCTTTTCAAAAAATAACCTAAATTTCCAAAAAAATGATTTTACATTTTTGATCATATCTTTGATAATATAAAGATAGTTTATCTTCTTATATTTACTAAAAATCTATTTAAATTATTTTTATCTCACTTTTTCCCTATAAAATTTTGATTTGAAATAGGCTGTTTTTAGTCCTGTCAAATACATTATACACTTTTAAAGTTTGAGTTAAAACTATAAATTACTCTTAAAATTACTCATAAATCTATTAAACTAATCCTATTTCAACTTTTAAATGCTAATTTAACCTCTAAGAACTAAAATTTAAACTTTTTAGTGACTCTATTATTTGAACTATGTATTCACTATTATAAGCAATGATTCAATTAATATCTCTTGATATTATCAAAGATTAACATCTTATAACTAATATAAAAACTTACTTATTTAACTTACATACAGTTTTGTTAAATAATATATCCTTTATTAATGTTTATTAATTATGTTTTGAAATAGTCCTTTCACTTTTCACTATATGAGTGTTTTTATCATTAGTACAAGTTATTATGTCCAACACTGTAGATATAAGAGTTTGTGTTTTTTTTAGGTACATCTCAGGTTGTGATGATTTATTTGAATACTTATTTAATATCGAAGACTAATATTTGTCTCCTTGTAACCTGGTAAGTACTTCACTTTATAAATCAAATTTAAACACTTAACTACTTAAAATTACACATTTATTTGTTAAACATATGAAAGAGATTAATAGTTTTTAATTTTGTTCCTTTATATATTTGTCTTAGGTTTCACTTCCAATTAAACATAAAACTATGTCAATTGTATATGAATACATAATACATGAATTGGGAATAGTTATTGGAATTGTACATGTTTAGAATGTTATTGATTGATCACCATGGATCCTATCCAAGATGTCAAGTACATCCTCTATCTGTTTGAATGTTTACTATAAGAAATTATTATATTGAATACTTTTGATGGAATAAAGAAAAATTAGCTGATGATTAAATGAAAATTATTAAGATATCCTCTTTATTATAACTTATTGAGGTAAGTTTTACTTATTAATTTTTCTGAGCTTAGTTATTCATCTCAATATATCACAATACAGTTTTAGTGAGTCTGTAATTTTTTAAAAACTATTTCTTTTTCCCATATTTTAGCCAGAGATATGCAGTGTACGTGGATATTTCAGGTAATGATTTTTTTTAAAGAATTTAAACTTTAGTATGTGAGTGAACCGAAGATAGGGAATGAATTCAGTATCTGATCTAGCAGGTTTATGGGTTCAGGTGTAGGTGTCAATAATTAAGTTGCAGTGGCACAGGACAGTGGGTGGACTGTTGGCAGCGGTACTGTCAATGTACTACCCATTAGATGTGACGGAAGAAAGTTCAGGAATGGTTGGAGGAATGGTATAGACCCATTCAAACATGAGTTTCTTATCTCGTTCCGAAAAAAAGAGAGTATTAGCAAATGGTTATTTCAGAGTGTAAAGGATTTGAAGATGGCCATAAAATGTTCGAGTTAGTATGCTGCATGTGGCAGAGATCCTATCGCAGATTGAGTAAAGGTAATAATACATTCGGCAACAAGTCTTAATTAATTTATTCTTGGCTTCTTCTTTAATAAACTTATACGTTGTAATTAAACAATAAAAATTATAGAATATTATCCAAATGCAAGAATAGTGATTTAGTGAATACGACCCTGCCGATATTCCTGATGACAGATAAAAATATTTAATTTGCAGTCTTAGGAATTTTAATTTGATAATTTTATTTTATTGATACTTATTTTTAGTAGGGCATCTGCAAAGAACATTTTTCTTAAAGAATTTTGTATAGCTTTAAAAAACATCTTAGCACGTGAAAAATTTTGTAAGGATTAGTTGTTTTTTATATTTTGAATTGGGACTTAGTGAGGTTATTGAAATATTTGGAACCTTTAACATTTTGCATGAACAAACGTTGGCAAAAAACTGTAAAACCAAGAAGAATTAATTCAAATAAAACTTTATAAAGAAATAAGAGTAAGTAGGTATACACATAAAATATTAACTACATATAGTATACAGTGGGTACTTATACAGTGTATTATTGATTTGTCAATAGTATTTATCAATAGTAAAATTTAAGGGAATTCGTTCAATACTTCGACAAATAATGCCCCCAACAAAAATCTAGAGAGAGCGCCACTAAATTGCCTTCGTTAATATACTTTGACAGGATAGTACCAAAGATTGGCATACTGAAGGAGTCTACTGTGGTGCATTGGCAAAAGTCGCAATGAATTTGGCTTTCTTGGTGGCCTAATAGGTTTGCTAATAAAATGTATTATATCATTTTAAGAACACTAACAAAGGACTTTGTTCTAAAACTTCTACCATTTATTCAAAAAACTTAATTTTTTTAGATAATGACAGCTATCTATAAATCTTCATAGTCAGATTGACATATTGAAATTAGATTTTGCTTTACAGTTGATTGATGTAGTTGTTTAAGTAGTAAGACTAGATCAAGTATTAAAGTAATACTTAACTAGGGTTTTTGAATAACTACTGGAAGTTTTATTGCAAAGTTCTTTGATGAGTGTTCTTCTTTATTGATTACAGCAAGAAAGAACTAGGACAACTCAAGGAATTTATGAGTAATTTAAATTCAATTAAATGTTTAAATAATAGAGCAAAGCAAATAATTAAAATAATTAAAACTTACAGAGTATAAAAAAAACAGAACCTACCATCTAAACATCAAGTTTTCAATTATTGCTCTTCAATAAGGTCTATGCATAGGAAAAGCTATGCAAACATCATAAAAATAGTAAACTAAGGTATAAAGAAATTAGAGCAACAAAATTGGGATATATTTATTCTTATCCAAAAAACAGAACAGCTATTCCCATTGATCGATTTACCAATGTACTTCCAAAATAGCTAAAATTGAAACTGCTTTATAAAATATTAAATTTATGTAATTATTGGCAGGAATTACAGTTCGCAATTCAGTAAATAGGTCTGGCTATTTATCCTAGCAATCTCGGAACGCAAAATGAAGTAAAATATTATGTTCTGTGAAAAGGGTAAGAAGAAACCTAAACCTTAAATCGTAGTAAATCGACGAGACAATTTTACAGTGTTGTCGCACTTTGTCAAAATGTATTTGTGTTCCCGTAGTGAGAGTTAGTCTGTGTTGTTTAATAATTTTTGTGAAAAATGTTTCGTCCTTGGCAAACTGCAACAGCGGCGCCCTGTGTTACTGTTCCTGTTCGACGACGAGTTTTATCCCTTGATGCCAAAGAAATCGTCAGACATGTTCATCAGAAGCTGGTACAAAGGGGTTGGGCTTTTTCTCCTTCTGTAAGAGAAACTAGCGATTTGACAGGGATACCGTAATCATCAGTGAGAGTTCACATTTCGAGGCCAATTCATCCGTGATGAAAACGAAACGATAGTAGTGTTTCCAGAACCACGAATGACGGTGATAAAGTTTTGATAAGAAGAACTATCTACTCTATGTACGAAGAAAACTTGGTGCCTACTATGAGATCATTGCAAATAATACTAAGGAGCTCCACTGAGATAAGGATATCAATTGGAAACCTATGGACACTTTTATCCAAACTAGTCCCCTTTTATAGTAAGCACTATATTGTTGATTTATATTATGTATAAAATTTAACGTTATTTTTTCACAAATCCAGTGTTTAACTGTATAATTTATGTTAATTGTTAGTACATTTTATTTATTTTTACTAATTTTAAATTGTTTTAAGTATTTAATTTTAGTCTGTTGGTCTGTTACTTTACACTAGTTCATTGTTTGTGTTTTACTTATTTTTAATTAATTGCACTATCCCCTTCAACAATACTTGCAATTGTTGTTCGAGAAAAGTCAATAGTAACAACTTTTTATTTTCAATATTTAAACTAAGGCGTGTTCTTTCCTTATTTATTGATTTACACGACTAAACATAACGGTTTTTAAAGCCTGATGATGGCCTCTATATTAGGCCAAAACTAGTAGCTAAACAATTATTTCCATGAATAAAAAATTCTGTGACAATAACTTTGGGTTTTCAATTGGTTTTTAAAAAATATATTGTTGTCCTTGAAATCGGCACATTACACAAAAATAAAAAAAAACTTACAACTTAAGAAAGTTCAAATATCACTCAAAAATTAAAATTTTCGACGTTAGAACAAACCTCACTGGTTCTTGTTACTTAAAGACAATTTTTAGCCAGATTTGCTAAAGTGACAGTGCACATTGTTATATAATGGTCGTAAAGAATACAAAAATAGAGAACTTTTGCTACTTAACAAACAAGAAATTCTTAACAAGATTCCACCCTTTTTACTCATAAAAATGTGCTTGCAGAATAGGAATTACAGCAATTCTTGCCTACCAGCACAAAATCCTTGGGCTATAGCAATATTGTATCTTGCTTACTGAAAGCAATATGCGTAGGTAGAGAATTGTGTATTATTACAGCGACTGACGAAGAAAATAATACAGAATCTTCATCGGTTTTTGCTGTTTCTGACTACTGAATGGCGGGCTGTGTAATTTTTTCTTACGCTAGGTAGTGTTAGTTGTTTTTTAGAAGAATTTGAATAATTGTGTGAATTTAATTAAAATGTCTGATAAATACGGTGAATTGGCAGTTCACGAGATAAAAACCGAACTTAAATAGAGTGTACAGGCAAAAAATATTTTCTTATACAAAGGTAAATGATGTGAAATGAACCTTACCTCAAATTATTTTACTAGAAACGAATATTGATAGACGAGTATTTTATTGAAAGCAAATTAATAAATAAACCGATGAAGTATTTCATTATATTTTCATACATACAACCTTAATAATAATTTTATTATGAAAAAAATTCAAAATGAAAAAACATCATGATCATCTCTAGAAATTTGAGTGCATATTCTAACTCGAAGATAACATTTGGTGGAGCGCCTATCGACAGGGTGGATAAGATCAGGTATCTTGGAAGATGGCTTCCCGAGGACTGGACATCAGACAGGGAGATAGAGCAGGCTCGACAGGCCTTTCTGAAGTTTAGGAGTGTGCTTGTCGGTTCGGGCTTTGATGTCAACTTGAGAATAAGGTTCATGAAGTGCTATGTTTGGTCGGTGCTTCTGTATGGTGTGGAGGGTTGGACCCTGAAGACAAATATTATCAACAGATTGGAGGCATTTGAGATGTGGATATATCGCAGGATACTTAAGGTTCCGTGGACGGAGAGAACGACAAACGAGGAGGTTCTCGGACGTTTAGGCAGAGGGCGAGAACTGTTCGATCTTATCAAGAAAAGGAGAAAAATATAGGTTTTTACGGTTGGTTATCAAGGGCTAGGTTGAAGGCAAGAGAGGAATAGGCAGGAAAAAGATGTCCTGGCTTCGAAACATAAGACAATGGACAGGGCTGCGCGATGTACAAACGTTGCTATACACAGCAAGAGACAGAGAAGCAATAGAGCATGTGATCGCGAACCTCCATTAGTAGATATGCATCCGAAGAAGAAGAAGAAAAAACAGGTCTACTTTGACAACAGCTCCACCATTTGGAACTACACAAATAATCCTGCCCTTGCATTCATTTATTATGTTCCTGGTACGCAATAAATATCTATCTATCTATGCACCTTTTGAACTAGTATCTCAAACTAAAAACCTATTTTTTTAATACATTTTTACCTTGCGTTACAGTGTTTAGCACAATAACCTCATGTTTTATGGATGTTACTTCACCATAATATTGATAAAAGATTTAAAAAGAGAGTATTAAACCTATTACAGTTTGATTTAGACAATTAGCTCCGCACTGACTTTAAAATATGTACAAAATGATAAAAACTTTTCAAAATCATTACGAAGCTATTAAATTTGAAGACTCATTTACTTTTTAACAAATAAAAATATTTACGAGGAGTTTAGAGATCAATAACAATTTTATAGCTTGGCGGAACAAAGAAATCTAATAATAGGTTTTCGCATACGGAAATAAAATGAACTGTAAAAGGATATAACTTAATTCAACTTTATAAGATGCCGCTACAAATTTTATAATAATCATTAATACGATTTTATAACTAATCAATTACTTTAGTAGTTGTGTTCTCTATGAAATTGTGTCCGAACGTTTAAATTATAGGAAACTGCGGAAAATGTTGAATGATAAGCACAAAACCAAACAATTGGGCAGTGCATTGAGCGTTACAGTAACGAGGGTGTTTCATCGTTACAGGCAATGGAACATTATTCAACATCCCCTAGGAAAGTCAAATTCAAGTAAACAATTACTGCACATAAAGTCGTGTGCACTGTCTTTTGGCACAGACAGGGTGTATTGTATGTATGTATATCTATTGTAATGTTTAAATATTTGACAATAGTATAATGATTAAAATATCAACAGAAGTTGTTTAATTTAACTAAATCCAATAATTTTAATTATATTGTATTATTTTATTGTATATTTTGTGTATTTGTAAGAAAATGTTAAGTTGGAAATTATTTTATTATATAATGTATCGATATTATATCTAGTACTTAGTAGATACTTCGCGAAAATTGATTATATAATGTGTAAAAAAAGGACAGATAATGTGTAAAAAGGAGACAGATATATTTGTACAATATTTTATTCTCGAATGATCGGACAGTGGACGAAGTGAGTATGTCTAGTCATATATATGAAAGAAAGAGATACACATACTTTTTCCCAGAAATGACTAAGCTCTAGAACAAAAAACGAATAATCTAGAAGTTTGAAACCTATAAAAGACTGAACAGAGGTCGTTAAAAGGGGAGTTTATTATTGGAAGTCAAACAGTGAAGATCTGAGTGTGAACAGTCAATTTGAACAAACAGTTTTTAAAGTAGTTATCATAATAAAGTGTTAAATAGTGACGTTAAGAATAAAGTAAAACAATCAAAAAGTAAAATAAAGTGACATTACTAAGATTGAATCCAAAAGTAAAATTAAAACGTTTTTGGTCGATAAAAAAGAAGAGTATAAGTGTACTTACCATTATTAATACAATAAAACGAACAGTAATCCAACAAACACTAAACTGTATCAAATTTGAGGAACAAACAAAACACAATAATATTACACGAGAGTCCAAACGTCTAATAAGGCGACATTTTGCCAAGGTCGGAGGTTCCAAGTATCGCTTCGTTCGTCTCCGTTTTTCATAGATCAACTACAGATTTTTCCACCAATCAGGAAGCAGGACTTTATTTCAAGGTCAGATAAAATTGTAAACTTTTAAAAATTTTTGTAGTAGTTAGTAGAATTTTATAATTTAAAAAAACAAAGGAATTTACTTGATATTTAATAATTAGTGTATTTGATAATCTTATTTGCTATTACATAAACAACATTGGTTAATTTAACTTAATTCACATCAAGTAAGTTCTTTTATAATTACTAAAAGGCCTTTCTTTTTCCTTATTAAACTTCAATATTACTGTTTTAATTTAACTATTTTATAATAAATTTATAATTATAATTGAATCAAATTTTTCATTCATATACACCTAATAATTCAACTGGAAACTGGCGTAACCAAACACCCCTGAGAAAAAGATCTTGTTGCTAATAATAATATCAAATATTAATCAGTCAAATTCATAAATAAATAAATCAATAAATTATCTTTAGAATCATAATATTCATTACACTATATATATATATATAAATTAGGGGTGATAAGTACACTGCGACCTATAGGATCTATTTAGATTGCCTCAGTCCTTCCAGCTGATTCCAGTATTTGGATTTTTCCTTCTCCATTTCTTCCCTTAGTTTTCCTAAGATGACTCTACTGCTGATTCCACAAGATGGTTCTGGTCCCAAATGTGGGGTTTCAGCTTCTTTTTTGCCAGCTTATCTGCTGTTTCGTTCTCCTCTATTCCTATGTGTCCCGGGACCCATAGGAGGGTGACAGTGTTCTTCTGGCCTAGTTCATTTAGTTTGCATAGCCATTCCCAAACAAGTTAAATTCTATAGAGCACTAACATGTTCCGGCATTTAGTATAATTTTAATATTTTTGCAAATGTTTTTTTCATCTTGTTTTAAAATTTGTGTAAACATTGTACGTTTGTGAGAAGGAACTGTCAAGGAATTAGGTTTTGAAATTTCGTTATTTAATTGAATTTTATACATAAAGATATTTTTATAGGAACATTTAACCCATTATATCCCAGCGTTACATATATGTAACGATTACAGTGGTCTGATCAAACACGCCTCAAAAGTGGGTTTGGGCTTTTAAATGATAGATGACGATAAAGGTAGAAGCTAACTGCTATAATTTCATATCTGACAGAAAGCCAAATCAGTTTTTAAGTATATTTTTGTGATTTAAAGCACGTTTCAAAATAATAAGTTCAAGTAAGTGTAATATAAATTACATTTTTATATTTTGCACTTATAAAAATCTTCATTATAAAACGCATATCGTAATGTAACTTTGTAACAGTGCCTGTTAACATTTTAAGCACCTGGTATCCTAAATATTAAATTCAATTAGTACCGCTAGCTGCTCCATCTATCCTAAAACATTTTTAATAATAAAATAATGAATACAGTCTCTATAATTATAATTGGAAGTTCAAAGTAGCTACGCTACGAGGTGTACTAATGAGTTGGCATTATCGAGTTCCAGAGGTTTTAATAATTATTCGAGTCTCATTTTCTTCTATTGATTTACTGTCATATACAGAAAGTTGGAATATAATACAGTAAACTAGAGGCAACTCTTTAATTTGAAGATTCTGTTAACCAGAAGCATCTCTTGAATTTGGAGATTACGTAAACTTGAACAGCTTATAAACTTTAAATCTCGTATGTACATTCTTAACTGGATTATCTCTACAACTGGGGCAGATCATCCCTCCGCTAGTGATCTTCCATAATCATTTGGAACCACCTAGACAGTGCCGTAGCGACCCCAAGGTGCGGCGAAGGATCGTCCACTATTGTAACAGATAAGTTTTTTGTGATCTATCAAGTTTACTGTTCCCATATTTTTTCTCTTTTATTTCCGTGTATATCTATCTATATCGTCAACTGTATTAGAATAAGTATTTTTAAAGAACTGTTTGCGGATTATTTTGTTGTAACGTATTCTCTACCTCATTAATTTCAGCACCAAGGAAATCTTATTATCTTTTATATGTTTGTACATTTTCAAATCATTTTTTTATCTTCATAGACAGTTTTTTCTGACATCTTTCTGTCGTCTTATGATACTTATTTAAATAACTCAGCTTAAAACAACTTTCTTCAGTAGTATCATAAAAAATAAAAAGATTTCAGTGGCGCCCTTATAATTTCTTAGAGAAACAAATATTTTACAATAGTCAGAGCTAATGAACCTACTCACCCCTAGCCGAGGTATTTAACTATCATAATTTTTGTGTGATAAACATTTATAAATTCTGTTAATTATTGAAGTATCTTTTTCAACTAATTAAAGACGAAATTAAGCTTAATGTTTGTTTTATTGTAAATTACATTTTTTCTTTTGGTATATTGTTATTTTTTCAAAAAAGTTAACTAAATATTTTTATAAATTCACTATCAACAGGCAACTAATATTACAAATTGTCGCCCAACGCACAAATAATATTACAAATTGACGCTCAACGTAATAATTTGGTTACAAATTGGCGCCCAACGATCAAATAATATTACAACTTTTACGCACGCAAATTTTTGTTTTAAATGGTTGGCGACATGAGTGAAGTATCTAATGACAAGACTATTGACAATGACATTTGTGGCTAATAGCAATTTATTAATTTTAAGAAAAAAAAAATGTCAAAACTGTCAAATGTTATAATTTACACAGTGCTACCGACATCTTTTTAAAATCAAAATTTTGGTAATTACATAAAAATAATAAATAAATTTGAACAATGATAAAATGGCAAAATATAAAAAATATTATAAACAACTTATTTCATATGGCTGTTGTGACACTCTTTCTTTAAAAAACTCATCGCTTCGCGATTCGTTTTTTAAACTTGAACTCGTGTCATAACAGAATTCCATATGAAATGCGTTGTTTAATATACTACAGTCGACAGAAGCAAACATGATCCGCGGAAAATATGCCAACTAATTTCAAGGTTATCACAATCAGCCAATCACGAGCCAATGTTAACGATAATATCAATTTTAGTGGCTGCATAAGTGAGATGAAAATACAACTACAGCGACAAGGACACGCCCACCCAGGGTTCATGTTTGCTTCTGTCAACTGTATTAATAATGGTATAACGCCATACTTGATATTTGTGTACTATATTTTATATATATATTTTGTGATAGTTGATCAACATTTAAGTTTTATGAAAATATCATCGGTGTTTTCATTAGAAATAAATCAAGGAAATTCCTTTGTAATCATATAGTAAATTATAAATATTTAATCCTAAACTCATTACAACGCAACAATTCTGGTTATTTTTTATATAATATCAAATTGAAAGTAAGTTAAAATCGATAAATTCAAATAGAAGTCGAAACGCACCTTCATTGGTCGTGACATCAAAACTCATATCGATGACAGTTTGTTTACATTTAATGTGTTGAGAGAGTTGGACTTTTATTTTTGATTTTATTGTGAATTATTGGCTTTATTTATGTTATGCAATCATAAAATGTCGTCAGTAGGGTTTGTGAAAGCATTGTCAAACAATTTACCTACGAATAAATAATAAAAAGGAAGGAGTATAATACGATTTGACGATGTCCGCAATGGTTCTTGCATATGGCTGACTTGAAGTTTCCGGTTACCAGTGGTGTCACACACGGGGTATTATAAACTTATGTCTCGTATTAATTATTAAAAAAAATAACTGTTTTCCGCTTGTAATTATCTGCACAGTAATATACATTGTCATAAGGTTGTAGGAATATAAATTTAGATTAAAAACTTCTAAGTAGGTAATTATAAATAGTTGACTTAGTTGGTCGTTATAAAAAATAAAGGAACGTCCATGATAACAATGTGGTTGTCATTAAAATATTTTGTTAATTTTTAATAATTCAGATAAATAGAACCCTACAGATGAAAAGTAATTCCCATTCAAGAGTTGGGTTAACTACTTAAATCACAAAATAATATATAAAACAGCATTAAAAAACTATTTATGTCAAATGTCACGATTCGAATGAGTCATATTTGGTTCTTCAATATGGCCGACTTCCGTCGCGATTATTTGTTAGATTAAAATATGACAACGTTCCTTCCTTTCTATTCTTTATTCGTAGCAATTTACCATCCTTAGACATTTTTATGGTTAGGTTAGGTTGGGTTAGGTTAGGTTTCAATGCAGCTGAATTTCGAAATGTAAAAGCTGTTGAAGATCTAGACACAGCATGCGCTAACGGAATTTGCAATATCTCTCTATCATAGTGCTAAATAGATACGTTATTATCGTTAGGGAATATTTCGAGACGTATTTAAAGAAGTTTTATTATGTTTTATATAAAAAAGTTTGCTTTTGAGGTTAAGTAATATTATTTTAATTTTTTCTTAACTTAGAACAAAAGTAAACTTTTTAAATATAACTCAAACTATTTCTTAATGACAATAATATGTTTATATACCACTATGTCAAAAACTCCACAAAAAAACAAGAAAATTCACAATACAAAAAACTTAAATGCAAACTAACTACCATAAGGCCACAGTTTGTTTGGATATAATGCTATGACTTATGTCAAGCAATGGTAACAGTGACGTCACAATAATGTGGCGTATTGTATAAAACGATACACTAAGCCTAAAAAAAGATATGTCAATGTTCCCAGACCTCATTTAATTGGAAAATATAACAGCAACGTGGGCGGGACAGATCTGATGGATGGGAATATAAATACTTACCGTATCTACATTAGATCTAAAAAATGGTGGTGATGTATTTTCACATGGTGCCGCGACGCTGCTATCAATAATGCTTGGATTTTGTATAGAAAGGGGTGTGATCCCCACATGCCGCAATAAACATTTAAACGGGCCATTCAAAGATATGGAAATATTGGTAGGTGCAGGTCGACCTAGTACTTCCAAATTTAGCATTTCTTTTAACACAGTAGCAAGTGATAAGCGATGTGATGAAAAAAATTATCTTGAAGAAGAGGGGAGGGTTTCCTGTACTAGTGCCAGAACCCTGTGCAAAAATGCGACGTCGGGCTGTGCTTAGACTGTAATGATATATTTCATACCAAAACTAATTAAAAAGTTTTAAAAATTTTCGCATTATCCTAGCGTTACATAAATTTATTTAAATACATTTTTTTGCTAAAACTTTAACACTGTCATTAATACTGTAAATACTCCCAAAATAATATTTTTATAAAATTTACCAGAAAAAATAATTCGGTAATGGGTTAAGATATTAGACACGTTATTATCGTTAAGGAATATAATTCATTAATTAATTATACTTATTATATACTATCATTTTAATTTTTTTATTTAATTCAAGTCTTAGGTACAGAGATACTGATCTCTACCCTGAAAGTAAGATTTCCTGTTTGTTATAACTGAGTTAGCATTCCTAATTCAACATTCGGGCAAATAAATAAATAAAATTTTATGACATAATTAGTTTAGTGATTATTTACGCAGAATATTTGGAATAAAATCTAGTTAATAAACATAACCGTAACAGAATATTTTACCTTTTATAGCACGTAATAATTTAACTTATGACGTTAGTACTTTGCCCTACAGCTGCCTTTAAACTTGTAAGACCTATTTTATATAGTTTAAATAATACGGGATGGGTATTGTAATATTTTTGAAAAAATTCATTATTTACTTTTAGTTAGTTTGCATCTTTATGAAAGGTTATGCTGCTGTAAAACATATTGAATATGCCCCGTATATAAAACGTAGATCAATAGTAAGAGACGATTGGAATGTGTTACGTGGAGAATAATAAATAAAGCAAAAGCAAACCAAGCAATACAGCAGAGTTCAATTTAAAAAGAAAATTATATGCTTGGGGGAGCTTAAAAAATGTCCATCATGCTGTTAGTTGTATTTAACCATCTCGAAAAATAACCTAATGTAAAAAGGTCAACACAACCCATAATCAGTTAACAAATATACGAAAGAAAAAGCTTTATCATATTGGGTTTATTTTTAATTTTTATGAACCTCTTAAATTTTGGTAATACGCGTGTAATATTTTTTTAAACCAAAATAACTAAATAATTTTCGTCTCTTTTTAGGTAGGTAGTGTTACATCATTTGATGTAGAGTTAACAATAAATATTTCAATCAAAAATGGCAAAACAAACCACGATGTTATCACAAATCTGAAACTCGTACCGCTCTTAAGGTGGAACCTAAAACCATATCACGAATTTGGCATTTTGCAATCTAAAGGTTAGGAATAAATTTGAAGACATCGTATTACAAGATAACGTATTGCAACACAAATGAAAAATAAAAGCAATTTAAAATTCAATTTTAATTGTATTGTACGAGGTATATTCCATAGAATAGAATATCAAATCCATTGTTTGTTTTATTCCAATTTTAATATATTTTAGTGAAAAAGAGGTAGCTTGACGATCTCATTGACAATGCTGTACTATCGGCTTCAGAATAGCATATACATTTTGAAACTTGAATTGCTTACAATGAAATTAATTTTAAGGACGGCCTATTTAGTGTGTATAACCAATCACGGTTTATAATAATAATAATAATAATAAACAAACTTTATTTCAGAAGTATGTTACAAAATAACACAAAACGAAATAGGGTCAATAGTAACGACAAGATACAATATTTTCACCTAATTAACAGAAATATAAATTATAAAGACTATAAATTAAGGTATTCACTTAAAGTATAAGGTTCCAATTCAATTAGAAATTTAAATAACTTCTTTTTTAATTGTATAATATTGTCGATATGTTTTATAGTTGAAGGAAGATTATTATAAATACGGATACATGTATAATATGCCCCATGTTCTGTCAATGAAAGTCTGTGGGATGGATATGTATAATTTATTGACCTAGTTTTGTAATTACTTTGAGGTTTATCTTTAACAAAAAGTGATCGATTTTTAAAGAAAAATAACACCGATTCTTGTATGAAGATTGCTGTTGTCGTCAATATTTTGTTCTGTTTAAATTTATTCCTACAAGAATCTCTCACTTTCATTCCCAATATTATTCTCAAAGCTCTTTTCTGACACACAAATAATTTACCGACATCGGTGCAGCTTCCAAATAATATAATACCATATCTAACATGACTTTCAATGACCGCATGGTACACCATTTTTAAAGTTGAAAGGTCCGGATATTGTTTCAGTACAACCAAAGTGTAAGTTGACCTAGATATTTTTTGACGAATATAATCAATATGTTGTGACCATGATAAGGTACTATCTAACATCATTCCTAGAAATTTAACATTTTCTTGTGGTTTGATATGTGTGTCATAAATTGTAAATAAATTGGGTATGTCTAATTTAGACCTATTTGTTTTAAATATTATCAAGTTAGTTTTATCCTTATTTATGATTAATTTATTTTTTGTGAACCAATCGATACTATTATTAAATACTGTGTTCGATCTGTGTTGTAGATTAGTTAAGTTATCACCTTTCACCAAAATATTTGTATCATCCGCAAATGTTGTTATTGAACACCAACATGGATTCTCAATAATTTCTGTTATATTATTAACATATAGTATGAACAATATTGGTCCCAATACACTCCCTTGAGGAATTCCTAGGCCTATCTCAACACTGTCAGAAGTTACTTCATTATTACGGTATTTGAGTTTAATTTTTTGTTGTCTATTTGATAGGAAAGATTCGATCCACTTTAATATTGATCCTCTAATTCCATAACAATCCAATTTACTTAACAGTATATCATAGTTTATTGAATCATATGCTTTTGATAAGTCCAGGAATAAACCCAAAGGAATCTGTCCCTCTTCCAATGTCAATAATATTTCATTCGTAAATTGAAAAACAGCTGTTAATGTTGATTTATGTTTAAGATACCCATGTTGAATATTAGACAATTGATTGGTTGAATACATAAACTCTAAGATGCGTGAAACAATGATCTTTTCAAAAATTTTGGAGAAAGATGACAACATGCTTATAGGTCTGTAGTTCTCGATTTGTGACTCATCACCTTTTTTGTAAACTGGAACTACCAGTGCAATTTTAAGGTCATCAGGGAAAATACCAGAATTTATTGAATTATTAATAATGTAAACTAATGGAGTGGCTATCACATCAACAATATATTTAATGAGACTCATTGATACTTCATCATGTCCTGCGCTTTTCTTATTTTTCAGTTCCGTTACACATTTTAGTAGTTCTTTTTTATTTATTACTGTATGTTGAATAGTTTTTATAGAATATGGTATATTTGATGTGTATGGTCTATTTTCTAACTCTGACAATAACTCCAACGCTGCGTTTGCAAAATAAGTGTTAAATTCGTTTGATTTTGTGATAGGATCTCCTTCTATGTTTATATCTTTTTTTATTTTAGTTCCTCTAATTTCTTTTACTATTGCCCACGCACTTTTAGATTTATTGTCAGAATTCTTAAGTCTTTCTGAATAATCACGTTTTTTATTGTCTTGTAGTAGCCAATTGCTTTTCTTACGTTTGTAAATTTTATCAAACCTAATATCTCTATTTTTAATTACATATAAAATATCTAGTTCTCTCTTACATTTTTTAATTTCATTAGTTGTATTCAAGTTATTGGATCTAGTTTTCCTAATTTCTTTTTTAATATTAATAGGGAAATAATAATTAAATTTTTCGATTATTTTAGTTTTAAAATAGTCCCATTGATGATTAATGTCAGTTTTTGGTAGATAATATAATCTTTCCCATTGTATTTCTTTTAAGGAATTTTTAAATGATTCCTGATTTTTTTTATTGAAGTTTCTATAAAAATTTTTTGTATCATCATAGTTGTCTAAAAGAAATTGAAATTTCTGCGCAGTATGGTCCGAAATTAAAGAATGTAAGACAGATACTTCAAAATCACCATCAAAATTTGTAACAATGTTGTCTATACAGGTTTTACTGGTACTTGTTATTCTTGTGGGTTCACAAATAGTATAGTGCAGATTATATACATGTAATAAAGATAAAAGATCTTGCAAATATTTAGTACTACATAAAAAATCTATGTTATAGTCACCTACCAGAAAAATCCAAGCTTTTTCATTTGCAATGTGAAACAGAAGATCCTCAAGCCTTTCCAAGAATGATGTTATATCAGCACCTGACGGTCTATAGAAGCAAATCATTATTATTTTATTACCGTTATTTCTTATTTCACAACTACAACACTCGAAGATATTTTCTATTGCAAATACATTAATATCACTTCTTTCTTTACATTGAAGCTTCTCCGACACATAAATGACACTTCCTCCATGAGAGTTTTCCGCTTCTCTACAAAAGCTTGTTACTGGCCAGAATCCCTGAATATTATAATTTTTTAATTGCTCATTTGTTTTCCAATGTTCAGTAGCGCAAAAAATTTTACAAGAAGGTTCATTACTTAATAGAATTTCTATTTCGTCTTTACTGTTACCAATTGATTGTAGGTTTTGGTGTATTATTGAGATTAATTGTTTTGTAGGTTGTTGGCTTTTCGTTAATATTGACCCGTTATGTGGTTTTAAAAATTTTGTTCAGGATCTGAGTAATTGACATATTTACGATGCTTTTTAACTTGTAAAATGTAGGCTGGACAATTTATATCTCGTGCACTATGTTTTCTCTCAGTTAGTCTTAGTTTTTACAATTTGGGCAGTCTAGCTCTGTATTTTCGGCACAGTGCTTGGTTTCATGCATCCCACCACACTTAGCACAACAACTTGGAGCATTACAATATTTCGCAACATGTCCAAAGTTACAACACTTAAAACACATGGCAATGTTATAATACTCTTGAACATATAATTTCATTAAATCAAAACTGATTTTTTCATTTTTTATGAACCATTTAAATATTTCTGGTCTCATTTGCAGTACCCAGTTTTCTTTTCTTTGATTTCTACATGGTCTCTTTGTTACATATCTTATATCTTCGATTAATTTTTCACCAAAACATATTTTGCACTCTGGGTTTTGCTCAATTAATTCTTCTATAAACTCTTTTGGGTCATATCCTTTTTCTATTCCTGTAACCAATAGCATAGGATCTGTATTTTCTTTTTCCTTTAGTAGGAAACCGCCTTCCTTGACTAGTATGTCTTTTATCTTAGTATGTTGTTCCGCATTGTGACACTCCATGACTACAGTCCCACTTTGTAGTTGAGCGACTCTTTTGACATTTTCAATAACTTTATTTTTTACAAAACTCTGCTTAATTTCATGCAAGACCATTTTGGCGTCTGTTTGTTCATTTATTCTTATTCTCATTTCATGTTTAGTTTCTTTTGGGGGAGTTTTCCATTCTTCTCGCTTCTGGTTTTGTTTGAATGCATTTTCTGTTTTTTGCCTCTGCATCATGGAACTATACGTCTTTTCCTCCACACTCTCATATTCTGTATGTTTCTTGACATTTAAGTTTTCTTTAGTACGCGTGGTTATCCATCTAGCCAGTTTGGAGTTTTCTATCTCCAAGTGCCCAATTTTATACGCCATTTTAGTCATAATTTTATGAATATTAAAAAGAGCATATCTAGCTTCTCTTTTTTCCACTACTTGGTTTGAATCACCATTTTCTAGCAAAGAATGGATGACTTCTAGGGAATTTAGAACTGTTTCAATGGATTTGAATGTATGTTCTTCATCCACTTCAAATTCACTGAGATTCTGCTCCAAATTTAAGTCTATGTTATTATAATCTTCTATCTGTTTTCTAATTTTATGTTTTTCATTATCTTCAGGAGTTGTGTTTGATCTTATTCTTTTTCCACTTTTTTTATGGCCTTCTTTATCATTTTCATTTGGAGTGTTGGATGGGGAGTGTGATAATGAACTTCTTGGTTTAAATATTTCAGATTCATCCATATTAACAGTAATCTTTTCATAATCGTGTTTTTGAATATCCTTGTTTAATCCATTTTCGTCAACAATCATTGTTGAAGAATTTGTTAAATAATAATAAATTTGAAATCAGTTAAACAGTTGTCCACGCCCACATCTTTATTGTGTGCAGCATAAGGTATTTTATTGACAAATTGCCTGTCCCTCTGTCCCTTGTAAATAAACTTAATCCCAAAAAGCTATTTAATGTAGGCGTTTTAAAAATTGCCATTCCTATGTTGTTTAAGAAGGGCGTTTTTATAACTTCGGTAGGTAAACGAAATTCACATTTAACATGTATATGCGATTCTAAAGCCGACTCTACATACTGTACTGAAATCTAATGAACTTTGTCATTTCAAACGGATCACCATTTATATTTTTTTTTGTTTTTGGGATTGAATAAACTCATTGAATATTAATAATGTTTAACAATTTATATTCTAATCAAAATCCCATAGCAAATGTACATTCAGTACATTAAAAAAAAATTAACAAAACTGATGCACTAAAGGGTTTATCCAAATCAAAAATTGAAACAACTGAAGACAAATCTTTAGATATTTGCATCATGTTAAAAGAAGGTCCACGTTTACGCGGTAAACAACTAGGGAACTATAAAAAACAGTAAATAAAGGCTGTTACAGAAGATGCTGAAAAAGTTTCTTTCATTGCAGCAAGCCATTCGATCATTTAAACTTTGCAAAACATTTTGCGACATACCTGACTGTTCAATTTTTATCTCTGCGATAATCCTGTCTTATAATTCCTGAAGATTGTCAAGTTTTGTCTTGTAAACAGAGTTTTTAAGTGACCCCAAGAGAAGTAGTCCAGAGGATTTATATAGGGTGATCTCGGGAGCCATTCGATAAAACCACGCCTTCCAGTTTAACTTGAGTGGATAATTGAAAAGTAACTCCGAAATTATGACATATAGAGAATATTAAATAAAAAATATTCAGTATTTTTCAGATTTAAAAAAAAATTTGCAGGGTGTTCCGTTTCAAATAACAATACAGCAATATTAGGAAGCTCCATGAGCCCCCGTCTTGGTTCATCTTTTTTCCGTTTGAAACCAATTTCCTTTAATAAATTTGATAAAGACCGTCGAGAACCTTCAAATAAGTGTCTTACTTTTAATTCAGCAAGTAAAGAATTTAAAGTTACATCCTCTCCTGAAAACAAAAAAATAGCATTATTTTTTCTAGTCTTACAATTAAAAAGAATTTAAATAACTGTGTTCAGAGGAAAAAGGCTTACTTTTTTCATACATATTGTAGATTACATTTCGAATTCTACTTGTATTTAATACATCGGAATTAGTTACTCTTTTTTCATACCGATGTTTCTTTGTAGGCGACTTTAATATTCCATGGTTTCACAGTTTTTGAAATATTGGAAACTGTAGCCATACTGAGGTTGAGTGCAGCTGCCACACGCTAAAATAAAATGTTTTTGATTGAATTGGCTGTTACTTGATGGATATCCATAACTAAGTTAAAAACACACACAAATGTTTTCACGATATCCACAATATACTGTGGGTATCGTGAAAACATTTGTATTTTTATTTAACTTATATAATATTTTGTCTAATTTACTGTTTAAACCATTGTCTCGTTCTCTTTCAAAAAAATTGATCAAAGAAGCTACCAGTTCTTTGCAGCGACTATTTAGTTTTTTGGCATTTTTTTCACTTATTAAACAGTATTTGTTCGTAAAAGAACAGTTTTTTTATATTTCAAAATAACAACAAGAAAGAATAACACGTTGAAGTTTGTCGTAAAAACAAAATAAAAAGTTAAACTTTTTGCCTTCTCCAAAATAGTGAAATCCTCTTCTTAATTTATGCTATTCGCCTTTTCGAAAGTCTAGACGCCCTCTGGAGGATAAATAATAAACCTACTTTGTGAGTAATCGCAAATTATTTTTAATTTTATTTTGGATTGTTATGTGGAGGTTGATGTTTGATTCTTTTATTAATTTGTATCTTTATTCGACACCTCAACCAAAAAGATTACTCACAATCCTCCATAGATATTTCTTTACGTTTCTTAGCGCCCTCAACGGTAGTCGAAATCGCGAATGTCTATAATGTGTTGGAAAATAGCACTATTTAGAATTGTTTAGATTTCTTCTGGATGCTTCTCTCAATAATGTTAAATTTAAAATGATAAACGTATTCCCTAAACCGTTTATTGATTAAAATAATATTATACGTAATAAATTTAATCCCCTTGTTACTAATGTTTCTTTTACATTTTTTATAATTAATGGTTCATGGTTCTTTTTGTACTTTCGGGAGTAGCAAAATTGGAAATGATACATAAATAATCGGGCAAATACGTCAAAAATAAAGAAAAAGTCTGTGCTATTGTGTGCACCTTTACTTACAAAAAATGTAACTGCAATCTCTGCAGGGAACTAAATTTAAAATACTCGTAAATCTTTTGGGTAGGTACAAAATGTCCCACATTTTTTTATTTATTTATATTTTTTTTATTGAAACTTCCATTATAGTAACAATTCATGTATAAGAATTTTAACTGCGCATATACTTATGTTAATATGGGTGCCTTTTATTTACGAAATGCAAATTTTGCGTTAAGTTGAAAAATTCCTTCGATTTAAAAAGATCTGAAATGCATTCCGTCCATTTCACAGGTACGAAAACCAACATCCAAATACCATTTCAGTTGAACCGAAAATAAAAAATTTGCAGTCCGAGGTCATAAACTGATTTAAAGTTTGCGCAATTACTTAAAATGGATTTATTGGATTTGGTGTAGTGAAAAGAACTGAAAACATCTTAAATATGCCGCTTAACTCCGCAATATATTTTAATTAGGCATAATAGAATCTGCAAGTAATTTTGATAAAAAATGTGTTTAACGTTTTAAAATAAAGTTCAATTTGAGTTCTTTTACGCTAGAGTTCAACAATTATTAGAATAGAAAATTGGACAGAGATAATAATAATAACTTCAGTCAGCAGAAAAGTATTTATATAAAAGGATCAAACTATAGTCTATATAGAAAGGACAAGGAGTAATAAATCATTCATTTAAGTAGATTTCATAGACGTACCAAAATATATTTTAAGAGGGTATACCGTAAGGTACATTTTGTATTGAACGAATGAGTTGCAGCTATGCTAAAGAATATACGATTTAGGTCAGAGGTAACGGGATGTACTAATTTTAATAAAAAAGTGATAGAGGTACATAAATTTTAGTAAGTTTGATAAAGAAAGGCAACACAGTTTATTCATAATAGAAAACAAACCAATCTGTAACAATAATTATTTTATATATTTTTGTTCTTTTTGTAAGAAGATTAATTCAAACTTTGAATATTGTCACAAATAAATTACAATGAAATATATTTTTAAAAAAATAATTAAAGTCAAGATATCGTTACAATTTTTATTAAATTCAAAGAAGCAAAATGAATATTTTTTATTTGTATTTTTATGTAGTGTTTGGGGAATTTTTCTCAGAAATTTTAAATGGCAAGTGGCCTACTGTTATCGGCTTAATACGATTACACATATTTACAGATTATTCGATTATTGAGAGGGATTTTCCAAACAACCCAGTTTTCTTAGAAACTTTATCGGGAATATTATTTTACAAGAAAGTAGGTACATTAAATCAGTACTTAGTATTAGTTCTTTGAGTAAAGTTGTATGAAATTGTATGGTTTTCATAATATTGTAAACAGTTGAAATATATTTAAAACATTTGTTGAATGTTAATTGTGCAAGTACCAAACAATGTCGATAAACCAAGGACCATCTAAACGACCAAAAACAGGTCCATTATCTTTAAATGAAAAAACTCTGATATTGAATTGTTATATATCATTGAAAAACAAGGATCCAAGTGCAAGTGTTGATGATGTTGTGGAATTAACGGCTGCTATGTTGTGTATTGCTAAATCAACAATTTATAGATTACTAAAAGAAAGCAAGAATGGAACTCTTCAACCCCCTAAAACTCCTTCAGGCCGAAAACCAATTGAGATCGATGAGTCATTAAAACAAAGACTAAGGCGTAAAGTCCATGGATTTTACTTACGAAAGGAAATTCCAACACTTGACAAAATTATGACATCAGTGCATGAAGATACGGACTATACAAAATTCTCCAGAATGACATATGCAAACTTTTGAAAGATGTGGGTTTCAAATATACAAAACATAATAGAAAATCTCTCTTGATAGATATACCGGAAATAGTTTTTTGGAGAAGAGACTATTTAAGAAGCATTTGACATGCCAGACAACAAAATTTGAAAATCTTCTACTTGGACGAAACATGGATAAATGCTGGATATACAGTTTCCAAATCTTGGCAAGATGAAAACATTAAAAGCGGAAGGTAGGCATTTGTGGAAGGTTTGTCGTTAGGTTTGCAGCCACCATCTGGAAAAGGAAAAAGACATCATTGTCCATGTTGGAAGTTCTGAAGGTTTTGTTAAAGGTGAAATATTAATTTATATTTCAAAACGCACGGGGGACTATCACGAAGATATGAATGGGGATGTCTTCGAGGAATGGTTTGTTCAAATGTTGGATCTGATTCCAAAAGGGGCTGTTATTATTATGGACAACGCAAGTTACCATTCACGGTTACGAGAAGCATTGCCCACAAGTCGTTGGCGTCAAGCAGAGCTTTTGGAGTGGCTTGTTTCGAAAAATATTAAGTTTCCAAAAGATCCACTAAGGAAAGAACTTTACAGAATTGCAAAAATAAACAAGAATTAATACAAAACCTACATTGTAGAAGAAATGGCTTTTTTTCGTGGTATATCAGTTTTTCGACTTCCCCCTTATCATTGTGAACTTAATCCCATAGAATTAATATGGGCTCAGGTAAAGGGGGAAGTTGGAAAAAAAATACTTTTTTTAAAATAAACGGTGAAATTGTTTGAGAGTGCTGTAAGTCATGTTAATAAGGAAAATTGGACAAACTGTATGGAGCATGTTATCAAAGTAGAAGCAAATATGTGGAAAATTGACAATATTTGTGAGGATTTAATCGACCCTATTATTGTTAATGTCAACAACGATTTTTTCTCTTCCGAGTCGGATATAGAAATGTAAGTAATAAATGTATTCCAATAATTATTTCTTTTCATTTTTTATTATATTATAATTTAAAACGTATTTTTTTTCCCAAAATACACACCTCTGCATTGCGTTATTGCTTGCTGCTAATCCTTTAACAATGAAGAAACCCTAAACTTTGCTACAACTGAAACAAATACGGGGTCGATCTACCTGGTTTTTAGATTTACGGAAGAAATGTAATTTAAAGTAAGAGATTTATTAAAAATTTCATGGTACTCCCTGTATTACCTTTTGCTAACTGAATACCGCAGCCAATAATGAAAAATAAGTAAAAACTAGGTTTTTTGAAATTTTTTTGTATAATTTATTTTAGAAATTAATCATTTAATTCATGATATTTGAAATTAATTAGAATCTATACCTTTCAAAAAGGTATAGAGTAATAAAATGAGAAGTACCATAAAATATCGCTAAATTTGGGTGTCATTCATTGTCGTAAGTAAATATGATCATTAAACTTAATAATTAATAGTACATTATTGAACGTGTATATACTTTTAGCTATTATTCATGAAGATGAAGTTTATGTTTGTGTAAATCATACGAGTGACTAATAGCCATTATATGAGAGTAGAATGCTTTGTCTACGATATTAAAATAAAATTTACTAGTAATTATAATAAATCAGCATCATAGCATGGAAGCATAATCTCATAAAACACGTAATATGTGTTGCCTTTACAGATCATACTTTGGTGTGGAAAGCTGTTACACACATGAACATGGAATGATCTTAGATTTATATACTATTCTTGGCCATTTTCTTTGCCTTTGTAGTTTTTTTGGTTGTTAATTTTGTGCTAAAAGATAAATAATAAGTATTTAACAAAATAAAATCCAAATTTATAGTATATAGTTGATGACGGCGGATATATCTACGTATGTTTTTATGGTTACATTTTATTTTAATACATTTAAATTTCTTTTTATTAAATTAAATAAATTTGGCATTAAAATAATAAATATAATCTGTTAGTTACAGACAAACGCTCAAGAGGCAAAAGCGATATTTCTTTCATATTGTTGATGTATCACAATTATTGAAAACATGCATTCTGTTCTAACGTCGAATCTCAGATTATTAAAAATGAGTTACTCTTCCACATATGTATTGCAAACTTTGTGGAATTAAAATACCCAGGGAAATTTAAAAAATTAACATTTGAGATTAAAACTTCCTCATCCTGAAAAATTACATATTTATCCTTATTTATAAATTCTGATGAATTTTGAACTTAGAAATTGTTTTGTATGATGAATAGGTTTTCAAACTTTGCATACCTTTTTTATTTTACGGCAAGTAAAAAGTTTCTTGCTTTGTATTTAATAAGTATTTTTAACATAACCTTACTTCTTAGATGGTGGCTAAACTTTCATGTAAAGGGAACATTTTCCGTAGGTATATACAGTCAACTAAAGGTATGTGGAATTAAGCTTTAGAGCTTATCAGACAGTGGGAAAAAGTTATTTGTGATATTGAAGTGAAATCAATAATTATTGATATAGTTTCTCAGTCCTGGCGTATTCGTCCAGTAGGATCGTAGTCGATCCTTTTCCCAGGCCTTTTTGATGTGGCTTCTTTTTAGACCACAGAAGGGCTCCGTACCAAGGAATTAGCCCCTTCTTTTGCGAGTCTATCAGCTTTCTCATTACCTACTATCCCTCTATGAGCTGGCACCCACATCAAGGTGACCTTGTTGTTTCTTGCTAGTTTCTTAAGGAACTAGAGACTAGATTTGATTCATAAGTAAAAGAACTCAGAGCCTTTAAAGCTGCCTGACTGAATATAGATATTTGCTGTTCAAGTGCTTCTACGGATACACTCCTTGGCACTAAAATCTATAGCATATAACATCCATAGCATATATATCGGCGTGAAAGATAGTTGGGGCATTACCAAGGGTTTTGGACAACCGAAAAGGACTATCTTTTTAACCACTAGTGTCTTTTCTACGCTTTCAGTTAAGCATTGTAGGGTACTTATAGTGGATTTGTCTGTTTGATAGGCAAACTGTCTTTTGTAAAGCGGCAATCTAGCAAGATTTCTAGTTCATATATAATGATCAGTTAATTTCTGCATAGCTTTGAGGAGAAAAGAGGTGAGGCTTATGGGGCGATAAGACTTTGAATCATCATCAATCATAGGACGTCTTCCTGTCTTGAGTATAAAAGCCACCTTTGCCTCCCTCCAAGCCTCCCGAGGATAAGGCTGGCTTTGAAAAGCCGTTGTAAATATGGCTGTAACTGATCCAACCCATTTTGTAGTAAGGCTGAAAAAAATTCCGTCCTTACTGAGCGATTTAAAAGGTTTGAAGCGTTTAATTGCCCATTTAATCTTGTTAATCGTAAAGATTTTATCCACCAGATGTCTTTTTAACCTCTTGATTCTACTACGAAACTCTTTAGGTTGAGACCTTGGTGGATTATCTTTAAGACTTTTTGCTAGGTCTTCAGTATATTCACCGTTCGACGTTTTATATATACCGAACCCATTAGTATGATCTTTTGCGAGTACTTTTTGTAGACGCTGTGCTGGGGCTAATTCCGTTTTCCCTTCGCACAATTTTCTCCAAGATGTCCTCTTAGACTCTAGAGGTTTTTATTGTACTCAGTAAGAGCTTTTTTGTAGTTCTCCCTGGTTCCTATACTTTTAGCACTGTTAAGAAGCTGCCAAGCTCTTCTCCTGAGTTTGGCTCTCTTTGTTCCACCAAGGCACATCCCTCCTGGTTGCTTTTTAACGGGCAGTTTATTTCATATGCCTTAATTTTTATATTTTGTAATTGCATTGATGTAGGCCGGGAAGTAGGCCGAGGCAATAACGATCTGACTTTTACCTGCTTCTGTTGGCACTTCCTCTATAGCGGTTGCTAAGTCTGCCGTGAAGAATTCTGAAACAGGTATAAACTTAATATTTTTATCTAGCAGTAGAGCTGCTCTTGCATTGTCAGTATTGTCACAATAGTGTAACTTAGCTGATTTAAAAGCAAGGCTTTGTATTATAGGAGCCCTATAGCAAATATTTCCTCAATAAACCTTCTTCTAAGCACGCTAGTTTCTGCTTCTGAAGGTTTATTTGGAGATACTTTAGCCGTTGGGTTATTGTGTACCAGGTTGTGGAGGCTTCTTTTCCTTTCCCGTCTTCCTTTATTGTCCTGCTCTAGCAGGATTTATATCAACTTCCTTGGGAGTCAAGGTATCAGATTTTGATACACCTGTCTGTCTTGTCTCCATTTAGGTATTATGCAGGCCTGTTAAGATAGAGGCAGTCTCAACTTTTGACGAGCTGCTGGTTGTGTTCATTCGTGGTTTGCCACTTTTAGGTCTTGGACTTATAGTTGATCGTATGCCCTGTTTTCTTTAGCAAGGTATAATAGAGAAAATAATTTAATAAAATTAACCGCGAAAATAATTTAGCGCTTAAAATTTAATACATAAGATTAGTTTGTAGACATTGCTTCAGTTTAGCTTCAGTCTCTGAAGGAGATAACTTGGTTATCGAAACGCAAGTCAGGCGGTTAAAAGTGTGTGTTGGTGTAGTGGTAGTGTAAATGGATTCGGTAATAATTTACTTAATTTCAATTAAAATACATATTAAGTTATTTTTATTCATTAATAAAAGTAGAGATTTGTACGAATTTTACATTTGAATAAATTTATTTAAATTTAAACCAGCGCGTAATTTGAAGTAACAAAAGCTATTGGCTGGTATAATGAAAAAATATCAAATCATTTGTTACCTAATATAGGTTTGTATTTAATCTTAAACTATTCATACATTTATTATCGTTCGGAATTTTTAAAATACAAATATTTTAAGCAAGTTTATTCAAAGTTATTATCTCTAAAGAGAAACTACATCAATAATTATTGATTTCACTTCAATATCACAAATAACTTTTTCCCACTGTCTGATATATACATATAAAAATATCAACTTCTAACTAGATATTATTTCTAATTACTAATGTTTCTAAAAATGTTAAATGTTTAGTGTATTTTCTAGTTCATATGTGAATTTTATAATTGGGAATTTTAAATTTAATTTTGATCATCATCATTCACTGATGATTTCTTCGTATTGAAAACTGCAAAAATATCATCCACATATCTACACCATGTCCGTGGGAAATACTTTTAACAAATCTGTGTTTCAAAATTGCACAAAAACAGCTTCACTGTAAACGGTGATAAACAATTACCCATCACTGTTCCTTCATATTGTTGATAGAACTGATTGTTATATTGAAAAAATTTTGATAAAAAAATGTAAGTCAAATATGCGATTTTTCTATGTCACTAGATTTTTAATACTAGATCTGTCGGAAAAATAGTTTCTATAAAGCGTTATGTTCAAATGATATACCCGGTATATTTTTTATGTTAATACTATGACTAATTTAAAATTTAGTTAGTAATCTTTAGAAAATACTTCCTGCGAGCTTGTTTACTATTTATACAGTTACACGAGAATATTTATAAATTCAAATTTACCTCTGCATCTTTTTTAAAATGTACAACCGTCTACCGCCCAAACAGAATTTTCATTTGGATTTAACTAAAAGATTTATGGTCGCAGTCGACAAGCTATGACAAATGACCTTCTCGACAGCAAAGGACCATCCCATTTGCCCAGTGAAAATTAACTTTTAAATTTCGAGTCGGAATAGCCACCCGTTCGTATTTATTCTCCAGGCGACACCTGGCGGGGACTTAAGGTGATTATAAAAAACGGTACGTCAATCGTTAAGCTGATTACAAAGAGCCATGCAACCAGTACGAATGGAAACAAATGAGATGTTATAATCATAATATTTGAAAACTCCCAGATGATTAAATTTCCTTATATTATTTCTAAATACAATTTGTACGAAATTAATTAAGGGAATCTTCCGATTGTTCACACATTGATAAAAGCAGTAAGTATCGCACCAACATTAACATATTATCATTTATAATATAAGTAACTCATCTATATCAACTGGAAAAACGAAACTCTTATAAAAATATGTATAGTTTGTTTAACCATAAAATGTTATTTTAATCTTAACCTCAAAATTATAATTATTGACATATAATAAATCAAAACTAAACTGTCAAAAGTAACAAATAAAATTCACATCATTGTACAGGGTGTCCAAGGATGGGGTATATATCCTATAGGTGAAAAATGTTTAAATATTAGTTTTAGTGAAAAATGTCATTCTTGCAAAAGTTTTGCTTGTTCTGAAACCCCATAACATATAGTAAAATTCAAGTATTTCAAAATCTGTCTCATTTTATAGCCAGTTGTATGAAAACCGTATAAATTTGTGCACCAAGTTCGAAAATGATGTATTAATCTAGTGAGTGACGTTTACGATGTACCCAATAACTGTCAACTTTTATAAATAATTTTCAAATTGTCATTCTTTAATAAATATTTGAAAACAATGTTAACTATTCAAGAATTATAATCACTATCAAAAATAACAATACAGAATAATAATGTAAGAAACACTAAGCAAACAAAAAAAATCTATCCAATATATCCTCCCTCAGCTTCAAAACATCTTTCAATTCTCTTTCTAAATTCTTTGTAAGTATTTCGCAGCATTTCTGGGGTAATTTCGTTAACGGCATCAGTGATACCTCGTTTCAAGTCTTCAGTATTATGGTTTAAATTATTTGCGTAAACTTTTTGTTTTAAGTAGCCCCATAAAAAAATCTAGAATAGTTAAATCGGGGGATCGGGGCGGAAAAAATATTGGTCCATAACGTCCCATCCATCGCCAAAGAAAATATTCATCCGGCCATCCTCTAATTATCTAAGTCGAATGTGACGAACATCCATCATGTTTTGAAAGTACATCTTAGACCTTTGCTCCAAGGGAATATTTTCTAATTCAGGTATTAAGAAGTTGTCAAGCAAGTACAAATATACCTCCTGATTTAATGTATCTTCCAGAAAATACGGTCCGATTATTCGATCCGGTAACTTTTTTAGAAAATTGACTATTACAGTTAATCCTGTAGCTCGGGTTTTCATTAGCTCAATATCAACAATTTTGGGAAGAAACGACCCCGTTTGTTGTAAACGTTGCTTCATCAGAAAACAAAATATTATTATGCATAAGTTTTTCACCAATCATCGCATAAAAGTCCAACCTTGTGTCATAGTCATATTCTTGTAAGGTATGAATGAATTTCGGTTTGAATGTATAAATTTTTTTTTGCTTAAATATTTTCTGTAACTTGCAAAAAGCAACCTCCACTGTTCTTTTTCGTAGACTTAACGAATGCATAGGTAGTGCAGTAGCTGCATCATCCTCCTCAAAGAATGCCTTTTTCAATTTCTTTTTGTCTTGAACAGATCCTGTCTCATCAAACTTCATTATTTATTTTTTTAATCCACACCCAGTAATGGATATATTACAGTGGATATAAATTGAAGAAGTTATGTATATACCATAACTAAATACATTACCATTACCAAACTGTTTAAATTTTGTTTTGAACAATGATTCTCTAATCTATTTTACTTGCAATTATGTGTGATATCTTTAATTTTTAAATTTGTTCTCTTATTACTGTAATTTTGTTATTTTACCTCAGACATGATGCCCACTTCTCATAGACATGAATTTTGGTAATTTTTTGTTGTATGTCTTCTCATTTTATTCTTTTTTAAGTAAAACATTTTTAATACATGGACCTTTGTGTTGTAATGCTACATATAATGTTTATTTCCATTAAATCTTAGTGCTTTTTGCACTTCACGTGGTACTCACCACATCTTCGGCTTGCCATGTTCCTTATTATCGAATATTTTGTATCCAGATCTCCATTACTCTCATTTATACCCTGATGATGGCCTGCTTATAAACCGGAACGAGTAGCTTTTAATAACCTTTGATTACTACGGATAGATGATTTACTTCTCTCATTACAGAATTAATTGTTTTTAACTAGTTTCGCACCCCTTAATATTAATATTTTTTGTTTTGCTGAAAAATGTATTTTTGTGTATGTAGAATCCCCTTTGGCAACTTTTATTTACGGTTTAATTCATGTGCTAAGAATGTTTTTATGGGACAATAATGTATAACTTTTTTCGACATTGGTCACGGTCGAGATTTATATTGTATCAACTCTATGTAAGTAATGATATCTGACTTATTTGTATATCTTTGGTTAGGAATGATAAATTGTTGGAATGTAATAATAAATGAGTTACTATAATGATATTCCTCCCATGCTTATAACTTTTCTTTTTCAAAACTAGCTGTAATCTTTCATTTGTAATCGGATTATTTAGATCATTTTTTTACAGGTGTTCGAAATAGAGGCTGCCCGCTTTTTAATTCTATTTCTCTTCAAACAACAAACTTTTACTTTTAATCGTTTGGGGATTTATTTGCTAAATATCGTACATCATCAATGGGAAGCTGAGGAAGAAACATTACTGGAGGAGTTACGTACCGGATTATGAAAGCTTCGTTTATAATATTGTCAGAGAAAACCTGTTGTTTTCTCTGATATTCTAGATGAAAAAAAAAATCTTTAATCACGTCCATCTGATTATGGATTTGTCTTGATATGTTGTCCCAGCTTGATAAAAAGCAACTTCTTTCTGACTTAGTCCGTCTGAATTTTTGTAAATTTTCAAAAATTAATTAGATATTGATTATTTTCGTAAAATTTTTGTGTTACCTTAAATTTTGTATACAAACCTTTTATTCACCAACTTCTACCGATTCTTTCAAATACCTCTATAAAGAATCTCTAATAGTAAAATGGGAGTAGAGAAGGAATAAAGCCAAAACTACAAGATTCTAGGACTGCAAAGGGTTTTGTTGATAATTACGACAAAACAGGAGTTTAGAGGGTGCTGAAGGTGCAATCACAGTCCGTGATTGGATAAAAAAACGTAACCCCTATTACGAGAGAAGTCTCGGTCAAGCTGTGCAACATTTATTGCACAGGCATGGGTTAAGAGGGTCGAAGTACATGCACCTATAAAATGACACTAAAAACTATAACACTATTTTATGGAAACGGAACTACAGACTTAGTGTAAAGAGAACAGCGGGCTTCCAAAAGAAAAAGAAATCTTTCAAAATTGTTTGTTTAGTTTTCTTAAAAGTAAATCGACTGTTTTACCACTTCGATTGTTTAAATATTTATTTTATCAACCATTACTTCGAAACTTAACTATTTTAAGGAAGTTGCAGAGTAGGTAGGATTATAACTTAGATGGAATCATTAGGGCTAAAACATAACCATCTTCATTAATGTCTAAATGAGAGATGTGGAGTGACTCTTCGAAGTAGTGTACCCTGTATTTTCTGAAAAAACATGACACTTTGCTCCGGCAGCTGTTCGTCTGGAGGCACTATAGGTAACTGGTATTTCAAAAAAAATATTAAAGCAAATATAAGTAAAACCTTTATATTTTCTTTTCGTTGAGCGCCACTTCAATTTTTTAGAATGATGTAGATCTAAGGAAATTGAAGTAACCTTATTAGGTATTCACAAATTTAACATTCCAAAATCTCATAAATGAAACTCAAAACTTTTATAAACCTGTTTATTACAAGATCTAACTGTACATAAATCTGTTAAAAATGAGAGGTGAAAAAGAAAACCATTTTTAAGTTTACATGTCTCAAATACCTTTTGTAAATAAAAAATGAGTGCAATTCTTATAATAGTGATTTCTAAACTGTCATTAGAACTCTAAAATGTGGAAGACCGAAGAAATATAATGCCTATTCTATTTTATTAATTAACTAAAAATTTATATTGTGAGAATCAATACCATGAGAACAAAATATACATTGTTTCAGCCATGTTGAAGTTAATAATCTTATATAATATTAATCCTAAAATGTGAAAGTCAATACCATGGTCAAAAGAAAGTTGACGTGGTAATGTCTATATGCCCTCAAGTAACGTTACTTTTGGTGTACACTATATAGTTAACTCAAATAACAACATAAATCTTATTTATAGAGAAAATGATGATAATAAAATTGTGAAATAATATAACTTAAAGAAAACCTGTGTCAGAGTTCCATCTACTTCCCAGATCCAACTCCAACTACTTGACGTAACTAACTAAATCTTCTGAACATGTAGACTACAAATTTCCCCTCATCCCCAAACTTAAACTAATATTCTGGACAAATGAACATGTGAAGGTAGTATGAAAGTGGTGTATGACAGCGTATATATAATCTGTTTGGTTTACAGTTCCGTCTAGAGGCTGCCTATACTTAGGAAGGTGCTAGGTGGGGCTCCTGCCCTGTCCTGGGACCCTATCATGAAAAGAAACTTAGGTTTCAGTCCTGATTTACAAATGGTTAAAATTTGCTTATAAAAAAATTACAACTCACCTTCTAATAAGGGATTACAATATTTCCTAGAGACTTGTTTTCCGCCACTGAGAATACTCAAAAAATCGAAACGGACCCTGATGCCAGCATGCCAATAAAAAAAAATTCTAGCCAAAAAAATTAAATCATAAATGTGTTCGAAAATGGAGTTACAACGTTTCCTGAAGAAATGAAAACCTAACTCACCTTCGTAAAAGCGGATACTCCAGCTCGAAGAACAATAATTCACAGCCACTACCACATGGGCGGCTGCTTATGCCTGAACGGGCATATGGTCCCCCTCGTACCGGAGTAAAGGAGCCCTTGCCAAATCCGGCTATCCAAAGGACCGAAATCCAAAACACAATCCAAAAAGAATTCATTATGAGTGAACTCCTCTTAAAAAGGCACGCTTGTTCCAAAAAAACTGTCACTCGAGTCGTCCGGCATATTCTCAAGCTCTTTGTCTTTTTCTTTCTCTTGGCCAATCGGTAACCTCAAAACCCTAGCGGCTATGTCACGTTAGTATCACAACCAATCGTGATCACAACCAAAATGTATGTCGACCGTATACCACAGATCACAGATTTATAATGCTAACCTCAAAAGGAACTAAAGTAACTATAATATTGGCTGTAGTCTCATATAATATTTATTAGTGGCTGTAGTATATACTTCCGAAAAGAAGAATATCAGCTGATGCATGCAGACTTAAATGTAAACAAAACTCTAATAAATTATTTAAGACAAAACGGTACAACATATTGAATGGGATTTTCTCCTGTGAAACAGTTACAAAATACAAAACAAAAATCACTGTAATGAAGTAACACTGTATTTCAAAGGTAAACCTTAACATGACTATAAGACAAAGGTACTATTTTGATTGGATTTACTAAAAAAATATCAAAATTAAAATATGAAATTTTTAAATGCTACAGTAGTAAGGTCCTACATAATAAAGGCTGTATGGTGTAACGTTTACTTAAGGACAAGTTATCGAATTTTTGATCAAATATGGCTACTTAATACGGTATGCGCCAAAATGCGACACAAAATCAGGAAGTGAAATATAATCGCGTCATATGAAACAAGTGACAATAGTTGTCATGGTATTTTAAAAATTGTTTATTCTAACAAACTGTAAGAAAAATATTCGAAATGGTGCTTACAATGGAAGAAAAAATATTGATTATTTAGTATCATTTCCGCTCATATGGGAATGGACGATCAAATATATCTAGTTTGTTAATAGTTGCCAACCAATTTCGGGAAACTTACACCGACTAATTAGGACTAGTTAAGAATCGTTGCAAAATTTCGACGAATAGGAAGCGTTCTAATTCAAAGCAAAAGCTGTACTGGTCGTCCAGCTATCGTGACACCAAATGTGAATCAAGGAAGGCTAATTGAACAGGTGTTAGAATCAACAAAAAAAGTCTCCGCAAAACATTTCTAAAAATGAATTTGAGTGAAACATCTACCCGAATAATTTTTAAGAAGATTGGTGGTTTTCCCTATAAAATACAGGTTGGGCAACACTTGACAAGACAAGACTAGCAATCAAGAGTTGTTTGTTGTGCTTCAGGCTTGGCTTTTTTTCTGTGTGGTTTACAGGCGAATGTCACAATGGTTCCAACAGGCTTGGGCTACTTGTCATACCACGACAGCATCCTTAGATCAGATTAAAAAAAAGTTTCTTACCCTTCTCATTCACCTAATCTAAAAACTCTTGATGCTTACGTATGGGGTGTACTGAAACCTAACCTAACCTAACCAGCAATTTTTACAGAAAACCCACCGCCAACCATTGATGAATTCCGCGAAAAAATGTTGACCTTTTGCAGAAGAATGCAGCAGCTTATTTTTAATAACGTGCTAAGCAATCTTGTTAAGCGTTATGAGTACTACTTGGAGCGCAATGGCGAGCACTTTGAACACATTTTGTATGGAAGCAAAACGTAAAATTCGCATTATTTAAAATGTTGTTATTTAATTTTTCATGTTTAATAAAGTTTTAGTTTTTCAGTGTCGTTTGTTTTGGCGCATACTGTATTATTATAAACCAGTAACATTGCGTTTTTATATTATTTTTAATGATATATTCCTACAGCTATTGAACCAGTTCCCACACAATTGAACCTTGCGACCAAATATTGTTTTATCAGTGATAGTTAAAATTATACTTTTTTTTCTATAAACTTGAAATTAATCTGATACACTTGAGTAGATAAAATATCTGTTAACATAATTAATAATTTACTCAAAAAAATTATAAATTATTAATGTCGAATTGTTATACAATTAGTTACTTATATAAACGGGAATAAAGTATCTTTAAAGTATTTTGCGAAAATGAAAATAGCAAAAAATTTAAAAAGTATAAACATCAAAATTTTCAAGACAAACTAAACTTTCAGCTAATTTTATACCAAAGAAAATAGTTATCAATAAACTAGAAAAAAATATTTACGAAATATACCTACAATACGGTAAAAATTGAAACATCCCTTAATTTTGCAAAACTAATAAAATGTATAATTTAAAAGCTAACATTAATTAACATACACAGATCCAGGAACTGGAACAGAAGACTAGAAAAACTAGACCTAAACACACCAGGACTATGGAACTTCTCCCAGCTACTAAGGCAGGACAAAAGAGACATGTCCGCAATTCATGGAAATAATGGAATTGTATTCACAGATAAGGAAAAAGCTGAAGCCTTCAGAAGTACCAAAGGAGCGCCAATTCACCCCGAATGAGCACCCAGACGAAAACATGTATTTATGTATTTTACTGATCAATTAGAAGACATAATCGAAGACTTCGTAGAGGAAGTAGTTGAAGTAAACTTGGGATGCAATATACCAGAAGATGTAGCTTACATAATAAAAGAGAAAACTCAGAAAATCCTAAGGATATGATGGCATCACCAACGATGCAATGATTAGTATTTTTAACAGCGATAATAAATGGAATTCTAAGAACAAAGGACTTCCTGGACCAACGGAAGGAAGCGAAAATAGTTATACAAAGTAAAGCAGAAAAAGATCCCAAGTTTTCACAAAACTATAGCCATCTACCATCAATGAGCAAATTAGCCGAGATGATTCATCCCTAAGAAACTAAATGAGCAATAGGACGAACAGTTTACATTTAGAAAAGAACACAATATACTGGACCACGTACTTAAAAGAGTAGAATATACAACAGAGGGACTCAACAGAAACCAAATCAATTGAATCCATCTTCCTGGACGTCAGCAACGCTTTCGACCGATTATAACACGAAGAACTGATATACAAGATGAAAGAAGCATTAGAGAAGAAGAAGATTAGAAGCATCAGAGAATTTACCAAATTATTACTCAGTTACCTTAAAAACAGAAGATTTAGGATAAGAATAGGAAACATAAAATTCGAGCTAGGAACAAGTGAAGCTGGAGTACCACAAGGAGCAGTCTTCTCACCGGTGTTATACAACATATACACGGCATTCCAAAGACAGACAACACAATTATGGCTCTCTACGCAGATGACACGGCTATCGTCACAAGAAGTACTCAACCAAGTATGGTAACAAGATAACTTCAATAGGCCAGGGACCAAATAGACGAATGGTGTAAAATATAGAAAATCCAAGTAAACCAAGAAAAAATACAAGCAGTCTACTGCAGGAAAATAAGGAAAAACCCAGAACTTAGGAGAAGAGATCCAATGGAAAAACAAAACCAAATACCTAGGAGTGGTAGTGGATAAAGGATTAACCTTCAAATAACACGTGGAAAACATCACAAAGAAGGCAAGACAAGCAAGAGAAAAACTAACAGGTCTCAGGAAGAAAATACAAATTAGCGACGAAATATTTTGACAGCCTGTCTCATACTGGAGGTATATTGCCACAATTTCTTGAGACAAATAAACCTCACTCGGAAATCGTAAATTATTGTGTGAAAAGCCATAATTGTTTCATTAATGATCTTAAAATACAAGTAACAGTGTTGCACCAAGCCAAGCAATTGGACTTTAAAACAAAAAGCTTGGTATGGCTTGAAAACCAAGCTTTTTTAAAAGAGACGGCTTGGCTTGACTTGATTTTGAAAAGTTCAGGCTTTGCTTGACTTCAAAAAGTTTGCAACCTCAAGCTTTTTTGATAAAGCTTGGCTTGGCTTGACAAAAAATAACTAGGCTTGGCTTGATTCCAAGCCACCCTTTTAGAAAACAATCCAACCCTGTGAATCTCTGGTAAAAATAATTAGGCACAGACAAAATAAATAGATGCAAACAGGTTTAAAAGTAAATTGATTGTACTAACTCTTACTTTTTGGAAGTCCATCTTATTAAGAATAATAAAAAACTCTTCGTTTCAACGTAACTTCCAAGTTTATTTAAAAAAATAAATAAACTTAAAATTAAAATCAGAGTTATGCAAGCATATGCAGATTATTTGAATAACATACAAAGTAAGCTCAAAGACGAACCGAAATTATTTTGGAATTTTGTAAATGGTAATAGTATCGCGATTACCATTGAAGATGTGCTATGGAAATGAATCATATAGTAATCCTCAATCAATAGTAAACGCATTTAGCTCATTCTTTTAGAGTGTTGATTCGGAGTCGGAAATTTGTAATACTCAAATTGAATTCGAAAATGGCAAATGGCTTTTCAGTTTCAGTTTTCAGTCAGTATATTTGTGAAAAATTGGACAGCAGGGGACAAGTTGACGTAATTTACACTGACTTTTCTAAGGCTTTTGATATAATTGATCATAAAGTGCTGATTCGAAAAGTTGCGAGCTTGGGATTTGCTAATATTTTTATTGACCTTGAGTCTTATTTACAAAATCATAAGCAGTTTGTATATTATAACGGTTATTCTTCTAATCTTTATGTTGCTACTAGTGGTGTTCCACAAGGATCTAACTTGGGACCTCTATTATTTTTACTGTCTATTAATGACCTGTCCTATTTGTTGTCAAGTGAGAAGTTAATGTTTGCGGATGATCTGAAGTTATATACGGAAATATCTGAGATTAATGATTGCCATTTTTTTACAGGAACAAATAGATATACTTTATCTTTGGTGCATTGCTAATTATCTAACTCTTAATGTATCTAAATGCAAAGTCTTGACTTATGGTCGAATGTCTTCTCCATTGCTATTTTCCTATTCTGTAAATGATTCAGTCTTAGAGAGAACCAACACTATCAAAGACTTGGGAGTATTTTTTGATCATCAATTAACCTTTAATAATTACATTAACTCTACTGTCAACGCGGCTTACCGCTTATATGGTTTTATAATTCGTAATTGTAAAGTATTTCATAATGATTTGGCGCTAGTTTCTTTATATTATTGTCTAGTTCGGTCAAAATTAGAATACGCTTCTTTAATTTGGAATCCCATATATGCTAAATATTTACAGATTGTTGAAAGAGTACAGAAAAAATTCTTGAAGTATGTCCTTCAAAAAAACGGGAACGTTTCCGATGAGAGGATGTGATTATGAAGAGTTGTTATCAAGATTTGATTTTGTGTCTTTGGAAAGGCGGAGAAGGCAATGTTCTGTAATATTCTTACTTGGATTATTAACTGGTGCAGTGGATTGCTCAATACTATTGGCAAAGATTAATTTATTGGTGCCCAGAATAAAATCTAGGCAGAATAAAACCTTCTTATGTAAAAGAACTCAAACTAACATCTTATTAAAATCTCCAATTAATTTTATGTGCAATAACGCTAATAAATTGTCAAATGTCTGTGACTTCTTCTTGTGTTCACGAACTGAGATAAAAAGATATCGTGATTGTCTCTGATTTATTTGTTTTGTTTGGTAAATATATTTTGATTAAGTTATTAACTTTATTTTATTTACTTTTTTAATTATGTGATAGGTGTATTTTTTTCATAAGTATTATTGTATATTAGTGTATGTATTTTCTAAATTATTATTTTACTATATTGCTCTGTAAATGGGTAACTGTTGGGCAATAAAGCTTATTATTATTATTACATTTAAAAGTACTACATAAGAAATCTAGCTCTCGTACTATACTCATTTTTCAATTTAAATCATACATCGTTAAATAAAATAAATAAAATTTAATTAAATTCATAAACTCAACAATCGAGATCGATATCTTTAATCATTTACAATTACATTTCCCAATATGGTAAAGTACAACGGCTCTGTTTGGTCTTGGGGATGTTTCAATATTCCTCCCAAAGATGGGTTTTTCGTGTAGCTGAATTCCATTCGGTAGGGTTATTAATTGGGCAATAATGCGCCACGTCATGATGGCCGCTGTTTTATTACGCCACGGCCTGCTAGACGCATTTGCGGTTTGTCGTAGTCGAGCACAATGTTCATTTATCAATCGGAGCGAGGAGTAGCAAGATCGGGTGGGCTTGGAACTCAAGGACGTACATAACTTATAAAAAGGGTCTCAACAAGATGAGTATTACAGTAAAATGAATACAGAAATACTTATATATAATTGAAAACTTAATTAAAACAGCAAACTTGGGTTATATAAAGTACGAAGCATACGTTACATGTTATTAATTAACCACTTTTTTTTATTTCTCACGAATTTCTTTAAGCAATATTGCCACTATTTTTGTTTAAATTTAACAGCCTATTAAAACGTTATAAAAATTACGTGTTCGTAAGTGTACCTATATTTAGTTACCGTGTCGTCGACGTGGGATGTCAACAAAAAAAAGTATCAACTATACTGCTAACTACTCCACACCCACTCATCAATGAAATACACACTTCAAGCTATACATTCTATCTCTCTGTACAACTCGCCACAAAAGAATGCACTCTTAGTGTTGAATAAATGCTGTATAGCGTTGGGCTTTTATTTATAACTCCTGTAAATCAATTACGAGTGCAAATACATTTTGAATGTAAAAATGAATAAGTAAATTTTTACTTCCACCAATAATTATGATAAGTGATTAGGTCTGTTTGACTGTTAACGTCCTTCTGAAATGTGTCTTTTTAACGGGTATGAGGACAGCCGACGTTTCGTCGATTTATTTCGACATCCTCAGGGTAATAAAATTGTTTTGTTTATCCCATTTTTATGCTGGCTAATTATTGATTACATTGTCCATTTTAGGCTCATTCTCTTTGTTTTGTTAATTAAGAGAGTACCCTTTTTTACCTTATAATCATTTAGAATAACTCCGCCATTTTTCACTCTACAAAAAAAATCATTTGAAAGCTGATTAAACAATACACATCTAAAAAAAGGGACTTCCTACTATCAGGGTAGATTATGAGAGTATAAATAACTTGACAAACATACACTTAATTAATAATATATTTAAAAAACACTAAAGATTTAAAAAATGTAAAATAAAGTGATAAAAATCTGTGGGCCACTTTCTCTAGGATTCGCAGTTTTTTCACAATATCAAGAAAAGCAAAAAGTGACGGGTGTTCAGCCTAAATGTTTAAATAACGCATTACGCAATTATTATTTTTTCTCACGAGATTAGACGACCTCTTTATAACAGGTCGGCTGAAAAGTCCCCGGTCTGACCTATAGATGACGACACTAGAATTAAATCCATTTCATTTTTATATAGTATCAACCTTCATAAGATTCTTGTAAAAATTTGACAGCTGTCGGACTATTAGTTTGTGAGATATTGCATTTTTAGTGAAGCCTAACCTAACTTTTGTTATTTTCAAAAAAATGGAAAAAAAAGAATTTCGTGTGCTTATTAAATATTGTTATTTGAAAGGAAAAAATACAGTTGAAGCAAAAGCTTGGCTTGATAATGAGTTTCCGGACTCTGCGCCAGGAAAATCAACAATCATTGACTGTTACGCAAAAACAGCAACGAATTGATGATTCTGAGCAGTGTTTGCAGCTGTTAAGTCGTAATAAACCCGATTTTTTGCGTCGATATGTGACTATGGATGAAACTTGACTCCACCACTACACGCCTGAGTCCAATCGACAGTCAGCTGAGTAGTCTGCGGCCTGTGAACCGCCACCAAAGCGTGGAAAGACTCAACAGTCAGCTGGCAAAGTTATGGCCTCAGTTTTTTGGGATACACACGGTATATTGTTCATCGACTATTTGGAAAGGGAAAAACAATCAACAGCGACTATTACTGTGCATTATTGGAGTGATTGAAGACCGAAATCGCGAAAAAACGGCCCCATATGAAGGAGAAAAAAGTGTCACAAATCATCGAAAACGATAGCAAAATTGCATGAATTAGGCTTCGAATTGCTTCCTCACCCACCGTATTCTCCAGATCTAGGCCCCAACGACTTTTTCCTTTTTTCTGACCTGAAGAGAATGCTCGCGGGAAAAAAATTTGGCTCTGATACTGAGGTAATCGCCGAAACTGAAGCCTATTTTGAGGACAAACCGAAGGAGTACTACAAAAATGGTATCGAAAAGTTGGAAGATCGCTATAATCGCTGTATCGCCCTTGAAGGCAACTATGTTGAATAAAAAAAATGAATTTTGTCAAAATATTGTGTTTTACTATGGTAGACCGGGGACTTTTCAGCCGACCTGTTATACTTCCAATACACATTCCAACAATAAAATAGCGCCGGGTACTTTTTGAATTCCAAAATATTAATTTGCTTGATCTAACAGGATAACCTAGGATAACTTGTATTCAAAGATTTTACCCATCCTCCGGTTTCCCAAATAATTTTTATGTTTCGTTTAGTTTATCCTCTCCGGCTAAGACTTTGGCAGCCCTAAATGTTTGTTAATGACAAACGATTTTGTTGGTTTTGAAACTTATGGTCGCAGTTTGTCCATGTTTTTACTAATCAGTAATCAGTAGTCTTTTGTAATAACTATAGTTTTATGATATATTCAGTTTTTTATGTTAGTTTTTTTTTGTAAGGGTAAGTTTTATACAAAATATTTGTTAATTTTCTCTTTTTACCAGCCTAAGATCTTTGTGTAAGCTTTAGGCCGAGTGTTATGAAACACAGATCTTGAAAAAACTGGAAGTAAGCACTTTAAAGAGAAAGAAGTTAAGTTGTTGTTGTAACTTAGTTCCACTAAGTGTAGTGGAATGTAAGGAAACGGATATGATGAAAAAGAAACTGCTACTGGAAGTTTTGCCTCTATACTCTCTCTTCCCAATCTTATGTAGATACCCCACCCTTGACCCCCATGACCAATGAGCACCTGAGTTAAGAAGTAGTTAAGTAGTTCAACTCCCCAAACTTCCGACCATCCACTCACTCCTACTCCTAATTGTCATATTTAGCGCACCTTCATACCCCTTCAACCTTCTCACCATTATCTCCTCAGTCCAATCCTGAACTTTCTTTTTGTTACACCCTTTTACTGTCGTCTCTTTGCCCTAGTTATTAAGTCCAAAGAGTATAAGCATGACAGCACATTTGCTGCTATTGCACCCACAGTCCTGTACCCATGCCACCGTCAATAAAATTCCTCTCTGCACCTACAATAGGGGTTTTATTCTCGCATGGATCCCCGCTCTTTTACCCAACATTTCTACTCCGTACATCATACTCTGCTCAATCGCCCTACCAATAACTCTCCTCCTCCATTCTCTCTGCCCTTTCACATTATACATCAGTCTCCACACACCTAGCTATCACAACATCACCTCAACCTCCCCTGTCTTGCTTCGTCCCTTTACAAGTCGCATCCCATCGTTTTAACTTCCGTTGCTCTGTTTTCCCCACAATCTTCACACACATCCTTTTCTCATTTCCTTCTATCTCTCCCTTTCTATCTCACATCCCTCTGCACATATTATCCACACGTCATCAAATACACACTTTCAGAACGTCGCCCCAGTACCGATCCCTGAGGCACTCTCACCTCCGTTTTATACTTCCTCCCTCTCGTACCGACTATAACCCGAGCCGTTAGGTAATCCTTTATTAAATTAACCAACCCATCTCCCACTCCGAGCCATAAACAATGAACACTCACACACACCAAGGACATTGAAGTACTACCTATTTGTAATAAAAAAACAGAATTTGGTTTTCCTTGAAGAACTCGAAATAAAAAGACATCTAGCAGATCAACAATTTAAAGTTGTTAATGAATAAATAAAGCTTGGTAGTTCTCCACTATTAAACTGTTTACTTTGATTGAGTATATACAAAGATCTAAGATCAGCATGATTTAGTTCTTTTCTGGTTTTTTATATTATTGCACAGTTATACTAATCTTAAAGGAAAATTTATTCAGGATAATCCCTTAGGCCTAATAACATGTAGGTTTTGATATTGTTATGTCTTATTACTTCAAAACTTTTTCTAGTCTTAACATTTATTCAACATCAGATAGTTACCATGAAAAATCGATATGTAACTTTAGTCATTCTGACTTTGATATTTAATCGAAACAGCTGTCATTGAATTTACTCGTATAAAAGCTATTTTTTGAAAAGTGGAAGTTTTGTTGAAATTTTCTTTGTTTATTGTTCTTAGTAGGATATACTTCCAAAGGCAAAGTACAATAAATTTCGTACATGCCATTGCTTGCATTGTCTTGACACCCCGACCATTGAGAAGATGTCTGAATGGAGCTAGAATGGTGTACAAAGAGCTATAAGCAAGAGATATTATATCCAGGTTTGGGGACATGTTTTCTAGATTCTATTCTTCAGGAACAAAGACAAAACGTGAAATTTTAAAATTTATTTGAAATTAAGTTACAAACTAAATCATGTTGTCATAGTGATTGAAAACAGCACAAGGTTTGTTGTGATAATTGATGGCATTACAATAAGTTAATCTAAAATGACTCAATTTTATTAGATTTATATTATGAAATTGATTGTGTTAACCTTTACTTTGTGAAAGTTCATCTTACTAAGAACAATAAAAAACTGAACGGTTAAACTAAACTTCCACTATTTATTCGAAAAATTCGCTTTTTAGGTTTTCTGTATATTTCTCCAATTTTAGCAAATATATTTATGGATAATTTAGAAAACAAAATCTTTAATTCTAGTTATAAAAACAATATTGTATTTTGGTATAGATATGTTGATGATGTGTTAGCAGGTTTTCTAGGTAGCGAGCGGCAGTTAGATATATTTTTTAGTTATATTAATACCTTGCATCCTAAAATTAATTTTACTTTAGAAGTTGAAGAAAATAATTCAATTAATTTTCTAGATTTAAGAAATGAAAAAGTTAATAATTTATTAAATTATTCAATATACAGAAAACCTACACAAACAGATGTAACCATACCAAATAATTCAAATCATCCACTATCACATAAATTAGCAGCTTATAATTCCATGATACATAGAGCATTTTCAATTCCAATGAACAAAAATAATTTTAACCCATTAATGCCCAAGGATTTTTTTGTTTGAATTTCTCAAAAATATTTGGTATACTTAATAAAAACAGTTTAAAATTAATAGAAAAAAATAAAAAATAAAAAATGTTGACAAGTTTTTTCAAAAAAGGGTGATCTATGGATAGATCACTGGGCAGAAAAGTTATAACAGCTCTTCATTTTTAAAATGGTTTTTTTATTATTAGATAATATCCAAGTGATGAAACAAAATTATTTATGTCAATACAATTGAAGACTTAACACATAAAACACAATAAAAAAAACTTTTAGTTCTGGTGATAAGGCATAAAACAGTTGGCACAAAGGGTAACTTCGCATTTGGAACAATAACTCTTTGGTCTACTTTTGCAACCCTTTCGCTGACATCTTCGTTGGCCATCTCGGTATTTTATAAAGTGATTCAAGCCATCAAATCGTGCTTCCAAAGGTACTACTGCAGCTTTAGTTTGACGTTTTGCACAAGAGGTCAGCTTCATATATGGAACAGCAACGGCTCTGCGAAATTCCAAACAATTTAGGCTTGTACGGCCGTGTATACGACGATATAAAATCCATGCATTTGTTATTGCCATATCCAAAATACGAGTAAACAGGGGCCAGTACCATTTTTTGCCTCGTATTTGAATTCCATATTTTCCTATAAGCCAGTCATGATGGTCAACACCCCCCATGTTTTTATTATAATTTTGAATTAGTTGAGGTTGGCTTATCTCAACTCTTTGCCTAACATCACGTTTCCATCGAGAAGCTTTTGCCAGAGGTTCTATTTTGTCATAGTTACTGGCTACTATAACGCATTTGTTGTCATACCATCGTACCATTAGGATATCTGACTCATTATCAAATCTATAATCGAAAGATCCACGGGGCTCTTTGGCTAAGTCTTTTGCCGATTTTATTGGACATCTATTTGTACGATTTTCGCGTACAGTGCCGGTTGCTCGGAATCCAAGGCTTTTCAAATGAGCAAGTAAATCCCAACTAGTAAAAAAATTATCGAAGAACACGACATGATTATTCGGTGTTAAGACACATGATAAGAGTTCTGTTACCACTCTAGAACCAAGAGTCAAACCTGTTTGGTTGTTTGTCTCTTTTCCGGTATATACCATAAACTTATAGCAGAACCCATCTGAAGAGCATAGAGCCCATAACTTATACCCAAATCTTATGGGCTTACCTCGTATAAACTGTTTCAAACCATGATGACCAAAGTATTTTACGATCATTTCGTCAATGGATAAATTTGAGGTAAACGTTCCAAATTGCTGAAATTTTTTGTTAATTTTTTCTATAAGAGGACGAAGTTTTGCAATCAGATTGGTCTAAGTTGTCATTATCAGCAAAATGTAAAACTGATTTCAATTTTGAAAATCTATTTCTCGACATTGCAGCTTGTACAATTGGTATTCCCAAGTCTGTATCGGTAGACCAATACATTCTCTCTGCCGGTACTTGATGATAACCAGAAAAATAAAGAATTCCTATAAACGATTTTAGTTCATTGATATCCAGGGTAAAAGTGATATCATTTTTTACACAATGTACGTAACGTAATGTTTCAACTTTTAGGTGTTCTAAGATATCATCTGACAAAATTTTTTCGAAAAGCTTCAGTGGAGTTAGTTCACCATATTCCTCGAAAAGGTTGCTTTTGTTTATACTGTCCAAATTTACAAAATCTAATTGTGAAAGGTATAAGTAGGTGGACACTTTTTCCATTTTGGCACTGATTCGGAAAGTTTTTGTCTTTTTACACTTTTTTGTATAGAAGAGCTAGCAATTTCTTGAGTATTATCAATATCTTGTCTTTCAAGAACGTCTTCTTGAAATAATTCTAATTCACCTGGCACATCTCTCACATCGACCACACCTAACTCATCTTCTTCCGCCTCGTCTTCATCTGTCAAATAAGATGGCTCTGGTGGTAAAACGACAATATCTAGGGTAGAATTCTCTTCATCAATAAAGTAATTTGGATCATTCCATCTCATCGAGTGTTAGTGCCTTTCTCGAACCCATATTCTAAAACAAATTATAATAGTAACTAACAAACGTAAGATTTATCAATGTAGATAATTTTCATTCTAAAATCAAAAAGAATAATGAGTTTATTGAGTTTATTTTTATTCAATTTACTTACCACTTATATAATTTATCTTTATTCCAATAAAAAATAAAATAAAAACAAGCACGCTGTTCCCTTGATTATTTCACAACACTTTTCTAACCTAACCTAAATGATCGACTTCTAAACATTTACCACCGATATGGGATATGTCCAGTGATCTAAGTAAAGATCACTCAACAAAATCTCCCTAAACTGATAAACAATGACAATATTTATAATATTTAATAGAAGAAGTGCTTTCTAACATGTTCCTAGAATGTGCATTTCAGCACGAAAACTCTTAAATTATATTGACCTATTTATTATAAACAAAAACCTATGACCGTGTTTATTTTCAAATTATGCCGCATATTCAAATGATAAAATATTTGTTTTAACAACGACAAAACTGGGAATGCATAATGTGGGTACTTTTATAATGAATGTTAGAAGTTGACTACAGTGTGAAACAAAAATATTTTAGGTCCATAATATTAAAAAAAAATTAAAAAATTTGCGATCTCTAAATAGATCATTGGGCGTTAATGGGTTTTAATAAAGAAATTGAGATCATAAAACAAATAGCTACATCTAATGGCTATCCAATACATTTGATAAATAAATTAATTAATAAGAAAGAACAAAAAGTGTCACTAGAACTAATATTTCCAAAACAAACTAAAGAAATTAAAAGCTATAAAAGTATTACATATTGTGGAAATATTTCCAATGCAATTTCAAAAATAATATCTTCGGCAACATCAGCATTAATATCATTTAAAACACAAAATAATATTGGAACAAAATTGTTAAATGTGAAAACAAAATTACCAAACTTAAAAAAATCTGGTGTTTATAAAATTAATTGTCCAAAATGTAATGCAGTATATATAGGTCAAACACAAAGAAATTTTGAAGTAAGATTTAATGAACACTTAAGAGCCTATAGACTACAACAACCAGATAAGTCGAACTATGCAAAACACCTACTGGAACATCCAAACTCACTTATACAAACCAATGACATTCATATACTACACATTTGTGATAAAAAACAAAATTTAGATTTTCTAGAAGAACTTGAAATTAAAAGACATCAAGCAGATCAACAGTTTAAAGTAGTTCATGAACAAATAAATCTTGGAAGTTCTCCACTATTAAACTGTTCTGAGTCTTCTTGAGTCTTCGATTTATACATAGATAAGACATTATTGTAACATAAATATATTAAGTTATTGTAAAGATCAGCATGATATAGTTTTTTCCTGGTTTTTCTATATCATTGCACAGTTATACTGATCTTAAAGGGAAATACATCCAGGATAATCCCTTAGGGCTAATAACATCTAGGCTTTAATATTGTTATGTCTTATTACTTCCTTACTTGGTGTAGCCTTAACTACTTATCAACATCAAGTACCTAGTTACAAACAAACAAAATGTAATTTCAATATGTCAATATGACGATGCTAGTTATAGCAAAACAGATGTAATTGAATTTTAAAGCGAATTTTTCGAATAAATAGTGGAAGTTTAGTTTAACCGTTCAGTTTTTTATTGTTGTTAGATTTATATTAATTTTTAAGAAAATTCGTTATATTTAAAATCAAATCAAATTTTTCACTTAGTTAGTGAGAACAATAAATCCTCGACAACACGTACCTGTGGAACCAGTTTAAACATGTAGATATATCCCACTCTAATAAAAAGTTATGTCGGAATTTTAATTTATTTATTTTCACAAGAAAAACAAACGAGCAAAGTTCATGCTAAACGCGTTAAATTGGATTGAATTTCTCATCAAATAAGCTGATTGGTGTGACGTCTTATTTTACAGAAGGTATCAAAAGAGTCAGCCCCCTATAGAGCGTTTAAAAACTGGTTCGTTTCACGTTCTTCGCAAGTACTACGATATGGCGATTTTTTAATAATCAACGCGGAAACCGTTCGAGCATAAAAATAATATAAAGTGGAATAACATCGGCGTTAAGGTGACGATGATAAAATCAGAAACCTAAAATAAACATTTTTTTAAGCACCTATAACGTCTTATCCTTTTTAAAATAATTTGCTATGGACAACCAGTGAAGAATAATGCGAGAAGTGTGCTAATATTATTATTAAAAAATTATTAAAAACTACTTTGTGAAATTTGTTTAAAATTTATAATAATACTAGCAGTATAGGGAATACAAACAAATAAAATTTGTTTTTTCAATTACAACATATTATATTATTCAAATTTTGAATTATTCAGGAGATTCTAGACATAGGTATTTAAGCACAATGTAATGTTTTAACTTTTTCGGAAATATTAAAGGTGTAAAAAGGTTTTGCAAAAAGTAACAACTACGGCATGCTGGTGCACAAACCACACTTTCAAATTTCAGATTAAAGTATTGGCATTTAAATAGCACTGTAATAACAAAGATTAGATTAAGATAAAGATTTTGTAGTATGTGTTACATTTAGAGTGAAACTCTGTGAACAATTTATATCAAGTTTGCCTGTAGGAAGACTGAAACCAACGAGAACTTTTTTAAAGGTTAAAGTAGACCGAGGAGTAGACGTAGTTTGTGTGGTATATTGCAGTATTTGTTTGTAAGGTTTCAAAGGCTGTTCACTTGGAAGTAGTTTCTAGTTTGTATACAGAATAATTTATTTTAAAATTTAAAAGATTTATAACCAAAAAAGGTAAACCTTCAATTGTTTTTAGTGATATTGGAGCAAAAAATGAAATATATCATTAAAATTGGATTAAATTACATATTACTAAGAATAATAAACAACTAAAAGGTGGGAAATACATCCAGGATAATTCCTTAGGGATAATAACTTCTAGGCTTTAATATTGCTATGTCTTATTACTTTTCATACTTGGTCTAGTCTTTACACTACTTGATCAACATCAGGTAGCTACAGAAAAAAAAATTTAACATAAATTCAAATATAAAAAGTTAGTACCGTGTTAGTTTGTTAGAAGCTAAATACCTTATTATGGTCGTTGTGAAAATAAGAGGCAGTTATGTGCATTAGAAAATATTTCATCGTCACACAGGAAAAAAAAATTTGGTATTATTAACAGAATGGGTTCTTTATCAATATAGCGGAATATTTATGTAAATTTTAGAGAATATATTTAGTATTAAAAGAAATTTTTTTACCAAAGTTATGAAAGTTTATATATATTTAAATATTTTCTGTTAATAATATTTTTTATTTCTGTAGCCTTTTATTATTTTCATGCGAACTCAATTCTGTACTATTAAAATAATTTTTGTGACGAAACGAAAGTATTCAGTAGTTATACAAAAATATTTACTTAGTAAAGAAACATTCTGTTCATAAATATCATTTCCTATGTTAGTGCAAAAGAAACGTTTTGTAATCATATCAATAGTTCTTTATTCTAAAACTGGGGAGATATTGTTAGGACTGGTAGTAAGTCAAATTTAGATACCATATAGACTTACAAATAAGTTTCCTAAATCTAACAGAAAAATTTTTCGTTTCAACAAAAATTATCGATACAATATAACAGATTCCCTTTTATTTCATTAGCGCCAGCGTGTGCATGTGTTGTTTGGACCTGTGTGGTTTTTTCTCAACGGTAAGTACTTCAGTGTTTTTTATAACAATATTTTCCATGGTAAGTAGCTATTTTTATAATCATATCATTTGAATAATACTCATTCGAGTTTGCAAATATATAGCTTTCAATTTCTAGAAGTTGAAGAAGACTATGAAGACATTGTAGTCAGATTGAGAACAGAAGATATGCCATGGGATCAAGTTGAAGTTTTGTGGACAAGAACCTGCCAAGGGCGATTGAAATCAATTGGCGACATCAATAATAAAAATAACACGTCTTTGGTTCAAAATTTATGGAAAAAATATACTCATCATATGGGGATGATTGGTAAGATTTTCTATTATATTTTCTTCAAATTGTTTGTACCATATAAATCCAAACTTTATGTGATACGAATCCTAGTTTTTTATTTTATTTGTACATTAGTATGCTTATCACAAAATATGTTAGTAAATTCTCTAATCAATAAATAACTCTGTTTTAGATTGAAATAGATTACGCTGAACTTATGAGTATCATCATCATCAATACTATCAGAATGGGAAAATTTCTTTGCAAAAGCCACGGAGATATTTTCTAAAAAAATTAGATCAAGCTTCGAGATTAATGAAGTTGTGTCAAAAGAATCAAACATTAAAATGTATCTACAAACACACAAAATAAAGTAGGTATTTAAATGAATTCCAATAAATTTAAAACTTTGGAATATACTTTAAAAAATACGTAAATTTATTCTACCAAATGATGTACTAATTTTATTATTTTTTTAGAAGGCAAAAATGCGTATCTCCTATGGTATCTTCTCGCTTATTTGAAGCCTTCTTCCAGAAAGGTTACTAGAGATGTCACAGGCAAAAAGAGCACTAAGAAATTTTCAATCAGGGATTTCCAGACATCTTTTTTATGGTAGAGCCTACAGCCTATTAGCAAAAATTGTAGAAATATTAACAGAATATTTCATAAATATACCAAAATTCTGTGCAGGTCACATAAAGTATTTTCTTATATTTATAAAAGATGTCATTGATAGTATCACGAATTCTGTAAAATCTAGGAACCTGTTCCATAAATATACTAAAATATTCTTTACTTTATACAGAAATACCTGCCTTATATACAGAAAATTTCGATAAATCTATAAAAATGTTTTATAAGGAGTACAGAAAATTTTATAATGTTTAAGAAGTTTATTCCTACATTACAAATAGATATTTTATTGACTATTGAACTAAACTATAAAATTACAAATATTTTCTGTATTTGATGCATAATATTATTTAATTACATTAACAGAAACGCATTATTATAGGCGCTATAGCAACAGAAACTTCTGTAATATGTAATGTATTTTTTATAATATTTACCTAGTTTTTTTCTGTGCAATCTGACTATGCTCTTTGTAGTGAAACAACTGTCATTGAATTATAAAAGCTTCTTCTTCTTCTTCTTTTTCTTCTTTGTTTCATGATAGGCCTATGGCCTGTTTTTTATCGATTTTCTTAGCCACGACCCAGATTGTCACTCCACCTTTTTCTTGGTCGACCTGTACTATTTTCTCTAGCTAGTCTATCTTCTCTCATACGATTTATGTGTTGATTCCATTCTTGTCTTCTCTTTTACACCCAATCGTTAATTCTCTCCGTTTTGTACATTTGTCTTATATTCTCACTCCTTTCTCTGTAATTTTCCTTATAAAAGTTGATTTTTTAAACGAGAAAGTTTAGTTCAAACGTTTAGTTCTTTATTATTCTTAGTATTATAATTGGAGATTATTTGGAAATTTATTTTGCTTATGAGCCCACAATAGGGAGGAATTTGGAAGCAGCGTCCAAAAGCACCAAGAATCACCTGTACAGAGCTGGGTAGTATCCGGATACTTCTGTATACGGATACAATATCCGAATACTTTTTATGTATCCGAAAGCTGTATCCGTGACCAAATTTTAAAGTATCCGGATACTTTTTTTGATATTCGTACTGGTCACCTTTATAATATATTATTATATAGCTAATGGAGCTTTGTTTTTACCTAATCAGTTATAAATCTCTCTTTTCAAGAACCCCTTTGTACCCTGTATTTATAATTAGAAGAAATTACTTTTCGGATTATAATAAAGTACATCTTAATATTTATATTTTTATTTTAGTGTACCTACAAGTACAAATAAGTACACCCCCTAAAATGTTTGAAAACTCGGCTGGTCCGACGCTGGCCAAATTCAATATCAAAAGCTCAGGCAGTGACACGAAAAACTTTTTCGTTCATCATTTAATGTATTTTTATTATTATATATTACATTAAAAATCCATGCACATCACAAAGTTTTAATACTAATAATTTATGTCCTTTTTCAAAAAAGTATCCTTTAAAGTATCCTAGGAAGTATCCGAAAAAAATATCTAGATACTTTTTTAAAAAGTATCCTGATACATTTTGAGTATCGGTATCCGGTACTTTTTTTCAGTATCCGACCCAACTCTGCACCTGTATAATAAATATTGCTGGAAACGCCAATTTTACATTCGAAGAATTTACCACTTTTATAGATCAAATAGATGTTATTTTTAATTCCAGACCTTTTCAGCCACTCTCAAATTATTCGAATGATTTGTCTTGGTTAACTCCTGATCATTTACTGGTATTATTGGTGATAGTCTCACATCATTTACTGAACTTGAAATTCCCAATATACCGGAAAATCGTAAAACCTCTCTCTTCGAAATATGTACTCGTGTTCAGCAACATTTTTGAAAACGGTGGACAAAGAAATATTTAAATCAATTACATAATAGACCAAAATGGATTATTCCTCATACAGACTTAAAGAATAATGATATTGTGTTGCTCAAGAAAGACAATTCTCGTCCCTTAGAATGGCAACTTACTGGAGTTATAGAAATTATTCAAGACAATATAATTAGTTTAATGAAAATAAAAACACGATTTGGTATTTTCACTAGAAACATTATGTCCTTTACCTTTCAACTATTTACTTTCTTGTAATTAAGGATAAATGTGAAATAAGTGTGTTGTAATTCTGTTAACAAATAAGTTTAATTGTTACTTTTTGTAAAGACTTTTGAAACCCTTAATATTTCGGAAAAATTAAAAAGAGTAATACTTTTACTAAAACTACGTATTTGTAGAATCTGAATAACCAAAAAATTGAGCAATTTGCAGGGTATTTTATTTGAAAATACAAATTGGTCATTGGCCACAGTTACATGTCACACCCTGTATAAATAAAATTATTGATAAAACAAGCGGAATAAAAATACCTACTAATCGATGGATGCGAGTGTTTTTTCAAACATGCATGTAAATTTAAATTTGGGTTTCTTTTCTTACTTCTCGTTGTAGTCTCTTTGGTTGTATACAGATAAGTATGTACAAAATTTCAATATTTTTAACTTTCGCTAAATTTTAACAATATGACAGAGATTATCTCGCTGCATCGATTGAAACAAACATTGTACCGATGTCGTTGATGAGACATTCAAACATTAACTTTTAATATTTCAGTAAGAAAAACGAAAAAATCACCTGGATAAGATAGCATTAGCAACAACGCATTAAAGCAGCTGCAAGGAAAATTACTAGTATTCTTAACGTCAATAATCAACGGAATACTACGACATAAACACTTTCCATATCAATAAAAGCCGAGATAGTGATGCTCAGGAAAGCAGAATAAGATCTCAAATTTCCACAAAACCACAGAACCATCTGCCTTCTACCAGCGATGAGCAAAATGGCAGAGAGAGTAATCCTTAAGAAACTAAACGAGGAAAGCAATAAGAATAGTGCCATAAGTACAATTCGGATTCCGGAAAGAACACAGCGCGCCAGACCAAGTACTTATAATGGTGGAATACATAACGGAAAGGGTTAATAGAAACCAGAAGTTATCTTCCTGAATATCTGCAAAGCCTTCGACTGCCTATGACACGTAGAACTGATATACAAGATACAGGAAGCAGCTATCTCAAAAAAAAAGATTCCGAATAAAAGTGGGATACAAAAAATACGAACTAGAAGCAACAGAAGCTAGAGTACCACAAGGAGCAGTCCTATTGCCGATATACACGGCAGACATTCCAAAGACAGCCAACACAATGATGACTCTCTCCGGAGATGACACGGCTATAGTCTCAAGAAGGACTGAACCAATAATTGTGACAAGAAGACTCCAACAGGCCATGGACCAAATAGACATATGGTGTACAACATGGAAAATCCAAATAAACATAGAACAAAACACAAGTCGTCTATTAGGAAAGAGGCTGGAATAAAATATCAACATAGGGGGAGACGAAATTCAATGGAAAAAGATTCCAAATACTTAGGAATGATAAGAGACCAAGGAATAACCTTCAAAGAACACGTCGAAGACAAAACAGGCAAGAGGAAGACTACCCGGACTAATAGGAAGAGAATCCAAACTAGCATTGAAAATAAAGCTACACCTTATAAAAGAAGAGTTGACAAAATTCAAATATTAACCCAAAATTTTAGGGTATCGAAATAATTTTTATTAATATATTCAGGACGAATACATTTCACCAAAGCACTTGTATATATATCATCAAATTATACTAAAAATTGAACGATATGTTAAGAATTTCAAATCTCGTATTCCAAGACCACCGAATCTGGTTGGTAAACTTGCTAATGACCAAAAGGTGTCATTAATTTTGATATAAATTATTCAGGTAATTTGGAATCTATTAAATGGAAAAAAAGACAATATAAACAATCATAGAAAACAATATATAATATATCAATAAAGAAAGAGGTTTTAAGATGCTTCAAGAGATGGTTTTCAAACAGTTCCAGTTATATCTTTGCATTTATTTATTCATGTGCATTAAACATGAACTAATTCATGATATACGAGGGTTGCTTTAGTTATTTCGGGATTTGGCAACCCTGGTGTTGTAATCTGATAGCTCTATTGTAAAGTTGGACATTTTTGATGTTATACGTACTCCGTACGTTTTGACATTCGAGCGCTGTTTGTGTTGTTTACAGTAAGTTAAAAGATTCTTCTCGTCCCAAAAATGAAATTAAATCGTGAACATTTTCGTGCGTTTATATTTTACTTTTGAGGTGGATTAACTCAGCAACAGTGTGTGAATGAAGTTTCATCAGGGACCAGTGTTTATCGATGGTATGATGAATTCAATTGTAGTCGCAGTTCACTGCAAGACGAATTTCGTGCAGGTAGTTAACCGTCAGTTGTTCCGAAAACCATTGATGCTGTGCGCGAACTGATATTGCAAGATCGTCAGATTGAGACAACCTTAGGTATTAGTGGAACCAGCATACATTCAACATTGTATAAATATTTGATGGTTGTTCAATTTCATTTCACAAGTATCCATGACAACACGTATTTTAAAAAAAGAAATAATGTCAAACAGAACTGTCACTGTTCTCAGTCGTTTTTAAAGTGAAGAATGGCCAATCCTCCTTTTTGCACTACTAAATATATCCTAAAGGTTCCTTTCAAATTATAAATTAACATAAAAGTTAAGTGAAAGTAATGTTTTCCATTCTCTAATTCTCTTATTCCTATTCAGTTAAAAAAATATGTACGCAATGTCTCAGTGAATGACAAATTTGTCAAATAATATAAATTTCAATCAAACATATTTCCGGTATTTGAAGCCGGTAGTCTTTCGTTTCATGTTAAGTTATTTTTATATTTTGAACTTCATTTGTATATACTCGTTAATACGAGTTTGCTTGTACATTTATAATAAATGGAAAAATTATAATGTGGTCTTCCAACAATCAGTGATTCAATCAGTTTAAGTAGTCCATTCGAAGGTGGGAAGAGTGATTAGCGGCTTAACCCGATGTTGAGGCTGATATGAATGTCTAGCCCCCAACAACGGTCAAAAAAATTTGTTCGCGTTTAAGTCCACACAATTAGTCAATTGCTCACAAAAAGGCTCGTGTCGATTGGTCGAAGGAAATGCTCAAAAAATACCATCGCGGTGCTCCGAAACACGTCTGTGACATCGTGACAGGTGATGAATCGTGGATTTACTCGTATGAGCCCGAAAGTAAACAGCAGTCGACTGAGTGGGTGTTTCAAGATGAGCCCAATCCAACAAAAGTTGTCCGCGCACGAAGCGAATGGTCGACTGTTTTTTCGGAAAACCTGAAACTGTCGGAACCGTACCACTAGAACAACGCAGAACAGTCAATTCTGCTCAAACACACATCGGCTCAAACAACTGCATTTTTGAGCACCCAAAACATCGATTTGGTGAGTCATCCGCCGTATAGTCCTAACTTGGCACCGAATGACTTCTTTTTATTCCCGTACGTAAAAAACAAAAGTTAACCTGAAGAAGCGGTTGCTGCATTCAGAATGCATGTTTTGGAGATACCTAAATCAGAGTGTCAAAAGTGCTTCGACAATGGTTCAAACGCATGCAAAAGTGTATAGATCTTCATGGGGAATATTATGAAAATCAATAAAGTGATTTTCGATGATTAATATTTGTTTGGTGACTGATGGTAATAAACTACTTTTATTGCGATTGTCTTATGGTTGCTTATGGTCAAAATTTGCACACAGGATCGGATATTGTATTTGTATAATTTGGGTTAGTCTGTGCTGTTTAATAATTTTTGTGAAAAATGTTTCGTCCTTGGGAAACTGCATCAGCTGCGCCCTGTGTTACTGTTCCTATTCGACGACGAGTTTTATCCCTTGATGCCAAATGTTCATCAGAAGCTGGTCCAAAGGGGTTGCGTTTTTACTCCTGCTGTAAGATAAACCAGCGATTTGACAAGGATACCGGAATCATCAGTGAGAGTTCACATTTCGAGGCCAATTCATCCGAGACGAAAACGAAACGATAGTGGTGTTTCCAGAACCACTGATGACGGTGATAAAGATTTGATAAGAAGAACTATCTACTCTATGCACAAAAAAAACTTGGTGCCTACTATCAGATTATTGTAAATAAGACTAAGGAGCTCCACCGAGATAAGGATATCAATTGGAAGCCTATGGACACTTGACAAAATTGAAAAAAGGCAAGTTATTATGGAATCCCAACGGATTGGGTAATGACGTTTTGAATATTTGACTGCCATAAGTGATTACAGGTCTTTACAATACAAAGACCAATAATCTATTTGGATGAGACCTGGTATAATACCCACGATACGCCGGAAAAAGGATGGACCGGTGGAACAGTGCGATGCCATTCAAAAGCTCCATCGAACAAAGGAAAACGGATCACGATTATTCATACTGGATCAGTAGATGGTTGGATTCCAAACAGTTTGGGACTTTTGGCGAAGAACATTTAAGATTCGTCGTTGGATTACCACCAAGATACTACAGTCGAATTGTTCGAAGATTGGTTCGAAAACACTTTACTGCCAAATATTCCCCCGCATAGTGTCATAGTTATAGACAATGCCAGTTACCATAATCGCCAATTAAAGAAGGTTCCAGGCTCTTCAAATACAAAAGCAGAAATCCAGGAATTTATGCTCCAAAACAACGTGTACTTTGAAGAAGAATATAAAAAATGCAGCTTTTAGAGGTTCTATAAGGACATTTAACATACAGAAGACATATGTATGTGACACAATTGCAGCATCCAAAGGACATACCTACAGTTCTTCGTCTTCCTCCTTTCTACTGCGTATTCAATCCGATTGAGCATATGTGGAGAAAACTAAAGAACAAAGTGCAAATCCAAAATACTATACCTACATTGTGTCCTTCTATAATTGCATTAATCCGGCAAAATATAGATGACCCAGATGCTGATTGTTGGAAAAGAACAACAAACCATGTTATAAAAGTGGAGGATTCATACAGGGCATCACATACTAACATAGAACCCCTTATAATTAATGTAGATGACGATAGTGATAGTGAAACTAAATTGATATATTAACATATTTCAATTTTTACTAAATTTTATTGTGAATATGCGTTTCTATTAAAAAAATATTTTTGCAAACTTAATCCTGACCTATATTCCTTACCCAAACTTGCCAATACCTGAGAAAAAAGTAACTAAGAAGTTTATTATCACCATCAGTCCCCTTTTATTGTATGCACTATATTGTTGAACACACTATACTATTCAAATTGAATATTTTTGTTATTGAAATATATCCGTATAATCAGTTATATTGGTACAGTTATATTGGTACATTTTCTTTCCGGTATGGTTGGCGGAAAAAGTTAATTTTTCTAATAGAAAAGTAAAAGTTTTGTTACAAAATTAATATAAAATTGTATTTTTACTAAAATAAATGACGGATATAATACAATAAATACATTTACAATACAATAAGTTGAAAAATTGATATAGCGTGGGCCTGCATAACGAATCAAAACTAATTTCTTAGATTGCTATAATAATTTTATGTATACAATAAAACAATAAAGTTTTAAATGAAATAGATTATCCATGTATCAAATGTGACAAACCAATCAATAAAGGAAAAAACCAAAATCAGTGTCACAGGTTTTTATTACAAAAAAGTACACGTTTACAGGAACAGCGACTAGTTTCGGCCAATAAGCAGGCCATCATCAGGCTATAAAAAACAAAAGTGAGAGGTGTCACTGGTATCTTCTTTTGAGCTCACTTTAGGGCTTAAATATTTGTCACCCTTATTTTTCTTTCAAACACTATTTACAGTAATTAATATTTCCATCCATGTGGTGGTACTCATTTTCTTACTCACTCAATGTTACCACATACATTTTAATAAAATATTTAAATTTCTTAAATTTCTTAATTTATTCCCCAATGATTCAAATTTCAATGAATCTTATGCATACTGTTATTTAATATAACCTTTTTTCATCTAATTTCTCCTAGTTTTAATTTTTAACCTTTATGTCACATTTTTTCTCTATGTCACTGGTTTTACCACATACCCCATTCAATAATTAAAATTCAATATTTAATATATAAGTTTGTTGGTTCGATCGATCATATGATCTAGTGAACATTACATGTAACTAATTTTTAAGGTATGTCTATTGTTAAAAACTTGTAATAAGCATAATTTTTTACCTCTCACTTTTGTTTTTTATAGCCTGATGATGGCCTGATTATAGGCCAAAAGTAGTCGCTGTTCCTGTAAACGTGTACTTTTTTGTAATAAAAACCTGTGACACTGATTTTGGTATTTTCCTTTATAAATAAAGTTTTGATTCATTATTATTTCTTCATTTAAAGTCGGATATTTTCTTAAAACTTAAATCCTAACAAAAAAACGGTTGGTTCGCAAAAACACAAAGAAGGCGAGAAATTGTTTTAGAATACATAAAAATTCCTAAACAAAACCGTTCTGTTCGACTCTTACCAGTTTTTTGTAAATTTTCTATCGCCCTTGACTACGACCAGGTAGTCTCTCAGTCAGATAAACAAACTATATAAATTAGCTATCGGTTAAATTAATAGGATGTCTTTCAAACGATACGGGGAAGGTTTAATAAAAGCATTATACTTTTTTTATATTTAATACACAAGACCCAATACAATATTTTACTTGGTTAAAAATAGTGTCAAACATACTTGTAAACAAATTTTTATCAATTTATTTTGGTACCAATTACAAATAAAAAAATCCCAACAAGTATTAACCTCAAAGAATTCAGCGAATTTCGTTTTATTTTGATTGACATTGAAAACCAGACATCTAATTTCATCGCATTAATTAGATATTGTCCGAACGTATCCCTCTTCATATTTATAAACAGACCTTGTATTGTTTAGTTTAGTAGTTAAACAGATCAGGTTCATAAATCTTCTCTCGAATATACTTAAATTATATATCTGGAGTGTAAATTATATGGCGTACTCCGAAGATTTTTTAAGTCTGGACATCCAGTCCGAATATAAAAAACCTAATAGCAGTTCCTAACAATATTTTAATAGCCTTTAGAGATATTTTCGAGGAATTGTGAACTTCTTGCGGTGTGTATCCTTCATAAAATTTTACAAGCTTTTTAAAACGAGGATATATGTGATTAATATTGAAAAATTTATTGTTTACAACATTTTAAACATTTTTATTGTTTTTAGCGTATTTTATGATCCGTCGGGAAAGTAATACAGTGTTTAACCGTTTGTCATCTGGTATTTAAATGTTGGATGTGAAAATTCACACAAATAAACAAATTTTATTTTTATTAATATATAATATACAGGGTGGTCCAGAATTATGTACATTAATTTTTAGAGGCAGTACGTCAAAAAATAAGGGTACTTCTTTATGTACACCTTTTTATAAAACCCAATAATAAGGGAGATACAACCATTTAAAGGGGCCAATTGAATTTCTTATTTTTTCTAATATCTTCCAAACGGCTTTGACTATAGTCTATATAGAAAGGACAAGGAGTAATAAATCATTAATTTAAGTAGATTTCATAGACGTACCAAAATATATTTTAAGAAGGTATACCGTAAGGTACATTTTGTATTGAACGAATGAGTTGCAGCTATGCTAAAGAATATACGATTTAGGTCAGAGGTAACGGGATGTACTAATTTTAATAAAAAAAGTGATGGAAGTACATAAATTTTAGTAAGTTTGATAAAGAAAGGCAACACAGTTTATTCATAATAGACAATAAACCAATCTTAAACAATAATTATTTTATATATTTTTGTTCTATTTGTAAGAAGATTAATTCAAACTTTGAATATTGTCACAAATAATTTACAATGAAATATATTTTTAAAAAATTAATTAAAGGCAAGATAGCAAGATATCGTTACAATTATTATTAAATTCAAAGATTCAAAATTTGTATTACTCCTATATGTAGTGTTTGGGGAATTTTTCTCAGAAATTTTAAATGGTAAGTGGCCTACTGTAATCGGTTTAATACGATTACACCTATTTACAGATTATTCGATTATTGAGAGGGATTTTCCAAACAACCCAGTTTTCTTAGAAACATTATCGGAAATATTATTTTAAAAGAAAGTAGGTACATTAAATGAGTACTTAGTATTAGTTCTTTGAGTAAAGTTGTATGAAGTTGTATGGTTTTCAGTTGGAATATATTAAAAACATTTTTTGAATGTTAAATGTACAAGTACCAAACAATTTCGATAAGCCAAGGATCATCTAAACGACCAAAAACAGGTCCATTATCCTTAAATGAAAAAAGCTCTGATATTGAATTGTTATATATCATTGAAAAACAAGGATCCAAGTGCAAGTGTTGATGATATTGTGGAATTAATGGCTGCTATGTTGTGTGTTGCTAAATCAACAATTAATAGATTACTAAAAGAAAGCAAGAATGAACTCTTCAACCCCCTAAAACTCCTTCAGGCCGAAAACCAATTGAGATCGATGAGTCATTAAAACAAAGACTAATGCGTAAAGTCCATGGATTTTACTTACAAAAGGAAATTGCAACACTTGACAAAATTATGACATCAGTGCAAGAAGATACGGACTATACAAAATTCTCCAGAATAACATTATGCAAACTTTTGAAAGATGTGGGTTTCAGATATACAAAATATAATAGAAAATCTCTCTTGATAGATAAACCGGAAATATTTTTTTTGGAGAAGAGACTATTTAAGAAGCATTCGACATGCCAGAGAACAAAATTTGAAAATCTTCTACTTAGACGAAACATGGATAAATGCTGGATATACAGTTTCCAAATCTTGGCAAGATGAAAACATTAAAAGCGGAAGGCAGGCATTCGTGGAAGGTTTGTCGTTAGGTTTGCAGTCACCATCTGGAAAAGGAAAAAGACTTTTCATTGTCCATGTTGGAAGTTCTGAAGGTTTTGTTGATGGTGAATTATTAACTTTTATTTCAAAACGAACGGGGGACTATCACGAAGATATAAATGGGGATGTCTTCGAGGAATGGTTTGTTCAAATATTGGATCTGATTCCAAAGGGGGCTGTTATTGTTATGGACAACGCAAGTTACCATTCACGGTTACGAGAAGCATTGCCCACAAGTCGTTGGCGTAAAGCAGAGCTTTTGGAGTGGCTTATTTCGAAAAATATTAAGTTTACAAAAGATCCACTAAGGAAAGAACTTTACAGAATAACAAAAATGAACAAGAATAAATAGAAAACCTACGTTGTAGATGAAATGGCTTCTTCTAGTGGTAAATCAGTTCTTCGACTTCCCCCTTATCAATGTGAACTTAATCCCATAGAATTAATATGGGCTCAGGTAAAGGGGAAGTTGGAAAAAAATACTACTTTTAAAATAAACGATGTTGTGAAATTGTTTGAGAGTGCTGTAAGTCATGTTAGTAAGGAAAATTGGAAAAACTGTATCGAGCATGTTATCAAAGTAGAGGCAAATATGTGGAAAATTGACAATATTTGTGATGATTTAATCGACCCTATTATTATTAATGTCAACAACGATTCTTCCTCTTCCGAGTCGGATATAGAATAAGTATGTAAGTAATAAATGTATTCCAATAATTATTTCTTTTCATTTTTTATTATATTATAATTTAAAACGTATCTTTTTCCCAAAATACACACCACTGCATTGCGTTATTGCTATTCTGCTAATTCTTTAACAATAAAGAAACCCTAAATTTTGCTAAAACTGAAACAAATACGGGGTCGATCTACCTGGTTTTTAGATTTACGGAAGAAATGTAATTTAAAGTAAGAGATTTATCAAAAATTTCATGGTGCTCCCTGTTAAGGTTTTGCATACTTAATTAGGGTTTATTACTCCTCGTACTTTTTGTACATACTATACGGAGTTCATATTTCGGAAGGGATTATAAGACACTTTAATCTCAGGTAGTCCATGAATTGTCAGTGACGTTTGATCACAGTTAAATTATTTTATCTTCATTTTTATTGTACTCGACAGTGAAGTTTGTTTAACACGTCTCTTTTGCTTAATGTTTAATTTGTTTGCCCTGAATATGGCACACTATTCAAATTCTGAGTTAACAGACATACTTTTAGTATTAGGGGAGTGTTCTGGAAATGCTGCTGCCACTGTAAGACGCTACTGAGAAGAGTATCCGAAGAAAAATATTCCCAACAACGACTGAGAGAAACCGGTTGTCTTCAAATAAGGAATACAGATTCTGGTCGTCCTAGAGTAGCAAGAACTGCTAACGTTGAAAATCAAATATTGGACGCAGTAATAAATGACCCCACAATAAGTTCACGCAGGTTCCAATCAAAGTGTTTTAAGAGTTCTGCATGAATTGTTACCTGACGATATGCCACTTAGAGTTGATTGTTGTGAAGAATTGCAAAATAAAGTTTAAACTGTACCAAAATTTTTAAGCAACGTTCTGTTTACGGACGAGGCTGCATTTACAAGACAAGGTATGTTGAATTCTAGAAATATGCATTTCTGGGCTGAAGAAAATCCAAGGGCTACAATAGAAACTCTCTTCCAACACACGTTCAAGATAAACGTTTGGGCAGCTACTTTAGAAAATAATTTCATAGGAAATTTAAATGGTAACATGTATTACAATGATATTTTGGAAGGTATTCCATTACAAATACGAAGAAACATGTTTTTCATGCATGATGGTGCTACACCACATTACATAAGAATTTGTAGAAGGTGGTTAGATGAACATTTCGCTGATAGGTGGATAGGCCGGGGTGCGGATGAACCGATTCATTGGCCTGCTAGTAGTTGTGATCTTAATCCAATGGACTTTACAGTATGGAGTTATTTGATTTCAAATAACTGCAATAAATACCAGTACTTGAGTTAAGAGACAAACTTGAACAAGTATTTAATAATTTACAAAACGATCCAGTTAAATGGATTAATGCGTTTGCTAAATAAAAGAATTAGATTATATATTTAACAAAATTGAGGACATTTTGAACAGTTGTTGTGAAATATTATTTTCGCCATTAATTATATTAATAGTTATTTTTGTATCTAGTGGGCGAAATGCTACTTTGGTGATCGAGATCACCAAAGTATTTCGCGCATGAGATTCAAACAAAAATTTTTCTACAAACGCTTAGCTTAATATGAAAAAAAGTATTGAGCTGCAATACAGCTACGAATAATTTAGGAGAGAGCGCTACTCTTTGTCTCAGTCTTCTGTCTGAAAAATATTCTTTTCTATTTCTAAATATCTTAGAATGTGCCCGCCTGCCCAGCTGACATGGTCACGTCATATAACCGTCGATATTAGGTAATTATTGGTAAATGACGTCGACGACCTTACATCTACGTCTCTACGACGTGACAAGCTAGATCAACCATATACGTCATTTTTACTATGTCGACTCTACGTCGATCTAAAGTGATGCAATAGTATTTAACTATAAAACATGCACATTTGCATGGTGTAAATAAAAATTTTATTTCGTAGCTTTTTCTCATTTTCTGATACTTAGCAGGTAGGTAAATATATGTAATTTCAATATATATGATACATGCAGTTGAAAATATTTCTAAGTGGTAATCATTATCAATAGTATTGTATACCTTACGTATTTATTTGCTTATTACTAAATACTTAATACACCTACCTTTGTCATTTAGAGTGATTTATCAACTTAACTTGTGAAAAATGATAAATTTTAATATTCGCGCCAAACGCTCGTTACAACTCGGAGGCTTGTCGGGCAGATCGTGTTTGCCACGCCTTTCCTCTCATTGTTGTTGGCGTCTGTAATGTAAGCCAACAGCAAGCACTTTATGACCAAGGATTAAAATGTTTTTGTGTATATTTATAACAGTATTCGTTGCAGATAAATTTAGGTAAGTAAGAAAAATTTTGCTATTTTCTTACATTCAACTAAATAAACGGTTTGTAATATTTTTATTTGCCAGTATTCTTAATTGGCGTAAATGGCTACCAATGATGTTTTAGAAAATGTAAATATATTATTATTAATCAGTTTAATATGTAATTTTGATAGGTAAATAGTTAGAGCATTGTATTTAAATAATGATTATTGTATAGTATTCGTATACTGATATTATAATTTTTGTCTAAATATAGCGGCGTTACTTCGTATGCATCCAATTCTACCAAACTGGCTTAGCACCTATTCATTGTAAATGACTAACACTAGAGAAATCAGATTTTTTTTCGGCATCTACAAGTACCAGAAAGCATTATAATTTGGCGTTTCTCAGGGAAAAGGCTGGACATCCTACAATGTAAGAAAAGTTTACTTCGAACAAGGTAAATTTAACAATAATTATTTAATTTTTTTGACTAAAATATAATAACTATTAGTGACATGCTGTGTGCTATGCATTAACTTGTAATATTTAATTCAAATTAAGTTGTATCAATAATTTTTTTAATTGATGAATATCTCATTTTTTAAAGATACATTTTATGAATCAGAATTGATTTTAAATAGTTGCTTCACATTTAACTTATAGGTACTTCGCACACAGACTACGTTGTTAAATTCGATGTACCTAACTTTTACTATGTAATGTGCAACATTTTATATTATTTAAATAATATTGTTAAATAATTTATATATTTAAAGTAACTTGTAATATTTGTATGTAAAATTGAAATTTAATGTAATGGTTAATGCAAATAAAATTGTCTATCAATATTTTTGGTTTTTATTCTGTCCCAAAATCAATCCATACGTCATAAATAGGTAGGAAAAACTACGTCATGAAATAACGTAACCATACGTTACAATTTCGTCGATAAAACATGTCTATTGTACGTCATGGGGTGACGTAATTTAACGTGACTGGGTGACGTCTTTGGGCTGTGACATTTTCACGTCATATTTTAGTAGATTTGACGTCATCCAAGAAGTCTAAACGACGTAACGGGTGACCAAAAAATTACGTACAATGTACGTCATGCTGTCAGCTGGGTGAATGTATTCTAAAACAATCCTGCAATAAGAAAAATATGTAATTTTCCTAGTGAAATAATGCAAACATAGGTGAAATCAATACTCCCAATACCCTTGGAACCCGAGCTCTTTTTAAAAAATTTTGTTAGACATTTTGAGTTTCACTTTCAGTAGAAATTATTTTTATAAACTGTAATGCCAAAGATGCTCTTGCTATTACTCTTTCTTACATTCAAGAATTCGCCAGAACAGAAACCAAATTTTTCGGTAGCGTAAAAGCGGAAAACTAATGGCCTAATCGTATTATTTTTAAAAACATTTAGGAAAAATTATTTGTGTATTCACATTAATATCTGATCCTCATCTTCTATAAAAGTAAGAACGAAAATAACAATTTCTTTCGAGTCGAAATCTTGCAAAAATATATAATCAAGATCGTCAGATTTTTTAAAATTGTCAGTTCTTTTTCTTACTGCAAAAGACCTCCTAACATGATTCAAAAACTTCATAATGCCCTCGTCTTTATCACTTTCGCTGTAATTATGAACGAAATCCAGTTTAATGAAATTTATTGTACTAATCCTTACTCTGGTAAAGGGGGAAGTTGGAAAAAAATACTACTTTTAAAATAAACGATGTGAAATTGTTTGAGAGTGCTGTAAGTCATGTTAGTAAGGAAAATTGGACAAACTGTATCGAGCATGTTATCAAAGTAGAGGCAAATATGTGGAAAATTGACAATATTTCTGATGATTTAATCGACCCTATTATTATTAATGTCAACAACGATTCTTCCTCTTCCGAGTCGGATATAGAATAAAATGTAAGTAATAAATGTATTCCAATAATTATTTCTTTTCATTTTTTATTATATTATAATTTAAAACGTATTTTTTTCCCAAAATACACACAACTGCATTGCGTTATTGCTTAGCTGATAATCCTTTAACAATGAAGAAACCCCAAACTTTGCTACAACTGAAACAAATACGGGGTCGATCTACCTGGTTTTTAGATTTACGGAAGAAATGTAATTTAAAGTAAGAGATTTATCAAAAATTTCAAAGTGCTCCCTGTAAAGGTTTTGCATACTTAATTTATTACTTTATACTAATTTACTAATGCAACGTCCAAGGTTTTGGCGCATATTGGAGAAAACCCTACGTATTTGAAAGGCTATTTTGAAGATTCTGATGATGGTATACGAGATCCGAATTACGAAGAGATAGAGAGTGTCGATAAAGAGACAGGACAAGGTCGAGAAATACTAACAGCGGTAACAATGAAGATCAAATAGAAGGGATTACTCCTAAAGGAAAAAAAATGAAGACAGGAAGCAAATTGGAAAATTAATGTACAAAAACGTAAAGTTACAAGTGGAGAAGAACATACATCAAAAACCAAAATAATACGCGCCAAACAGTTAGAAAATCACTGCAAAGAAGGATGTTATTTAAAATGCTCCCAAAATGTTAATGCAGAAACAAGGTCATATATACACTCTATGTTGTGGAATTTCTCAAACGACATAAACCGTAAACGCCAATTTGTTGCGTCACATGTTAAATCAGTACTGATTAATCGAAAAAGACCTAGATCGGGTTTGCGCGGTGATGCTAGAAACCACACAAGAGAATACGATTTTGTGGTAAATGGAAAAGTCATCAGAGTCTGTAAGAAATTTTTCTTAAACACTTTGTCAATATCGCAGACATTTGTAACACCTTCACTCATAAAAAAGAAATCTCATGGTATCATTTCCATTGATGATAGGGGTAGACATGACCATCATGTAAGTGTTCCAGATTTCGTAAGAGAAAGCGTACGTGAACATATTAGTCAGTTCCCTATTGAAGAGTCTCACTATTCAAGAGAAAAAAGTAAGAGGAAATATTTAGGCAGTCATCTAAATTTATCTAAAATGTATAACTTGTACCGGTCCCAATGTGATGCGAAAAACAGGAAAGTGCAATTGCCAAAAAATGGCAGTTGCCATTGTTTTTTGTTTAGTGTAAATAAAACAATCATTTTTTTATGTACCTTAATGTTTATTTCAATAAAAATGTTACTTTTTGTGTGAGATGTCTATAATTTGTACTCAAGTTAAGTCCCAAAAATATTAAACCTAGTTATACCAAATCCTCTAAAGCAAATTTTTGGTAAATAGAAAACTGCCCTTTTTTATTTTTTATCTTAAATTTCTAAATTTTTTTTTTCATAAATTATATCACAATGAAAAGAGAAGACAACTTCTTATAGTAGAAAACAAATCTAATCAAATAAGCTAGAACTGACATAGATAACAGAATATTTTTGTTTAAAAAAACTTATAATGCCTTTCCTGAACAATTTACACAATGTTACTTAATACACTTTTATTCTGGAGTACCTACAGATTTTAAATTGGTTCAATGTTAAAAGACCTTTTCACATGATTCAAAAACTCCACAATGCCCTCGTATTCATGAGTTTCGTTGTAATTAAGAATTAAATCCATTTTAAATTTAAATTGTTTCAATGTTTGGTGGCGCTATGAAGTGAAGTTTACAAAACAATTATTGCTAATTTCATTTTATTTCATAACGCAGAATAGTCAACTGTACTTAGCTTCCAGATTGTTATCTTGTAGATGTTCTTACCAATGAAAAGCTGTTGCTGGTATATTTTTTAGTCTAGATGACTTTCTCCTAAGGATAATTACCTCACAAATTATAATTGTGTTGAAAAAAATTCACCCTTAATCTCTACCTTTCTTAAAAAAGTTAAAACCAAAAAAAAAGTTAGAAATAATTTTTGTAGTTGCATCAAGAGATGTTTGTCCACATGTTTTTTGTAGGTATTTATCAATTTTTGATAACCCATTTTTGTATTATCGTCTCACGTCTTTTATTTATATTTTGAACGCCTTACTAGTTTTTTCCATATTTCATATAACATGCTACTCAATTTTACAGGCTATATATTGTTGTAACAAAATGTTTTCTAGCGATTCTAACTATTAAAAGATAATTGTCTACTTCCTAATGGGAAAATAATGAATATTGGAGACTGGCTAATTATTTTTGTGGGTGTAAGGATGGAACGCGTGCTATCAATTCCTAATACATTCGGTCATAAACTGAGTTTTAATACGGCAAAACTTCGACAAAACACGTTTTAATATCAATTTGCCTTTTTTCTTCCTGTAATCTTTTGTTACCTGTACTGTTGGCCACCCGGCAGGTAAAATTTCGGTGTCTTTTTATTGGTATTGAATAAATAAGCTACTATTGAATTTTGACAATATTACCCTTTTATTACTGTATTGTATCTTTTACGAGTTTTAACAGGTTTTACTCAAGACAAATCAAAGATATTGATATAATAGCTCTGGTTACCTGAAGGGAACTTCAATTTGAAAAATACCCACAAAACATAAAATTTCTGTAAAACATGATAAATGTGTTTCTAAATCTGCAAGTAATAGTTTCAACATTATATTTTTACAAGAAATAATTGTTCAAAAGAAATAGTTAGAAGTCCATTAGTATTAAAATGTTTAATAACTTCTGCTTAATTCTAAATAAAAAATTATAGAAAACAAAAACGAATGCTTTTTAAAAATTTAATTGTTGATAAATTTGACATTCTTTACAATTCTGCGGTAAATATGTTTGGGGTTATACAGTGTGAGTCAAAACAATTGCAAGTAATTTAAGGATGTGATTCCCTGTTAAAAATTAATAGGTATTTTCTTGATAAACATATAGGTTTGCATGATTCCCCAAGAAGTGTCATCCATTTAAAGTTGAGGAACATTAATTATTTTTATTTTTTTTCTCGAATATGGGTAATGTTACAATAACGAACTTATTAATCCTAACGATAAATTTTCTATCTTCAGATATTTTTTACTGAAATAAACAATTGATAAAATTTTCAGCCTTATCAGTTGAAGATTCCGGTTTTTATACTGCTTTTTTTGAAATCCACTAACAATCCAAAAATGAATATTGTAGCCGTAGTAAAGATCAAAATTTTGCGGATTTTGGTTCTTGATATTCTTTACGATTGGTTAAGATGTCTAGGGTACGGAGACCTGTACAATTTTGTCAACTTAGTGGGATTTCGGGAAGCTGGATTTTCTTTTCGGGAAATTGCAGTTAGAGTGCAAAGAAGTGTAGACACCGTGGTTAGGTGTTGTCGGGCATGGCTTAGAGAAGGCCGTACGCAAAGAGCAAGAGGCTCTGGACGCCCCCGTAGAACAACAGACCATGAAGATTATTAGCCTTAAGGGACCGTTTCTCCTCTACCAGGTCCATTGCAAATGAATGGTTTGCAGAACACGGAAGACCTATTATTGGCATGCGAAGTGTTTACCGACGAATAAGACATTTTGGCCTGTTTTCATACCGACCACACTGGGTCCTCCCTTTAACTCCAGAACACCGACGTAATTGCCTTGAGTGGTGCAGAGAACGGTCACTCTGGGATCAGGAATGGAACAGTATTGTCTTAAGTGACGAGTCTCGGTTTTGTTTTGGCATGCACGATGGTCGAGCGAGATTTAGAAGACGACGTGGTGAATGGAAAAATCCACGGTTTTTTGTTGAAAGGCATGTTCATCAAACTGTTGGAGTTATGGTTTGGGTGCTATAGCTTATGGTTCGAGATCACCTTTAATCTTAATCAGAGGTTACATGAACGCGCAGCGTAATACCCAAGAAGTTTTAGAACCCCATCTTTTACACCCTATCTTGACACCCTGGCAAATACAAATTTCCAACAAGATAATACCCGACCACATGTCGCAAGAGTCACAATAGACTTATTTCAACATAATGATGTTACATTGTTACCTTGGCCACTAAGATCTCCCAAATTATCCCCAATTGAGCACGTGTGGGATATGATGGGTAGGAGATTGCTCAATTTGCAACGTCCTCCTCAGACTCTAGAAAAACTTCGAGAGGAGTTGGTGGTTGCCTGAAATAAGATACCACAGGAGAACATTGACCACCTGCCTAGGCGCGTTGAAGAATGCATCCACACATTATTAAAGGTAAAAGGGCTTTAAAGCAATGCAATCATTTTGAAATTTTTATCATTAACTTATTGTGCTTCAGTAAGTAGATACTTGTACAAAATAAAATTTGCAGTCATGCATTTTCTGGTTGTTCCGTAAGTTTCACAATAAAAATCAAGTATTGACTAGTAGGAGAATGTCAAGTCGATTTGACTTTTATGTCACAGTAAAATTTGAACATTATTATTTGTTTATGGAATGGCTAGGGGTAATTCTTTGGAAGTTACCCGTCTTTACTCAGAGTTATGTCCTGGACGTGCAATACCATATCCACAGTATGCTACAAGGATCCGCCAACGTCTTACAGAAACAGATTTAATAAGAACAAAAGAGATATTGTGTTCGTCATCGCAAATTCAGGATAGTGGTGTTAATATAATTGAAGAACATCCTTTTGTAATTATTCATCTTAACAATTTGATACAAAATGTGAGAATAATGATCAAATTTTACTGTGACATAAAAGTCAAATCGACTTGACATTCCCTTACTCCATTAATTAATTTTTATTATGAGACTTACGGAACAACCCGAAAATGCATGACTACAAATTTAATTTATTTACTTAAAAACCACAAAGTTTTTTAAAAAAAATATTGAAGACAAACAATTTTTTAAATAAATTGAGGATAATAATACCTAGCTACAAACAAACAAAATGTAACTCCAATATGTCAATCTGACGATGCTATAGTTTTTAGCGAAACTGTTATTAAGTAAATAATCAATTTCTGGAATAAATAGTGAAAGTTTTGTTTAAGAAGTTCTATTTTTAATATTCTTAGTTACATATTTTTTTATTTTCAAATTGTGTTCTGCTAAAAAGTTCTGTAAAAAGAATTGTTAAGGGTTATAAGTTTCAACCCCTTGAAGGAAAACGATTAAAAAAATACCTACCTGTAGATAGCCAATTTATCGAGAGGAATAACTGGTAAAATTTGTTATTGTAAAATCATCCATATTCGAGAAGCATGCAAACCTATTTGTTTATTAAGAAAATACTTTTAATTTTGAACAAGAGATCACGTTTTTAAATTTTTTGTAATTATTTTACTCACACTGTATATCTATAACCTTAAATATTTGAAAAAACATTTTGGTTAAATAATTTTGTATTCAAAATTCTAATAATTCGCTTTATTTACTATCATTAAAGAATATCTTAATGAGGTGGCCCTTTTAGTAGGTACATGAACGTAATTCTTAAATTTTAGATGGCTGACCTTTTGGGTTTACTCAATAATTTACTTATAATTAATGTGGTATTTTTGGGTAGCCCTGAATATATAATATATCAAAATTAATAAGTTTTAAAGTTATAAAAAGACATTTAAATTATTATTTTAACACCTTGTATAAAATAATACTCAAGGAAATGTTTTTGAAACAATTATTTAAAAGTTATTGTATAATATAGTTTATATACAGAATGTGTCCAAGTATTTTATAATTAAATTTTATAATGAAATAAATAATTTTCGTTAAAATAATAACGGCTTTTATCAATAAAATATAGATAAAAGAGTAAGAGGAACTCTTTAATATATTTTATAACGAGTACCTAACCGATCACCTAAGTTACCAATTATTATTAAGTATTCGATCTTCACTTTTGCATATCGGTTACCGAAGAAGATGGCAAAGAAGGAGCTAACGACGACGACTCCAGCGTGTGTTATCGAAAACCAAGAAGCGGCATGGCAGCGGTGCTTGCGAGAGAACCACTACATCGGAGGGGACAACCTAAGGGGAGGGTAAGAGCAGTGAGAAGTTAGTGGCCTTGTAGCACCAACTGCTGCAGTCAAGCATCGAACACTCGGTGGAACGGTCATGCAAGAAAATATCGACTGTGTCGAATACAATGGTGTAGCGCAGGGTCGTACCGTCGTCGTCCGCGATCATGGGCACCACGGTGGTGTGCGCCTTGTTATTCGGGGCGATTTTTAGTGTTTTATCAGCGTCGTTAAGTAAAACTTTGCGGTATCAAGCGCCTGACGAGTGTAAGTGGGTGGTAGTGGACAGCAACTCCGACGACGATGTTGCTCTAGTGTGCAGGTTACGTACCATAAATAGTGAATTAGAAAATACCAACTTTAGTGTTATTCAACCGGAGCATACGGTCCGATTAAGGTTGGAATGCAGTGACGCGCTATTCTTTCAAAGCTCTCTGAGTGCCGGAAGTTTTAAACCACTCGTCGAACTCCGCGAACTCTCCATCGAATACTGCAAGATCGGAAATTTATCCGATGGCGCATTCAGGGGACTCAAAGAACTTCGCAATCTCACCGTTCGAACTCACAATACGGATTGGTCGGCTATGACCTTAGAAGTATCCGCTAACGCTTTTACTGAAGAACTCCGAAATTTAGAAAGGTTAGATTTAGGTGAAAATAATATGTGGAACCTACCCGAAGGAGTTTTGTGTCCCTTATACGCATTAGAAGTACTTAATTTAACAAGAAATAGACTTAGGGAAGTTAACAGTTTTCGTTTTACGTCGAATCCTTCAGAAAAATGTTGCGGAAACTTAAAATTATTAGATTTGTCGAGGAATAATATCGACAGATTACCGGCGAGTGCTTTTTCCGGGCTATCTCATTTACAAAAACTCTATTTACACGGAAATGGCCTACACAATCTTGCGGATCGTGCTTTAGAAGGACTTACTTCTTTAACTATTCTCAAACTTTCGGATAACCGTCTAGTCAGTCTTCCACCGGAATTATTCGTGGATACAAGAGAAGTGCGCGAAATGTATCTTCAAAATAACTCCATTAACGTATTAGCACCAGGTTTGTTTAGTGAATTGTTACAGATGTTGGTTTTGGATTTATCCCACAATGAACTTACAGCTGATTGGATAAACACCGCGACCTTTGCTGGATTAGTGAGATTAGTAGTACTAGATATATCTTACAATAGGATATCGAAATTGGAACAACTAGTATTCAGAGACCTTTACAGTTTACAAATTTTAAGGATAAACGATAATTACATTGAACACATACCTGAAAATACTTTTTCTGCTTTATCCAATTTACATACTTTAATAATATCTAATAACAGGTTAGTGAAAATAGACAGTGAAACATTCAACGGTCTTTATGTCCTTTCTCTGTTATCGGTGGACAACAACAAAATATCCGTTATACATCCAGAAGCTTTAAGAAACTGCACGAGCTTACAAGATTTGCATTTAAATGGAAATAAGTTGATTCAAGTACCAGAAGTTCTAAAAAACGTTCCTCTATTAAAAACATTAGATTTAGGAGAGAATCATATAAGTTACGTTACCAACGAAACTTTTAGCGATTTAAAACAAATGTACGGTTTAAGATTAACCGAAAATAATATCGGGAACATTTCGAAAGGTATTTTTGATAAAATGAACGCCTTAAAGATTTTAAACCTGTCTCGAAACAAAATTCAACGGGTTGCGCCCGGTTCATTCGATAATAATCTCAACTTGCAGGCTATAAGATTGGACGGTAATTATCTGACTGACATCGGAGAATTGTTTGCGAAATTACCGAGCTTGGTGTGGCTGAACATATCAGATAATCAATTAAAGTGGTTTGATTATGCTCTAATACCTACCGGTTTACAATGGCTGGACATACATTCGAACGAAATCGAAGAACTTGGCAATTATTTCGAAATCGAATCAACTTTATCTTTGAGCACTTTCGACGCAAGTTCAAATAAATTGAAAGAAATCACCGGCAGCGCTATACCAAATAGTGTGGAAGTTTTGTTCTTGAACGACAATTTAATATCCAAAGTGCAATCGTACACATTTTTCAAAAAACCGAATTTAACCAGGGTGGATTTGTTCGGGAACAAAATAAGCAGTTTGGATCCAAACGCCCTAAGAATATCAGCTGTTCCTCCTGAAAAAGATCTACCGGAATTTTATATTGGAGGTAACCCTTATCAATGTGATTGTACAATGGAATGGCTGCAAAAAGTTAATTTAGTTAATAGAGCTCGAACTCAACCTAAACTAGTTGACTTGGAAAGCATCTACTGTCAACTTTTGTATAACAGAGGTACAACGTATGTACCGTTGGTAGAAGCAGCTCCTTACCAGTTTCTTTGTACGTACGACACTCATTGTTTTGCCCTGTGTCATTGCTGTGATTTTGACGCTTGCGATTGCGAAATGACTTGCCCTACGAATTGTACTTGTTACCACGATCAATCTTGGTCGGCCAACGTCGTCGATTGTTCTTCCAGCGGTTATGTAATGAAACTTCCTGATCAAATCCCCATGGACGCTACACAACTGTACTTGGATGGAAACGATTTACGCTCACTAAACAGCCACGCTTTTATCGGAAGAAAAAGATTAAAAATTCTCTTTTTGAATAACTCTAACATAGAAACAATCCATAATCGTACTTTTAACGGTTTAAAAGAATTGGAAGTTTTACATTTGAACGGAAACAAAATTAACGAACTCTTTGGATACGAATTTGAAGGTTTGGAAAGTTTGATTGAACTACACCTTCAAAATAATCGAATAACTGTCATAAATAATCAAACTTTTTCCAGTTTACGAAAGATAAAAGAACTAAAACTTGATCATAACAGATTAATAGTTTACAACATGTGGAATTTACCTTCCACGCTGATAGATCTGACGTTATCTTACAATCCTTGGTCTTGCGACTGCGATTTCACGGAACGTTTTCGAGAATGGATGATTCGAGGTGACGCGGTAAAAGATATATCATCGGTAAGGTGTATTTTTAATGCGACAGACTTGGACTTTTACAATTTAGATGCTTACGGTGCCGATACCGGTTTCTTCGTGAACCAAGAAAACGCTTCTTGTACGGGCGTCGCCAACATTGATAACAGCATCAACGGAAACTTAACGGCTACTAAAACTATTATTCAACGTCACGCTATACAGGATTATATGCCGCTGTTAGTAATTACCTTGACCGTATTCGCCGTCGTCGTGTTGATTGTGTTAATTATTTTTATTTACCGACAGGAAGTGCGCGTTTGGTTCCATTCAAAGTTCGGCGTTCGACTCTTTCAACGAGCGGGCGATTTGGATAGAAACGAGCGCGAGAAACTTTTTGACGCTTTCGTCAGTTACAGTTCCAAGGATGAGGCATGGGTCGCGGAAGTCCTAGCTCCAGCCTTGGAACCCAATTATAAACTTTGTTTGCATTATAGAGACTTTCCCGTAGGTGCTTTTCTAGCGGATACTATAGTACAAGCCGTGGAATCGTCCAAAAGAACTATAATGATTCTATCGGAAAATTTTATTAAATCAGAATGGTGTCGGTTCGAGTTCAAGTCCGCTCATCATCAAGTTCTTCGAGATCGTAGAAGAAGACTGATAGTCATTCTTTTAGGGGAAGTTCCTCACAAAGATTTGGATCCCGATATAAGACTATATTTAAAAACTAATATTTATCTTCAGTGGGGCGATAAACTCTTTTGGGAAAAGCTGAAGTATGCTCTACCCGATGTACCTAATAATCATGTACGCCATAGTTCAGTTAGAAATCCGCACGTGCATCACCACGTCCACAGGCACAGTGCTAGAGGACAACCGCCCAATCCTCCAGGAAATGGAAACACCACAAGGACGGTTGCTATCCACATTTGACAGTGAATGTCTAATCTAACAGTCATGTAAGGTTTTCTTAATTTTTTTTATATTGGAGTGTTAATAGAATTTTTTTGTAAGTACTTTGATCAAATTGAATTAAACTAAGCGCTTTCTCTTATTTAAAGTACAAATTAACTAATCATCAGATTTACTAGGTAATTATTTTTAAAATTTTACCACCTACAGTTGGTGTTATAATTTATTTAAAAAACTTTAAACAAAAAAAATTTGAAATTCTAAAACAACAAATGTTATCTGTTACTATTGACTGACATACAACAAAAGAAAAATAACATATGTTTTTTTGACGTCTTTGTTGTCTGGCAGAAAACCGCATATGCATGACAAACCTTCTTGAATTTTAATTTAATTTTGATTCAAGTTCAAAATAAGGTGAAAAAATATATTGTTTATTTAATAAATATTTGGAATCCACTTGACGATATTTAATATCTATAGGTAATGGTTAAAAAGTATTTTTTTTCAAATTACCAATAGAAACAAAAATATTGAATCTTTATGCACATTTTTAAAAAATTCGTTTGCTAATAAAATAGTAATTATGCATCCAGCTAGAAAAGTGAATTATTAATGTCGAGGTCCATTAAATACCGAGAAGAAAAGCTTTTCAGGTCTTTAATGGATCCGAGATAATAATACACTATTCTACCGTGGCTCATATAGTATTTTTTCAGTACTGGCATTATATTTTTTAAATATTAGTTTCTAAAACTAAAAAAAAACATATGACGGGTCATCTGTCACTCACGTTTCACATGACATGACTGTGGCAAGGCAACAATAACATATCCAGTAATTCTTTTTGATTTTATATGTATTGTGTTGTAAAAATCGCTTTTAAAAGGCATGGATAAGTCAATTGATTTTTAAATAAGTGAGGAATTTTTTTTTTCACTTTGTCTCTGCATCAGTTAACCTCACATTCTGTAAAATGGATTGAGATTTAGTTCTAAACAAGTCAAGTAGTCCCTGTATTTTACTACCTTGGTTAAAAATGAACAAATTTACTACCTCAACAAAAGTCAATAAAGGCTACTAGTAAAACAAATAATTTTTGTATAATGGCAGGTAAATTTTTAAATAATTCTATACAAAAATTTGAACCTAGGGACTTAAATTATTAGTTTGTGATTGAATTTTCTAGAAAATGCTGACTAGTTGATAAAAGAATACTTTCAAATTAGAAAACTAAAACTTATTTATTTAAATATCAATGAATCTAAAAATTATCCCCAAAATTAACTAATTAAATATTATTAAAGCATTACAACATTATTATTTCAAGCTATGGGCCTAAAATGGCCTGTTTAAAGCTTATATATATATATTTCAATTTTTAATTTTGCATTGCATCTCAATTAATGTATTTACTGTAATAAGAGTAATGTACTTTTGGAATGCTTTTCTAATAAAAGTCAAGGTTTTAATTTTACAAATTATTTTTCTTTAAACATTTATCAGTCTAAAAACTAACTGATTACATTTTTATAAAAGCATTGAAGCTTTTTTTAAATTCATTTTTTTTATTTATAATTTAATAATTTTGCCCCGAATTTTTATAAGGAGAGTAATGACTTCAATAACATTTTTCTCGTAGTTATATTAAGGAGGATAAAAAATAATAAATATTATGTACTTAGTCATAAACATTTAATACTAAGGGCCGGTTTATTCACCTTTCAGTAAAGTGTTCGGTAGCGTTACTGAGAAGATTGTCGTCCGTAAGTGTTTATTCATCTCCTAGTAACGCCAAGTTTTCAGTAATTATAAACTACTGAAGACTTTAACTTACAGATCGATTGGACCTGTCATTAAGGAATTACAGAGGAGATTCTAACCTAAAATTGTTTTTCGCGTGTTTTGTGTTTTTACTTAATTTTTTTAAAATGGATGTTATTGACGAAATAAATCTTTTTCTTGACCATATTAACGATCGCCGACCTTATAATAGCCAAAACAGAGTTCACCAATGGGACAATTTAAACTGTTGGGATAATTTCGTTTAACAAAAAAATCGGTTGCACATCTTTAGCCTTCATAGAATAAATACTTTTACACCAACCTGAAAGGTATTTTATTGTAAACTATGTTAGAAAACCATTTCGGAAATAATGAAATTTTTTAGAAACAATCCGATTCCGTCACTGCAACAGCTTTTGTTAACCCTCAGATTTAACTAAAAACTTCTAATAATCTTTTAAAATCTCGAAAAAACCAAACAAGATACACAGCTGATGCAGAGTAAAATGTCATCTGTCAAAAAAACTATAGAACTCATTAGTAGAGTCCTTAGAACAAAAAGATCTTTTTGTTCTGAGGTAGAGTCAGTCTCACAAACCACAGAAAATACACTGTTGGCTTATCTCCCGTAGTGATAAGTATTCAGTAACTAATGAACGAATAAAATACGTTGAATAAACACAAACTGCTTACAGGTGACCTTTAAGTTTAGTGAACAAATAACTAACGGATACTTTACTGAACAGATGAATAAACCGGCCCTAAGAATAATAAAAAAACTATTCGTTTTAACAAAACTTCCAATATTTATTTAAAAAATTGCTTTTTTAACCTGAATGACAGCCTTTAGGGCTAATAACATCTAGAATTTAAAATTGTTATGCCTTATTTTTTCCATACTTGGTCCAGCCTTAACTACTTAATCAACATCAGGTACCTAGCTACAAACAAACAAAATGTAACTTCAATATGTCAATCTGAAGATGCAATTCAACGAAACGGCTGTCATTGAAGTTAAAAAATGCAATTTTTTAAATAAATATTGGAGGTTTTGTTAAAACGAAGAGTTTTTTTTATAATTCTTAGTAAGATGGACTTCCAAAAAGTAAGGGTTAGTTTAGTACAATAAATTTAATCTATAACCAAAATATTATTTATCCACGAATAAAACACAATGAACTCATAATACGGCTGTTTGCACGATCTTAATAGTACACATAATTCAAGTCACAAAAACATAAGTTTTAATATGAATTATACACCACAGATAAATTTCACCAATTATTTATTCTAATATTACAAATATCAATAAGTACAGTATCATCTCATAATATCTTTTAGTCTAAATAAAAATATTTTTGTTTTAAACACAGTATTTTTTTAAAGCTACTCTGCATATATGAACAATAACGTATTGTAACAAATATTTGTTACAATAAAGTAATAGTATTTCTCAAAATATGTATGTAATGTAACCAACATTTTTAAAATAAAACTTCTACAAAAATATTTAGCAGTCGTGGATAAAAAATAGTATTCTTCTCCCGTATATTAGCTATTATTCGCTCGGTAATTTATGTCACTTGCCTACGGCTCGTGGCCGTAAACTTCACCCGTGAATAATAGCCATTATTATACGCTCATTGAATAATTTACTATCAATATTTCCATTTTTAAAATACGTCTAATAATAGATTTCATCACTGCATTAAGCAAATGTTTTTGTTAATTCCACCAACTCTGCAACTGAAGATTTAAGCATTAATACTAAAATTTCGGTTTTCCTTACAAATGTTTAAAATCAATTATATCCTCACTGTTGGAACTACAACTGTAAAAAGTAACTATAGTATTATGAATGAATGAATGAAGAGACATTATTAAGGCATTTGAATAATTTATCCAAAACAGCTTTTGGATTGGACAATATTTCTTGGTCTGTTCTTAAAAACTGCTCTTCTGTTCTTGTTAAACCACTTGGTAATATTGTGAATTGCTCTTTCAATGTCTCTTTATTTCCTTCTCAAAGGCTTTCTGCTTCAGTTACTCCTGTTTACAAAAAAGGGGATAAACTTGATCCTCTTAACTATCGACCTGTTAGTTTAACATCAATTTGTTCAAAGTTTATGGAAAAAATAGTCACTGAAAAGTTAAGGAACTTCCTAATTACCAGTAATAAACTTTCCAACTCGCAGCATGGTTTCTTACCAGAACGATCCACACTAACCAATTTATTGGAATGCCTTAACGAGTGGAGCTTAAGTATAGATTCTGGAAATCCTGTGGATGTTATCTATCTCGATTTTTCACGAGCCTTTGATAAAGTGCCTAAAAAAAGACTTCTTCTAAAACTAGAATATCTTGGAGTGAGGGGAAAACTTTTAAAATGGATAGAGGTATTTCTTTCAAACAGACATTTTGTAGTTAGAGTTGGAGATAAGTATTCAGACGTGAAATCAGTAACGTCAGGGGTACCACAAGGATCCGTTTTGGGGCCGATGTTATATTTGGCGTACACCGCTGATTTGCCCCTAATTCTCAATACACAGATGATACGAAATTGTTCGATAATCCTCTTACCTATGCTGATCGGCTCCAGTCTAGATTGAATAATCAGATAACCTGGTGTGATACTTGGCTTATTTGAATATTTCCAAGTGCTCTGTTATGCATATGGGCAAATCAAATCCCAATGTCCAGTATATGTTAATTCGCAGAATGACCTTGGTGTGCTGGTGACAAAGAATTTAAGCTGGTCTGAACATATTGCTGCAATGGTGAGAAAGGTAAATAGTGTTGCATACATCTATAAAAAAGCATTCCAAAATCCTAGCGCACATCTATTTACTATTCTTTATAAAACTTACCTAAGGCCATTATTGGAATTCAAAGTTACTATTTGGTCACCTTATCCTATCAGAGACATTACTTTACTTGAAAATGTACAACGTAGGCTAACAAAGACTGTCACACGTTTATCGCGCCTGGAATATCACGAAAGACTTAATGCTCTTAATCTTCCAATTCTCAAAGACAGACGAGATCGAGGAGATATAATTCAGTGTTTTAAAATCTTAGCAAACTCATATTCAGTTGACTTATCTCACCTGTTTTCTACAGCCACCAATGGTCATTTGCAGGGTCACATTCTTAAATTAAATAAGGAAAATTTTAAAACTACCGTGCGTCAGAATTTCTTCTCCAACCGTGTTGTAAATAGATGGAACTGTCTACCCAACCATATATTGTCTCAGCAGTATTAGTCAATTCGCTCAAAAATGTATATGACGAATATACCAGTCGAGGAATCATTTGATAGTGCGTTTAGTGTTTTTATTCGAGTGCGTGAATGGTCATTTTAAATCCGTACTTAGTGTTTGTTATGTTTTCTTGTTGTTACACTTGTATTTTAAGTTTTTTGTCTACTTATATTTTATTTTATGCTGTTCTTTTTATTGGGCATAATAGGCGATTTGCCTCTGCCCTTATTTTTGTAAATAATAATATTATTTGAAATTGAAATGCATTCTCATCTTTACCTTCAAATTGTGATTAACAAAACTGATGTCATATCCGAGTGTTTAAGTATCTTGTTGGCCAACGTTTGATTCTTGTTTGGTGGTTTTTTTATTACCATATCAATCATCATAACTCATTGATGATAATCAGTAATTTTATAACGGCTATTTTTATCGAATGACTTTAAATGTTTTTAATTGTTAAAAATTACAGACTTCCTGCCTTCGGTCTACCATTGTTTCATTTCATCAAACAATTTTATTTAGTGATACTTAAAGATTTTATGGTTGTTGTCTTAGATGTTTCGTCAACAATTTAATTACTTTCGGTGGCAAGTAGTTTGTATGTTAGTAGAACGGAATGTAAATTAAATAGGATGATATCTACAGGGTGAACAATGTAAATGAATCGATTAAATAAAACCCTCGAGTCAGACCCTATCGAGAAAAGTTATGCAAAGTTTAATGCTCGGTTTAATGCATTAAAAAGATCTATACAACCTCAAAATTTATAAAAGAAATAAATTAAACTTTTTTTGAGATTTCAAAATTTAAAGATATTCCCTGACACAGCTAGTAATATTTCACATCAGTTTTATATAAAATTTAGAAAAATAATCATAAAATAATAAATAAAAATATGTGTGATTGAGAATAAATAATGTTACATTTTTGTGACCTTTGTTTGTATGCAAAAAAGCTAAAAAATTCGTTGCAATAATCGTATTTGTAAATAAGGAGAAGATCTAATATATAAAATCCCCGTGGGTGTCGCTTATAGCATTGGTATGATTGGTACCATTCGGGAAGGTTTTTTTAAAGGTGGCAGGTTATTTTATTTATTATTTCTGCTGTCATATTTCATAGTCTTCATGTCATATTCAAAATGTTAGACATTCCTGGGACTAAATAATATTTTTAAATTCATTCAAAACATTAATTGTTTCCAAATTATAGTCGGTGCAAAACAAAATTTGATACACGTCATCATAATTTTACGTCAATTTTATAGACAGTGTTGCCGGACTTCGATTCGAATAAAACTATCCAAAACAATTTATTTGAAGTGACATTAAACAAAGTACCAACATAATTTTTATTTTTTTTCATTTTGTATATATGGGTTTAATAAAATAAAGAGTATAATAATATTTGCTTTTATTCGCTATAATTAGATTCATCACTACTAGTTTCAGTTTCTTCATTGGGATTTATAATTATAGGTGCAATCTGTAGTATATTCAACAATCTCTCTCTATCAAACCATTTAAAAATTTCCTCTTCAGTATGATGGATAGTTTTTCTCGAGGTTTTTCTCCAAATTTCTGGTGTAATCGTTTCAAGAGCTTCAGACCACATATTTAAACAGTCTGTTTCAGTGGTTCCGTCTCTGCCAATGTGTCGCTTATAATATTGTTTTGATGTACCCCATATCAGTTCTATGGGATTGAAAATACAATGATATGGGAGTAAACATAGCACTTTGTGTCCATATTGCTCGGCTAAATGGTCAGCCATATATATGACGTGGTTTATTTCTTAAAATTAAATGATTATCTCAAATAAATTCCCAAAGTTAAGCTTAAAATCCAAAGTATTACTTTCATTTCTTACCTATTAACAATATTCAGAAGTAGCATATTTTCTGTGAAATCAAGGTTTTGACTAGTCAACCATTCTTTAATTTGTGGTTTGTTCCAACTTGCGTTAGGTGTTTTATGGAGTAAAACACTGTGATCTGGAGCATTGTCAATAACAATTATGCTGGGTTCTGTGAGATTAATTAACAGCTGGTTCTCAAACCACTTTAAAAAATTATCCTGATTCATTTCACCATAGTAATCGCTTAATTTGGTTTTTGAGGAAAATATTGCTTTCGCACCGTCAATAAACCCATTTTCATTCCCAGCATGGAGTATGATATATCTACGAAAAATAAAACTTGTTGTTGAGCAGAAACATTTAAAATTACCATGTAAATAGGTACAGAGACATATACTATTAATTATACTAAAATAACCGGAGAGTTTAACTTTTACCATCAACTCTAGTCGTTTTGACATTCCTTTTATCATTATTTTGCCATGAACGGTTTATGCTACCATTTTGAAATATTCATGTTTCATCAATAAAAACAAATTTATATAGACCTGCTTCTTTTTCCTTATTGTAGTTTCTTAAAAATCTAATCCCTTTTACAGCAATATCAGGAAGCTCCATGAGCCCCCATCTTGGTTAATCTTTTTCCATTTGAAACCAGTTTCCTTTTATAAATATGATAAAGACCTTCGAGAACCTTCAAATAAGTGTCTTACTTTTAATTCAGCAAGTAAAGAATTTAAAGTTACATCCTCTCCTGAAAACAAAAAATTAATATTATTTTTTCTGGTCTTACAATTAAAAAGAATTTAAATAGCTGTGTTCAGAGGAAAAAGGCTTACTTTTTTCATACATATTGTAGATTACATTTCGAATTCCACTTGTTTTTAATACATCGGTATTAGTTACTCTTTTTTTATACCGACGTTTCTTTGGAGGCGACTTTAATATTCCATGGTCTTTCACAGTTTTTGAAATACTGGAAACTGTAGCCATACTGAGGTTGAGTGCTGCTGCCACACGTTCAAATAGAATGTTTTTGATTGATTGGCTGTTACCGAGGCTGTTACTTGATGGATATCCCTAACCAACCAATACCAACTTTATGTAAACAAATTTACGTATTTTATATTGATTTATTGAATGGAACATTTAATTTGAAAGTTGGATACGATGCTTGGGATGCTTGGCAATAAAGACGAAATTAGTGACGTGAATCAAATTTTTTTTTTGCACCAACTATACCTGCGAAATATATTACTCCGCATTCTTCTATGGTAATATGACTGCTATAAGTTGGTAAAGAAGTGTCTGAATGGCCAGGAAATTAAAATATTCTTCTATATTATACTATATTTGATACTTACAGGTGGTCACATTCAATTATGTATAATATTTAATTTACAAGCTTATCTGTTGGATTAGGATTATAGCTCCCTGCTTGTGGGTAAATAGAAAAATGGTTTCCTAAAAGTCTTGACTCTTCATAAGAAAAAAGATAAATCCGAGGTTAAATCCAGACTTTTTTGCTTGGTAAATAAATGTATTGCTTTACTGTATCAAAGCAATCAGGATTAACTAATTTTTATTTTTCCACACTTTCTGCAGATTCTTGCATTAATTTGATTTATCACAAAAATCAAGATCTTGAATATTTTTATGGATTTAGTACTATTGACCTATTCCGAGGTGGAAAGACACTGTGAATCAACAATAATAATTATTACACATTCATTGAAATATATATTTATGCCATTCAAACAAAATTCTTAACACATTTAAAAAGATGACAAGTTCAATAAATCTAAAATATTTTCTTCCATTCAGAAATAAATAAGGGTTCGTCACATCTACTCTAAGGTGCTAAATAACATTTTGGTTTTTCGAAGATAAGTAACAAACTATATCTATTGGTTCTAATTTTGTATATGTAATTTTCTATAGATATATTTTTAAGAAAATTTTAAAATAGATGGATAGAAGATTGGTGTCACAAAAATACAAAGTGGACAATTGGAATTTATATCTTCCTAGTCATAAACACTCAAGAGATTAATTGGCTGAAGGTTTCTTTCACATTTCCCCAGATCCTGGAATATCTAAGTTATATCCATTTCTTATTATACAGCTAATTTATCTCAATAACTATCTCATCGAATAACAGAATATTTGTTTTCCATTTTAGTAGCGTTTTTATTTTAAAACGATATTGCTTTTATATTTCATCCAGATTGTTTAATAAAATATAATAATCGTTACAACTATACACTTACTTAAACTAAACTTCCACAACAAGCTTGTTCTTAAGTGATTCCAAGGACGAATTTGCTGTCAGCATCTTGGAATATGATTGAATATTAGAATTGCTTAGATTTTCTTCTGAATACTTTTATATTTTAGCCAAAATTATGCGTAAATTAGAGCTTCGTTACTATATAGAGTATTTACTGTAATTAATTCCTAACTTCACTTACACACCAAGCTTGGCTCTTGAAAAAAATTCAGGGCGTCTTTGTTGTAAAGTTGTTAGGATATTTATGAATACCAGTTTTTCATAGACTTCATTTTGAAATGTTATATATTTTGGTCAATTTTATTCTTAAATTAGAGCTTCGTTCCTACTTTCACATACACAACAAGCTTGCTCTTGAACAAAATTCTTTATTGTAAAATTGTTGGGATATTTATGAATACCTGTTTTTCATAGACTTTATTTTGAATTGTTTTATTTTTTGGTCGAATTTATTCTTAAATTATAGCTTCACATACAGCAGAAGCTTGCTCTTGAACAAAATTCTGGACGTCTTTGTTGTTAACATGTTGGTATACATCTGCATATCAGTTTTTCTCAGATCTCATCAGAGGCAACCAATTAGACGAGTAACTCAATGTTAATTTTTAGATTTTTTTAAAACTAAACTGACCTACTGTGTGGGTGGGCGACGTAGATGTCTCTAGTATCGTCTTCTTCTAATACTAAATGGTCTTGTTGTGTCTAATAAAACAGTCAGGACATAGGTATGAGCAGGAAATTAAAAATTCACTAGTTGCTATTAAAAAAACTAAATAAATAAACACCATATTTACTGTGCACATTTACGTACTTGTTTTACAATAGTCAGTTTTCTCAATTACTGGACAGAAAAGATTATACTGACAAGATATAAAAATGTTTTATGTTCACAGTAAATACAGTGGGTTTTAATTTTACAATTTATAATATTCATTAAAAAAAGTCAGATAATATAAATAGTTTATTTCTTCAATATCAAATAAACACTTAAAAAAAGTTTTAAATTGCAACTCTTTGGCATGTTAAGGACACTGTGGAGCCTTTTTTCTCCTGGAATACCTATTCCATCAGAAATTCCTCTGAATTTTTTTGTTTTAATTCAAACTCTCTATGCAAATCTCTGTAGAATAATTTTTTTATTAAAATTTTAAACACATTCTGTATAATTAAAACGTAATACAATTGGGCCACTGTTTCTATGAACGCATTGAACATAAAACAAAGACAACTGTTTTTAACTAAATTTTACTTTATTGTGTTAAAAAACCTTACCAACAACAATACATCGTCATTGGTCATCATTAACATGCTTACTATATCAGAGACTGTTTTCAAATTCCTATCGCAACTTTTGAAACGATCCCAGAGTGAATAATGCGTTGACTTTAATCATTGAGAAATGTCGGTTGTGTTTTGAATACTACTGAATTTAAGTATTTTAACAGAAAGAAACACGTACACATTATCTCTGGAAGTCCAGGTGGTCATTATCATACATTTCTTGGCAAATGTATTTATTTTAATTGATGATAGTGTACCGTTTTCGTCGATCAGATAGATGTTTTTATCATTCCAATGAACAGATTTAACTAGAGTTAATTAGGAAAACTATTAATAAAAATAATTAATTCAGAACAATAAACAACTAAAAGGTTGAATTAACTTCCACTATATGCCAAAAAAAAACTTCCACTATTTGTTCTTTAAATACTTTAAATCGATCTTTAAATGTAGTGACAGCCGTTTCGCTATCGAAATAGCATCCTAATGACAGCCATTTCGCTATCAAAATAGCATCCAATAAATAGTGGAAGTTAATTCAACCTTTTAGTTGTTTATTGTTCTAAATAAGATGAACTTTCACATAGTAAGAGTAAGTAAAATAAATTTCAAAATCATAAGACATAAGTAGACTTGTAGGTACAGTCTGTTCATAGAGTGACTAAACGACTCCCATTGGTAGTGAAGACCCCTTGAAGATATAAAATTGAAATATGACCAACTAGATCCGTAATTTTGTTGTTATCTAATTATTTGACTAGAATTCTTACAGCAACATATTTTCACTGATATTTTTTCATTTTTAAATATTCAATTGAAAACTGTTTCTCGGTATTATGTGTATTTAAATTGTCATTGCACCATTATAATAAATAATACTACATAAATAATAATAACAACTATCTCTAGTTATAAGAATATTATATTAAAATTTTAAATAAAATTGATTCACTTTATAATATTCATCGATCTTCGCGAAAGTTCCAGTATCATTTTCTTTCCTCATTGAAATAGGATTATTCAGGATTCGCCATACAGTTGGAGGTAAAGTTTTCGTTACTGCCGCCGTTTCTTCTACGGCTGCATGCTTACTGTCATTACCACGATCCATGAGATTTGAATAAAAGTTATATATCAATAATTTTCTTAATTTCTCGACGAGGTAATTGGCTGAAAATGCTGAGATACACCAAGATCCATATTTTCTATGACTATCATGCGATGACCATAAACTTGGTAACACACCAAGTATAGTCGGTGCAAAACAAAATTTGATACACGTCATCATAATTTTACGTCGACACGTATAGACAGTGTTGCCGGACTTTTATAAGTTTACAAGATTTAAAGATCGATTCGAATAAAACTATCCAAACCAACTTATTTAAAGTGACATCAAACAAAGTACCAACATAATTTTTATATTTTTTTTTCTTTTGGATATATGGGTTTAATTAAATAATAAGTATAATAATATTTGCTTTTATTCGCTATAATTAGATTCATTACTACTAGTTTCAGTTTCTTCAATTTCCCATTCAGTATGATGGAAAGTTTTTTTCCAAATTTCTGGTGTGATCGTTTCAAGAGCTTTAGACCACATATTTAAACAGTGTTTGTTATAATATTGTTTTGATGTACCCCATATCAGTTCTATGGGATTGAAAATAAAATGATATGGGGGTAAACGTAGCACTTTGTGACCATTTTGCTCAGCTAAATGGTGGTTTATTTCTTAAAATTAAATGATTATCCCAAGGAAATTTCCAAAGTTAAGCTTAAAGTTCAAAGTATTACTTTCATTTTTTACCCATTAACAATGTTCAGAAGTTCAAGTTTTAGCATATTTTATGTGAAATCAAGGTTTTGACTAGTCAACCATTCTTTAATTTGTGGTTTATTCCAACTTGTATTAGGAAGTCTAATTCTAATAGGTATAAAAATTTGTGGACAACGCTTAAACCATCTGAGGTACGCTGATGACATCGCATTGATCACCGATAAAAAAGAAGAATTAATTGAAATGTTGGAAGAACTTCACATAAAAGCTTGAAAGTTAGGCGTTAATATGAATTACAATAAGACGCAAATCATGGCAAATACCGATGACAACATCAATATGAGAATCGGACAAGACAAGACAAGTTCACGATTATAAATATCTGGGTCAAGTTATAAAACTTAGCAAGGAAAACCAAACAGCAGAGATCAAAAGAAGAGTGGGCGGCATTTGGCAAACTAAGCTACATCCTTCAAAACAAAAGATATCCACAACACGGACAAAATAAAAAAAAAACACAATGATTAATGGAAAGGCAGATGTTGCACATAAGACTAGTGAATAAAAAGAGGAAAGAGTGAATAAGAGAGAAAACAAAAGTAAGAGATGTTAGACAAGTTGCAAGATTGAAATGGAGATTTGCTGGACACAATATAAGAAAAAAGAAGTCTGTTGGACCAAAATACTTATAAATTGGAGACCGAAGTAGAGGAAGGCCCCAAATAAGATGGGCAAATGACATCAAGAAGCACGTGGGATCTAAATGGATGAAGGTAGCGACAGACAGAGAATAATAGAAAAGATTTGGGGAGGCCTATGTGCAAAGATGGACCGAAGAAGACTAAATAGATAGATAGAGAAGGAGGTCTAAACCATTACTTGACACATGTGTGAAAATCTCAGTTCCTCCATTTGTGGGGTTTATTTTTGATATATTGGAGCATAGGACCTTTATAGAACAGAATTATTTAATCTACAGAATAATGATTTTCGCATAAAAATGTCTAAAATTCGAACTCTGTCAATAATTTCCTCGTATTTTGTAATATCCTATCTATGCTTAGTAATTTTAGAACATATTCCACAAAAGGCAAGATCTCATTATTCGTTTGACGTTCAATGGAAGTTGTAGCAAATATTGTTTTGTCCAGTTAAAGTTGATTAAAGATTTTAACATTTGCAATTGTTCCTTGAAGGTTCATCCGAGGATTCACCTGTATTTTGTGTTGCCTCAACATTTTCTTGGTTTACAGCATCAACAGATGAAAATACTCAATATTAGTATTAGTATTTTGGTTGATAAGAATAAATTTTTTACCATCAATCCTTATAGCTTGCATATCATTTTCCTTTGGGGACTATAAAAATGTCTTCGTCGCCTAAAAGACAGAAATATTTTTTGTTAATTGACACTTCTTGTCCCTTGTCCAAATATTTTAATTGTTCTAGCCTCCTTTAGCAACGCTCGCAAGTGTTTGTTTTAGTTTATTAGTAGACAATATCAATTTTATTTATTCTACTTTTAAGCCTGATGATGGCATCTATTTTAGACTGAAACTATAGTCGCCGTTTGCCCATCTTTATTTAAATAAATTTTAGTTAAACTGAGTTTTGGATTTCGTTGGGGTTTTTGTGACAAAATTTAACTTGAAATGTATTTTATAATTTTAAATACTTTATTTTTATAATGTAACATCTAAATGTATACTTTTTCTACTTCTGTATTTCTCTTTTGGTTTTATGGACCATTAATTCAGAGGCCTCATTAACTCCACTTTAAGTGCGCGTGTATGCTTTAAAAATTCTCTTCAGACTGGAAATAATAACAGTAATAACTGTTTAAATAGTAAAAATGATCGTAAAAATGTCACCGATTTATTCTCATTTGAAAGTCTTCGAGTTGCACTACTTTGTGGATAGAATTTTAATTGTCTTCTCACGATATTAAAATATAATGGTAAATATTATAATTACCCGTTCTTCATTCTAAACTGTTAAACCTAATTATTCGAAGTACCTACTTTAGTGAAATATAAGGGATGGTTCAATATTTCTTAGTATTTAGTAAAAAAGGTTACACTGATGATGCTTGAAAGATATAAATTACCCTACTTATAAATAGATCTTTTCATGACATATTTACCGTATTACGAGCAATAATATTGGTCTATTAAAAACTTGTCCACGTGTTAAATATTGAAGTGCACTCCCATATTAAGATAAGTGGTGTAGTGTAAAAGTAAATTGCATAAACATATTTTAAATACTCCAACTCAAGAAGTTTTATTTTAATTTGTTTAAATACATATACATGTATGAAGGATAAAAAAATATTAGAAGTACTTAACATTCCGATGGATAAGTTCTATGAAGGAATTATTTATGCACATATACAGGGTGTACCAACCTTACGACAAAGTTCGCTATATGGGTTGTTTTAGAAGATATCAAAAAATGTTATTAACAAAAATAGTAGATGTCTTTAGGGTCCATATTTTGAAATTACTTTAAACTATACAGAGTATTGTATACATATGATTTTTTAAATGGGAACCCCTGTATATTATACCGAATTCGGACTGCTCACATTTTTTTGAAGCTTTTGATATAAAAAATGTATTGTACTAACCCTTATTACTTGAAAGTCCATCTTATTAAGAACGGTAAACAACTAAAAGGTTGAATTAAACTTTCACTATTTATTCTCAAAATATGAAATGCAATGACGGCCGTTTCGCTATAGAAATAGCATCGTCAGATTGACATATGTCAATCTACCTTTTTTTGAGCCGTTGATATTGACCAAAATATAATTTTATTACATTAAAAAATGGCACGCCACTGTTTTTATCGAAATAAAAATCAGCTTTTTAATATCTTATTAGTTGCTAACAAAAAGAACCTCTTGACTTTTTTTGTTAGACAGTTTTGGATTGAAAAAAAAACGATGGCGTGCCATTTTTTAATGTAATAAAATTATATTTTGGTCAATATCAACGATTCAAAAAAAGGTAGATGATCAACTCTGTTTATTAAATTATAGATAAATTTATCCTCTTTTAAAATAATTAAAAATTAATATATCATTACATTTGTTTTTTAAAAAATAACTCAAAAGTTTGCTATCATTTCAGTTAACGCCATCTAGCGGCGTAAGCAAAAGTCAAAAATTCAAAACCAAATAAGCGTTTTATAGTGCACATCATGCTCTTTCATATGAGCCTAAGTTTGCTAGAATCGGTCAAAAAAAACGGGAGAAATCTTGGTTTGTTTATAAAAAAAATTTAAATTCCCCCACCGCTTTATTTTGATAGATAGAACAAAAAGTTTTAGACAAAAAATATGGGGAAATTGTCAGTAACTATGAAAATTATATCATCGATATAGTTTCATTATGCAAAATTCTATACAAATCCCATTTTTTCTATTTGGTGTTGTTACGGCCTCTAGCGAACGTTTGACAAAATCGAAAATAATTTCCAGCAATTTCTCTTGGCGACTTTTATAATGATTTTTTTTCTCAAATATATACGACCAATCTTATGAGATATGGCCGCTCGCTACCCTTAACGGATCACCCTGTATATTAAGTTATTGTAAAGATCAGCATGATATAGTTTTCTCTGTGTTTTTCTAAATCATTGCACAGTTAGAGGAAAATACATCCAGGAATCAGGATAATCCATTAGGGCTAATAACATCTAGGCTTCCACACTTATTCCAGTCTTAATACTACTTAATTAACATCAATATGTCAATCTGACGATGCTAGTTTTTAGGGAAACCGCTGTCATTAAGTTAAAATAGTATATTATCTAGGAGTAGAAGGCCAAAATTATTGTTGAGCCCAGGTTCTTGCACTGCCGAGGCGCTAGCCGAGGCTGTGCAAACTGGGCGAAACATATAATAGGCCTTCTGCTCCGAGTAACATATACTATTTTTTCTTCAAGCGTAATAATAATATGCATTTTATAAAAAATATAGAATGCTTTGTTTATATCTCAACTATTTAATTAATACAAACGAAAAATTACATAAAGTGTTACCTATTTATTAACAGTAATATTAAATGTGCAGTTTTGTATACTGCAGTTGTTTAAATTTAAGCCACTGCCACCGCTTTCAGCTTCGACATTTACAATTTTGTCATTGGTATACATCATTTTATTAGTAAGTTGATTGTCGATTATTGTGTCAGCGATTCCAGAACTATTACTTGGTTGTTCTTGCCAATTAAGTATTTTTTGTGCAGTTTGTGTTTTACTGGAAATGGAATCATCTAAGTACCCTTCAGCAACACTGGTGGATTTCCATCCACCATGCCGCTTTAAAGGTGTAATATCACCTCCGTTGTCAACTAAAATAGTTGCGGAAGTCCTCCGAAGGCAATGTCCTGTATATTCATGAAGATTTGTTAATTTCAAAAACGTAGCAACGTCTTTTGGTACGTTTGATATTTTGTAGATACCCATTACCACACGGTGACATTTACCATTCTGGTATTTAATAAAAAATCGCTGCAGGCCAATATCATCCGGATGAAGAGCCGTATACTGTCTTACCAAATTCAAATAAAAATCGCCAATTATAGTAAACGACCGTTGTTTTTTGTTTTTTGTGTTTATCATTTTAACCAAAATTAAATTTCTCAAATCTTGGATTTCGCTAGACTTTAAATTAACAAGTTCATCGCATCTAAGGGCTCCTGTGATTCCAAATATTAATATAACCTAAAACAAACGTTGAAATAAATAAAAAAAAAGCTGGTAGCACTGGGATTAGGACCTTCGCGACCGAAGACAAAAGCTTTGCCACTGAGCTACCGTCATTAAATGTTATAAGTAGGAAATGAGGTAATATTTGCTGTCACGTTAAATATTGATCTGTGAGTAGATATCACTGTCAACGGTTTAATAAACGTAATAATGATTAAAAAGAAATAAAAAAGTACCTTCCTTTGTTGCTAAATAAACATTATTCGGTGCATCCTTGAGAAATTTATCAAATTGATCTTTTGTTAATACTTTTGATTTTTTCGGTGTATAATTTTTCCCTTGGCGCTTTATAAATGCAATTAATTTGCTATGTGCCCATAGAGTAGAACTTTTAAACTTTCTGGACAAATTCGTGAAGTATGCAAGCATAACGTTTTCCGTGTATTGCTGTACATTATATTCATTGCACCATTTTAGAAATGTTTCGTATGCAAAATCATACAGTTTACCCGACTTCGTTGGAATAAGAGTTTCAATACTGGAATTAGCTATTTCAACTAATTCCGGAGGCGTATACATTGTAAGTCTTGAGACATTTTTGCAGTTTGAAGTAGGTAGGAACACTTTCAGAGTCTGACACTTTTCAAAACTAACAAAACATCAAAATTAAATAAGGAAATTGACAGTTCCTGCCTTCTTGATTATAACACCCATAAGACGTTACTACCGTTTCTTATTATTTTGTTACTAGTATAATAATGAGAGAGTTCATTATTGTACTAGTAAAAGAATAGTCTATTTCTACTGTTTGTGTTGAAGAACATAATACAGTTTTTTTTATACACTTGAAGAAAAAGCAATTTATTGAATAAAAAGTGGAACTTTTATTTTTGATGTTTTTAACAATAACATAACTTATTTACAAGTTGACAGATAACATTTGATTGACTTTCTTTACAGATTGTTATTATGTATATATTAGTAAATCATAAAACTAGATAAGTACTTACAAAAATTTTCTAGTTCAAAAATTTCAAAAAATTTTTGTCCTATTTTGTCGTTGTTTGCTTGAAATGAATTCAACGTGTTAAAATAATTTTAGAAAAGAATATATTACAAGTTGCAAACGCACAAATTGAAAACAGTTATACGCCTAGCTTCAAATAGAACAGAATAATAGTGACGTCAAGTTGTTTTGTGTTTTTATTTTAGTCAGATCATCATTATTGTTAAATAATGATGACCCTGTACTTTTCTTTTCTATTGCTATCTTTGACTGGATATTTAATGTATTACATTTTTAATAATGTTTAAAATTGATAATTTAAAAAACCATGCAGTAATAGCAACTTGATATATTCCTTTTTATTATTATTGATTTGACTCCACTTCTAATGTCAAGCCTATTGTGATATTTGTTAATATTAATTACAGACTGTGAGTGCAATGCGAGGGTAGATGTGATATAGTCAAGATAAAAAATTACTACTGTGAGTCAGAAATATTTTAGTATGAATGGAGAAAATTGTGATATATTGACTGAATAGTTGGCAAAAGTTATAACCTAATAAAAATATTGTTGAATAAAAGTGTAATTAAAGTCGTTACAATGGCTGTTGTAGGACTAAGCTAGAATAATAACAATGAGTTAAAAAAAAACTATTTTTGTTGGTCATTATAGATTTTTTTATTTATTTAATGATAGGTATTAGAACCAACCGCAACCAGATCTTTTCTTTAAGAAGTGAAGATTATAGAGTTGAAATGTGTTTTTACCTGATATAAAGTACGCTCACCTGTATCATGGCAAAATATGAGTAAATCGATTTCAGTATCATACTGAGATACACGATTAACGATTAATGACAATGAACCTTAAAGAAAACCTCAAACACGCGTATACTTTTGCATGAATTAATTTTATTATATTATATGAAAAAATAACTATAGCTTATGGCGGAGTAAATCTTTTCTACAACAATTGTGCGCCTATTAATATTTTAAGTTTAAAAAAAATGTTATCTTAATTAATTACATGGCAATGAAAAAATTAAATATATTCATTATTAATGTTTTATTTTTTTTCTGTAAATCAGGTCATTAAACGTACGCACATAACTTGTGTATAAAGATTGAAATTTATTGTCTATAATCAGCCAGCGTTATTTCTTATGCAAATAATTTTAAACCGGTCGTATAACGACTTCTCATATAATTATAGTTTTTTTCACAAGAATCCGTTCTACTATATCACGTTAAGTATATACTTGACTGAACGTAATCTATACTGGTTAAAGAAAGAAGTGTCATGATTCGCGTAAACTGTTTTATTTGTTGGTATCGTCTATAAGTAAAGAAATTCTTTGGTTTCTGCGGAAAATAGTGACCTTGGATGTTTTTTTTCAATCATCGGCTCGTTATATCAGAGGAGTATTTTTATGGCATTTACTAGTTTGCTTAATAAGGTAATGGACAGGCGATATTAGGTACTTGTTTTATAATTAAAAAATTGAAAACCAATAGAAGAAGGGAATCGAATTTAAAGAGCAATTACACGTAATGTCTGATTTTTTCTTAAAATTTTTATTTGGTTCGTTAGGAAATAACTATTTATATCAAAATCAGTAAGAAGGATTAATTAATTATAAATTATTTTTCCTCTTTATTAACCCTGTTCACAGATTTAAGAAAGTGACTAACGGACCCCCATTACTAAAGATCCCTTGCAGATATGAATTTGAAATATGACCGACCGTATCTACTTTGGTTATTATCTAGTTATTCGACTAGAATGTAGGTGAAAGGAAAAATGTGGAGAGAACCCATTAAAATAATTATTGTTAGTCAAAAAAGGTACAACTGCGGTGATCCCGCTCTCCAGTTCAGATGTAAACTGCGGAGAAAGAAAAATGTGGGTACCTGATTTTCAGTTGGTTAAATAAAAGTTGTTTCTTGTAATAAAAATGAACTAATTTTATTTATACACTACAATATTTCCATTTTACAATTTTTTCAAAATATATAAAATATAACAAAAATATTATTTTAATTCATCTTGACACATGAGTTTTTCCAATTTATGAAACGCATTTTACAAAATTTATTTTTGATATGTCGCCACCTTTATATTTGTTTATATTTAATTTCAACAATTCGTGTTTTGTTTGAACAGCTTTGCTTTGTATATTTTTAAGAACTGTTGTACTATTGATTTTGATAGGTATTAGATAAAGATGGATGTGAAAAATAATAGTAATTTATGCAACAAGTGCATAAAGTGGTACTTTTTTTCACGAACGGAAATTCCATGAGTGAAAAAAAGACACTTCATGCATATGTTGCATACAATATTTTTTCTACAGCCCTATACAAATAATAAAATCAAAATAGAAATTTGAAATAATTTAATTAAACTCCTTCAGTAAATTACAACTAATGAATGCATAATGAATTGGAAAAAGTGCACAATAATTAGGAAAAATTAACAACTACATATTGTATTTTAGTATTATTTCGCAATGTGAATATTGAAAACGCAATTGTTTGGTTGATTAATGTGAATTTTTGATCCAGTCACATTTTTCCGTTTGATTCATTGATAAAGCTTCACTTAAATTGTGAATATTTGGAACATTTAAATTCATCTCTGCTTGATTCTCATTTAAATAGTGAATATTTGGAAGAGTCAAATTCGTGTCGGCTTGATTCTCATTGGATGTTGAAGGTAGGTTAAAAAAACTGCTGACATTAGATCCTTGTAAAATTCGTGAAGCACAGTTCATTTTTGCATTGAGAGAATTGTTCACATACCCTTCGGCAACAGCAGTAGATTTCCATCCTCCATGTTGCTTTAATTGAAGAATGTCTCCACCCGAATCGACTAGAAGCGATGCTGAAGTTCGTCGAAACGTGTGACCTGTATATTCTTCTGGATGTGGTAAATTTAAATACCTCGCAATTAGCGATGGAATTTTCGAAAAAGTATTTATACCAACTACTTGTTCTGTACATTTGCCGTTTCTATATGATAAAAAGAAATGGTTGCTGGTTGTATTTTTCGGTCTCAGATTAGCATACTTTTGGAATAAATGTATAAAATTAATGTTTGTAATAGATTCTCCAATAACTGTAAAACGTCGACTTGTATGAGTTTTTGAATCGGGAATCGTGACGAGTAGAAATTCCCCCTTATTTTCAATGTCATCGATTTTCATTTTATACAACTCTTCTCGTCGACAACCTCCGGCTATTCCTAATATTAATGTTACCTACAAATTTATAAATAATGTAAGCAAAAAACAAATTAACTTTTTAAAACTTTTACCTTAAACATTAAATACTTGTCGTCTGGAGCACTCAATAAAAATCTGTTCATTTCCTCTCTTGAGAATGTATTAGATTTTTTAGGTTTGTACCCAACCGACTTTCGTTTCAAAAATGCTATTAGCTTAGAGTATTTACTTATATCTATGTTATCATTAATAATTAAGGTTGCCTTTAGTTTGGAATAGCTGGACCATAATGTAGAACACTTAAATTTTTTAGACCTTTCTTCAAAAAAAGCTAACAGTACTCGCTCTGTAAAGCTATGAATATTGTTCTCGTTTCTCCATTTCATAAAAGTGTCATACTCTTTTATATAATTTTCTTTGGATTTTTCCGGCAGCAAATTGAATGTGGCCACATTTGCGTTTTCTATAATTTCTTCGGGGGTACATATTATTTCAAAGTCGGAATCTTCACTATCCATTGTAATAATAGGAACAACTACTGAATTCTCTTAGACAAATCGGATTATTTATAAAAACTAACGTCAAATGAGTTATAGTTCATGTACTGTCAAAGTCAAAGCAAACTTGATATTTTTTCCAGTAAAGGTGTGGATGAATTGCACTATTCAATTGCATCGGCTTATGGCAAGCGTGAAATAAAGTTAACGTTATGGCACTTTTTTTAACGCTTTTTCACTTTTTTTCACTCTCACCATAAACAGCCGTTTTAAGAGCTACAAACTAGTGAAATACAAGGTACTTTAAAGATAGGGCTTAGAAAAAAATATTTGTTATACTCTCACAAGCATTTGTGGTATTCTCTGTAAAATGACTGCTTGAGGCCCATAAGAAAGGCGGAAATTTAGCTTCTTTAGATATTTATGTAGTTTTCTACTAAATAGTCCGCAATACAGGTTCTAGCTTTTGTATTTGGTTGGAATTCTACACAGTCAAATACAAAACAATCTGAAATTTGAAAAGGGTCTAAGTAAACCATACCAAATAAATGCCTACTTCATATTTGGTTTACTATATTCATTATTGAGACCTAAATTTTGGATTTTTCTAAACCAAGCATGGCCTAAGTGAAACCGACATCCAGTTATTTTTGAACTAGGCCAAACATTATAGTATTTTTTACAGTAAATGGTATTGGCTTATTAACTGCAATAAACTACCCGATTTAGTCTCATTGTGTAGAAAATCATCAGGTAAAAGATGCAAATGTGTTACAGGGTCGAGCTTAAGGAAAATTAATTTTGCATAATATAGGAGATATACAAGTAATTTATTTAACAATTTTATTCTATAGTTAGTTCAGTGTTGCTATCACTATCCTCATCTAATTTAATTATAATTGGCGCAATTGATTTTACAGAAAGGTACGAGTTTTCAACATTTATAACATGATTATCAGAACTTTTCCAACTCTCGGTAGGAATGTCATTCATACAGTTCCTAATTATTTTTACCACACTACCACTTAAAGTTAGAGAAGTATTTTTTCCGGGCACACTCGATTTAAGTTGGTGCCACATAAGCTCTATGGGATTGAAGGTAATCGTAACACTGTATGTTCCAATTCTTCTGCAATTGTATCACAAACATACGTTTTTTTAAGAAAATGACTGCAGCACTTGTAAAAGCACTATAACGCTGTTTGGCGGAATGATGGGTAACAGACAATTTTTAAACCAATCCTCAAAAAGCTCTGCTGTCGTATCTTCGTGATAATCAACACGAGTCCTTAATATTTTTGGGATCCACCCATTTTCTGATCCTGTGTGTAATATTGTGATTCTCTTCCCTTTATTCGATAGTGCTTTTGTTTTACACTTATCAGAGGAATCAGACCATCCTTTGGAAGGAGTGTCATGCGTGTCAAACCACGTCTCGTCGAGGTAGAGTATTGGCCGATTTTCAGACCGGTATTTTCTTAAAAAAAGCCTTTGGATAAAAAAGCCTGACGTCCTAAATTATTAAGAAACAATATGACAATAATTATGTACGTAAACCTAAGCTTTTTTGATGATTTACCATAAAAATTCTTTAAAAAACTAAACCCACAAAAACGTATAATTTAAATCAAAACTAAACAACACAGAACGATTTTCTAAATCAAATCAATATTATTTAAATCTCTTGTCATAAAACAAAACAACACTTATTTTATATTAAATATAAATAATTAATATTTTGCGTTAAAAGAAACATGTTTTAACATATCGTTTTTTTCAAAATATTATTATGAAAATCTTCACAGGTAATAATTATATAATATTTTCTCTGTTTGATGTGGCCTTTGTTTAGCATCTATCATCAGAGTCAACCCAAGTCTTTTGCTGGATTATCGTCCGTGTCGAACCAGCATATTCATCAAATTATCTAATGTAAGCACAGTTTATTCTTGTTTTCGTTAGTGCCGCCATTTTTTCTACGCTGCTGGCTTACTGTCATTACCACGGTCAAAAGAGTTGAATATACGTTGTTAATAAGTTCTTTAGCATCAGTTGATCTTTGTTTTCTGTTCCTCGGCGAGGTAACTGGAATACCAAGTTCCATATTTTCCATGACTACCACGCGATCGATCGACCACAAGCTTTGTCACACACCAAGTATCAATAATGACTGAGCTTAGAAATAACTACTTAGAGTATAATGAATTATTGACGTCACGAAATTGAGGTCATAAGTTCAATTTCATTATCTGCTTATGGCTACCCTTTAATAACCCGCTTTAGTCACTTTCTTAAATCTATGAACAGGCTTAACCACCCATTATTAGACGCTAGGGTTAAATTTTTTTACAACTGTCCACTGGTTTTCCGCATCCTCTATATCTTTTATAATTACTGTTTACTAATTACTCAATAATAAATAAATAATAAATTACTCAGTCTTCAAATAAATGTGCAGTTGTGTCATCATGGTAGTCAAGAGAAGAGTCTTTTATATTTTTTGCACTCAGTGATAAAGCATTTGGAACCCATCCGTCTTTTGATCCCGCATGTATAATTGTTATCCTTTTACCTTTGTTGGATGGTGCTTTTGTGTTACATTTAATACTTGAATCGTCCCAACCTTTTGATGGCGTGTCATGGGTATCGTACCACGTTTCGTCCAAGTAAATGATCTACCTTCTTTGACTTCTATACGTATCTATTTTCGTAAGATATTCTAATCTCTATTTCCGAAGTCGTTGCGATTCCATCAGCACTTTTTTTTTGGCTATCTTCTTAAATTTAAATCCTTTTTTTTTAACAGTCTTCCACAATGTTGTTCTGTATGCCACTTTCGTCCATTTCTAGTCTCTTCATTAAGGTGTCCAATGTTGGTGCATTTTGCTCTTCATACATTTTATAGATTTTTTGTCGAATTAGGTCTTTATCACTTACATCAAGTTTTGTGGCAGTACCAGAATCGCATCATTTCTTTCTCTTGACTATCGGTTTTTTAACAATAACGCGTATGGTAGACTTTGGTATTTTCGTTAACCTGCACGTTTCTTCCAAAGCTGCTTGTATGGAAACATCGTTCCTTAAAGTTGAATATACATTCTTTACAATTTCTTTAGCATCAACAGTATGAATTTACTTTACCAACGATAATCAAGGTATTTATTGTCAAACTTGTTAAAAGTTAACCACTAGTAAACGCTGAATAGTTATAGTATGCCATTTTATATGTTTTCGCTAACAGTAATAATCTGTTTATCTCTCTACTACTTATATAATGTGTTTAGTATGTACTTATTAACATTGTTTGCGTTTTCTTGTGGTTAATGATCTTATTGTAATCGTTTCGCAGGAAAACTACACAAAGAATCTTTTTTCATTTAAATTATTACTATTAAATGTCTCATTTTATGAGACTGCATTAATTGAACATAATGACCATATTTACACACGCAACTATGCCCAATCTATCGGAATCAACATTTTTATTACCCTATGTATGTAGTTAAGCGTTTCTATATACATAGTCGTTTGCAATTGACACTTCACGTGATTAAACGCATATTTCGCTAATAATAGTGGTAGATAACGTAATAATAAATGAGACTTTAAACCTATAACGATTATAAGTGCTTCAAGATATTTAATGTTACCATAAAAGGATGGTTATTTGATGTTATAGGTATTAAAATTTATATTACAGTCTTTAAATAGACCGTTTCCAAGTTCAAATAAACTTCTTCCCTTATTCGTGTTTTTTTATAGACAATGAATAAATAATATATAAATTATTTGTGTAGTTCCAAGTGGTGGAGAAAAGTAGACCTGCCCACCTGTTTTTTCATATTATTAGCAAAAATATCCTACATTTATTACGATCTATCGATGTTAATTTCTAGTAAAATAATTTGAGGTTAGGTTCATTTCAAAATATTTACCTTTGTATAAGAACTCTTTTTATGTTCGGTTTTTAACTCGTAAACTGTCTATTCACCTTATTTATCAGATATTTTGATTATAATTTACTCAGTTGTTCAAATTCTTTTATAAAAAACAACCAAATCGTTCTCATTGTCAACTAGAAAAATCAGACAGTCAGCCATTATCTATTTTAAAAATCCGTCATTACTATTCACGAATGAAACTGGAAACGGCATTACAATTTTACAGGATTGGTATATTTGAATAAACCAACTGTTATATGTATATAATAATGGAAAATTTGAACCGGAAGAGCCCACTTTCAACGTATGTAGTTCGAAAACTGAATTATAGAAAGTCTGAATAGACTCTACGATACTTTGTTACACTTTAAATATTCCAATAACAATAAACATGCTACATTCCTACATTTTATTCAAATACTAAACACATACATATCACGAAAGAAACAATGAGACGTGAGTAAGTCTGTCTTTCACAACATTCGTTCCAAGTCAATGACAATGTTGCCGCATCACAATCTACTGGAAGATTTATTTATTTTGAACCAGAAGGTTGGTTACTATTTACCTTTATTTATCTGCGCTATTCACATTGCACTGTTTTGCAAAGTTCTTACAAGTTTATGAATTAATTTTCTTTTTTTTTTAAATATTCTTCGTAGGTAACTTTCTTTTTTATTTTTTTTCCACAGTTATATTACAATTTAAGACAACTAATACAAAAAATATTGCTGTCAGTTTTATTTCCGTATAATAATTTTATTGTTAATATCTTTGTTCCAAAATAACATAAAATTCTTTATTTTCGTGAGTTCTAACTGTAAGAAATGTTTAATCTATTGTTTATATTTTGTGCTGTTTCTTTTCACAAGGACAGAATTTCTTAGACAAAAGAGTTTCATTTAATTTTACATTTATTTTCCATGCTATTTTAAAACATAAAGTTTATTGGGAGGTAGAGCTAAATAAAGGTAAGACTACGAACACCTGTTTTACGATAAACATCAGGTATTGGACTTGGCAACTATGTTTGTATTCTACACCAATGTAACATATTCTGGTACATGGTTACGTTAGCCATTTTACGGTGTTTAAGAAAAATAAAAGTACATTGACACCATGTATAAAATTTAACGTTATTTTCTACATTAATTTTCTTTGTTTTTTGTAAAATGGAAACTATTAAATTCAAATTACCATTTTTATTAACTGCCTACCCATTAATGTTAATAAATTTAAGACGTAATATATAAAATATTCACCTTCATGTTCTAATTAAAAATTAGGACATAAACTGTATTAAATCATACTTTCATTTAGGTATTATAAAATGTAAATTAATTACTTCTATTTGTCGATTTAAGTAGGAAAATAGAAACTGGTTCAAGTAATATTCTACTGGCATTGGTATTCTTTCAATATCAACAATTATTGTTGCAAAATTAGGTGTGTTATCTCGTTTGTAGGAATATTTCTAAACATACTGATCCATTCTCAATTATTACTTGAAAGGTGCGGATAAATAACAAATAAAACTGGTTTAAAACCTTGAGAAACTGATTCGATTGTTATTTTCAACTAAAATCTAATTTACGAAAGGATAAGTGGAACAAATTTTGATATATTTATAGCCATTGTAACGACTACTGATTTGCCTTGTAGTAACTTTAGCCGAAAACTCCTTAGCCAATTGAAGGAGTATAACTTTGTTTTTATTTGTAAATATAAAGTTGTATAAAATAATATGTAAGATTGTAGATATTATGCACATATTTATATATTTTTATTGCGATCGTATTTATTTTTTATTTCATTATACAATATGTCCCGAACTTTTAATTTCAATGAAAAAACGTTTGTATACATATTTTTTTAAATAACACTTCGCCTTTATTCATTGTTAATATGTACTTAATAAAAAAGATTCCTATATTTGTAGATTGTTTTATTGTTTCCTTAATTTTTCCAGAAGAAAATTAGCTGGTACTTTAAGAATTTCTTAAAGAATTGTGTTTCATAATAATAATGCTTTATTAAAATTATGTAATTGATCAGGGTTGTTTTATTATAAAAATTAATTTTTTTACCAAAATGTCAAAGCATTTACGTAAGTCCAGTAGCCCAGTTATTAGGGGTTTCACCTCGGAATGAAAGGTAATAATTGTAAATTGGTATAAACTTTTGATTTTTCAAAGGTAATACCCTCGGTAATACCACAAGCCCTTAAAATTTTATCGACAAATTTTTAGTTTCCCCAAAAACTTTTTTATTCGGCAAAAATACGAAAACGAGTGATTTTATTATATTCAGTTTGTTTGAGTAGTTTTGCCTAAAATAAAAAAGTTTGAGTACGGAAAACAAAAATTTAGACGAGTGGTATTTGAGAAGATTATTTTTTTGAACCATTCTGTACAAAAACTACTTTATTTAAGAATGCATCTTTTTCATTAAATTCATTAAATCTATTTTCTATTATAAAAAGCAAAGGTTCACCAACTGCGTACGTGTATTCTGTGTTGCTTGCTTATTATATAATTTATTAATACATTTATAATCAAGAAATAAAAAGGAAAGATGTTTATACAGAATAATACTAAATAATTAAATTATTTTTTAAGAGCAAATACTTATAATCTTTTGATCTTTCAATAACTTTAATAAAAATTATGAAGATTGCAAAATTATTAGAAGAATTTGTCCTGTCATCGGCTATGTCAAAATGAATTGTTAGAGTAAAAGTAAAAAACGAAATTAAATTACATTTGATTACGTAAAGAGTTGAGATTTAAAATACTGCATAATTTTTAACTACACACGTCACGAAACATATGAAATTTTTTAACCCAGCTCACTTCACTCTGTTTATAAGCTAGGGAGGGTTACTGACTTCACGTTGTCTTTTTACCCCTTTGCCAATCTAGCACCATCTACTATTTTCTCCTTATAGCTGAACAGTTTTTCGAAATTATTTCTATGGGCACGTGTAATTTCGCCACTAGTAAATTTGTAAATCTTCTGCCCACACCAGGTATATTTAATCCTATGGGTAATTTCGCCACCGATTCTTCTTGTAACCTAACCTAACTTAACCTAACCTAACCTAACCTAACCTAACCTAACCTAACCTAACCTAACCTAACCTAACCTAACCTAACCTAACCTAACCTAACCTAACCTAACCTAACCTAACCTAACCTAACCTAACCTAACCTAACCTAACCTAACTTAACCTAACCTAACCTAATCTTACCTAACCTAACCTTACCTATTTTGGAATCTGTTGTCCTATGATTTCGTATTCATTTTTTATTTTTGTATTTTTTGTATTTTTTCAATAAAACTATACTACCTACATACTCTTGCTTTCATTTCATTTTATTTGTTTTCACTAATTTTCACTATTTTACTTTTCACCATTTTGGCAGTTCTATGATTTTATCAATACTGGTAAAACGACTAGTGGTTTTATCAAAGGTAATACCACGAGTCCTTAAAATTTTATCGATAAATTTTTAGTTTCGTCCTACGGACTCGTGATTTTATCACATTTCAGTTTGTTTTCGTATACTGAAATGATTTAATAATACACATTTTTGTGGATATTTACATTTATTTTATATTAACTACATAAATATGGCAAAGATTTTCATAGTAATAATCTAATTCACATGTAAGTTTAGACTAACTTTTTATAGTGTATTTTTGCCAAATAAAAAAGTTTGAGTCTAGAAAATAAAAATTTATCTAGTAAAATTTTACAGGACGAATGGTATTTGAGAAGTTTATTTTTTGAACCATTTTGTACAAAAACAACTTTATTTAATAATTTATCGTTATGTTTTCACTAATTTTCAGTATTTTACTTTTTACTATTTTTAATTGTTCAATATTGTTATTGAATTTTTGAAAGTTCTATGATTTTATTAATATTGGTAAAACGACAAGTGGTTTTATCAGTTTAAAACAGAATGATTGGCTAGTATTTAGCATAGAACCTTGAAGATTAAGCGTTTTCATTGGACGAAATCACAAAACTGTGATATTTTTACAGGTGAAATAAATAATAATACTAATACAATACTAATAAAAAAAACTCTTCGTTTTATCAGTTTAAACCGAATTGATTGGCTAGCATTTAGCACAAAACATAGAAGATTAGGAGTTTTCACCAAACTATGATATTTTGACAGATGAAAAAAATAAATCCTGTATAATGTATACCAGTACAGCTAAAAAAGACCAATTCAAATAATAAATTCCGCATCTATTACGTCACCTCCAAGAGAAACTGAATTATTCAGTAGCTACTCTCTGTGACGCACTAGCTATTATTATTATTAATTTTTTGGTGACAATAAAGCATCTCTGTGTCTTTCTCTTTCTAACCAGTATGCAAATTGCTTTCCTGGTGCATTTTATATACAAATTAATAAAACCCAGTATGTATAAAATTTTTAAATCATCCAAAACTGACCGGTAATACTTTGACCACCTGCAATGAAACTAGTACCAGTACATGTTTCTACCATTTTTTAACGTTTTTAATTAATTATAATGGTAGTTTTAAATTTTTTTATGACACTATAATCAAAACATATTTTTTCTACACACCTACATGTGTAAAACGTCGCTTTCCCATACATATTTTAATTCTTTATTAGACAAGTAAAACATTGTTGGCTGGTATTGTATTTCTTGTGGTATTTTTGACGTTTTTCCATTGCTTGTTCTAAAAATTAAGGAGGATTAACAAGGTCATTTGGATTAACTACATAAATAATCACTAACACAAAATATGGATAAATGAATAAAAAAAGTTTTGTCTTTTATTTGTTTTAACACTGTATTATTTGATGTTACACATTAAATTTCACAAAATAATTTTGTTTGTTAATATACTTACTGAAATGTAAAAGAACCCAATCAAAAAATAAAATTATAACTAACAATCACAACAGCACAAACAGTTAACAAACAACTATTTTGAGGTTAGACTATTCTTCTATTTTCGCAGAAATATTTTAAAATCGGGAGTGGCCCCTAACATAAAGAGAATCATTCTGGTTCTTTGTTCCTATGTGAACAGTATTAAATTTAAGTATCTATTTTTTAAAATTTAACAATTAACATTCAGAATATAATACCATTTTTAAATTTCCAATCCATTACAAATATTTGACCGAGTTGGCAGGTTGTCCACTTTTAGTCTATATTCCATGCATATCCATTTATGTCTGTGGATATCCCATCTATATATATTTGACTTTGTCGATATCTCGGACTTAATATGGACCTAAAATGGATATCCGTAGGATGTCCGTGATATCATGGGAAAGTTCATGAAATTGACATTGGTTTTTTATTTTCTTCAAAGAAGGTTTTTAGTTTGCAGCAAAGTAAATTCCCGATTCCCATTAGTTCGTTACGTTTATGATAAATACCCCTTTGTAAGCAGCAATTAAGTTAAATACATGTTAAGAGGAATATCGCATGCAAGAAAAATTGTTGTATGGCAACGTAAGTCCGCTCCTGGCGCAAGCAAGTCGTTAGCGCGGTGTTTATTATACCGGTTCTAAGTAATAACCAATTTACCGAGATCTACACAGTACAATATTATAATACAGTACGGTTATTATAATATTACTCAAGATAACGCTGTACGACAGTTTTCAGCCACTCGTAATAACGTTTTAAATTCATTTCTAGTAATTAACTAAGACATTTTTATTAATGAATCGAAGTTTAACATACAAGTTTCATCATTATTGAGCTAATAAAGCAGAGAATCGCAAACGTTAATCACTCAACATGATTTGAAAACCAAACTGAAAACCCAAATAACTAATATATAAACTCATCGGAAAGTCTAGGGATATTTTTCAAAATTAACGTCAGTTTTTATTGAGTTAATTTGGGGAAAAATAATGCATGTTTAATATTAATTATAGTATATTAAGTGTGGAGAACGGTAAGGGTTTTATACCGATCGAAGACAATAATTGTTTGGAGGAGGAGCGGAGCGACAACTCCATTTATTGTCTGAGATCGGTTACCCTTAACGTTCGACATGCTTATAACGTTTTTTGCACAATTGATACTATAGTCCAGGCGTGCTGTACCAAAAAAATAAAAAATACGGAATATCTGAGACCTGGAATGTAACAGTTGAAGGTGGTAAAGGGGCTAAAAATACTTGAAAAAAAAATACATTAACTATTTCAATTATGATCATAAACTTTTTAAGGGTGAAAAAGGGTGAAAAAGAGATAAAAAACTGAAGTATTGCTGCTTGCGGCTAAAATTGACGTCAAAATGAAAAGTGTCCAATAAAAACGTTGTAGATCATATAAAAATCTAAAACTTTTCTCTTGGTAATTTTCTCACATAACCTCAATTTTTCGAGGAAAATAAAAAAAAAATTTCGTTTTTAATTTTTAATTTTTAATTTTCCAACGGATTCGTCAATCTTGATGAAACTTACCTTGGTGAAAACTTACCTTTTTATGTCCAAAATAACCTCGAATTTTCTCAACCTTGTAACATAATAATTTTCCGAGAAATTGGATTTTTCTGGAAAAATCTCTTTTTTTTCAACTGTAAAGTTTGCTCGGAAAATATTATTGGAAAAGGTTTTCCTGGGGCTCATTTTTTCGATTTTACGTCTACTTTTACATGAAATAAAAAAAAACCTCTCATTTAAAAGTGTGCTCAAAAATGAAAAAAAAGCAAAAAATGAATTTTGCAATAGCTAAATTTGCAATAATTGTTAAATTTTTGTTATAAAATATTAAAAAGTGCAAAAGCCAACTCTTGCATTAAATTCTACGGGAAAAATTACAAAAGAAAATGTATTTCATTATTTAGTCGGATTTTTAGTTCATTTGCAGTATTATTATAAACACTCAAGTCTATTAATAAAGTTAATAATCCAAGCGGGAATTTCATGGTTTTTACTATTGTTGTATGCTGATTTGTTTATATTATAAGGTTTTTCATGTGATAAATCGATTTTTTGATATTACAAGGCCCAAATATCCTTTCATCAGAGCCCTATAGCCCAACTTTCATCAAAATTTCAATTTTTTTTGACTTTTTGAAATAATTTGTTTATTTTTAATATATAATCGTTCGGTTTGTTAAGTAATTCGTAAATGTAATTAAGAAATATATTGAAAAGACAATATAAACAAATCAGCATACAACAAAGTAAAAACCATGAAATTCCCGCTCGGATAATTAACTTCATTAATAGACTTGAGTGTTTATAATAATATTGCAAATGAACTAAAAATCCGACTAAATAATGAAATACATTTTCTTTTGTGATTTTTCCCGTAGAATGTAATGTAAGAGTCGGCTTTTGCATTTTTTAAAATTTTGTATAAAAAATTTAACAATTATTGCAAATTTAGCTGTTGCAAAATTCATTTTTTGCTTTTATTTCATTTTTAAACACATTTTTAAATGAGAGGTGTATTTTTTTTATTTCATGTGAAAATAGACGTAAAAACAAAAAAAATGAGCCCCAGGAAAACCTTTTCCAATAATATTTTCCGAGCAAACTTTACAGTTGAAAAAAAAAGAGATTTTTCCAGAAAATTCCAATTTCTCGGAAAATTATTATGTTACAAGGTTGAGAAAATTCGAGATTATTTTGGACATAAAAAGGTAAGTTTTCACCAAGTTTCATCAAGATTGACGAATCCGTTGGAAAATTAAAAATTAAAAACGAAAAATCGTTTTTTTTCCATTTTCCTCGAAAAATTGAGGTTATGTGAGAAAATTACCAAGAGAACAGTTTTAGATTTTTACATGATCTACAACTTTTCTATGGGGCACTTTTCATTTTGACGTCAACTTTAGCCGCAAACCGCAATACTTCAGTTTTTTATCCCTTTTTCACCCTTTTTCACCCCCAAAAAGTTTATGATCACAATTGATATAGTTAATGTATTTTTTTTTCATGTGTTATAAGCCCCTTTACCACCTCCAACTGTTACATTCCAGGTCTCGGAATTTCCCTCTAAAAGTACAGCACGCCTGGACTACTATTGTAAATTATAAAATTAAACATTTTCGTTATATTGACTAGTTTCATTCATTTTATCAAGATAGATACTTGGGTTGTTAGGTAGTAACTAAGGTACATAACAACAATGGAGAATTGAGGTTTTTACTTAGTTGTCTATAACTTTAAGTACAATTTTGATTATTATTAATTAAAATATGAGCGAAATTGAATTTGAAGAAATTTAACGGGCTTGGGAAGAAGGGCGTTCCGCAATTATTCCCGAAAAATCCAAAATCCGTTATCAAAATACCTACCAAAGTTTTAAAAAATGGTGCGAAGGCAAAAATTTAAGAATCGATGAAAAGACTCTATTGGCATATTTTGTTCAAAGACATATGCAGTTAAAAGCTCCTGGAAGCCTCTGGGCAGAATATTTAATGATTAAATCCACCGTTTTTATTTATGATGGCATTGATATTTCCAAGTTTTCAACTTTGATCGAGTATTTGAAGAGAAAAAATGTTGGTTATAGGCCTAAGAAAGCGAGCATTTTTACACGGAAGCAATTTGAAAAATTTCTGATGGAAGCACCAGATGAAGAATTTCTTAGGTTAGGAAAGCTAGTATAGGTACAAAAATACTCTAATGAAGTTTTTTTTATAATTTGTAGGTCGCAATGATATTGGGAATATCTTGTGCGTGTAGAAGAGAAGAATTATATAATATTACTATGAATGACATCCAACAAACCGATGGTTGAATGATTGTAAAAGTACCCAATAAAAAACGAACATCCAGCGTAATTTTTCAGTCGCTAATAAACCAGACGATAAAATTCGATATTTAGAAATTCTGCAAAAGTATATAAAACTTCGTCCATTACAAGTAAAATCAAATCATTTGTTCTCAAGATACGCCAAAGGAAAATGTTGTGCTCAAGTAATAGGGAAAGGGACAATCGGGGGCTGGCCTTCCCAAATTGCCAAATTCTTAAATTTGCCTAATCCCGAGAACTATACTAGCCATTCGTTCAGGAGGACATCAGCAACGCTTTTGGCTAATAAAGGTGTTGATATCCTCGGATAAAAGCGTCATGGAGGTTGGCGTTCATTGACAGTGGCAGAAAGCTATGTAGAAGATTATCTTCAAAATAAAACAGATTTTGCCGAAAAAATATTGTCTATGCGATTCTGTAGCAGTTTCTGTTAGAAGTGAAACCACAGCCCAAGCAAGTGGGATTTTATTAAATAATTTAACAAATTGTACCATAAGTTTCAATATTAATAAATAATTCGTTAGTTTTCTTTATTCTATCAAAAAATAAATGTGAATTAATTACCGTCGATTTAGAGTACTTACCGTCAAGTTGGATGACTTAGCAACATGCAAGACAACCCATGAGTATTTCTCCGAGCCAGCCATTTTCTGACCCATATGCGCTTAGTTTTTCTGTTCACGTTCTATTACTTTAATAATTTCTTTACATAGCAAAACAATACACTCATTCACAACAGATCTAAAACGCTTTCGATCAATCGGCGCCATTTTCATTTATCTACTTAGCAGTTCGAGCTAAAATGCTGTGTGAACAGGTACTAAATGGAAAGCATCTAAATTTTAGTAACTGGCTTTAGTAACTTGCTTTAGTTACTGTCCCCATGTAAATTCGCTATTACCATCGAGTTGCTAGTAAATGTCACCTACTGACGTAAAATCGGTCGCGGTAAACAGTCAAAAATGATCAATCGTGCAAAAATGTTTATTACATGTACCAAAATATTAAAAAAACATGAAATCTAATTAAAACAAAAAATAATATAATAACCAATTTTAAGATCTTTGTAAAATCTTTCCAAAAAGTGAAAATCAAAACCTCCACGTTGGTTTGTTACTTCTCTACATCTTTGTTAACCATTATTTGGAATGATTCTACGTTGAAGCATATCCCATACATGCTCAATAGGATTAAGGTCCGAAGATTGTGATGGCCATGGTAAAACTTCAATTTCCTCGCTTTCCAACTAGTTGGTTACAATACGTGGAGTATGTGGACGGACATTATCATGCATTAAGCAGAAGTTTTCACCAAATGCGCCCGCAAATGGGTGCACAATAGGAAGAAGAATGGTATCGAAATACAATTGACCTGTTGGGAAAGAATCAAGAAAAATGAGATGGCTCCTGCCTCCAATAATTATTCCACCCTATACCATGATTGTGCCACCTATATTTCTGCTCACTTCCTGAATATGTCATAGTCGTTCCACATTCCCAGATCGTCGCCACATTCTTGTTCGACGAGAAACTGGGTGATTCGTCCCTGAATAGACCTGTAGCTCAATCTTGAGTAGCCCAGTTTTGAAATCCTTGACACCATCCCAGTCTTGAAACGCGATTACCTACCTGTAAACCGAGATGGACATCTCAAGGGCCGTCTACTGAAGCAGTGGGCTTCATGAAGACGATTTCACACTGTTTATGTTGAAGACAACCAGGTCTATTGTTAGAATCTCCCAGAAGTAATGGAAAATATGATAATTTTTGACTGCGTTAAAAAAACTAACAAAAATAAACAATTAAGGCCTAAAAATCTGTCACCATATTGTAATAACAGTTAGATTTTGACAGACATCCCATTTCAAAATGTTTATATTTAGATAATATATCAAAATAGATTTTTTTTTAAATTATTAAAACTATCTACTTTTAAGAAATTTAATCGATGAAACAATATTAAAAATAAAGCATTTAAATCATTAGTAAAACTACTAGTAAACAATAATTAATGAGACAAAAGAAATATTGTGACTAATAAATTAAGACAATTAACTCTGAAAGTGGGTCTATTTAATTGTTTAAATAGATCAATGGTTAAATATATCTGGCCTCCTTATATATCTAGTAAATTGTTGGCTTATTAAATACGTATAAATTAAACTTAATCTACTTACATCTTTTTGTGATTAAGACAATTTACATTTTTATAATTCTCGTTTACAATAGACTTCATTGTAACACTCAACGGAGTGTGGAAATGAAATCTCTTTCCACTATCGTCTAGTTATTTTTTATGTCACAGTTGGTAATTGTGTGCATTTTATTAGACAATTCAAAGATTCTTTCATTTTCCTTTTAATTTGTCATATTTAAATCTAATATTTTCTTAAATTATTAATCACTCCAATTTAATATTCAAATCAAATTTAAATTTAAAACTTGATATATCTGATATATGTCATTATAGTAACTACCAACATAATTAAATGGACACAAAAAGTACTGATTATTGAATAATTTTATTTTAAAAACATAAACAAACGTGAATTATAAAAAATATTGTGTAAAACTTTTTCCAAAATGACCTTTTATTTCTATCGTTTTACAAATAACTATTATAAAACACATTTCTAATATTTTTCTTTGATATAAATTTATTAATCTCCATATAGTCGTTTTCAACTTAAATCCTTTCTTGTGAGTTAATTACTTTTAATACTCACTTCAACACTAATCTTCTCAATCTAAATATCATATTTATAACTAGAAACATAAAAATATTTAGATATAATTATAATTTAGATAATAATTATAATTAGATTATAACTATAATTAGAATAAAATTTATTGTACTAACCCTTACTATGTGAAAGTTCATCATATTCAGAAAAATAAACAACTAAAAGGTTGAATTAACTTTCACTATTTATTCTTTAAATACTTTAAATGTAATGACAGCCGTTCCACTATCAAAATAGCATCGTCAGATTGACATATTAAAGTTACATTTTGTTTGTTTGTAGCTATGTACCTGATGTTGATTAAGTAGTATTAAGGCTAGACCAAGTATGGAAGTAATAAGACATAACAATATTAAAGCCTAGATGTTATTAGCCCTAAGGGATTATCCTGGATGTATTTCCCTCTAAGATCAGTATAACTGTGCAATAATGATATAGAAAAACCAGGAAAAAACTATATCATGCTGATCTTTACAATAACTTAATTTATTTGTGTTATAATTACGTCTTATCTATGTATAAAATGAAGACTCAATCAAACTAAACAGTCTAATAGTGGTGAACTTCCAAGATTTACTTGTTCATTAACTACTTTATATTGTTAATCTGCTAGATGTCTTTTGATTTCAAGTTCTTCGAGAAAATCTAAATTTAGTTTTTTATCACAGGTGTGTAATATTTGAATGTCATTGGTGTGTATGAGTGAGTGTGGATATTTAAGAACGTGTTTTGCATAGTTGGACTTATCTGGTTGTTGTAATCTATATGCTCTTAAAAGTTCATTGAATCTTATTTCAAAATTTCTTTGTGTTTGACCTATATATACAGCATTAGATTTTGGACAATTAATTTTGTAAACACCAGATTTTTTTAATTTAGGTAATTTTGTTTTTAGGTACATTTAAGAATTTTGTACCAACATTATTGTGTGATTTGAATGAAATTATTGCAGATGTTGCCGAAGATATTATTTTTGAAATTGTATTAGAAATATTTCCACAATATGTAATACTTTTATAACTTTTAATTTCTTTAGGTTGTTGAGGGAATATTAGTTGTAGTGACATTTTCTGTTCTTTCTTATTAATTAATTTATTTATCAAATGTATTGGATAGCCATTAGATGTTGCTATTTGTTTTACAATCTCAATTTCTTTATTAAAATTATTTTTGTTCATTGGAATTGAAAATGCTCTATGTATCATAGAATTATAAGCTGCTAATTTATGTGATATAGGATGATTTGAATGATATGGTATGGTTACATCTGTTTGTGTTGGTTTTCTGTATATTGAATAGTTTAATGAATTATTAACTTTTTCAATTCTCAAATCTAGAAAATTAATTGAATTATTTTCTTCAACTTCTAAGGTGAAATTAATTTTAGGATGTAAGGTATTAATATAATTAAAAAATATATCTAATTGTCGTTCGCTACCTACAGAACCTGCTAACACATCATCAACATATCTATACCAAAATACAATATTGTTTTTCTTTCATCTAATAGCTTTTTAACTAGAACTATACATTCTTTAGGAGGTATTTTAGAGAACATATTAGTTACATCAAACGATACTAATTTAGTATTATTTTGTAAATTATATTTATTTAATTTATTTATCAAATTAAAGAATTTTGTACTGAATATTTAGATGTGTAACCATAATTATTTAGAATAGTATTTAATTTTTTAGCTACCTTAGTATTAGGAGTGTTAACATACGAAACTACAGGTCTAATCGGTTTTGACTCTTTATGTAATTAAATGGTTCCATATAATTCTGGACATTGAGGATTTTTATTAATTAGGTATTTTTTATCATAGTCATTAAATATATAATTTGAATTATTTACATGTTCTTTTATTTGGTTGGAAAATTTTTGAGTTGGATCGTTTTTTAGAATTTTGACATTACTTGACATTATGAAATCATTCACTTTAGATTTATAATCTTTTTTTCTTTAATTACTGTTGAGTTACCTTTATCTGATTTTGTAATGATTAGGTTATTTAGTTTATTTTTGATTGATTTTAAAGCTAAAATGTCATTTTTAATAATTTGACTTTGACTTTTGAATTTATCTGGTTTTATGTCTCTAATAAGATTTGCTATTTGCATTTTTTCATAAATGTGTGTATTTTATTAATAAATTTGAGAGATGTATAATTTCTTCGATTATGCAATATACTCTGGAATGAAATACTGTTACTAATAATTTCGGTAGTATAATATAAATAATGACGCTGTTTTATTACTAAAAAACTTCTAATTAAAAGTCACGGTTTTCAATAAAATTTTTAAGTAAAAGAGATACGGTCAAAAATCTAAACCGTGTTGTCAGGCTCAGTATAGCAGTGACTGGCATTTTTTTTGTGTTTGCTCCTCCAAATGAATTATCGACTGTTAATGTTATTTATTAGTTTGGCTCGTCTTCCTTGTCACCGTAACAACTGTTTCACTATATCTGATTTTATCTATTTGTTTTTTATTTGAATCGGGCTCCTACGTTTGGCGCTTCTTTTCTCAGGTATCCATTGTGTTTAAATTTTTTTTGCTGTTGTTGGTCAGCTTTTTGTACGCTCTGAGATTCGCCGATTGATTGATTCTTAGGAAATTTATACCTGCTGATCTACAAATAGCAAAACTCTAGATTCCTGTTAAACAACACCATGCAAATATAAACAATACATAAACAATCTTTAATTAATTTAAAATAAAAAAAAAACAAATTGGAGTTAACGAATATCTTTGGAGTTATTTCAATTGAGAGACGTCTAGTGTACCAATAAGAATTCACTTCTTGCACATTTTATTCGTTTACATACTTGCGTACAAATAAATTCAGATTTCATGGTGGTCCGTTCCGAAGAGCATAGAAAAGAAGTTCCGCGAGTTTTCGGTCAGAGTAATCGATTGGTTCCGAGAATCTCGGATTTAACATGTTTTCAATACTATTTTTCTTAGTCGCATGTTTTTACAATCCATATAAATTTGTACGTCCGAGGAAACATCAGGTTTACTCTTCTACAATCCGATTGGAATTAAGACTTGCATCGGAACGCACCTTACTTTATAGTACGAGTATACGTAAGGATTTTTATCTTGATGTAACATATAATTGAACACGTTAAAACAATTTGTGTATTGTTCAATGCTCCAAGATTAGTTTATAGTCGAAATTTGTAGATTTAATAGATTTGTACGAGTATTTATATACACATCAACATGTATACTGCATCACTTCAAATTTTTCAAAATAAGCGTGTCTATTATTTATTTATGTATTAAGGGTATAAATAGAATTTTATGCCCTGCGGGCGACGTCTTATGAACTCAAGGGTATACACATCTGTTTATGCCATTGGTACATACAAACTTTACAAACTAAGAAGTCAAAATGGACGAAGATTTTGGAATTCCTGACTAAATTATTAGAAAAACAAAGGAAGTAACTGAAAATCTGTTGCCATAAAAGTCTAAAGAAGTTTACGATATGGAATACCAAAAATTATTAAATAAGTTAACCAAAAAAAATTTCTTTTTATGCCCGTGCGGGCCATAAGGAGATCTTGCTACCTTTCTTAATAAGGTTATTAAGGGCGAGTTTAGCGTGAAGCTATATTCCGCTAGGGTGGTAAACGGCAAGGGTTGTGTACATACGTAAAGTGGGCGTGGCGAACAATTCCCTACCCAAGTCCATTCGCCCGATCAGCCTAACTTCGTTCATAATGAAAACACTAGAAAGAATTCTAGATAGACATATTAGAGAGGGGAATCTAAGGGAGCATCCCTTAAATCCTCACCAGTATGCATACCAACCTGGCAAATCCACAGATTTGGCCTTAAACAATCTCGTAGGAAAAATAAGCCAATCCCTAAGACAAGGTTAAATTGCGCTGACAGCCTTCCTCGATATTGAAGGAGCTTTTAATAATGCCCTACCCCAATCACTCTACGACCCAATCCACGGTAGAGGAATTAGCAGAATAATATGCAACTGGATCAAAAACATGCTTGAAAATCGATATATAGTGTCCTCACTGCGGGGAGAATTGGTCAGGTTTAGGGCGGCTAGGGGATGTCCGCAGGGGGGGTTCTTTCTCCCCTTCTGTGGTCTCTCCTAGTTGACTCCCTTCTGAACAACCTCTCTCTATGGGGGTGGATTTTCAGTGCTATGCAGACGATCTGGTTATAATAGTTAGAGGCAAATTTGAAGAGGTTATCTCGGAGATCCTTCAGGATGCCCTAAATATGGTTAACAGTTGGTGTGAGGTGGAACAGTTGTCTGTTAACCCCCGCAAGACTGTTATTGTTCCTAATTAAGAATAATAAAAAACTCTTCGTTTTAACAAAACTTCCAATATTTATTTAAAAAATTGCTTTTTTAACTTTAAAACGAAGAGTTTTTTTTATTATTCTTAATAAGATGGACTTCCAAAAAGTAAAGGTTACTACTAGTTATTGTTCCTTTTACAAAAAGGAGAAAGCTAACTAAGCTTCGCCAACCAATTTTATCTGGCGAAACGATTCACTTTGCGACGGAGGTGAAATATAAAGGGATCATCTTGGATAGTAAACTTACCTGGAACGCCCATGTGGAATGAACAATAAATAAAGCCAGGACTTCCCTGTGGAATCTCAGGAGAATCTGCGGCAAATCTTGGGAAATGAGCCCCATACAGATTTACTGGATTTATCAAACAGTGATAAAACCAATGATCACGTATGGCTCGGTGGCCTGGTGGTCCAAGGGACTCCAGAAATCCACCAGAGCAAGATTGTCTGGACTTTAGCGACTAGCATGCGTGGCCATTACGGGGGCAATTTCCACTACCCCGACAGCGGCAATGGAGATCATCCTGGATATAACTTGAAGCATTTATTTATTTTTTGTAATAACTTGCGTCCTACGAATATTAATATTTACCAAATTAACAGTGAAAAAAGATACTGATTGACAGTAGCAAACGAACGAAGGAAGTCAAACGAATAGAGCGATTTGTTCACTTTGATGGCGTGCACTTATATTTATACTGGACAAGCCATAGCATTTTTTCGCTACTAGCAGGGTAATTTTTTTTAAATATTAGTTTTCAAAATTATTAAAAATTTTGGACGGGTCAACGGTCACATGGCATGACAAGACAGTGACAAGGCAATCAATAACATATCCAATAATATTTTTTTTCATTTGATGAATAATAATATTGTGTTGTTAAAATAGCTATGAAAATACGTGGAAAAATAAATTGTAGGTAGACTATTGAATGAGTAAAATGAAAAATATTTTTTTATTTAGTCTTTGCAGTAGTTAACCTCATATTTAGTTAAATAAATTAAGATTTAGTGCTAATGGAGTAGTCCCTGTCTTTTTCTACCTTGGTTAAAAATAAACAACTTTACAACCTCAACAAAAGTCAATAAAGTTAGGTATATAGAATAGTAGTGAAAAAAATACTTAACTAGTTTTTAATTAACAAATTGCAATTTATGCCAAATGTTAGTCAGCTAATTTGTTTTTAACGTGAAGTAAAGAAACAGTAATACTTTTCCCGCTTATATCAAATACCTCCAACGAGGTGACTAAAACTCTCGGGCTAATATACTTCTTGGTTCTTTGCCATGCATCATTAATACCTGACGAGATACAATACATTCTTTTAATCAAGCATCATTATCTCCCCCACATGTGAAAATAAAGATAAAATCGTTAACCTCTCTTTTTAAATAAAGAAGTACCTTGTTAAAAAATACTTGCACACTTTGTAATTCAAAAATAAAAATAAAATCGAAAACACAATGTTACATTTTGGTCTTGATTACAGTTAATTATTCCATTATTGCACTAGTTTTGACTTTTAAAGTATATTTTAAGAATTAATTTTTATATTTTTTAATTATTTTTAATTTGAAAATATTATTGCAAGTTACGAGAAAATTTAATTATTTAGAGACTCGAATAAAGGACTGGCCTAATTTTAAATTCAATGTTAATATTAATTAAATTTAAGACAACAAAATTAATAAAATAAAATAAAATAAAGAACATATTAATTGACAATATACAAAGCAGCAAAACTTAAGATACAGGTTGCTGTCAAATATAATTTACAGTTTTCTTATTAATAGGCAAATTGGTATTAAAAATAAAAATATAAAATATAAAAATATAAAGTTGGGCGCAACAAAAATATTAGTTATGGGCTATTAACATGAAACGTCTGTGAAATACGAGATGTTTTTTCTTGACTGCTAATGATGTTAAACAAATAATATACAGTGTTGAATATCGAAATTAAAAAACAATAAATATTAAAAAAATAATAATCTTCCTTATATCAGATCTTTTATTATTCCAATTAACCCTTTCATGTAGTTGTTAGGGAATGAATTTCTATGCCATTTTTTCTGCGGGGCCCAGTGCCAATATGAGAGATGGAATTATTTTCTATTTATTTTTCTTAAGGCTTTCTAGCAATTTATTGAGTTATTCTTCAAGAAATCAAACTCATGTTTAGGGAAAACAGAAAGTGAAAATAAAACTGCCTTTATAGGTACAATTATAAGCTGACGACCAGGTTGGGTCAACACCTACAAATACATAGGTTAGGTTAGGTTAGGTTAGGTTAGGTTAGGTTAGGTTAGGTTAGGTTAGGTTAGGTTAGGTTAGATTAGGTTAGGTTAGCTTAGGTTTGGTTAGGTTAGGTTAGGTTAGGTTAGGTTAGGTTAGGTTAGGTTAGGTTAGGTTAGGTTAGGTTAGGTTAGGTTAGGTTAGGTTAGGTTAGGTTAGGTTAGGTTAGGTTAGGTTAGGTTAGGTTAGGTTAGGTTAGGTTAGGTTAGGTTAGGTTAGGTTAGGTTAGGTTAGGTTAGGTTAGGTTAGGTTAGGTTAGGTTAGGTTAGGTTAGGTTAGGTTAGGTTAGGTTAGGTTAGGTTAGGTTAGGTTAGGTTAGGTTAGGTTAGGTTAGGTTAGGTTAGGTTAGGTTAGGTTAGGTTAGGTTAGGTTAGGTTAGGTTAGGTTAGGTTAGGTTAGGTTAGGTTAGGTTAGGTTAGGTTAGGTTAGGTTAGGTTAGGTTAGGTTATGGGATTGGACGTTCAACGTTTTCTCCATTGCGACCTGAAAGATCTATTGTGGCCCACCTCCAGGTTATATTCGTTCTATTAGCCCTATGACTCTGATGAAGCTCATCAGTGTCATTGGCGACGTTGTTTCTTAGTATCTCCAGCTCTCGGCAGTTACACAAGATATGATCCGCCTAACAGAATCTGCAGTCCACACTCTCTGCCAGTCCAATTGTTTTCATACGCCCATTAAGGCTAGTTTGTCTAGTCAGTAGTCCTATCATAAATCAGCAGCTCTTTAGACTTTTTTTAGAGAGATCTCTTACAAATACCTTTACCCTTTAGCTTAAACCAGTATTGGTATTGTTCCTCTGGCTACCTATGCCAAGGAATGGCTCTAGCCCTATAAATATTCCTTCAGCATCTTTTCTAGCTAGAAGATCCGCTTTTTCGTTCCCCTCAATGCTGGTATGCCCAGGAGGAGATTCTGAAGGCATTTCTAAACTAATTTGGAGTCGATTCGATTTGATTCGCGACTTTAGCGCCGCTTGGCTATCGGAAGTGATTTTTAAATTTTGTTCCTACATTCACGCTTAAGCATCTCCTGCAGACACATATTCATTGAAAAAACCTTTGCTTAAAAAATTGTGGATAGGTTACCCAAGTTCTGGCTCAAATCCACCTTTGTCTTCCCTCCATGCACCCCAGCTCCAACACCTCCTAACCTATCCTGGTCACAAACGAAGGGTTTCCAGTTTTCCAGTTTTAAAATAGGAATTTTAGACTAAAACATGCTTCTCTTATATGAACAATCACAGATAGAAATTTAAGATATTAACTTTAATTACCATTTGACTATGCATTAATATGGAAAATTATCTTTGTGAAACCTTACGTTTTTGTCAAAATGGACTTCCTCAATATTTCCTTCAACTCCTAGGAAGCTGACACAAAACACCTACTAGGCATATACAAGTCTCATATAATAAGAAAAGTAAAAAGAAAATTCTTTGGATTTACTTCAATCATATTATTTACGCAGACAGTAATTATTATTAAATATAATCATCCTGAAATAATCCTATTTTCAAAAGAATAATCACCAACATCTTACCTAGAGAGTTGCTAATCAATGTGGACCATCCATAAACATCCATATATCAAGGGCGTATAGCAGCACATGTGTACTATCGGCTTCAGAATAGCATATATACATTTTCAAACTCAAATCGCTTACATTGAATTAATTTTAAGAAAGGCCTATTTATTATGTATAACCAATCACGGTTTAAATAATAATAAATTTGAAATCAGTTAAGCAGTCCACGACCACATCTTTAATGTTTGCAGCATAAGGTATTTTATTGACAAATTGCCTGTCCCTCTACCTCTCTACTGATTCCTTTTTTACTTCACTTAGTTTGGAACCTTGATAATAAATGTTTGTTTGGGATTAAAATCCCTTTTCAAAACAATTTTTTTTTATTTCATTCTTTTAGGTAGGTTGTTGGAAATAATAAATAACATTCCATAAAATGAAAGATAAAATACATATAAAAATATTTATTTTTGAATCTCCAACAATTTCTTATCAATCTTGATGGTACTAATTTTAATTGTTTTTATGTTGAATTTAATATTCTAAAAGAATTTTTGTAAACGTTTTTCTGTTACGTTCGGATCAAAATAACCCTACATTTATTTATTTTATATTTTATTTAGTAAATAAATAGGGTGGTAAAAATCAAAATGTAGCAATACATTTTAAAAATGAGCAGTCAACGGCAGTGTGAAAAATGTAATAAATATCTAATAAACATAGATATAATAATCAAATATTTAGGTTGTTTATTGTTGATTTATTGATCTTTGTGTAAAATAATTTATTTTTTATAAACAACAGACTTGTTTTTTTGATAAATATAATTTATTATGCTTAAAAATGTTTTTGGATTCACTTTAGTTATACAAGAAAGCTCACGTAAAAAAATACGCCAAGGATTCTACCCCTGTGGTGTGAAAATGTGTAGATAGACATATTTATTCGGGACATGACCGACCCTTGTAAATCAACTTAATTTCCAAAAACCATTTAATGTAGGCGTTTTAAAAATTGCCACTCCTGTCTTGTTGAAGAAGGGCGTTTTTATAACTTAACGGCAGTTAAACGAAATTCACATTTAACATGCACATTTAAAGCCGACTGTACAATAGTAAAAAAAAAATTGCTGTTCGGATTCCCCAACAATGGTCTATATTTATAAATTCTTAAAATGTGTACCCTACTTTGCAACACTAAAATTGACTCTGAGCAATTCCCGGCTAGAGGTTCTTCTCAAAGTTAATGTTTCACCATAGTTCAAGTCGATTGGTTATAAAATATAGGGCGTCACTATCTTTTTATTCATTTGCGGAAAGACAAAAGTAAATATAAATAAAAAAAACTAAGGTGAAAAAGAAACACCTTGTTATAATAAATATAAATTATGGAATTTATCAGTAAATGTCAAAATTATCTAAATGAGCAGTTAAACCGAACACGAGAAACCCTGCAGCTGTTACAGCCGAGTGGGTTTTTTAAATAAAACTGATAAAAATTAAAATGTTTATTTATTGAATTAATCTGCCAGAAGAAAGTCAAAAAAGGACAAGTCCTAAACTTATGATCAAGAGGTAATTATCAGGATTCAGCTTTCCAGGGGTCCTCGGGTTACTTTTTGGGAGCCTAGGGCTTTTGGTTTTCTCATTTCTAAACGGTATTGGTTTTTTTAAATTAGCTAACTTCTAGGCGGTACTGGGTTTTTTAAATTTGCGGGCTTCTGGACGATATTCTTAGTGTTTAGGGTACTTTTTACATCTACGGACTGCTTTATAGCATTTTTAGCGATATTTTTGGCCTACCTTGGAGGTATAATCTTAGCGGCTGTGTTTTTCACACAACCAGACGGTAGAAAACGGTCTTACTGTAGTGAATCTGCCGGCAAAAGGACGCTTTCTCGGTTCAGTCTGCGTATGGAAACCATTATTACTGTCAAATTAGGGGTGGGAAAGGATGTGGCTAATGTAGCGACGAACAGGGGTCTAAAACTGTGGCAAAATGTAGGTACAATTATTTCCAATAGCCACACATTATAATTCTTTAGTACTTAGGACAGAAAGAAGAATATCTTTTAGATCATTCTAGAAAATTATCTTTTTCCACAAACATAATAGATTTATTGATGTTTATAGATAAATAAAATTTTGAAATTTTTAAAATTAAACATAATGTCATTAAAATTAAGAATGTGTTTAAAAATTAAAATTTCTCATGTTTATTAGACCCAGGAGGTAGTTGAAGTGCAAGTACAAAAATAACTATATTTTTCTTAGTTGATATTGCACATTATTTGCTTTATAAAAATATTTCCTAAAGCAATTTATCAATGTATTTGTTTTAAAGAAAGTCATGTCAAGCAGATAAGAAAATCAGCCCGTCGTATTGTTTTATATGTAATGACGTAATAATTCAAGCGTGTGTCGGGTTTTGTGTTTTAGAAGAAGAAATACGACGTGTATGAGTATGTAGCATGCAAATGAGGACAAGCTGTACAATGTATTTTTGTTAATTATTGTGGCAATGGTAAAGAATCACATCGATGTAAGTGTAGGACGCGAAAACTGGTAGAGGATGGCATTCGATAATACTTTCAGAATGGATTGTTTTCCACTACTAAAAACAGAGAAGACTTCAACAATCAAAACAACATTTTCTTCGTTAGGTAATAATTACCAAATAAAAAACCTTCAGTCTTTGTCACAGAATTGTATTGATTTATGATGGAAAAACAATATTTGCGACTAGTATCGGCCTAACATTGAGGCAATCATCAGACTATAATAAAAAAATTGTTTTGTTTAATAGTGCAAATGCTATACTAGGTATATTAGTAAATATGAAAACGGGAAAAATAATAAGCTCACATCTCGAAGATACGATGTTTTCATTTAAGAGTGTAGGTACCTACGAGTCGTAAATTTGTCTTCTGCGCATGGTGGGGTTACTGTTCATGAGATAATCCAACACCTATACGGGGTGTTAAAATTTGAAACCAGCAACAAATAAGTATTGAATTAGCAGGAGGCACAAAAGTTTTAATAGGTTTCACTGCAGTTTCAGCGTTAAGTGTGTTCAACAAAATAGTGCCTACAATAAAAGGGGACTGATGGTGATAATAAACTTCTTAGGTAATTTTATCTCAAGTTTGGGTAAAGAATGCAGGTCAGGATTAAATTTGCAAAAATAATTTTTTAATAGAAATGCATATTAAAGGATATTCACAATAAAATTTAATAAAAATGTAAATATGTTAATATATCAATTCAGTTTCACTATCACTATCGTTGTCTACATTAATTATAAGGATTTCTATGTTAGTATGAAATGCCCTGTATGAATCCTCCACTTTTATAACATGGTTTATTGTTCTTTTCCAATAATCAGCGTCTGGGTCATCTATATTTTGCCGGATTAATGCAATTACAGAAGGTCATAATATAGGTATAGTATTTTGGGTCCGTACTTTGTTCTTTAGTTTTCTCCACATATGCTCAATCGGGTTGAATACGCAGTAGTAAGCAGGAAGACGAAGAACTGTATGTCCTGTGGATGCTGCAATTGTGTCACATACATATGTCTTCTGTATGTTAAATGTCCTTAGAACCTCTAAAAGCTGCGTTTTTTATATCCTTCTTCAAAGAACATGTTTTGGTGCATAAATTTCTGGATATCCGCTTTTGTATTTGAAGAGCCTGGAACCTTCTTTAATTGGTGACTATGGTAACTGGCATTGTCCATAACTATAACACTATTCCGGGGAATATTTGGCAGTAAAGTGTTTTCGAACCAATCTTCGAACAATTCGGCTGTAGTATCTTGGTGGTTATCCAACGACGAATCTTGAATGTTCTTCGCCGAAAGTCCCAAACTGTTTGGTATCCAACCATCTTCTGATCCAGCATGAATAATAGTGATCCGTTTTTCTTTGTTCGATGGAGCTTTTGATTGGCATGGCACTGTTCCATCAGTCCATCCTTTTGCCGGCGTATCGTGGGTATCATACAAGGTCTCATCCAAATATATTATTGGTCTTTGTAAAGACCTGTAATCACGTATGGCAGTCAAATATTCAATACGCCATTGCCTAATCCGTTGGGATTCCATAATAACTTGCCGTTTGTCAATTTTGCAGTATTTGAAACATAGTTTGGATAAAAGTGTCCATAGGTTTCCAATTGATATCCTTATCTCAGTGGAGCTCCTTAGTCTTGTTTGCAATGATCTGATAGTAGGCACCAAGTTTTCTTCGTACATAGAGTAGATAGTTATTCTTATCAAATCTTTATCACCGTCATCAGTGGTTCTGGAAACACCACCATCGTTTCGTTTTCGTCTCGGATGAATTGGCCTTGAAATGTGAACTTTCACTGATGATTTCTGATTTCGGTATCACTGTCAAATCACTGGTTTCTCTTACAGCAGGAGTAAAAGCCCAACCCCTTTAGATCAGCTTTTGATGAACATGTCTGACGATTTCTTTGGCATCAAGGGATAAAACTCGTCGTCGAACAGGAACCTCAGGGCGCCGCTGATGCAGTTTCCCAAGGATGAAACATTTTTCACAAAAATTATTAAACAGCACAGATTAACTCTTACTACGGGAACACAAATATAAATGATAATACTCAACCCAAATTATACATATAGAAAAACCGATCCTGTATGCAAATTTTGAAAAAAGTTGGGATTGATTAGGTTAAACATATTGTGCTCATTTGTGGACTATTTAGGTCGAGATAAAGAGGAGTTTTTTGGATCCTTATCTATTTTAATCTAAGATCCATTGTATCTATAATTTAAATAAAAATTACGTTAATATCTAGTGTCAATGTTGCATCTTTCTTTAAACTAAAAAAATCTCCATAAAATGATATATACTTCCGTATAAGAGACAAGAGCTTCCAAAACATCCACGTTTTTTAAATTTGTATTATAAAAAGATTATTTTGTTATATCAATTTATCAAATCCATTTTTGGGATGTCCCGCTAGACAATTTTTATGCTTACATTACTTTTCCAAAAAATAAAATTGATTTTCAAGAAAGAAAAAGCTTGAAAATCATGCAATTATGTTTAAGCAGCAGAAGCACAGAACTGATCCGGGTACTTCATCTCTAAGTTTTTTCTTTGGGGAAATTTGAAGTTGAAAATTAGAATTCCAAATTTCATTTGAGGTATTTTGTTTTATAAAAGTTCTTAATGATGCCACTACTAACGGTATACATACCAGGTGGTTACAAAAATAGGAAAAATGTGTAGCTCTTTGTCTACAATATTTTTGTACTGTACTGAGTTGCATCAGGTAGATTTAACTCATATTTGTTATGATGCAAGACTGATTTTAAAAGGTTTGGGCCCCTATCACTCAAGGTTGTTTACGCTGCAATTTGCAGGCGACCCCGAAGCTTCTCGAATGCAAAAGTACCTACGTGAATACCTACGTGAATACTCTAAACCGGATATCTTAGAGACATTCTCGAACACACTAGAAGCAGTGGTTTATGTATAAATACGGTTGTGCGGAGAAGCTGTTTTAGTTTTATATTCAGATAAATTATAAGTGTTTATATAAATCAGTATAATTGTAAATTAATTGTTTTATACATAAATTACGGTATTTTAGTGTATAAATAAATTAATTTAGACAGTATAAATAAAAAAGAACCTTACATTATATACAAAATGGCACGATTAGAGCACAATTGTGTAAGAAATTTAATAGTAAACAAAGCAAAAAAAAACATGATCTAGATTTATATTTAGCGAGTTTTAAAACATGCAGCGTGAAGTTTATTACAATTACATGAATAAGAGATAAGCTTATAAGTAAAGAATGGCATTCGCACGTCGCGTATGACCTTTTTAATGAATTATATCCATTCTCGACATAATAATTAGCAATTTCACGTTGTTCAACACGAGTTGTTTGAATAAAATTATCTTGACAGTTTGATTTTTTTTCGTTGGACTTAGTAAAGCGATAAATTTATAAATGTTAAAAACTTCAATACTTAATTTTTATTTTATTTTACGTTGTCATTTAAAAAACCCAATCAAAGGTTTTTGACTCTAGGTCGAGGTATTAAAAAAATACGATAAGCGTTAAAATGTAGCCAAATAATATTGGCCATATTTTATTATTTTTAAAATAAGACTGTGAAAATCACATAAAAATAACGTCCTTTTTAAAAATCCCATACACACAGTCCTCAAAAATACACTAATAAAAACATCTGGCGAATTTTATAAAATTTTGTAAAAAGACCATTTGGTATTTGGTAAAATCACTATAAATTGTCTTGAACTACTAATTTTAGATTTGCGAGTTTTTTGCTTTAAAGGTACTATGTTTCCCTCAACTTTCCATCTGTTAATCAATTTGTAAAAGTATTAATGTTATAACACGGTTTTAAATTTTTTTGTTTTCCCAACTGTCTAATACTTTGATGGATTTTTTTTATAAAGTTACATCATTACAAAAAACGGGACTTGAAACGGAAAATAACGTTTATTAATTAAAGCATAGTTGTACACAACGTGTTAAAATTAATGAATTCATAAACGTGTACATCTTTTCGCAAAATTGGTAGATTGGTAGAATTATTTAAGATCTTTTCACTGAATTTATCGACTTAACAACATATGGTAGGTACACGATAAAATGTTTTTTTCGCTTCTATCCTTATAACTTTGTATTCCCAGCGTAATCGTCTTTAATTTGACGTTCTAATTTAGAGAAAGCTGTCGTCAACTGTTAATGAGTCATATTTTGTTAAAATAATAATTGAAAATTTAACTAGGTTTATGGTTCTATGGATTATCATTTGAAATCAAACTTTTACTAAGAAACAAAGTAAATGTAGGATTATCAATACTGGCAGTGTTTAGTAAAGTAAATTAACATTAAGTATTGGATAATTAAAATTTAGTGGGTGAATTTTAAACATCATAAAAATAAAAGTAGAACATTATAAGCAGTTACAAATTTTAAAAAAATGTGGTAAAGATGTTTTTTTCTATTCCTTTTTTTTAAATTGTTATTCTTTAGTCGAAAAAAACAACTTTTTAGAATATAAAATAAACAATAGGTTTTTAAATTATAAAAACTGTATTTATCCGTAAACAACAACTGTTTCGAGTAAAAATCATGTGGGGAGTGTTTTTTTAGGGCTGAGATGGAAAAACTCATGTTAAAGAATAAATAGAAGAGCCCAGATTAGGATTTAAGATCCTCTACAGGGCTGGGGTGGCGTTTTTGTGTGGAAGTCGCGTTGCCCTGGGTGGTTTGAGTGTGGTTGGGGGATAGATAATGGCTCGGTGTGGCAGAAGACGGCCGGTGAGTGTAGCGAAGCTGGAATTTGGCTTTTGACTCGAAGAATTCGCAGAGAACGGGCCCAAATATGGGCGGCGATTGGACATCGTGGGGATTCGGGTACAGAGCTGTGGCTGTATTGTTCCCTTCCTGTCAGCCATTCGGTAAGTTATAGGGAAACCACAGAAAACCTATAACCTGATAGAGGGCCGGGGAGGAGTTTGCGGGGTAGTTCGAGGAATTGAGAAGATTCCTCGAAGGAGTTACCCGAGTTTTATTGAGTTTAAGATTGATGTAGTTGTTGTATCCCCCGGGGGCGGGAATGGTGTTGCGGGGTGGTCCCCGGGGTGGGTTTTAGCGAATCGCTAAGGGTGATGTGTCGTGGAATACTTCGTATTCCTAGGGGAGGGTATCTCGGGGGGTTGCTTGAAGTAAGCGAAGTGGGAGATATGGGGTTTTCTTCTTTGGTTTTCGAGAGCGGCGATTGATTTGCCAAGGGAGTTTTAGGGTATTTTTGGCCTGGGTGTTGTCAGAGAGAAGGGTGCGCTGGACATAGCGCGATTGGAGGTTTTTGAATCGTTCGAGAACGGGGGTGATGTTTGTGTTTTGATAGACTACAATGCTGGGGGTGAGTCGGTTTTGATATTTGCAATATCGGAGGATGGCTCGTTCACAAGACTGGATGGTGCTTGTGATGCTGGTGGAGGCGGTGCTGTATAGAATTGCTTTGCATTCTAGGAGTGGGCGAATGAATGTTTTGTAGGTGTGCAGGAGAGTGGAGGGATGGGTTCTGCCAAATTTTCCTCCTAATGCCCTGATGAGATTGGCTCGTCTCCGGACTGAGTCCAAGGTGGACTTTACATCGGTCGTCCAACAGAGGGTGTGAGTGTATCTCACCCCTAGGTAGACCGCTTCGTTTCGGAGTTCGAGCCTCTCCCCCCAGAGCATTATTCGGAAGTTTCCGGGAAGAAGTTTTTGTTTGAAAGTGTCGGGGTGTTTGAAAAAGATGAGTTGGGATTTTGAAGTGTTAAGAGTGACCCTTCATTTGCGACACCACTTGGAGAAGATGTTTAGGTAGTTTTGGAGACGGGTTTGGAGGCAGTCTCTGTTGGGAGCGGAGGAGAAGATTGCAGTGTCGTCTGCGTAGAGCTGAATGTGAGTGTGGAGGTTCCGTGGAATAGGAATGTCGTGGGTGTAGAGAAGGTAGAGTAGGGGGGCAAGGATGGATCCTTGGGGAACTCCGGCAAGGGGGGTGAAAGGAAGGGATAGCGAACTACCAGATCTGACTCTGATAGTGCGATTTGTTAGGTAGGAGTGAATGAGTTTAACGAAGAGAATAGGAAGGCGGATGCTCATGAGCTTTCTAACAAGTCCGGCGTGCCAGACCTGATCGAAAGCCTTCTGAACATCAAGGAATATTGCAGCGCTGCAGAGACGGTTGTTTTGGGATCTGGAGATGATTGTTTGGAAGTTGACCAAAGGAGTGAGGGTGGAGTGCTCTGGTCTGAAGCCTGATTGAAATTGGGGGATGATGTTGTGTGTGTCACAGAAGTTCCAGAGTCGATCCTTGAGAAGTCTCTCAAGGGCTTTCCTCAGAACGCTGATGAGGGAGATGGGTCTATATGACTCGGGCAGAGTAGGGTCTTTTCCGGGCTTAAGAATCATGACAGTGTTGGCTGTCTTCCAACATTTAGGGAAATAGGAGAGTTTGAGACAATCGTTAAAGAGATTTTGAAGGACAGGGAAGAGAGCTTCTGGGAGTTTTTTTAGAGATTGTCGAGAGATTGAATCAGGGCCAGGCGCTTTGTTTTTTCCAGTTCGGCAGGAGTATTTTATGTCATCAATGGAGAATGGAGAGTGAAGAGGAATGTCTTCATTAAGGGGGGTGATTGTTTTTTAATCCCCTCAATTTTATGAACAGAATATTTGATGGTCTTGAAATAAAATTGAATTATAGATTACTCTTGAGAAATGGAAGCACTTTATCCCGAAAAGAAATCAATTAATTAGTAATGACTGAGAAAAACACATTGATGTATTAAATGTTCTTCCTGTTATCATAGATCTAAATGAATCGAACTCCCACAATGATGATGAACATGATTTTGTCAGTGATGAAGCTTAGGCTTATTTTTTTATTACATACGCTATTTCAGTTTACTTTTGTTATCCGTTTGTTCATTTCTTTTTCCTGGGAGTTTTTCGGAAATAAATTTATTTATTGCCTGTTTTCTCCCAAACTTGTGTTTCTTGGCGTTTCTCAGGAATACTTACGAAATTGTTTGTAACAATGACACAGATAATAAATAATAAATATTTTTTTTTAAATATGAGTTACTCTCTCTAATTTTAAATAACCATTGGGTAAGTACCGTTTTTATATGAAAAATCAACACGTAAATTTTTGAAACAAAACTTTATTTACCTGAAATAGTAATTTTTCCCCTACATCTATACAGGGTGATTGATTAGTGTGAGGAAGCTCAGTAGATCTGTTATAGTAAAATTTACAAAAAAAAGTTATTAACAAAAGTTGTAGGCAGCTTTAAACTCCACATTTTAAAATTAGTTACAATCTTACAGGGTGTTCCATAAGATGGTGGCATACCAAACTTATGTTTTTTTAAATGGAACACCCTATATTTTATTTTAAATTTGAAATCTGCTTAACTTCCACATCACAACAATGTAAAGTTTTATTATGTTATACTGGGTATTTAAAAAGTTATAACCAATATTACCTGAAAATCGTATCAAGTTTAACCCCCTGTATAATTAAAAAGGAGTATAGGAACATTGATCTATTGCAACCATAAATTTTTAATAATTGTTAAAAATTATAAAACATATTCGTTTTCATAATATTCGTTAAATCAAATACAGGGTAAGTCAAAATGCTAGTACATTATTTTCTTGGTAATTTTAAATGGAACACCCTGTATTTTATATCACTATCGAAAAGTACTAATATCATACTTCAAATTTTATGAAGTACTCCCTATACCTAAAGTTATCAGTTTTCTAGATATTTTTATTTTTCCATCAAAGTATTGATTTGGTAGATATTTTAACGTTTACCAATAATTATTGTGAGTTGGCCATGATTTTGTCAGAAACTGACAGTTTGATATTATTGTTTATTAATTCAGTATTGTGGTACACCGTAAATTAGCAACAATTATTATTAGCAACAATATCAAGTTAATTTAAATTAGAAATAATGAATTTTACTACTAATGAATTGGTAGGTATGATCTGGATTTTGGGGGAATGCAATAAAAATTCATTACTCTCCGCTAGAATTTATCAAGAACGGTTTCCAGATAGGCGGCAACCTAGACAAGATACATTTGAAAAATTGAAAGATCGATTTAACCGCACTGGTTCAGTGAAACATGAAAAACATGAACGAACAAAACCGAGTGTGACAGAGGAAAACGAAATGAGTGTGTTGATGGCAGTTACAGAAAACCCACACACAAGTATAAGGAGCATTTCTCATGAACAAGAACTTAGTTACTACTCTGTTCAAAACATTCTATCTAAAAACAAGATGCACCCTTATCATATTCAAAAGCATCAAGAATTAAACAATGATGATTTTCAGAAACGAATAGTGTTTTGTGAATGGGCTTTAGAAAAAATTAATGAGCAGAAAGATTTTTTTGATTATGTCCTATTTGGTGATGAAGCTACATTCCATCGAAACGGTTCTGTTAATAGGCATAACTTTCTCTACTATTCAACAAGTAATCCATACCACATAGTAACACATAGTCAAACAAGATGGTCTCTAAATGTGTGGGGAGGTATCGTCGGTAACTATGTAATAGGTCCATATTTTTTTGAAGATAACTTAAATGGTGAGATTTATTTAGATTTTATCGTAAATCAGTTACCGATATTATTAGAAGAGGTTCCACTTAATATACGTGAACAAATGTGGTTTCTACATGACGGTGCTCCTGCGCACCACAACGAATTAGTACGTGGTGAACTTAATGATCAGTTTGGAGAAAGATGGATCGGAAGGGATGGACCGGTCAGGTGGCCCCCAAGATCACCAGATTTCAATAAAATGGACTCATTTTTTTGGGGTTACGTTAAGAACGAAGTGTATAAAATACCTCCAACAACAAGGGATGATATGAAAGATAGAATCCGAATTGCATTTCAAAATATTTCTTTACAAATACTTAATAATGTAAGCAACTCTTTCAATGACCGCTTTCAAGCATGCATAAATGTTTTAGGAAGGTCATTTTGAACATCTTACTTGAGTAAGATAAGTTAAAATTACTGTTGTTTTTTATTTTTCTCTGTTGTTAATTTTTTTTTCTTAATTTTCAGTCGGTTATTTTATATAAAATTTATTTGAAATAAATTGTTTTCTTTTCTGTAACGCTATTACTAAATTAATAAACAATAATGTCAAATTGTTAGTTTCTGACAAACCAATCATGGCCAACTCACAATAATTATTGGTAAACGTTAAAATATCTACTAAATCAATACTTTGATGGAAAAATAAAAATATCTAGAAAACTGATAACTTTAGGTATAGGGAGTACTTCATAAAATTTGAAGTATGATATTAGTACTTTTCGATAGTGATATAAAATACAAGGTGTTCCATTTAAAATTACCAAGAAAATAATGTACTAGCATTTTGACTTACCCTGTATTTGATTTAACGAATATTATGAAAACGAATATGTTTTATAATTTTTAACAATTATTAAAAAACTATGGTTGCAGTGGATCAATGTTCCTATACTCCTTTTTAATTATACAGGGGGTTAAACTTGATACGATTTTCAGGTAATATTGGTTATAACTTTTTAAATACCCAGTATAACATAATAAAACTTTACATTGTTGTGATGTGAAAGTTAAGCAGATTTCAATTTTAGAATAAAATACAGGGTGTTCCATTTAAAAAAACATAAGTTTGGTATGCCACCATCTTATGGAACACCCTGTAAGATTGTAACTAATTTTAAAATGTGGAGTTTAAAGCTGCCTACAACTTTTGTTAATAACTTTTTTTTGTAAATTTTACTATAACAGATCTACTGAGCTTCCTCACACTAATCAATCACCCTGTATATAATTTCCAATATTATTCAGGCACTCTTATCGACAGACATTTATAATTCAAATTTGAGATTTACGAATACCTACACCTAACCTACTATGCCGAAACATAAAACTTCATTTTATAAAAGCTCTTTTTCATATATCGTTGTCAAGCTTTACAATTGGTTACCTGGTGAATTCAGATTTGTTGCTGTTGTTCAAGTATTATTAATAATAATAAGATTTCAGTACAAGTACAGGTAGGTCGTAGATAAAGTAAAGTTGGGATTATTTTGTTCGGATTGAAAGTTTTTACAGTAATTTTCAGTTATGGGGACCTATTATTGTCTAAATTGTGCAGCTTGGTCCTTAACTCCAGTTGGAATTTTTTACCTAAATTAATTAACGTCATTACATTGTTACACAACGTTTGTATGTAATGTAAAAATACAGAATGTGGAGGATGAAGTTTTAAAATATTTTAAGAAGTAATTGTTAAGAACATAGATTTGTCTTTTCTATAGCTATTTTGGTGGAAATTCCTTTATTCCACATTACACTTTTATGACATAGATATAGTAGCACGTATGTTAAATAAAGCAGGCCACCGAATGTAATAAATAAATTTGATAATAGGCAGGTAGGCAAATAATAACTCTTGAGTTGTATTGTACGCCGCTATTATTTACTCCCATTTTTATTTACATTGTCACCAAAATCGAGAAGCGCTCTGCTCGACAACGTGAATTTATCGAATACCCCGGGCTGGACTCTGGTTATGTGAGTGGGTTTTATTTATTGAAAATATTCGGTGGGACGGGACGGTATATCCAAACATAAATTTATGATAATGACTAAAAGAGCATTCGGGGAACATTTAACTTATGACTAAGTCTGCGTTTTTCAATTATTATTAACTCTTTTAATGGGTAGTTACATTGTATATTTATGAAAAAAGAACGGGAGCGTTATTAATTATTTTCCGGAACAACATCAAATGATCTTTGACGGTGAAGTTTGAGGGTGAGCAAATAAAAGAAAATACTATTTAGACGTGTTGGTGATTCAATACAGTAGTTAGACAGAATTGTTTAAAACAAACGCAAATATCAACAGAACATCTTTACTTAGAAAATTCCTAAAAACAACATTAAATGTTAATAAGCAAATATAAAAGCTTAAATACTAATTCTAAACTTAACCAACGGAACATGGAATTAGTTTACGGTAAAATATTTTTTCAATAATAGGTATAGTCTATATAGAAAGGACAAGGAGTAATAAATCATTCATTTAAGTAGATTTTATAGACGTACCAAAATATATTTTAAGAGGGTATACCGTAAGATACATTTTGTATTGAACGAATGAGTTAAGTAAGTGAGTAAAGAATATACGATTTAGGTCAGAGGTAACGGGATCTACTAATTTTAATAAAGAGGTACATAAATTTTAGTTAGTTTGATAAAGAAAGGCAACACAGTTTACTAATAATAAAAAACAAACTAATCTGTAACAATAATTATTTTATATATTTTTGTTCTTTTTGTAAGAAGATTAATTCAAACTTTGAATATTGTCACAAATAAATTACAATGAAATGTATTTTTAAAAAATTAATTAGTTAAGATAGCAAGATATCGTTACAATTTTTATTAAATTCAAAGTAGCAAAATGAGTATTTTTTATTTGTATTACTCCTATATGTATTGTTTGGGGAATTTTTCTCAGAAATTTTAAATGGCAAGGGGCCTACTGAATCGGCTTAATACGATTACACCTATTTACAGATTATTAGATTATTGAGAGGGATTTTCCAAACAACCCAGTTTTCTTAGAAACTTTATCGGGAATATTATTTTAAAAGAAAGTAGGTACATTAAATCAGTACTTAGTATTAGTTTTTTGAGTAAAGTTGTATGAAGTTGTATGGTTTTCATAATATTGTAAACAGTTGGAATATATTTAAAACATTTGTTGAATGTTTATTGTGCAAGTACCAAACAAACATCTAAACGACCAAAAACAGGTCGATTATCTTTAAATGAAAAAACTCTGATATTGAATTGTTATATATAATTGAAAAACAAGGATCCAAGTGCAAGTGTTGATGATATTGTGGAATTAACGGCTGCTATGTTGTGTGTTGCTAAATCAACAATTTATAGATTACTAAAAGAAAGCAAGAATGGAACTCTTCAACCCCCTAAAACTTCTTCAGGCCGAAAACCAATTGAAATCGATGAGTCATTAAAACAAAGACTAAGGCGTAAAGTTCATGGATTTTACTTACAAAAGGAAATTCCAAAACTTGACAAAATTATGACACCATTGCAAGAAGATACGGACTATACAAAATTCTCCAGAGTGACATTATACAAACTTTTGAAAGATGTGGGTTTCAGATATACAAAACATAATAGAAAATCTCTCTAGATAGATAAACCGGAAATAGTTTTTTGGGGAAGAGACTATTTAAGAAGCATTCGACATGCCAGAGAACAAAATTTGAAAATCTTCTACTTAGACGAAACATGGATAAATGCTGGATATACAGTTTCCAAATCTTGGCAAGATGAAAACATTAAAAGCGGAAGGCAGGCATTCGTGGAAGGTTTGTCGTTAGGTTTGCAGCCACTATCTGGAAAAGGAAAAAGACTTATCATTGTCCATGTTGGAAATTCTGAAGGTTTTGTTGATGGTGGATTATTAACTTTCACGAAGATATGAATGGGGATGTCTTCGAGGAATGGTTTGTTCAAATGTTGCATCTGATTCCAAAAGGGGCTGTTATTGTTATGGACAACGCAAGTTACCATTCAAGGTTACGAGAAGCATTGCCCACAAGTCGTTGGCGTAAAGCAGAGCTTTTGAAGTGGCATATTTTGAAAAATATTGTTTCCAAAATTTTCACTAAGGAAAGAACTTTACAGAATTGCAAAAATGAACAAGAATAAATACAAAACCTACATTGTAGGTTCTCGTGGCATATCAGTTCTTCGACTTCCCCCTTATTATTGTGAACTTAATTCCATAGAATTAATATGGGCTTAGGTAAAGGGGGAAGTTGGGAAAAAAATACTAATTTTAAAATAAAAGATGTTGTGAAATTGTTTGAGAATGCTGTAAGTCATGTTAGTAAGGAAAATTGGACAAACTGTATCGAGCATGTTATCAAAGTAGTGGCAAATATGTGGAAAATTGACAATATTTGTGATGATTTAATCGACCCCATTATTATTAATGTCAAAACGATTCTTCCTCTTCCAAGTCGAATATAGAATAAAATATAAGTAATAAATGTATTCCAATAATTATTTATTTTTATTTTTTATTATATTATAATTTAAAACGTAATTTTTTCCAAAAATACACACCACTGTATTGCGTTATTGCTTATCTGCTAATCCATTAACAATGAAGAAACCCTAAACTTTGCTACAACTGAAACAAATACGGGGTCGATCTACCTGGTTTTTAGATTTACGGAAGAAATGTAATTTAAAGTAAGAGATTTATGAAAAATTTTATGGTGCTCTCTGTAAAGGTTTTGTATACTTATTTAGGGTTTATTACTCCTCGTACTTTTTGTACATACTATAAATTAAGAGATATACCACGGAGGGATAATGGGTAATGAGGAAGCTAATAGACCCGCAAAAGATCCTTGATCCGAAAACCTTTTATGATCTCAAAAAATGCCACATCGCTCTGGTAAAAGCACAAGATTGCTATAGTTCATTCGTTGGGGGATGGCAGCTAAGAAAAGTAATTAATTCGTAAAATGTTGTAAAATAAGAACCTAAAACAGTAGCGCATGTACTTATTTTTATATCGGTTTTAAGAAAATTTTTTAAATCATCATATTTTAATCTTCCTAGATAAGGGGTAAGTAGTCATAATACAATATTATTTAAAATATTTTGTTTTTCGATTTTAACGAGAATAATTGTGGTGTTATTACGGTAACCCTATGTGTATAATTGGAAAAACAGGTAGATACGTTATTACTCTATAAATTGGGGATTTGTTTATATCCTAATACGTAAGAATATAGGTACTCGTTAGTGTTGGTGGTTTATATTGTGCTCTATATTTTTATTATTTTACTCCAAGAACATTTTCGGTAGTGAAAATGGCGTCAGGTTCGAGTTTTGTTCCAGTACAAGTGACTCATTTAAAACAAAGTACGTTTTCTCAACGAGAAAAACTATTGTTTTAAATGTTCATGATGCACTAATATATCAAGATACATTAGCAACTGTTCGTGATGAGGTGACTAGGTTCTACAATATGACCGGTGTCAGTGAATGAAGTATCTATCGATATTTAAGTGAGAGAAAACAGGGAAAAAACACATATAGGAAAAAAGTCCATTATAGTCGATAACTCTAAAAGAGATATCATTAGAAGACAAGTCAATTCTTTGTACATACTTAAATAAAGAGATTCCGACTTTGAACAAAGTAATGACTGTTATAGCAGAAGTAGATACGATTCCCAAATTTGGACGAAATACATTATGGAAACTCCTAAAAGACATTGGTTTTAAGTATGAGTCGCATAAAAAAGGAAAATTTTTGAATGAGACAGAAGGAATAATTTGCTGGAAAACACAACACTTATATAGGAAGTATTAAAAAGTTTCGAGGCGAGGGAAGAACTATCTTTTATTTAGATCAGGGATTCCCAAAGTGGTCGATATCGACCCCTTGGGTTTCCTAAGGGTCGACATAAACGAAAACTGATTTTGGGGGTCGACGAGGTCTAAAAATCGACCCCTATTATATTAACACAAGTTTTTATTTAAAACATTTATGTTGTGTAACGTTTACTAAGAATAATTAATATTTTTGTAGGAAGTAATGTTCTAGGAATGTAAAGTCTCAAGTTCGTATAAGATGAAAAACTCGGCAAGTCTATGTGGACAAGTTTGTGCAAGATAATGAGTTCGAGCGTACGTCTTTCAGCCGCGTTTTGACTTGCTCTCTATTTGACCCCTAAAGATAGACCCCCTTATTCATAATAGTCTGATACCTTAATGCATTACTAATTCTCACTCTGCCTTCTTCTATTGAACTAAGTCAGAATGAAAAATAACACTCTGTAACAGCTGTTTTAAGTTAGCGGACCATTATGAATAAGGGTTTGACCTTAAAAGTAGGTAATTTGACCATGGGGGTCTGAGGTAACAGTTCATTGTTAAAAAGGGGTCACTTGTCCAAAATAGTTTGGTGATCCCTGATTTAGATGAAACATGGTTGAATGAAGGACACTGTTTCTAAAGTATGGATGGACACCAATATTTCAAATTCCCGTCAGGCATTTTTGGAGAGATATTCAACAGGATCAAATGCTCCTCGAGGAAAAGGTCCCAGACTAATAAGTCCTTGCCTTCAATGAAAATACTTAGCCCAACTTTAAACAATTCGACTATGGTCATCCAAGGAGAAGGCTACCCAAAGCGTTGCGAGGTGATGCTTCGGACGTTTTGCATTTCCTAAAACCTGACAAAGCTGAAAACTTCAAGCACGTAAAACCCATACATCTGACACCAACTTCCAACAATTGTGGAGGCTTTAACATAATTTACTCACAAGAACTCTGCTGGATTGTACCTAACGACGGTCCACTGTTCTCAATCTTATCCGTGAACAACAACCAGTTTAAACCAAATAAGACTTTCAATATTTCAAGATGGGGCCTAAAGTCCGACTCTCACCTCCATCGTGGTGGGCCCTGGGAACTGTGGTGGAAGGCGAGATCGGGTAACAACCCTGGTGGAGCTGGAAGCCACAGGCTAACGAGAGCGGCAAAGGAAAGCTAAGGTGTGAGCAACCGTGCCGAGGGCTGCTTGGTCATGCCGAGTTGGTCGCGAACGGTGCCTCCGGGATACCTGGCGACCTCCCGGAGTAAGAAGCCTTATTGTGGTAAATGCGCTCTGCCGCAATGGACAGGTACTTCGCACCCACTCGTGGGATTTATATGCCAGAATCTACAAATTTAAAAAATCAAACGGGGTTTGACCAGCCCGCAGGAACTCCTGAATCTGGACAACAAAAGGAAAATTCGTAGAAAGTTGCAATGGCTAAGAAAGACACAGTGAACAGATTACATAGAAGCCTCTCTGTGGGTGACCAAATAAAGAGGAAGCTGGTCGATAAGTGGAGACACCGATAATCCATATAAGAGAAAGGAAAGCGCAGAGGCTTTCATGCTGATTAAAGCTATTGAAAAAAATTGTAAATTAGCTGAAGACCTTGAGAAAATGATAAGCGCCAACCCTAATACCCAAAGGGGTATCAAGGAAATAGCACAGAAAGTGAAAAGAGTTTCAGACATCCTTAAAAGAAGTAATGTTAAACAATGGCTTGAGAAACACAAGTGGGAACCGTTAGCGAAATTAACTTTTAACGTAGATATCCAGATCATGGGAAAAGTTGTCAAAGAGATTTCAACACAAACAGATCCGTCGTTGTTGGATGAGACTAATTTGGTGTCTCTTAATAACATTGAAAGTACTTTAAGCTTGTCGAAAAGAAAAAGTGAAATGAAAGTAGAAGTGGGAAACCCCATAGATACTCCAGATGATGTTGTGAAAGTAGTGCTTGTAGAAACAGGGGACCTGGATATGAACAACAGTATTCAAAGACTCTATAGAAATAAATTTCCGGAATTAAATCAAATTAATGGAGATTTTGAGGTAATGGAGCAACAAACTAGGCTAAAATCCGAGAAAATCATGGTGCGTAGAAAAGTTATTAAGATAGTACAGGATCTTACGATTTCAGATTTGTGGGATAAACTAATAAGACTAAGAGAGGAAGTAGCCCAGGATAAGCAAGTTGCCATTCACCACGTTCTGTTTTTGGACGTAGAAGCGTTTAGGAAGATGCTGGAAATAGTTTTCCAGGACGTAGATATTGAGGTGATCCTTTATACAACAAAGGACAGCAATCGCGGTATAAAAACGAAACCTACTTTCAGTATGGTCATTAGTGCAAGCCAAAAAATAACATGTCCAGATCCGCCACCATTCACCTTAAATGAGTTAGAGAGTGCAGTGATTAAATTAAAAACAAAAAAGGCATCCGGACTAGACGGTATCTTAGCGGAAACTGTGAAAATAGTCACTGACAAATTTCCGGATCTACTTTTGAATCTAACAAATCAGTTACTAAAAGATCAAAGATTTTCCACCATTTGGAAGAGAGCGAAGATGGACGTAATCTCCAAAGGTGATACGAACAAAGAAGAGAAAAAATACCGATCCATTTGCTTGATCGACGCCTTAGGAAAACTTTATGAAAATCTTATAAAAAAGAGAATATTAGTGAATTTAGAAGCAAATCAAGGTATATCAGAAAGGCAATTTGGTTTTCGGGAAGGTAAATCATCGGTACAGGCTATAGATTATGTCACAAAAAAGACAATTTCTGGAAACCATATTTGGGGAGCTTTAATTCTAATATATATTAGAAATGCCTTTAACACGGCTAAATGGAGTTCTATTATGGACGTGCTTGAGGAAAAAGGAGTCAGTAAATATTTAAAGAATATAGCAGGTGACTATTTTAGGGACAGATCTCTCTACATGGGAAGTGAGCAAGTGAATATGCAGCAGGGTGTACCACAGGGCTCTGTTTTGGAGCCCTTGCTTTGGAACGTCGTTTACAAGGGAGTCCTGGAACTGGAGTTGCCAGAGAGCTGTTCTACGGTGGCATACGCCGACGATTTACGGCTGATTGTACGAGCAAACAACAAAGAAATACTGGTGAAAAATGAGGCCATTATAATAATTAACCGGTGGATACACAGACAGGGTCTTAGTATTGCTGCCGAGAAGACGGAGGCCATAATCTTAAAGGGTCAGCGGAAAAAGGAGGAAATTGTATTTAAGATCGGGAATTCACAGGTGACTCCTAGTAAGTACGTTATGTACCTGACAACAAGATGCTGTTTAATGTGCATACAAGTAAAGTCTGCTAACAGACAAACGCTGGTACTTTAAAAAATCATGCCAAATATGAGGGGACCCAATTTTTTCCGGAGGAAGGTACTGTCAGGTGTAGTGACATCTGTCATTTCATATGCTGCCCCATTTGGGAAAGATCGCTCAAAATGCAGAAATATAAGAATTTAGTAATCAGTACACAAAGAAAGATACTATTGAGAGTTGCGCGGGCATATAGAACAGTGTCAAGTGATGCACTAGCAGTTATAACTGGAATTCCTCCACTAGATATTTTAATAGATGAACGGGGTAGAACCTTCAGAGGAGGTAGTATAGACCGGGCAGATATAATAAATAAAAAAAGTCTGATAGTGGAAAAATGGTGCCATAGATGAGCCGGCCTGGAAAGTAAGGCACAATGGACAAAAAAGCTCATTCCTGACCGAAGACCATGGTTAAAATGTCCTTTTAGCAATATTGACTATTTCACCACGCAATTTTTCAATGACCATGGCCGTTTTAGGTCCTATACGAATAGAATAGGTAAAACCAATACCAATTGCGTCTACTGCAATGAGCTGGATGATCCAGAATATACGTTTTTCGGCTTTCCCCGATGGGACGCCCAGAAGTCAGCTCTAACCACAAACGTGTCGAGAATGAGTCCAGCGTATCTTGTAGGTTACGTGATCAGTAACAAAGAAAATTGGACAGAAATCGACAACTTTTTTTCACAAATCCCTCGACAGAAAGAGGAAGACGAAAGAAATAGGAGATTAGTGTGGGCGAGGAGCCTACACTACCCTCGGGTGTCCATAATGGATTTCCCCACCTACCCCCTCCCCCCAAAAAAAACAGATATTTCAAGATCCCAAGGAAACATTTTCGATATTTCATGGCAAATTAATAGAAACCCCCAGAATAAATTATGTACGCTAACAATTACTTTAAGCCTTACTAAGCTTCTTCTTCCATTTTAAACGCCTTTGTACTATCGGCTTCAGAATAGCATATACATTTTCAAACTCAAATCGCTTACAATGAATTAATTTTAAGGGCGGCCTATTTATTGAGTATAACCAATCACGGTTTAAATAATAATAAATTTGAAATCAGTTAAACAGTTGTCCACGCCCACATCTTTAATGTTTGCAGCCTAAGGTATTTTATTTACAAATTGCCTGTTCCTCTGTCCCTTGTAAATAAATTTAATCCCCAAAAACCATTTAATGTAGGCGTTTAAATGGTGTTTTTATAACTTCGGTAGGTAAACGAAATTCACATTTAACATGTATATGCTATTATAAAGCCGACTGTACTTTGAGTCAATATTATCAATTAGGATGAGACTTGATTATAACAGCAAGATCCGCAACTTAAATAAGAGATGCAGTAACCTAATGAAATTCATTAAAAAACAGAGACAATAACAAAAAAATTCCACTCCTAAAATTGTAGGTATGATGTAACAGAAACATTTAAGTACTGTCGGATTATCGTACAATCCTTGCATACCACATAGTCACGCCTATGATTTTATTATTCGAATTTGGCTGTGAAGCTCATTAACATTACGATTCTAGACACCCGTTTATTGTCTGACACTGGAATTTGTAATTATAATGTGTATCGGAGAGTCATCTTTGTCACTGATTGCGAACACCTGAATCATTTTCATTCTTTTTACGTCTTTTGGGCGGAATTAATTTGCCGAAGGAGTTTAGAAGGATGGCAAAAAGAGACGAGTTATGTTTTGCATACGAAAGAAAAATTCCCATTTTAGAAATCGTTTGCAGTAGACCTGTAAACCTGTATCCATTTACCTAAGCAATAAATATGTAGCAAAAAAACGAAATTTAAAATATTACAAAATGCAAAAAGTCAAACATTTTTTATGTCAATAAACAACCACCATAACAACACCATTATAAAGAGATATTTTTTTCTTTTATGGACAGGAGGTTTGCTGCATTATTATTCTTATTATATTCGAAAATAATTTTTAATACCTTCCTACACTTTAGGTATAACTTAAAGTACCAATACCCGAGCAAGGTGGAAAATTACTAACCACCTAAAGAATAATAAAATTTAAAATACGACAACCGGTCTTGCATATATTGTCAGCATAAATGTACAAATGGTTACATTCCGCACAATTTATTTGAATAAAATACAAATAAGTATCGATGTTGCCTACCGTAGAACCAATAAATAAATAACAAGAATTATGATACAAACACTATAAATAAATGTGGAATTAACGTTAAAGTCGTTTTCAAAATTGAAACATATAAAGTTTAATTTTTTAAAAGTATCATTTTAGTTTTCAACTTCGATATTCAATTTTAATTTCTAAGACGTTTTCGTTTTTTAATGTTGGTACATTAGAGTATTTTCATTATTTTTTATGACAAAGAGTTATGAGAGAAACGAATAACATAGAAAATATAATCCGTACTACTTTGAGTAATATATTAAAACCAACAGTAAACTATATTAAAACTTTATTACAAAATGGATGTGACATGATTAACTTCCAAACTAAAACAACCTAATCCGAGAGCTATTGGCCTCGGCCTACATACGCTATTGGCCTCGGCCTACATACGCTATTGGCCAAGGGTTGCTTATCCTACTAGAGGATATTACACCCCTCCTCCTTTAAATTACAAATTTAACCTCTCAGGAGATTTTACAATTCTACGAGGCCTGTCTCTAATTCTAGGGCTACCAACAGTTTGGCTACTTACAGAATTAAATTCACAAGTATTTCGCCTCTCACCCGATACTCTAGGACTCGCAATAGCCGTTTGCACTCCGGCATTTTCCGAAGGTGTCGAACTGATCACTGGCACTCCCGCACTTTCCACTATCTTACTGTTAACATTACTATCTAACAATCCATCATTTGATCCGAATTAGTCGGAGCAGCCTTGAACTGGGATACATACCCGAAGCGTGGAGAAGGGCCAAAATCACCTTCATCTCAAAAGCAGGGAAACGGGACAATACGCACCCCAAATCCCTTAGACCGATCAGCCTCACATTGTTTGTTCTAAAAACGATGAAAAAGGTGTAGACAACTACATTAGAACAGAAATCTTGGAACAGGTGCCATTGCAACCCCGTCAACATGCGTACCAAGCGGGAAAGTCCACGGAAACCGCTTTAACACAGTTGACTGACGAAATCCAAGACGCACTGAACAAAAAAGAGACCGTGGTATGTGCCTTTCTAGACATAGAAGGGGCATTTGACAATACGCCACATGAGGCAGTCAAAAGAGCACTGAATGAGAAAGGAGTAAATAGAACGACTTCCATTTGGATGTCGCAACTGCTATCTACAAGAATCGCAGAAATGGAGGCAGGACGAGACACTATCTTCATTAATGTGACCAGAAGCTGTCCACAGGGGGGAGTTGCATCCCCGCTTATGTGGAGTCTCACTGTGGACAGTCTGCTCTGTCAATTGACTATAGGGAAGGCATACCATGTCAAGGGTATTCCGACGACATGGTTATCCTGGCAAAAGGGAAGTATGAAAATGTCCTCTGTGATATTGTTCAAAGAGGATTGAACATTGCGGAACAATGGTGTGACTCGGTGGGACTCAGCATCAACCACACCAAAACCACACTAGTAGTCTTTACAAGGAAAAAGAAACCTAATTTAAAAATCATAAAAATAGGGGAGAACATCGTCGAGTGGAAAACAGAGGTAAAATATCTAGGGCTAATCCTAGATAGCAGGTTACTCTGGAACAAACACGAAGACGAAGTAATACACAAAGCAACCAAGGCCCTCATGATGTGTAGGAACATTGCAGGGAAGAACTGGGGATGTAACCCACGACAATGGATGTACACAGCAATAGTGAGACCATTAATCACACATGGAGCAGTGGCTTGGGGCGTAAGGGATAATCTGAATACGACGAGGAAAAACCTCTCGAAGATTCAGAGACTAGCCTGTTCATGTATCACTGGAGCAATGGGAACTTGCCCCACTGCTGCAATGGAGGTGATTTTAAACTTAACCCCACTGCACATTCTACTAGAAAGTGTAAGGAAGAAAACAATATATAGAATGATCAAAGAAGGAATTATCAGGGGAAAACCTAGATCACTTCTTGACCAAACTTGGGAAATGAAGACACCATACAGAATTTAAACCAGAATGCCATAAAATGGTATACGGACGGTTCCAAGCTAGACGAGGGAACTGGGATAGGAGTTTTTGGACAGAGTCAAATACTCAGATAGTTTGGGCACATACCCGAGCATCTTTCAAGCAGAAGTCCGCGCCATCGAAAGATGTGTGGAACTCAATATTGGAAGAAACTACCGCAGACAAGAGATTGTGATCATGTCGGATAGTCAAGCAGCCATCAAAGCGCTGAGCTCAAATATAATCAGTTCGAAGATGGTTTGGGAATGCCTAGGCAAACTAAATGAACTAGGCCAGAAGAACACTGTCACCCTCCTATGGGTCCCAGGACACATAGGAATAGAGGGGAACGAAACAGCAGACAAGCTGGCAAAAAAAGGACCAGAACCATCCTGTGGGATCAGCAGTAGAGTAATATTAGAAAAACTAAGGGAAGAAATAGAGAAGGAAAAATCCAAGTACTGGAATCAACTGGAAGGACTGAGGCAATTTAAGATACTACTGAGGAACTATGACCTCAACCTCAGTAAAAAAAGGCTCCGAATTTTAACGGAAATATTAACCGGGCATTGCCGGTTAAGAAGCCACATGAAGAAACTAGGGTTAGCAGATGAAGCAAAGTGCAGATTCTGTGAAGAAGAGGATGAAACCTCAATACACATACTCTCAGAATGCCCTGCCGTGCAGAAAATTAGGGCCAGATACCTAAGAGCACATGAAATAGAAGAGGGGGATCTACCTGATTTGATGCCCGACGATGTCCTAAACTTCCTCAGGAAAATAGGACTCGAAGAGCTGCTATAGGTCTGAGAAAATATCAGAACATGGCAAGTAATGGGGGATACAATAAATCCTATAAGTCGCAGTGTAATTATCACCCCTAACTCATACATACATACATACAACAATGCATCATTTCTTACTTCTAAATTCACATCGTTTTCCTTACTATTACAAACCTGGCCACCTAAATCTTTATTTTTCTCTAGGTCAACTTCCCTATCCGTTTCTATCTTTATTTCATCATAAAATCAGCTACTTTTATTATTTGATCAACATGTCTCTTCCAAAGTAAGTTATTATGAAGGTTTATTCAAATTCCTATAGTCCTTAATATAAACTAATTTACCTTCTTCAAAACTTACTATCCTTGTACCATGATATTTAATTTGATTAGCTCTAGCCGTACTTGTTAAAAAATCTAACCTCGTTTTTACATGTCGTTTCTGCGTATCTGAAGGAGGCTCGATATCCTTTTTGTTGACCACACCTTTCAATAGGTTCTTTTCCAATGCATCCTCCTCAGGAGGTTCACATACCGTGTGTTTTCTTACAGGGGCACTGGTACTCTGTATTCTAAATCTGCTTATCTTTCGGGCTATTGAGAGGGCTTTCCTGAAAAAAGGGCAATCTATGGTTCCTGCTCTGTGTCCCTCTTCATTACATAGTGGGCATGCTTCCTTTTTCTGGCAATTCTGGACAGATTGTCCACCCTCCCCGCATCTAAAACAGGTTTCAGTTCCGTCTGGTCCTTTACATGTTTTGGTTTCATGATCATACGACCAACATTTACCGCATCTCATATATTTACCGTACTAATGAGATTAGACGAATCCCTTGAATCACATTTGTCACCTTAATAACTTACTAATCGCGCTCTTAAAGTTTTTTACCCCATTCTCCGCAGCGCCATCTGTTGAAGGATAGTATGGAGGAGAGGTAGAGTGAACTATTCCGATCATTCTACAAAAAATTTCAAATTATTCACTAACCAGCTGTGGACCGTTATCTAAAATTATCATGTTTGGTAATCCAAACCTTGCCAAACATTCTCTTAAACATCGGAAATCTGGAAAGACCATCTGCTCCTCCATTTTGGCTACCTTTAATATGCTGGAAAGTATAATTGGATACGCTTAAGAAAAATGCCCACCTTTGAAGTCTACCGGCAGCCATCTGAGGTATTCCCTTCGTTTCTACGAAAACAGCCTCTAGCGGTTTGTGATCTGAGCACAAAACAATTTATGTCCCATTAAATACTTATCAAATTTTTTTACGCCCCAGAAAACAGCTAAGGCTTCCTTATGAATTACTGAGTAATGTGACTCTGCTTTACTTAATACCCTATATGTGAAACAAATAGGTCTCTCGGATCCATCAGGGAACATACGAAGAAGTACACATCCAATACCTACCTCAGAGCTATCACACACTAACTTAATAGGTTTAGCTGGATCAAAATATGCCAACGTTCGTTCAGATAATATAGCTTCCTTGGCCTTCCTAAAAGCCTCTTCACATTCCTTCGCCCAAGAAAAGGGCGTATCATTCCGTAATAATTTATATACGGAATTAAGCAGAGAAGATAAATTAGGAATGAATTTACCATAATAACCTACCATATCCACAAATGCCTTAATTTCTGTTGGTCTAGAAACTTCCGCAATCGCCTTAGTCTTACTAAGGTCCTTTTAGAGACCATGCTTATTTATGTAATGTCCTAAATACCTAATTTCAGATTTAAAAACTCACATTTTTTTAAATTATTAATATCAAAGAAATTTTGAAGTAAGATTTAATGAACACTTAATAGCATATAGATTACACTAACCAGATAAGTCGAACTATGCAAAACACCTACTTGAACATCCAAACTCACTGATACACACCAATGACATTCATATACTACAAATTTGTGGTAAAAAACAAAATTTAGATTTTCTAGAAGGGCTTGAAATTAAAAGACATCTAGCAGATCAACAGTTTATAAAGTAGTTAATGAACAAATAAATCTTGGAAGTTCTCCACTATTAAACTGTTTACTTTGATTGAGTCTTCATTTTATTAACAATTTCTTCGTTTGCTCGAGTTCTTTTCTAGCAGAATATAAATTGTACCCTATTCTATTTTTTGAATTAATTTCAATAAAGCTGCTATATGTTATACAAAAGTTTAAAGAACATTTTCATATTTAAACAAGACAACTAACCCAACCTGATTTACACACATGATAACGCAGTCACTGTTGTGAAAACGAAAATAAACAATAAGGCTAGACATTATCTATGATAATAGTAGTAAAGGGTAAATTATTTGTACCGGATATACTTGTACACATGAAATTAGCACTTAAATTACTGCGTAAACACACATACACGAACATGTGAAAAAATGTTAAGGGATTAGAGGAAAAGCAGAAATAAAACAAGATATTTAAATGTAAATTGTCAACACTTATTTTCTAATTCAATTTACATTTAAGTAACAGAATTATCGCGTTTACGTTGTAGAGGTGTAAATGCTCCTTTCCGATGGGTTACAGTTATCCATAATACTTGTGTAAAACACTTTCACTTGGTTATTGTAAGAGTATTAGTTGCCAATGTTTTAAAGGCTCTATTGCAGTTTTTTATTCTGATTTTTACAGCCAAGGTAATAGCTAGGGATAATAAAATAATGGAAAAAATTAACGCACCACTTTATTAAATAAGCACAAGTTTTCTTTCATGCGACTGATAAAATTGATAGCTTCAGATAAACATGTAAATAAAGCAGAGCAATTGTTTTGATCGAAATTGGGAAGAAAAGACCCTAATTTGAGTAATTTTGTAATTTTTTATTACTAATGCTACAAATTCGCAAAACATGAGCTACACATAAAACACGTAAACACATAAATTAGCGTGTTTCAACCGATTCTAGTACCGTGTATGGCCTCCTCTACTTCTTATTACTGCATTCATTCGCCTTGGCATACTGGAGATCAGATTTTCGATAACATCTTGGGGGATATTCTCCCATTCTGCTATTACTGCATCTACCAGTTGATTATGGTTGACAGGTGAGGGCCTATGACTGCGAACTTTCTTTTTAAGAGCATCCGATAGATTCTCTATGAGATTTAAGTCGGGAATGTTGGCTGGCCATTCCATTAACTGAATATCAACTGCATTTAAAAAGTCAATCACTTGCCTAGCCACGTGGGGACGGGCATTATCTTGCATGGATACAAAATTAGGCTCCACGAAGGGGGCAAACGGCATCTCATGTTCAACTATGACATGTTCCAGATAATAATTCGCATTCATGGATCTCATACGAATAGGCACCACTGTACGACCGTTAAAACAAATTCCTCTCCAAAACATAACAGTGCCTCCATCAAATGGAATTTTTGGAGTAATATTGCATCTTGAAAATCTCTCTCCTTGCCTTCGCCAGACACGCTCACACCATCCAAAGATTTTAAGTTGACTCTAGTCTCATCTGAGAATAAAACGCTCTTCCAATCATCAACCTTCCAGTTTTGATGATTTCTAGCGAAACGTAGTCTTGCAACTCTGTGTTCCCTGGTTAGCAAAGGTTTTTTCGCTGGTCTTCTATTGCTCAATCCACCCTCCTTTAGACGTCTTCTCGCAGTTCGAGATGATATCAGGACATTGGAAGCAATTATTGCCAACTCATTTTTTAACATTGTACCAGTGACTGTCCTGTTTCTAAGAGCAGATAGCCTCAGAAAGCGGTCATCTTTTGCATTCGTAGACCGATTGCGCCCTTGTCCTGATCTGCGATTGTAAGATCCTGTCCGATTGAAGCGTTGAACCATGCGACTTATAGTCGAATGATTTCTTCCTAACAAATTCGCAACATAGCGCATAGAATGTCCTACTTCCAGTAAAGTTGATGCCTTTACTGCGTCCTCAACCGATAAATTTCTGCGACGATTCATTTTTTAACACTAAAACTCTTAAAACTAATACTACTAACAACACAACATCTTCTAGCAAATGAAATCTTTTGTTAATCAACGATTTTTCTAACAACAATGTGCTCAACTTTTGGAGACCATGTAAAATTATGACAATAATTATGCTCTTGTCACACGAAATTTTGACAGCAGGTGTCTAGATTATCAACAGACATCCATCCGTATTAGTAACAAAAACACAGTAACCTTAAGCAGATCTAAGAATTAAAAAAAATTGAGTGGTGCGTTAATTTTGTCCAGGAGTTTAGATATTCGTTCACAACCTTTTCTGGCTGGAAGGTCCGCTTTTTCGTCCCCTTCAATGTCGATATATCCAGGTGCCCAAAAGTAGGGTTATCTTCCCCTGGGCGTATTAGATCCTGAAGGCATTTCTAAATTAACTTGTGTCGATCCAATTTGAATCAAATGATTTAAGCGATGCCTGGCTATCAGAAATGATTTTTATAGTTTTGACCTGGTGGTCAAAACTTAGTTTATTATTTAATTTTCATAATTTTGATTAATTTATTATTATTTGTTCAATTATATACTGGTATGGTTTGTTTAGATTATAAAAATGTAATAAAAAGCATATTTTGGATTAGAATATTTTTTAGAAATAAACCGTTTTAACTAGTAACATCGAACCGAACTTGCAGATGTTATAAGGATCATTTCAATATTTGATACAGTAGAATTTTTATTATTTGTTCCTCTTTGTACTAGAGTTCCATTTGGACAATGACATGATTTTTCTAAAATCCATGTACCAATATTTCTTGAAGATTCCTAATTTTTTTCTGAAGTTAATTAAGAGATATGGGAACTTTAAGAAAAGTTACCAACAAACTTTTGTTCCTATTTCTTTCTTAAATTAGCTTATGATTTTTGTGAAAAATGTACAAGAATTTTAATTACTTTTATTTAAATCGATATGGTTTTGCGACAAACAGTTAAAACTTTTTTTTTTGTATTATTCGTAGAATAATTTTTCTGTATTTCGAAACGTTGGTATAATTGAAAGATTGTTCGACTTACCTGTAAGGAAGATCAATCTCAATTATTCTTCGCATCTCCGTTCTTCTATGATATATTTGGTAGGATTCATATTTCAAGTGAATCACGCACTGTATTTAAAAGAGTAAACAATTTTTTGCCGTATATACTAATCACCCGATATTAAGGCGACTATCGGACAGTTCATTGGTGACTGAACTAATCGCTCTATAGACTGGGTAGAATGGGATGGGAGGGCTCTATCATAGAAGAACTCCGATGCTCGAATAATTGAGATTGATCTTCCTTACAGGTAAGTCGAACAATCTTTCAATTATTCTTCGCATCTCCGTTCTTCTATGATATATTTGGTAGATGTTTAAAGATACAATTAGGGCGATTAAATGCAGTGTATAATAGTAAATTTATAATAACATAACAATTTAGTAACGAAACACAAAAGAAAATGTATATATGTATGTAATATGTATATTATAACAATAACTATAGCTTAATATAATATATTATAATTCTTGGTTTGCAGGAAAGGAAAAATTTAAAGTAGGATTATGACGTGTTACATATAGTTCTGGTGAATCACGAGGTGTTTTTAAAACATCCCGTAATAACAGAATTTGCAAAAGTCTCTTCACTGGTTATTAGGGGTCTATTATAGAATGTCGCGAATACTGATGAATTTCGCGTCCATCCAGCAGTATTTTTTATTAAATCTATATTTAATCCTGCTCTGTAGGCCGCCGAAGTACTAGCATGTCTAACACTATGACTGTTAAAAATGCTTGTGTCTATTCCACTTTTTGAAGAACTTCCTTAATCCACCTACTTATACTCTGGGTAGAAGCAGGATGAAATGGTTTCTTATGTGTCAATATTAAGTATCCCGTATCGTCTTTTCTATAGGGTTTCGTAATGGATAGGTAGTACTCAAGAGTTTTTGCCACGCATAATTCAGGTTTATTAATGAAAAAGGGTAATATTAAAAAGGGTTGGGATTTATTCGGACCTGATGTTTTAATTCGTTCTTCAATTTTTATTTCGATTTTATCTTGTTTACACAAAATGTTTTTCAGAGATATCTTAGATATTGTTTGCACCCTGCTAGCAGATGTTAAGGCTAATAAGGTGACAAGCTTTTGAGTTATATCTTTCAAATTGAAATTATGTAATGGGTATATTTTTGCTAGATAAAGTAATACTGGGTTAGGATCCCAAGTTGCTGAGTACTTTGGGGTGGATGGTCTGTTGTTATAAACACCTTTTAAAAACCGTTTTAAAGTGTTTTCATCGGTTGGACTAAAGTTTAGTATTAACGATAGGGATGACCTATATGTATTAATGGAGGAATAAGAAAGTCCTTCATTAAAGCATCTTAACAAAAATTCAAGTAATAAATTTAGATTATAGTTATAAGGATTAATTTCGTGTTCTAGGCAGAAATGCCACCACTTCCTATAACAAATTGAATATTGTTTTATGGTTTTTTCCCCAATAGAATTTATCATCATAGGAATAACGGCCTGGCTAATTCCTTGTTTGTGGAACGATTCCCAGATAATTTTCCGGCCACCAGGGAAAGCGTTTTGTGTAATGGATGCACTTCTCTGGAAGGAGAATAAATTAAATAATCATGAGGTGGGAAAACAATTGGTTCTTCTATTAACAATTCATGAAAATATGGAAACCATGATTGATACGGCCAGTTTGGAACAACTAGAACGCCTGTGGCTTTATCCGTTCGAATCTTTTCAAGAACTTTATGGATTAATGCAAAAGGTGGAAATGCGTAGAAATTTAGGTTTTTCCAGCTAGTTGTAAAAGCATCAACTAATGAGGAATCGGGGTCTGGTCTCCAAGAAAAGTAATTATCACACTTTTTATTAAGTTGAGACGCAAACAAATCTATATGTGGTTTACCAAAACAATTTATGATTTGAGTAAACTCTTGTTGATTTAATTCATATTCTGTCTCTGGTGATGCAACTCGTGATAAGAAGTCCGCCTCTACGTTCTCCTTTGAGTTTATATAAGACGCATAAATAAAAATATTTTTATTCTCGCAATAGTTCCATATCTTTTTGTCATCTTATTAAGATGCTTAAATTTAATGCTACCCATTCGATTAATAGTTGCAATTGCTGTTATATTATCGATTCGTAGTAAAATATCATGGTTAAATTCATTTTTTGAGAATGATTTTAGACTGTAGTAGGCGGCTTTTAGTTCTAAATAGTTGATATGTCTCTTAGAGTCATCGTTACTCCAAAAACCTCTTGCTGTTTGGCCATTGCAGTAGGCACCCCAACCTGTCATGGATGCGTCTGAAAATATTTCCAAAGAAAATTGCTTAGGTGAGATGCTTTTACCCTCCTTAGAAATATTTCTCAACCACCAGTTGAATTCTTGTTCTAAATTCTCTGGCATTATCATTTTTTTGTTATAGTTCATGTCATTTTTTCGTAAATTATTTATCTTAACAATTTCTAAAGGTTTTGTGTGGAACCAACCGTAATTTATGGCTGGCGAAGAGGATACCAATTTCCCAACGAGTGATGCAAAAGATCTTATTCTTATCATCTTTTTGTTTTTTGTTTTATTGAGCAATTTTAATAACGATGTAATTTTGTCGCTAGGCAAACTAATTGTCATTTCTTGAGAATTAAAAATGTATCCCAAAAACTGAATTTTTTTAACTGGTTGAAGAACGCTTTTCTCATAATTTATTACCATACCTAGGGATTTTAAAAGGGTAACTGTTGTATTTATGCTTTCATAACATTGTTCGTAATTTTTCCCAATGATCAAAATATCATCTAAATATATTAATACTTTACACCCCAAAAATCGAAGATGTCTAGCGACATCTTTCATTAATTTAGTAAAAATAAAAGGCGCTATGTTTATACCAAAAGGTAGACAAGTAAATTGGAATAATTGATTCTTAAATGTAAACCGTAAATATTTCCTATGTTTTTCATGAATTGGCAATAGAAAATACGCATCCTGCAAATCTACTTTGGCTAAGTAGCAATCTTTTGTTATTAACTTAATCGCTGTTCTATAATCGTCAAGTTTAAAATGATTTGTGGGTATGAAACAATTTAGTTTTTTGAGATTTAGTATAAAGCGATTTTTTCCATTAGTCTTTTTGATAAGAAAATACGAGGATAAGAATTGATTTTTAGTGTTTTTGCATTTTTCAAGTGCTCCTTTTTTAAGAAGGATAGAGATTTCTTTCTCGTAAAGTTCCATATCACTAGGTGATATATTTTTTAACGGAATAATTTTCTGTTTTGGTTGGATACAAAAAGGTATCGTTATACCCCTAATCCATTTCAAAATTTTTTTATTATGGACCATTTTAAGCCATTCTTTGTAAAAAGATTTTAAACGACAAGCAATTTTTTGTGATACCTCTACTTGTAGTACGGTGTTCTCGGCTGATGTTGATGATGACGGTTGGGGTTTTTCTCGAACCTTTTCTTCTGTTCTCTGCTGGTTCCCTGTCCTCTTTTCAGCATGTCCTTTTTCATCTTCGTGTTGAACACATGGCGCCTGGAGTTTAAAGTATGAATAGCTGCTGTTCCGGGGGCTGGGTGGCTGTACGATGTCTTGAAGGGTTTGTTCTTAATGTTTTCGCTAGCTTTCTTCATTGCCTGGCAAGAGTTAACTTTTTCCATAAAACCTGAGCCGAAAAGATACTCATCTATAGTACTTTGTTGGGCAGCCACTCTGCTATCCTGATTGATAGAGGGATTTACCTCCCATTTCCTTTTTACCGATATCGCATGATGTACGCTAGCAAAAAGTTGGGACGCATCTGATAATTTTTGCACCAATTCATTATCACTATCATTAGATGTGGTAGATAGTTTTTCGGTCAAAATGGACCCAATAATAGTCAAGCCAGCTCCTAGTTGTGTTTGTAAGTTTGTAAAGAAAGTGTCATTTTTCGTAGCCTGAGCTGACAAAATGGATTTTATTTCATCGTTCATTTTTGGTGCTTGGAGGGGAGCACAATTTTCTGAGGTAGGGTATTTAAGGATTAGCTCTTTCCTAGATTCGACTGGAATGCCCTGTGACAAGTAATTCGACCAACGCATCACCAGTTCTTCATGTAAAGCCTCCCCTCTTTTATTTTGATTAATAGGGCTTTCGCCCAAAAGTTCAATAATCTTTTTATCAACATCCACATTTTTTGGTATTGGTACTAGATCGGAAAGGACAACGGGGTCTAGTGGTGGAGTAGTTTGGCACGGCTCTTCGGTTCCTCTAGGAGGAGATCCTCTTGGAGAACTAGAGCATGACTCTGTAAAGAGGTTATAGTCAAAAACACTAACTATACCTTGTATATTAATAATATGTTAAAACACTGTTAACAGCATTTAATAGCAAACAAGTGTTAGCGGGCATTGTAGTCAAAACAAACTACGCCCTGTATATAATGTGTTGCAAATCATATTAACAGCATATTAGCAAACAAGTGTTTGCGGGCATTGTAGTCAAAACAAACTACACCCTGTGTATGATAATATTTTTAAAGAACCAGTATCAGCATTTAATTGCAAACAAGTGTTTGCGGGCCTTATAGTCAAAACAAACTACACCCTGTACATAATATTATATTAAGAAACCTAATACTGGCATCTAATAGCAAACAAGTGTTTGCGGGCATTGTAGTAAAAATAAACTACACCCTGTATAGGTACCTATATAATAGGTTAAAAATTATATCTCAATTTTTTATAGAGAATAGCACTGCATATTGCTGAAAATGTCAAGGTTAAAATAAAACACTTACCCTGTGAACTATCTGAATCAGAAGATGTCGAATAGTCATCTGTAAATGCCTTTTCCATTTTCGCTATTTTCTTTTTCATGTGTAACAATTCCTTTAACGCCAACGCCTTTCTTTTTTGTTTATTCGGCATTTTATTTTCTTACACTGCACGTGAAGGCACTTAAAAATGAACTGTCCGATAGTCGCCTTAATATCGGGTGATTAGTATATACGGCAAAAAATTGTTTACTCTTTTAAATACAGTGCGTGATTCACTTGAAATATGAATCCTACCAAATATATCATAGAAGAACGGAGATGCGAAGAATAATATTAATTTGGTTGTAGTTAACATGTTTCAATTTTAGAGCTGTACATAAAACAATATCCGAAAACTTTTAACTTTAAATTTAAATTTATGTTCATTTTATTAATGTTTATAGTGTTGGTTTTACTATCTACCCTCATATCTGTTGAAAATTCAAACATTTACATAGTTACTTAGTAAATTTTAAATTAGACCAAGTCTTAAAATAAAATATATTAAAGAAAATAATAGAATAGTTCTGGGGTAATTTGTCTTAATATTTAACGTCAAATAATTTTATATAACAAGGCAGATGGTTTTCGATAGCACTGCAAAATAAATGTCATAGCACAACAAGTCTCACGATATTTTATAATTATTGAAAATCAGTACTGTAACAGTGTCACTCTTGATCATGGTGGTACCATGTGTTAAATTGTTATAAAATATAAGTCAAAGGGCATTATGTTACGGGTTAAGAATTAAAATATCGTTAGATTTTGCCATTTTTATTTAAAATACCTAATTATTTATCCCCGTGACCTATTAACTAAAAGAAAACAATTTAAATTTTTTCTTGGGTATCGGTCAAAATATGTCTTTATTCATACTAAAATGGAATCACAACGTTTCGGCCATGAGCCATCAACAGATATATAAAGAATAAAAAAATAAAAAAATTCTTAATTAAATTCCAATGCAGAATAAAAAATTTTTCAAAAACTTACAAAATCACTCACTATGCATACATCTAAAATTATATTAGTTTAAAATATTTGAAGAAATCAAAGTAAAACAAAATTGTGAAAAGATACAAAACATTATTTATATTTTTATTATATTTATATATTTATATTATTATTAATAGATCATCTAGACATTTTTCAGCTGACGTCTTAAAATTATTATATTGTACGTTAGTTCGTAGCATCTTGGAGTATAATTCAGTAGTTTGGTCTCCACATTTTAATACTGATATATATTTATTAGAAAGAGTCCAAACTAGATTTCTCAAACAGTCTGCTTTTAAAATGGGAATTGGGGTAGATGATTTTCACATCAATGAGATGCAAGACAAACAACTTCAAAAACACATGCAAGAAACAAAGAAACTAATGGAAGAAACTAAAAAATCCAACGAAAAACTAAGGAAAGAATACGAAGAAAACCGTAAAACAATTAAAAACTTTAGGAAAGAACAATCACACGAAAAAGCAAGTCAAAGGAAAAGACGGGCAGATGAAGAAACAAGATCAAGGATCCCCAGATGTCTAATAAGAAGTGTAGACACACCGAACAACTTAAAAACGACGAAAGCAAACAAAACGGCGAAAAAAGAAGAGTTCCAAGCAATTCAAAAATAACAAAGGAACGGGAAGAACAAAAACAACACCGAATTAAGCACAAGCTAGAGTAATTATTATGACCTACACATTCAATGAAAAATTATGACTGTAAGTAAATATACAAACCGAAGACGAATATAGTAATTAGATGCAATATTTAAATATTCTATAATAGTATAATGAGTATAATATCAACAGAAGTTGTTTAATATTACCTTAATCAAATAAATTTTATTATTTTATATTATGTCATTATAAATTTTATGTATTTGTAAGAGAATTTTAAGTTAGAAATTATTTTATTATGAAATGTATCAATATTATATCTTGTACATAAACATGTTGTTTAAACCTGCTAGAAACTTCGCGAATGTGTAAAAAAGACACAGATATATTTTTACTATATTGTAATCTGGAAAGATCGACAGTAGACGAAGCGAGTATGTCTAGTTATACATAGGAAAGAAAGAGATACACATATTTTTCTAGAAATGACTAATCCATAGAACAAAAACGAAGTTTCTAGAAGGTTAGAAACCTATAAAAAGACTTGAGCAGAGGTCGTTAGGAAGTAGTATATTATTAGTCAGTGTGAACAGTCAAATAGAACAAACAGTTTTTAAAGTAGTTAAAATAAAGTGTTAAATAGTGACAGTAAGAATATAAATTAAAGTAATCAAGAAGAAAAACAAAGTGCCAAAAAGTGACAGTAAAAACTGATCAAAACTGTAATTAAAAAAACATTTTTGGCGTATAAAAAAGGAAGAAATTATTTATGTGTACTTACTATTTATAATACAATTAAAGAAACTATAATCCAACAACACTAAACTATATCAATTTGAGGAACAAACAAAGAACAATAATATAACACAAGAAACCAAACGTCTAATAACACGATATTTTACCAAAGTCGGAAATTCCACGTATCACTTCGTTCGTTTCCGTTTTTCATAGACCAACTACAGACTTTTACCACCAATCAGGAAGAAGTTTTATAATTTAAAAATAAAAGAATTTACTTGACATTCAATAATTACTGTATTTATATAATAACCATTAAATAAATAACGTTAATTAATTTAGCATTAATTCAACATCAAGTAAGTTCTTTTATAATTAATAAAAGGCCTTTCTTCTTTTTCCTAATTAGTTTCATTATTAAACTTTCAATATTAATGTTTTAACTTTACTCTTTTTATAATAAATTTGTAGTAAAAATTAATCAAATTTTATTCAAATACCTACCTAATAATCCAACTGGAAACTTGCATAACCAAACACCCCTGAGAAAAAGAAGAACTGGTTGCTATATTACATTTAAATAATAGTATCAAATATATTAATCAATTAAATTCATAATTAAATAAATACAAATCGAATAATCATAAAATCATAATATCCTTTACACAGAAGATTGGCACCTGACGAAGAAATAGAGGACTTAAAAGAAGATCTTATTGAACAAAAAGTGAGGATAATGAAAGTTACCCAAGTACACTCCAAGATTTGGAGATAAAAGAAAGCTAACTGTATTCTTCGTTACCAAAAAGAAGACCAAGAGTACATGAAGAATGTTGAATACAAGTGCAAGAATAACAAAAAACTCTACGAGGAAGTAGAACACCAACACAATATTTAATCTACCAAGGAAATAACCACAAAACTTGCACACATAGAGAAGATAGGTGTTAGATGCGGTGGAAAACACTGATCTGGCGAACACGAAAATTCAACCCAACATGCGCCAACTGCAAAGAAGAACAGTTTCGCATGCGTTTGTGATTTTCTTAATGCTATCAAATAATGCAGACCACGTTTCAGGAGGAAATTTGAATTCGTTTGAAATATAAGTGTCCACAATATATAGTTGGAACACAAAACTGTTTCCAACCTCGTTAGATTCGAAAAAGCCAAATATGTTACCTCTAATAATTTGGTTAGCCTCAAGTTTTACATTCAAGAATAAACAAACCGGAATAAGGCTACTGAGAAATCAGCAATTTGGCCTTATTTTATGTTATTACACCATATTAAGTCGATTGTACTTTTTCCTATTTGACTACAATAAGTAAAATTTGCAGGAGTCACTCAAGCTTCTGCCATTTATTAATGTAAATGAATGGGTAGCCATAAATTCTAATAAAGCTAACCCCCTGGTATAAGTGTGATCCAATGAGAATCTTATTTCGTACAATTCAGAATTTTCCAATGCCTCAGTGATAGAATCATTTAAGTTACCAACTCTGCGGTTAAAATCACCACCTATTAAAATTAACAAATCAGGGTATCATTCTATAATTTTTGTCAAACATATTTGAAATATTTCTAGTAGCCTACTAATTTCAAGACTAGGCTTGAAGCAAGTATTGCACAAAATAAAATTAAATTTATTAATAGGTAAAGAAATATAAAAGCACTGCCACCAAGGGCAAGAATATAGAGTAATTACAGTATATTTACTACTAATAAATGTTCCTATAGACTTCCACGAGATTTTTCTTTAACGGCTGGTGAGGAAAAGACTTGAACATTTTCCATGCTGTAAAGTATTTTTAAGTTTTCAGATTACATTTATTGTACTAACTCTTACTTTATGGAAGTCCATCTTATTAAGAATAATAAAAAAATTCTTCGTTTCAACGTAACTTCCAAGTTTATTTGAAAAAATATGTTTTAAATCAAAATGACGGCCGTTTCGCTAAGAAGCATCGTCAGATTGACATTTAAGTTACATTCTGTTTGTAGCTAGGTACCTGATGTTTAGGTAGTATTAAGGCTAGACCAAGTAAGGAAGTAATAAGACATAACAATATTAAAGCCTAGATGTTAATAGCCCTAAGGGATTATCCTGGATGTAATTCCCTCTAAGATCAGTATAACTGTGCAATGATATAGAAAAACCAGGATAAAACTATATCATGCTGATCTTTACAATAACTTAATATATTTGTGTTTTACAATTATGTCTTATCTATGTATAAAATGTAAACTCAATCAAAGTAAACAGTTTAATAGTGGAGAACTTCCAAGATTTATTTGTTCATTAACAATTTTAAATTGTGGATCTGCTAGATGTCTTTTTATTTCAAGTTCTTCAAGGAAATCTAAATTTTGTTTTTTATTACAAGTGTGTAGTATTTGGATGTCATTGGTGTGTAAGAGTGAGGTTGGATGTTCAAGTTGGTGTTTTGCATAATTTGACGTCATTGTGACTTAAAACATATTTTTTCAACTAAACTTGGAAGTTAGGTTGAAACGAAGAGTTTTTTATTATTCTTAATAAGTTTTCAGATTGCCAAGTTTCACAAGTACGGATGATCGCATCATTAATATAACCGTCTCTTAAAAAATTGTCGAAGTTTGAGTAGCTTTGTAGATTCCAGAACACTATTTGGAGTTTTTTGGAGGTTCAATTTTATTAATTTTGGTATTCTGGCGGGGTAAACCATCTTGGGAGCGGTTTCTTTTATTCTGCAGCACAATAATTTTTGGTCGACCGCTAAAATATTTAAGTTGAACGTTTTCCCCGTTGTCTTTACGCTCCTTCAATTCCTGGTAGAGGATTTTCAATTCCTTTTGCTGTTGTGGTTTTATCCATTTTTATTTTGACTTTTGAAGATAAAATTGATGTAAGCTTAGATTTACCTTTCATAACAATATGTGTCTTTTGAATTATAGAACTCCACTCGTATACTGTTTTTCTGTGAATTGGAACTTTTATTTATTGTCAATATTTCTGGAGCAGTAGCTTCGTTTATGATATTTGCAATAGTCTCATCCATATTTGACTTTTCGTCGACACCATAGAAAATTAAATTTTTTTCGCGCTCAACTCGCATTTTAAACTCTATAAAGGGTTTTATCCTACTATAGGTGCACACTCATTTCGAAGTTTACTCATCTGAAAATTAAAGGTACTTATTTTTATAAGCTTTTAACTCAGATTAAATGCAGAAAATTAAGTTTTATATGGTAATTTAATTTATATTGCAATAAATTTAATAAACCATTGGTTAACCTCACTTATAGTATTACTTCGTCTCATGGAACTAAATATTTAACACGAACTTTATGACAATTTACTGTTTCGACGTTGACATGTATCATAGGTTGTCTAACGGTAGCGTTGCAACATTGCCATATTTTTTTGAACAAATTGACGGTTGTTTCTTTCGAAGTAAAATATTCTTTTTTATATATTAATATATTTTGTTCATTTATAAATTTTTTATACTTAAACAAACAAGTGTTTCATCTGTTTTATAAATGATCTGTGTTTACATTTGCCCTTTTCATCTTGAGGATAGATTCACTTCAGATTAAATTAGTTTCTCTCTAGGTTACATTAGTTTCCCTCAGATTGGATTAGTTTCCTTTCAAGTTAGGATAGGTTAGTTTGGTTTAGTTTCCCTTTATGTTTAATTAGATTAGGTTTGGTTAGGTTAGGTTAGGTTTAGTTAGGTTAGATTAGGTTTGGTTAGGTTAGGTAAGGTTAGGTTAGGTATAAATAGTGAGTTTTTTGTGAGATTCCTTCAGAAAAGCATAATTTCCCACTATTTAGCATCGCCACCCATCACTTATTGTTGCGTTTTTGTGTTTTTACTATCTTGAGTATAGTTTTCCTTTAAATAGATGGGTAGTTTTGGTCAGTAATATTCTCCCGGTTTTCATATTTTATTAACAATTTTTTTACATTTTCACAATGTAAAAAATAAATTTTCATGATATTTATGTTTTACTTAAAGATGTGGCAACGCTGGCATCTGCATGACATAACGCACCTTGGATAGTGAATGTTTTGTGTGTTTAACCTACAAAATTTGAGTTTTTGATTCCATTTTTCTCGAAAAATACTGGATAATCCGCAAACTTTTTTAAGAAAATTTACTAAAGACACCAGTCCCTTTTTAGTGTTAATAATTTTTTTTCGAAACTGGTGTGCACCTATTCTCAACCGGTCCCATCAACATTAAAAGAGTTTAATTTTAAATCTAATTAATTTACTTTTAGTTGTAGTTTATCATTTTTAGCTTGTGACAACCTTTTTAATGCAGGCGTCCAATTTACTATTCTGCAATTGCTGCATTGATTGTATTGATGAAACGTTAGGTTTTAGCCCTTGCAGCTGGCTTAATATATTTTTCATTTGAATTCCTAAAGAATCATCGTCGCCACTTCCAATTCGGTGTTTTCATTAGAAAAAAATCAATGAAATTCCTTTGTAATCATATAGTAAATTATAAATATTTAATCCTAAACTCATTAAACCGCAACAATTCTGGTTATTTTTTATATAATATCAAATTAAAAGTAAGTTAAAATCGATAAATTCAAATAGAAGTCGAAACGCACCTTCATTGGTCGTGACGTCAAAACTCATATCGATGACAGTTTGCTTACATTTAATGTGTAGTAATTGGAGAGTTGGACTTTAAAGACCGGTTCATGAAACGTTTTTTATAATTACATTAACATTACATTATCATTAAGAAAAGTTGAGCACCCAATTTATAGTGGAGGCGTTCATGCAACACATTAAGGCATTACAATTACATTAAGCCCACTAAGAAGTTGGGAACTTTCAACTTTTCATTTACATTACATTATATTCTTAGTGGAAACAGTAAAAGCGCATGCGCAGTACGATAGCATGGAAATGTGAATTCGTATTTATGTCAAAATTCCTGTTTAGGTTATGTTGATATTGAAGGCCGGTTTCACAAGCAATAAAAAATATTTTAACAAAATCAAAAATAGAATAGTAGTATAACAACTTGAACTTTTTGAATATTGCAGCAGATGTATAGAACATAACATAAGTTTCAAGTGTCAATAGTGGACAATATACGCATGCGCTAATACAGAATTTATAATGTAAATGTTCTTCCATTAGTTTCTTTGTTTCTTGCATGTGTTTTTGAAGTTTTTTGTCTTGCTGCTCGAATTTGGCTTTAATTCCTTTAAGTCTTTGAACTCTTAATGACGATCTCTGTTTCCTTCTCTGAGTCGGTAGTTTTTATCCTTCACTTTTCCTAGGGTTTTGGTTTTGCCATTGTCTCCTGTTTCTTCTCAGGTCTTAAAGTTTACACTTTACTAAATTAATATAGTATGGCTACTTATTTAGGAATAGAGAATATCTGCTAAGACCACGCTCAGAATTTAGCTTTTTTTACAACGCAAAATCATATACCGTGTTTCGCAAATATTTAATATAATACTGTCGGGATATAGCTTTTCTTATTTACTTGGTATATTTAAGATTATGTCACAAAGGATTATTGGTTTATTATATTATCTATTTTTTATCATTTTGATTATGTTTGACTACATTAAAATTAAATTTGTATTTGTCATCATGCATGATTTTGAAAAAAATGAACTATACACCGAATTGTGTATAGTTTTTACGTTACAAGCAAGATGTAGACAACGCCATCAAGTTTCACCACTTTTTAATACATCATTTTTAACAAAACTGACTAACTCTACAATTAACGAAATTTTTCCACACTGGTTATACGAAACAAAATGGTTCCATACTATGGCTATAAATTTTATAACAAAATTTCAGAAATTATTTCTTCAGAAATTTAAACTAACCTATCCTTTAAAGAGGGAGGTGGGAGGACTTTTAAGAATTGAATTTGAATGGATTCACATACAAATATTACTTAGGAAAACCTCGAGCTTAGGTAGGTTTGTTACCCACTCATGAGTTAATCCGTAATGACATGTCTCTGAGGTGTCCAATGTATATTATTAATTTATTTTTTACTATCCCTCGTATAATAACATACCTTAAAATATATTAATCAATTTCTACTGTTACAAAATTAAGTAATTTTCCAAAATACCAAAAGCGTGAAGCACATTATGTTGTACATAAGTTTCTATTTGACACTCAGTAAATCAAATTGCTACGGGGCCATAAAATTATGAAATTCTTTGAGTATTTTAATATATTGACTGCGAGTCAATAAATTTAATAAAGATGACATTGGAACGTTGTAATTTTTTCTACCGATCAGTGATCTTTGCTGTAATTAACAGTAGTGGCAAAGATATGTGACGTTAAAAGTTAAGAATACCTAATAATATTAAAAAAACTTTTTATACGTTTACTATAATGTAATTAAATCAACTTAATTACTTTCTTTAGTGAAACTTGAACATAAAAAAACATAAATCATCATAAACTGTAAGTGTCGAAGGATTTTGCCAATATTTAAACTATTAATAATGTACTGAAACAATAATTTATAGCTAAAGTATTATAAATAATAATACAAAATAATAATAAGATGATGAACCATAATAATAGTGATCTTGACGTGAGGTAAAACAACTTTCACTCAAATCGAAATGTCTCAAACACTTCAAGGTCTGGTGAAGATACCCAATCAATTGGATAATTTTATATAAACTTTCTTTTAAACACATTATTTTCTTATTCAACTCGGTGGCTTCTTAACATAAACATACATAAAATAAATTCAGTAGTTTTACAATTTGTAGTTTGAAATGGAGTATTAAATTTTAATTCAACAAAACGAAATATTTAACAACTCCGGGTGCACTGCACGTTAATGTGAGCAGGGTCGTTAAGGTATAAAAAAGAAGAACTGGAAGTAACACTCCTCCCCCAATCATATTTTGCGCCCGCGGTACAATTTAAAGCTATGACATTTGCGTTGGCGCCGCTGACCTCCAAACAAACGAAATATTTTTCAGCACCGCCGATTCTTCGTTGCAACTGATGCTGTTCAGTTCTCAATTTTTATTTTTCGTTCTTCTTTTTCTCTTCGTCTCCGTCTATTTCGTGTACGGTTTACGCCTCATGTCATTATTTCACGCCGTTAACAAGGTGCGGATTGAACGCCAACGTTGTCAGATTAACCATTTATCTTTAAAAATCTGTATAAAGAATTATTAGGCAAATTGAATCTTCTCGATTGAACTCCAGAGCCGTTGTAGTTATTGGAAGTTTTTAAGTCCAAAATGTTTTATGTATAGTACAGGAAATGTTCAAAAAAAAATGATAAAACCTAGCAATTCTTTGGTCCTGCATGGATTTACTGGTAATTTAAACAAAATGTTTACAATAACTTAATATATTTGTGTTACAATTACGTCTTATCTATGTAAAAAATGAAGACTCAATCAAAGCAAACACTTTAAAAGTGGAGAACTTCCCAGATTTATTTGTTCATTAACAACTTTAAATTGTGGATCTGCTAGATGTCTTTTTATTTCAAGTTCTTCAAGGAAATCTAAATTTTGTTTTTTATTACAAATGTGTAGTATTTGGATGTCATTGGTGTGTAAGAGTGAGGTTGGATGTTCAAGTAGGTGTTTTGCATAATTTGACTTATCTGGTTGTTTTAATCTATATGCTCTTAAATGTTCGTTAAATCTTACTTCAAAATTTCTTTGTGTTTGACCTATATATACAGCATTACACTTTGGAAAATTAATTTTGTAAACACCAGATTTTTTTAATTTAGGTAATTTTGTTTTTACATTTAACAATTTTGTACTAATATTATTTTGTGTTTTAAATGATATTAATGCTGATGATGCCGAAGGTATTATTTTTAAAATTTTATTGGAAATGCTTCCACAATATGTAATATTTTTATAACTTTTAATTTCTTTAGTTTGTTTAGGAAATATTAGTTTTAGTGTCACTTTCTGTTCTTTCTTAATAATTAATGCAGATCCACAATTTAAAGTTGTTAATGAACAAATAAATCTGGGAAGTTCTCCACTTTTAAAGTGTTTGCTTTGATTGAGTCTTCATTTTTTACATAGATAAGACGTAATTGTAACACAAATATATTAAGTTATTGTAAAGATCAGCATGATATAGTTTTTCCTGGTTTTTCTATATCATTGCACAGTTATACTGATCTTAGAGGAAAGCACATCCAGGATAATCCCTTAGGGCTCATAACATCTAGGCTTTAATATTGTTCTGTCTTATTACTTCCATACTTGGTCTAGCCTTATAACTACCTAATAAACATCAGGTACCTAGCTACAAACAAACAAAATGTAACTTCAATATGTCAATCTGACGATGCTAAGTCTAGCGAAACAGCTGTCATTAAGGTTAAAAAAGCAATTTTTTAAATAAATATTGGAAGTTTTGTTTAAGCGAAGAGTTTTTATTATTCTTAATAAGATGGACAAAAAGTAAGGGTTAGTACAATCAATTCGTAATTAAAAGTAACAATTTTTAGAAGAAAACATTTTTTTTTAGGTTTTCTAGTGTATTTCCTTCACTTTTAATGATAACGTTTTTGTAGGGGTTCTTACAAGGAACCCAAATTAAATTCTTTTAGATCCATTGGTTTTAAAATGCCCCAAAAAGGTGGTGCTCGTTCGTAAATTAATGTTTTAAATAGCAATATTAAATACCAAATAATAACCGTACATAAAATCCATGTAGAGGAAAATTTTAGGCATTAAATAAGCTACAATTTAGTATTCTTTTATTTTTGTCGTATCTTCAGTATTTTCAGAGATATTTAAAAAAAAGGGTGAATAATATAAAATTGTAAAAAATTGTTTTTTACATTAGGCTCTAGTTTTTCTAAAATTATTTTTAATTGGTCAAACTCCTTTAACGTGTTAACAGAACATGTATAAACAGCATTGCAGTAGGGTGAAGATCAATTTTAATTAGGGAAACGTTGTAGATGCTAAGCGAAGTGGTCGACCTGGAATTAGTGAAGACAAACAAGTCGAAATAGTTGTCGAAATGGTAGTCAACCCCATACAATCCACCTCAAATGTTGCACAAACTTGTGAAGTGTCTTCATCAACTGTAAAAAGAGTTTTAAAGAAACAAAAATTTCATCCTTATAAAATGAAAATGCTCTATATGCTGACAGAAGATGATCCAGATCGCAGAATTGAATTCTGTGAGCAAATAAGAAATAAAATAGAACACGATCCTTATTATCTAAAAACAATTTGCTATAGTGATGAGTGCTCTTTTTTTCTTAATGGTAAAGTTAATACCCAGAACGTAAGATACTGGAGTGACACAAATCCTCACCTTTTTTATGAAGCTCACACCCAGCTTCCTCAAAAAGTGAATGTGTGGGCAGGAATTTTGGGAAACTACGTTGTGGGGCCTATATTTTTAAACGTAAATTTAACTGGGAAAATTTACCTGGAACCTCCAGAATGGTATTCAACCCCGAATCTTAAAGATTCTTGAGGATCATGCTGACGAGTTCCATGATATGGAAATAACTTTTCAGAAGGATGGTGCTCCTCCCCATTATTATTAACCTGTTAGAAATTATTTAAATGAACAATATCCAGATAGGTGGATTGGACGACGGGGTCCAATAGAGTGGCCTGCGCGTTTTTCCGATATGAACCCACTAGATTTCTTTTTATGGGGTACCTAAAATCAAAGGTTTATGTTACACCAATTGAGAGCATTGACGAATTAAAGCGAAGAATTAGTGAAAAATGCAGGATAATTTCTAAAGAGATACTTGAACGCGTTCGGGAAGAGTTTTCTGCTAGACTTTTTTATTCCCAGGAAGTAAATGGTGAACATTTTGAACATGTTATTTAATTTTTTTTTTATTATTAGAACGTATTTTTTTACCAAAAAAAATAATTTAAAACCTTCATAATTTTATAATTTTGGGTTGAAAGTTGTAAATAAGGAAGACTTTCTGTTAAAATATCCAGTCAGTGCATACAGAACCAAAGAATTGCTTCATTTCTTCTACTAATAAACGATAAATAATGGTGGTATGGATAAGTAAAAAATTGAGTGTTACAAAATTGGAGGTAAGTGCCTTTTGTTAGTGATAACTTTTAAATTCTTAATGGCACGCCAATGTACCCTAAAATATGTGCCGGTAATAATTTTCAACAGAAAAAAAATACGTCTTAATTTTTAAAGAAATATTAATATGCATATGAGATTATTTGATCGGGTGTAGTAGAGTGTGCAAGATCGGATGAACATTGCTATGTTATCGGATGAATACCATCTCTAAATCGGTTAAGTTGTTCTGTATGAAATGTTCAGCACGAGAAGAATGCTACCCCCGAAAATTGAATTATAGATGAAATATATCCTTTTTTTATTTACTTTACTGTTGCCTGCAAAAAAATATAGAAAATGTCGTTCTAACTGTAAAAGCATGTCGTAATAATTCAATATAATATATAGATAGAGTGGGTCAAATTAATAACAATCCAACAATCACCTAAATGGAGCAAAATTAAACATTAACATTAACACAAATTCCTGTTGAATTAACCAGTTGTATAAAATAAAAAGGACTCCTAGGTAACGTTTTTTATCTACGATCATAGAATACAAACTTGTGAAAACCTTACTAAATTTTCATTTTACCTACCAAAACCTAACGGAGAGCTTTGATTGGTTCTCAGCTGTGGGTAAAATTAACAGGAACTTTTATCCACTGGAATTAGGACCGGGCATATTGGGATTTTTATATTTTCCCCATTATTACGTTGGCAACAGCTTTCAGTTGCTACGGTGACATAACCAAAAATTTTGACAGCAAAAACGTACAAAGTAAAATTCGTGGGTTTTAAGGTAGTTTTTTGTGACTGTGACTGAAGAAAATGTCGACAAAAGAGAACGAGATGTCCTGTACGCCACCTGACATTCACAATATTGCAACGACTGCAATAGAAAATCTTCTACCACAAAAATCACGGCACAAGTACGAATGTGTTTATGAAAAGTTTTTAAAGTGGCGAGCAGAACAAAATACAGCATAGTTTTCTGAAAATATTGTATTGAGTTATTTTGTAATGCTGGCAAAAAAATATTCATCTTCTTCTCTTTAGAGTTATTATTCGATTGTTAAGAGTACTTTAATTATTCATCACGATATAAATATTAAGAATTATAAAAAATTCAAGCATTTTTTAAACAAGGCACATTTACTTGCTCGTGTAATAATATACTATTTTCCACCATAATTCTACAATTAGCACCTAAAATAAAATAAAAGTAGTAAGAGTTAGTTTCATTCATCGTTATAAAATCAATAAAATAGGATTCATATTATTATTGTTTGAACTGCCCAACAATTGAAGTCGATATTTTTTTAAATTTCACAAAATTGTGTGCAAAAATAATATTTTAAATATTATGTTACACGCTATCAGTAAACTCTGTTTATAGCAAATTGTTTTTGTCATTTTTTTTTCTTTTTATACGCTGTTATCTCTTTAACCAGAATTGTAGGAATTCGATTTCAAAATACTAACATGTTAGTCGCGTAGAACTGCAGTGACTTTAACATTGTTACTGTAGTCCATAAATCTGTTTACCTGAAAAAAAAATGGCGCTACAGCGATTAGAAACAGTTAAACTCGATCGATCAGTACATTGGATATACGAAGGCTTTAAGTCAAGAAGTTGCTATACGGCTAAATGTGTCCCAAAGTGTTGTCAGTCGTGCATTGAATCGATATTTGGAAACTGGCTCTGCACCGTATAGCTGTAGCTGCAAGAAGAAACCGCGAACATTTACTGCTTCGCGAATTGATGGCTTCTTTAGGCATGCTACCTGAAGAGTGATATCTAGTCAAACTGTTAGAAGAAGGTTGCATGCATGTAAATTAAGAGCCAGAAGGCGTAGTTCACATCCACGGTTGACTGCGGATCAGCGTGTATGCCAATATAGGTGGGCGAGAGAACACAGTCGTTGGAATTTTCAGTACTGGAGGTACTGTATGTTTACGGATGTGTCCAGGGCCGTGATTCTTGAAAACCAGGGAGTAGAATAAATGAGAGAAAGTAGGCGTATCCACGGGCTTGGTACGAAAACCGTATTCCTGAACCGAGTGGCGGTAGAACAGCGCTCCCCAGGGAGCAATAAATACATCTCTTAGGATTTGTGATAGAATGAGGCAGGGAATGCCTTTTCTTAGGTTATGTTTTCCTTTATGTTCTATTTATGTTGATGTTTTGGGTGTATGATTAAGATATTTTAGTCTATTTTCTTACTTGTTTTTCACTTATTTGAATTCCATTGGATTGAGGAGTATTTATTTAGTAAGGTATTTTCTTGTATAAGAGCTAAAATAAATGAAAATCTTTAACTTCGAACAGATTTTTTTGTCCCGGATTCAGGTGATATTGATTTGATCTGTTTTGGGACCTTTTATCACCCTTCACGGGTTAATCACGATTTGCTTGCAGCAAGAGAGCTGAGAAATAATATAATTAACAACCACTTCCTTGTTTGAATAATTTAAATAATAAATAAATATAAATATAATTATTGTCTCATTTATTACCCAAAGATGTTCAAGTACTTTTTATCAGATGATTTTTTTGTGTAATAAGATTACTGGCAACAAATAACAATTTCTGAATATTTTGCGGTTTGTTTATTATAAAAAATAAGTAATAAATCCTGATGAAAAAAATAAAGAAGCCTCTAATATCAATAAAAGAAATAGTCAAAGATTCGAAGTAGACAACACATCTATTAGTTACAAAATAAAACTGTAATAATCTGTGTTTGTCAAAAAATAGTTATTTCTGATTGGTTAAAATCATTCGCAACATTGCTAGTCGGGGAACTCTTATTCGGATGACTCCCTGACGTTCAAGAATACCCACATCTCGTTTTCAAACAAGGGAGTAGAAATAAATCGGGGATCGCTTCCTAGGGAACGTTCTATTCTATCGCCGTCAAGTATCGCGGCCCAAATTTCGGCTGAATATTTGCGATGGTCGAATATTCGTGTTGAGAGAAAGGGAACCACGATACAATGAACGTTTGATGGCGCCAACACTTTTTTTGGTGGTGGCTCAGTTTGCGTGTGGGGAGGCATATGTTATGATGGCCGCTCTAATTTAGAGCGGCCTTGCAGAGAATATGGGAAAACATACCTCAGCAATTTATTAATAATTTAATAAGGAGCATGCCAAATAGAGTGACAGCACTAAGGCAAACTAGGGGTGGACCCACACGATATTAATTTTCGTGAAAGGATTTTATGACCTGTGCAGTAAATGATTTATTTTTCAATTTTTTCTGTTTTATTTTTGTTTATTTTATTTTTTTGGGTATATTGTAACATGAAAGCCTAAAGATTAATTTATTTTATCGAATTTTGATTTAATATTAACCAATGACAAAAGAAAATTACAGATTTTTGTAATATCCGCTTCAATTATTGAGCAGTGTATCTAGTTATATGTATGCTAAAAATAAATATTAGCATGAGCTATGAATTCCTTCATAAGGGTATGAAATTAAATCGAAAAATCCATAGGTTTTTATAATATGTAAAACCAAGAACATGAAAAATGAATCTTAATGGTAATATCTAGGAATGGATTAGGACAGGGGTTCCCAATCTTTTGTAACACGCGGCGCAGTTACAAGTTTAATACTTTTTCACGGCGGCGCCCTCTCTTAGTTACCTATTTGAGGAAATGGTCGAAAGAAATAGGTAGTTAGGTTAGGTTGGTCGTAACGAAATTTAAAACAAAATTGACTTTTTTTATTATAAAACAATTTAAAAGGAAAACAACAACAAAAAAACAAAAATTAAATACGATATTTACTTAGTAAAATCAATGTGAAGGGTGAGCTTGGTGATCACACAGTTTTTCAAAGCGGGAAATAAGATTTGACACTGCTACTCTCATTTCTTGCTCCACATTGATCTTTGAGCGATATTTGTTCTTTATCACAGCTACAGCTAAAAACCCAGTTTCACATAGACATGATGTTGCAAACGGAATTAAAATTTTTAATGCTTTGAAAGTTAAATTTGGATATTCATTTAGAATCGATAACCAAAACTCCACCAAATCGACACTCGCGAATCTAGTTCTAAGGCTGCAAGAGAGTTCAATGAGACTCTCATCATTTTGTGATGTAAATCCTTGTGGACTTTGTGCATGGAAAGGGTCTTGGATCAACGCAAATTTTTCAACATCATCATCTGCAAAATACTTCGAAAACCATTTGGTGAGCTTCGTTAGGTGTTCCGTGAAAAGGGCGATCAGGTCTTGTGAAATAACCAGTTCATTTGATGCCGCATAATTATACAATTGCGGGAAGCAATCTTAACCGCCGCCTTCTTTCAACTTTGTTATCCATAGCCGGTAGTTTCTTTCTAAATGCCGCAATCCTGTCCGAAAGTTTCAGAATGTGCGTGTTGTTACCTTGCAAAGGCAGATTTAAATTGTTTAATTTATCAAAAAATCAGATTCAGTAAAATATTTGGCATTTTCTTGACGTTCTTGTTGTAAACAAGTGCAAATTTCTTGGCGTAATTCAAACACACGAAATAAAACATTTACATGTGAAAGCCATCGTGAATTAAAGTAGTACAGCAGGGCTGTATGTTCAGCTCCCATATCTATGCATAGTTTTTTAAAAAGTCTGGCTTTTAGAGGCCCAGTTTTTATGTAATTTATCGCACTAATTACACATTCCAGTACTTGGTTTAGTTCAGAGCTTATTGATTTTGATGCCAGAGCTTCCCTATGGAAGGTACAGTCGGCTTTAGAATAGCGTATATATGTTAAATGTGAATTTCGTTTACCTACCGAAGTTATAAAAACGCCCTTCTTAAAAAACATAGGAATGGCAATTTTTAAAACGCCTACATTAAATGGTTTTGGGAGATTAAGTTTATTTACAAGGTCATGTCCCGAATAAATAGGTTTTTTGTACTTATATAATAAAAAAAGGCATTTTAATCCCAAACAAACATTTATTATCGAGGGTTCCAAACTAAGTGAAGATGTGGGCGTGGACAACTGTTTAACTGATTTCAAATTTATTATTATTTAAACCGTGATTGGTTATACACAATAAATAGGCCGTCTATTCAATGTAAGCGATTTGAGTTTGAAAATGTATATGCTATTCTGAAGCCGATAGTACCCGATGGATCCAATAATAAGAGGATCCACTCACGGTGCCCCTCTTTGCTTTCTACGGCGCACCAGGGCGCACTCTTAGGGAACCCCTGGATTAGGAAATAAAATTATAAATTAACAGTTGGTACCTATTAAAGTTTTTTGAGCTAGCCTTCGAAATTCAAAAGTTGGGCAAAGAAATAAACAATTAAAATTATTCTACAATATTTATATAAAATAAAAATTAAATTAAAATAAATACAAAAACATCCCATATTAAACATATTCAAGAAAATTTTTTGTTAACGAAAGTTGTTTAACTCATAAAAAAATGGGTTTGAATTTAAATTAATGTTGGTATAGTTTGGTCGAATGAAAAATTACTTTTATGGAAGTTGAGTTTAATTGGATTCGATGTGAGAGTAGTAAATTTTTTTATAATTACCTCAATAATTGTCAACAGATTGTAGTTTATAATAAAAGTTTTTTGCTTAAATTATAAATAGTGTGTGTTTATGCTTTAGAGGTGAAGCTTTTTATTTTTTATTCTTAATTTATACACACATATCTTTCATTAAATGTTATTCACTTTACAAATTCAGACAGGCTGTTTTTTAATACAATCAAACTTTTTTTGTTTGGGACATTACCCAATGGGTTTTTAAAGAATCTCGAATATTTACACCAGGTAATCAATTTTAATTTTGTATACAATTTAATTAAAATTTAAGAACAATAAATAACTGAACAGTTAAACTAAACTTCCACTATTTATTCGAAAAATTCGCTTTAAAATTCAATTACAGCTGTTTCGCTATAACTAGCATCTTTTTATCACTCTTTCTTCACTCGTCATCAGCCTCTTCCCTGACCGGTGACGGTCTTTTGAGAGGGCTCACGCCATTTTGCTGGTTCGCTTCCTCAGGTGCAGCCTCTGTAGAAGATCCTACTTTCCTATTCCCCTTCTTTGGAACCAGGTCCTTCTCTGAGATATTTGCTTTCGCTACCTGAGAAGAGGGTGCTCTGCTGGTTGTGCCAGTGGAGGTTCCTGGTTTTGTGACCTTGTCCTCCACTGCTCCTTTGGACTTGGGCCTCTGCTCCTTGACCTTGAACTTAATTCGGCCCATTCCATAGTAGGGGCTCATGTCCAGCCTTTTGATTTCCTCCAAGGATTCCTCATCCATGGAGAAAGTCCACATCTGACCCTTTTCCATCGGGTCCATCCAGAGTGATGTCGGCAGAGTAGGCAGCTCTTCTCGAAGAGTCCTAAGACTTACATTGTCCCAGGGAACCAACGAAGGGACAACCCCCGTCAGCCAGTCAGCGCTCGCCGCGTCAGCGCACGTTATCATATTATTATTATTATTATTATTATTACATAGAAATAAGGGCTGGGGTCATGGAGACCCATAAGCCCATTTACAAGATAAATGAAATAGTACCTACATTATAAAAATTGGTTTCGTAAATAAACTATAGACTAATAGATTGTGCACAACACTGATCAGTTTACAAACAAATAACTGTCTAGTTGGTTTTTAAAAACATTTATAGATGCAGAATTTATAATTTCCATTGGGAGGCTGTTCCATATACTAAAAATACGATTACACAGAAAATTTTGGCGTCTTATCGATAAAAAGGGTTCCTTCTTCACTTTCAAACTATGTCCACGTAGTCTGCTGTAATCATCTAAAATGAACAAGTGTTGCAAATCTCCATATCCATACTTTAAAATTCGGAAGGTGATAATTAAGTCACCACGGAGACGACGAGCTTCAAAAGTTGGTAGCCCTGCTAAAGAAAGTCTTTGTTGGTAATCTGGCCTTCTTCGTGTAAAAGATAGTCTGGTGGCCTTCTTTTGGATATTTTCGAGAAGAGTTCTATCGCGTACTAGTTCTGGGCACCATATTATAGGTGCATTTGAAGAATCTCACCTGAGGTCCGGCCTCTGCAACCCCCTCGTATGCCATCATGATGGAGAGTTGGAGAGCTTTTAGCTTATCCGGCTCCATCTTGGTGATAGGGTAACCTTCCTCCAATATGGATACCCTCTCCGATGAGGCCGCACCCCGGAAGGACGATTTATCCTCCCTTCTGGGCCTCTTCGTTAAGGGCCTTGTCTGTGGAGGGGTTGTCCCTTGGACCCTGGGGCGCTTCTTCACCTCTTCCTTAGCTTCCGTAGGGCGTTTATTCGCCACTACTTTGGCTTTGGAATGGTGCTCGCCTACCTCTTCCTGTTTTCCTTTTGGTAGGAGCGACTTTGCGAAATTCTGCTTAATTACCACCTTTTTGACTTCGTTGTAATCAAGGCCTCCTTTCATCAAAGCCTGCATCCTTTTTCTAGATGCTCCCGACAGTCAAGCGCCGCGAAGATCTCCTTCAGACATACGGTCCACTTCTTCCAGCGAGCTCGCTCTAAAGCTCGCCTTCCGAGGACCGCCTTTCTTTGCCGCCTCCGAGAACGTGCTAGCAACGACGACGGCTACTTCAGCCTTATCAATGCTAGTCATCTCTTGGGCGCTTGTAGGTTTTTTATTTGATTCCTCCATGTGAATCCTACGAGTAGCAAGGGAAATAAATAGGTATCCACCTCCTCAGAGCCCCGCATAAGAAGGAAAGTCGGGGGTTTCGCCTGGTGCCCCCAGGGGACAGTTCGAGGCCACATACCCCGTGACCATCCAGTACATCGGCACGGTACCTTCACACCTTCACTTGGGGGAGTTGGTCCGCGGTGACAGCTTTCGCAAAGGCTTTTGAGGAGTTTAACGTCCTCTCACCCTACTTATGGCTGCCACTAATCAAGAGCCATGGCTCCCGACCGTTCCCCTATCCGCCATCCGGGGACGCGCCTGGTAGGTCTTCACACCCTCAGAAAGTCATCAATTAAGTAAGAATAACATTGAAAAAGTGGAAAATTGTTTCCACCTGCACCCAGGGTAAGGAAACTTAACAGTTTCTATACCAAGCTTGACCGTTTTCTTTTAAAAAAACAACTACTTCCTGGGCTATATGCCCCAACGGACATTGAATTACATTCCAATAGAAAACGTGATGGCGACCTACTTCGTCGATACTTGCACCTTATAGAAATTTTTCTTGCAAGAATAACATTATTTTCATCGCGTTTTAATACTTGCTAAAACGGTTGAAATTTATGCGAGGAAAATCGTTTTATAATTAATAGAGTTTTTCAAAAATGACCATAAAATTAAAGATAGAGAATAGTCATAAAAATGGAGAAATAAACCTAGAAGAAAAAAGCAAAGCGCATTTTAAGAACCATTTAAATAAAATGCAATCAACAATTTTATTTCTATTGTTTAGACATTTATTACAAATAATATTGTATGGTTTTTAAAAATCGTTTGTAAAAATGACAGTTGTTTTTTAGTTATGGCTAAAAAACTAAGATAAAATATATGTGTGAATCGTATAGTAGGCGATTTACAACCAGATCCCCTTGTTATTTATATTATTGACCAAAACAATATAAAACCCGTTTCTGAAAGTGTGATTGGACCAAGTAAAGTCGTAACAGCGTGTCAGAATTATAAATTTATAGTTTTATAATTATTTATGGCATAAGGATATAACAAGACCAAGAATAACTCAATATATTTATCAAAAGTTAAATCTTAACGGATTCTATACTATCTTTAGAAAAATATTATTTCACCCATTACAGAAATATCTCTTCAAGAGTTATTATCGTCGGAGCGAAAATTTACAAAAAAATATAAATTACAATTGATTTAGGTAATTAGTAAAATTTAAAAGATTTAGTAATTAACAGTGTGGTCCTAGAATATTACTTAGCTTTGATGAAATTCGGTGAATTATTTTTTTTTGACTATATTTTGGAGCGTCACCTTAAATGTTTTTGACGCTTATGGTAACCTAACCTAAAATATCAGCCCCTATTAATAAACTTATTTCACAATCATTATTACTTGTATCGCTTAATATTATATCTTTGGAATGTAATTGCAGATTTTTTCCTGTTTTAAAACTGATATATTCAACATGAAAGACCCATCTAAACTGAATATCTGCAATAAATAACTTATACATTTTGGGTTGGCCTATTGCTCCACCAAAAACACCTTGTGAAATACAAATTTTTTTGTTACGTAGGACCTTTGTGAACCTGAATCTAGTAACACTCTAACTATTTTATATTTATTACCTGAATATAGTTTAACTTTCAGTGTTAGCAACAGAGTTTCTGACACAGTAGTTGTTAAAGTGTTTTGAAATGCTTGCGTATTTTGATCTGATTTATCAGAAATTTTATCTTTATTTTGCAAGTCAGGACACATAACAGCATGATGTTTCCTGGAGCAAATGATGCATTTCACAACTGATTTACAAATTCTTGAATTACGATTTAACTTTAAACAAGAAAAACATCTTCTTTTTTTAATAACACTTGACTTTTTCTGGTCTAAAGTCATATTTTGTGCTTTTATGCAATCCTGGCTGGCATGTGCTTTATCACAAAAAATACAAATTATTTTTTCTTTGAAATTTGTTTTATTACTTGTAGTGTGCAATGATTGTACTGTATAAACAGGTAGGTACGTTATTAGTCTATAAATTTAGGATTTGTTTATATCCTAATACGTAAGAATATAGGTACTCGTTAGTGTTGGAGGTTTATATTTATTGTGATCTATATTTTTATTATTTTACCCCACGAATATTTTCGGTAGTGAAAATGGCGTCAAGTTCAAGTTTTGTTCCAGTACAAGTTGCTCATTTAAAAAAAAGAGCCTTTTCTCAAAGAGAAAAAACTATTGTTTTAAATGTTCATGATGCACTAATATTTCAAGATGCATCAGCAACTGTTCGTGATGTAGTGACTAGGTGCTCCAATATATGACTGGTGTTAGTGAACGAAGTATCTATCGATTTTTCAGTGAGATAAAACAGTGAGCCAAAAAAGCACGTAGGAAAAAAGTCCATTGTGGTTAAATAAAGAGATTCAAATTCCCGTCAGATATTTTTGGAGGGATATTCAACAGGACTAAATGCTCCTCGAAGAAAAGGTCGCAGACTAACAAATGAACAAATGAACTATGGAATTAAAGATCCAAAATGTAATATGTCAATCTGACAGCTGTCGTTGAGTTTAAGATAGCAATGGAGTTTTTGTTTTTGTTTAAAAAGTTCTATGCTCTTAGTAAGATGGGCCACAAAGCAACGTTTACTACAATCAATTTAATTGAATAAATATTTAAGTGCGTCTTTACACCTCCAGTAGGTATTTAAAACGATTATATATGTCGCTTATATCGTATTTCTGCCCAATTATCGATTCTTGTCACAGAAAATAAAACCGCTTGTACGTATATTCGAATATTCTAGCGATGCCTATAAAGGAAAATGTTTTTTTAAGTATTTATAAATAAATGGTGGATTTTAAAAACTTTTTCTGCATTCCAGCTAAATTAATATTAACGAGTTTGATTTCGGCGTTTGGCAACGGTGTGTCCTCTTGTCGGTCATACTTTTCGTTCCGAAAATGAAGTGAGAAGGCCAGTTTTTGGTGCGAATAAAAACAAATATCTCTCGGTTTATGTCGAAAAATAATTGGAGTCGAAAATGTCTGGCTGACTAAAAAAACTTGCCGTTTCTCCCTATGTGAGTTAATGCTCTAGAATTCCAAATTGACGCGGCAAATTTATTTGTATATGGGATTGACTGGTCTTCTTTTTGCACCTTTGGACTTTTCGAGCCCGAAATGGCATTCCTCGAATATCGCTTCGATCATTTAAATTATTCGATATGGATCTTTGTACAAAGATATTTACACAATTTGATGATACCCCTAACCTTTTTTTGCCTTGCCACGATCGAATCAAATTAAATAATCCTGACAGATTGATTCAAATAGTTGACAACATTATAATAAAGATTGAAATTTAATTATATTAAATATTTTAATTCTACAGTCATTAATTTTATGATCGCAACGTAGGACATCCCGTAAATTTCTATCCGTTTTTTTATACAAACAAAAACTATGCGACAACATGTATCTCTTATGAAAAAGGAAACCTTTCATACCAAATAGATAGACACATTGCCTCATCGTAATCTACATTTATTCCGCTCAGCCAAGTTTAAAGTAAACTCCAACCCACTTTGAATAAATTTAAAATTTGTTACACATAAAAATATAAATATGTTAATTTGGTAAGATGCCTGTCAAGTATGTCCCATCAACTTAAGCTAAATAGATATTTTAATTGTACAGATATATATAGCGGGCATTTTGATAGGTTCAAACCTTTTCTCGATCAAAGATTATGTCATAATACGTGTGGATATGTTATATATTCGATGGAATTTACTTATGTGGGATTAGCTGATGAAATAAGGTGAAAAATCTCTTAATTTTTTTTAAATGTGAGATTCAGTGTGAAAGGAACGAAAGAACAGCTTGTGCCGAGTTTCAACATAAACGATAAGGAGCCGATCTAATGGAAAAGAAGCTTTTAAGAAAGACAGCTTCCGGTAATGTAACTGTTTTCTGTATCGTTTTTGTCTCAGAATTTTTTAGTTTGAGAGCAATTTTAACTTTACCGCTAATACAATACATTTCATTTATAAGGATTAAACTTTAGTTTTATGTTGCGGTTAGGGCTTCACACGAGACGAGATAGGGCGAGACTTTCAAAAATGTCGCCTCGGTCTCGTTAATTATGAAAAAATAAGTCTCGTTTAATTCTCGGTCTCGTCTCGTTACCAGTTGTCCCGTCTCGTCTCGCTAAATATTATCACACAAAAACTAAATTCTACGATTGTTCGATACAATTTTATAGTATGTACAAAAAATACGAGGAGTAATAAACCCTAATTAAGTATGCAAAACCTTTACAGGGAGCACCATGAAATTTTTAATAAATCTCTTACTTTAAATTACATTTCTTCCGTAAATCTAAAAACCAGGTAGATCCACCCCGTATTTGTTTCAGTTGTAGCAAAGTTTAGGGTTTCTTCATTGTTAAAGGATTAGCTGCAATAACGCAATACAGTGGTGAGTATTTTGGGAAAAAAATACGTTTTAAATTATAATATAATAAAAAATGAAAAGAAATAATTATTGGAATACATTTATTACTTACATTTTATTCTATATCCGACTCGGAAGAGGAAGAATCGTTGTTGACATTAATAATAATAGGGTCGATTAAATCATCACAAATATTGTCAATTTTCCACATATTTGCCTCTACTTTGATAACATGCTCGATACAGTTTGTCCAATTTTCCTTACTAACATCACTTACAGCACTCTCAAACAATTTCACAACATCGTTTATTTTAAAAGTAGTATTTTTTCATATTTTCCAACTTCCCCCTTTACCTGAGCCCATATTAATTCTATGGGATTAAGTTCACAATGTTAAGGGGGAAGTCGAAGAACTGATATACCACGAGAAGAAGCCATTTCTTCTACAATGTAGGTTTTGTATTTATTCTTGTTCATTTTTGCAATTCTGTAAAGTTCTTTCCTTAGTGGATCTTTTGGAAACTTAATATTTTTTGAAATAAGCTATTCCAAAAGCTCTGCTTTACGCCAACGACTTGTGGGCAATGCTTCTCGTAACCGTGAATGGTAACTTGCGTTGTCCATAACAATAACAGCCCCTTTTGGAATCAGATACAACATATAAACAAACCATTCCTCGAAGACATCCCCATTCATATCTTCGTGATAGTCTCCCGTGCGTTTTGAAATAAAAGTTAATAATCCACCATTAACAAAACCTTCAAAACTTCCAACATGGATAATGATAAGTATTTTTTCTTTTCCAGATGGTAGCTGCAAACCTAATGACAAACCTACCACGAATGCCTGCCTTCCGCTTTTAATGTTTTCATCTTGCCAAGATTTGGAAACTGTATATCCAGCATTTATCCATGTTTCGTCTAAGTAGAAGATTTTTAAATTTTGTTCTGTGGCATGTCGAATGCTTTTTAAATAGTCTCTTCTCCAAAAAACTATTTCCGGTTTATATATCAAGAGAGATTTTTTATTATGTTTTCTATATCTGAAACCCATATCTTTCAAAAGTTTGCATAATGTCATTCTGGAGAATTTTGTATAGTCCGTATCTTCTTGCACTGATGTCATAATTTTGTCAAGTGCTGGAATTTCCTTTCGTAAATAAAATCCATGGACTTTACGCCTTAGTCTTTGTTTTAATGACTCATCGATCTCAATTGGTTTTCGGCCTGAAGTAGTTTTAGGGGGTTGAAGAGTTCCATTCTTGCTTTCTTTTAGTAATCTATAAATTGTTGATTTAGCAACACATAACATAGCAGCCGTTAATTCCACAATATCATCAACACTTGCACTTGGATCCTTGTTTTTCAATGATATATAACAATTCAATGTCAGAGTTTTTTCATTTAAAGATAATGGACCTGTTTTTGGTGGTTTAGATGGTCCTTGGCTTATCGACATTGTTTGGTACTTGCACAATTAACATTCAACAAATGTTTTAAATATATTCTAACTGTTTACAATATTATGAAAACCATACAACTTCATACAACTTTCCTCAAAGAACTAATACTAAGTACTGATTTAATGTACCTACTTTCTTTTAAAATAATATTCCCGATAATGTTTCTAAGAAAACTGGGTTGTTTGGAAAATCCCTCTCAATAATCGAATAATCTGTAAATAGGTGTAATCGTATTAAGCCGATTACAGTAGGCCATTTAAAATTTCTGAGAAAAATTCCCCAAACACGACATATAGGAATAATACAAATTAAAAATATTCATTTTGCTTCTTTGAATTTAATAAAAATTGTAACGATATCTTGCTATCTTGACTTTAATTAATTTTTAAAAAATATATTTTATTGTAATTTATTGGTGACAATATTCAAGGTTTGAATTCATCTTCTTACAAAAAGAACAAAAATATATAAAATAATTATTGTTACAGATTGGTTTGTTTTCTATTATGAATAAACTGTGTTGCCTTTCTTTATCAAACTTATTAAAATTTATGTATTTCTATCACTTTTTTTTATTAAAATTAGTACATCCCGTTACCTCTGACCTAAATCGTATATTCTTTAGCATAGCTGCAACTTATTCGTTCAGTACAAAATGTACCTTACGGTATACCCTCTTAAAATATATTTTGGTACGTCTATGAAATCTACTTAATGGATTGATTTATTACTCCTTGTCCTTTCTATATAGACTATAATTGAGTAGTTGTATTTCAAAACGGTATCGTTTCATGAATTTTCCAAAGTTTTTTCTTATGACTTTGGTAGAAAGTCTTAAACTCTATTGAAATTTCACATCTAATTTTACTAATTTGAATTTTTATCAATTTAATAAATTTGGAAAATGTACTATTGGAGTTAAATTACATTTAAGTTTTTCTAGCTTCTATTATTGCTAAAGAACTAAAATAAAGAAATATAATTCAAATATAGCAAACAGGATGATTCATATTCTTTCAAAAAAGCAGATTGTTGAAACGACCAATGTAATAGTCATTAGAATGGACGTTCTCTATGATTTATAATTTTATACAAGTCTTATGAAAATGGAGAAGTTAAATATAAGAAGATTGTATTACAGAAAGTAAAGGAATCTTCCAAGTAAAAAATTTCAGGTCGATAACATAACCTTTTATCCGATACATACAAATGTACGACCGAGAATTAGTTTAATTTATTCTTCAAAAAACGTAACTATGATTCAACTCCTTCATGAAAAATAAAACTAACAGTATAGATTTTTCACGTGTCTACTTTACTAGGGGTTAAATAAAATGTCGATTTTATGAGTAAATAGAAGTTTTAACTATTGAATTGGAATTTTAACTTTATTTTTTTTTAAATTTGAAATAAAATATTTCACAGATGGTAAACAGATTTTATATTTTGTTATTTTGTAAAGAGTAAGTAAGAAAGAGGTGAGAGAACTGGTTACACACTGTAGGGACAAAGGGATCGAACTCCTTCTGGGGTGCGACGCCAATGCTCACCATATCATATGGGGGAGCACAGACATTAACTCAAGAGGGGAGTCACTTCTGGAATACATTGCCTGCAATAATCTAGAAGTGGCTAACGTTGGGAATGACCCCACTTTTGTGATTGAATCGCGGGAGGAGGTCATTGATATCACAGTAGGTACAAGAGAGGTGTGCAGGTGGGTGGACGGATGGCATGTCTCTAGGGAGATGTCTATGTCCGACCATAGGCATGTCCTCTACAACCTAACCTGTGAAACGGGGAAGGAGGAGGTCACATATCGCAACCCTAGAACCTGTGATTGGGACTCCTTCAGGGAGCACCTTGAGCAGGGTCTAAGCGAATGCCTCCCAGCCCCAAAGAATGAGGCTGAAATAGACTTCCTCTCAGAACAACTGACTGGAGGTCTTATGGAGGCCTATAACAGAAACTGCCCAGAGAAAAGGAAGAGGGCTAATAGGGACACTGTATGGTGGACCAAAGACCTCTCGAGTCTCAGGACAGAAGTGAGAAGACTCTTCAACCTGGCCAAAAGAACAAATGGCTGGGAAGCCTATAAGGCTAAAAGGAGAGAATATGGTTATGCGATTCGCAAAGCCAAAGAAAACTCTTGGAGAAAATTCTGTGAGGACATTGACAGCCTTCCAGAATGCTCCAAGCTGAGAAAAACTCTCCAGAGGGACACCATGGGTAGGGTAGGATCTCTGAAGAATGAAAAAGGGGAATACACAACGACCGGTAAGGAGACTTTAGATCTTCTTCTAAAATCACACTTCCCGGGATGTGAACCTGTCACGGAGCAGGGGCACATCTGTTCAGGGGCACTCCGTAGGAGGGCATCCAAGGACAGCTGGGCCCTTGCCAACAAAATCGTGAACAGAACCAGACTTGCATGGGCGATAAAATCCTTTCACCCATACAAAGCCGCGGGACCAGACGGTATCTTCCCGGCACTGTTGCAACAGGGCAGGGAAATCATCGAGGACCAATGTGCCGACTACTCAGGGCTAGCTTGGCACTGAGCTATATCCCTATGAACTGGAGGTCTGGAAGAGTAGTCTTCATACCGAAGCCTGGTAAGGCCACGTATGCTGAGACGGGCTCCTTCAGACCTATCAGCCTGACCTCCTTTTTCTTAAAACTTTGGAAAAACTGGTGGACAGGTACCTACGGGACGGTGCTTTGAGGGTAAAACCTCTGCATCGAAACCAGTTTGCGTATAAGAGTGGGGTGTCCTGCGAAGTCGCGGTACACAAGCTGCTCCTGAAAGCGGAGCAGGCACTCTTAAATAAAGAGATAGCCCTAGGTACGTTTCTGGATATTGAAGGGGCATTTAATGTTGCCTCCTTCGATTCCATACTTAGGGCCATGCAGAACCGTGGCATAGAACAGGACATTGTAAGATGGACTGGTAATATGTTACGGGAAAGAACAATAATAGGTACGCTCTTTGGGGAGACGAGGATGGTCTCAGCCACTAAGGGGTGTCCGCAAGGAGGGGTGTTATCTCCTCTTCTGTGGAACCTGGTGGTTGACGAGCTCCTTTGTAGACTCAATGACGAGGGTATCTATGCCCAAGCCTTTGCTGATGACGTCAGCATAGTTGTAAACGGTAGATTCGGGGCCACTGTGTCCGAGAGAATGCAGCTGGCACTGAGGATTACCGAAAAATGGTGCAGACAAGAGGGATTGTCAACTAATCCGGCAAAAACCTCCGTGATAGCGTTCACCCTCAGAAGGAACCTTGACTTGAGGGAACTTCGTATGTGGGGCCAAACGCTAAAGTTTAAAGGGGAAGTCAAATACCTAGGGGTAACCCTAGATAGCAAACTAACCCTTTCCAACCACATTAGAAACACAACAGATAAAGGCCTAAGAGCTCTCTGGGCATGCAGAAGAGCTGTGGGCAATACGTGGGGGCTTAAACCCAGTATGATGCACTGGCTTTATACGAGGGTGGTGGCACCTATCATAACCTATTGTTCTGTTGTGTGGTGGCATAAAGCGAGATGCTCAGTAGCATCTAGACAGCTAGGCAGGGTACAGAGAGTAGCCTGTCTAGCCATAACCGGGGCGATGAGAACAACGCCCACGGCGGCCCTGGAAGCTATGCTGGGACTACCTCCACTACATCTTATTGTGGAAAGGGAAGCACTGGCAGCTGCTTACAGGCTGAAAATAAACAACGAATGGGGCAGGGCGATCCCTAGGTACCATTCCACAATCTCGAAAGAGATTGAACATAATCAATTACTGAGCATGCCCTCAGATAGAACACCTATCTGCTACGACCTTTCCAAACCATATACGGTTCACATTCCGGATAGGGACGAGGCTCGTACCAAGATTAGGAAACAACATGAATCCGTTTGGTACACAGACGGATCCAAAACAAGCACCAGCACTGGGATTGGAATCTACAATGAAAATACAGGGAAGACGTATAGTCTCAACCTGGGTTCAGTAGAGACTATCCTGCAAGCTGAAGTGGTTGCCATCAATACATGCTCGGAAATCATCCTGAGCGAGACAGTCCCTAACAGGACTGTCAGGATCAGAAGTGATAGCCAAGCAGCTCTCAAAGCAATAGAGAGCGTGCACACTGCGTCACGAACAGTGAAGCACTGCCAAGGAACTGTAGCTGAACTGGCAAAACGCCACAAGGTTATCCTTGAATGGGTACCAGGACACACAGGGATTCTTGGAAATGAAAAAGCTGACCTCCTAGCCAGGGAGGCTTCAGAAGGAACCCTGATCGGACCTCTTCCCACATGTGGGGTCTCATACCAACATGTAAGGGAAACAATAGAGGAACGACTAAGGGAACAACATAAGAAACTCTGGATGGAACTGCCTGGACTCAGGCAATCCAGATTATTCATAACAGGTCCATCCAGGGAGAAAACTACAGAACTACTCAGCCTAAGTAGAACCCAATTGAGAAAGGCAGTGGGACTGCTTACAGGACACTGCCATCTCCGAAAACACATGAACATAATAGGACTCGCTGAGGACCCATTATGCAGAAAATGTGGTGAGGAAGACGAAACTCCTCTTCACGTAATATGTCACTGTCCGAGCCTTAAGTGGCTTAGACAGAGACACTTTGGCATTCAGTTTCCTGAGCCAGAGGAAATCGTGAAAGCGAATATCAGGGACATTCTAGAATACATGAAGGAAACGAACCTGGTATGATTACTTCAGGGGGGTACAATGAGCCTAGAGCTCCAGTACATGCATGAAACGCACCCCAGAAGAATAGAATAGAATAGAAGTAAGAAAGTAAAGGAATCTTCCAAGTAAAAAATTTTAGGTCGATAACATAACCTTTTATCTGATACATACACATGTACGACCGAGAATTAGTTTAATTTATCCTTCAAAAAATGTAACTATGATTCAACTCCTTCATGAAAAATAAAACTAACAGTATAGATTTTTCACGTGTCTACTTTACTAGGGGTTAAATAAAATGTCGATTTTATGAGTAAATAGAAGTTTTAACTATTGAATTGGAATTTTAACTTTATTTTTTTTTAAATTTGAAATAAAATATTTCACAGATGGTAAACAGATTTTATATTTTGTTATTTTGTAAAGAGTATTGTTTATCAATGTAAACTTATTATCCAATATCCAATTATTATCTTATTTTTCCAAGAAAAATGTTATGAAAAAAAATTTTTATGAGACTAAAAACGGAACTCTCGGGGTGCATACGAGAAAAATCTCGTTCTCGTGTAAAGCCCTAGTTGCGGTGGTGGTGTATGTTATGGCTTAAAACGGATATTTTTAAATTCTACTGCAATAAAGTAAATAAATATTTTGTAACGATTGGGTATGTACCATTATAAGGTTAACAAACGTGCCCGGGCCACTAAAAATAACAATATACCACACAGTCATAAGACCCATCATGAAATATGCATGCGAAACATGGACCCTAACCAGAAAGAAATTTTTTGATTAAATTTGCAAAAATATTGTGGCCATAATGATCTTTTATTAACATTTTATGAATTATAACCACCTAAATTATTCAACTATTTTATTCGGTTAGATTATAGAAATAAGTTGCTCAATAAGCGACAACGCAGCACGGATTGTCTGAATGATACCACGCTCAAAAGCGGTTATTTTTGCAGAATTTTATGTTACTGTTCAAGATTATTTGAATTTGGCTCCTGTTAGGTCTAATGTATTTACCTATGTATTCTTTTTAGCCTGGTGATGGTCCTAAACTAGTAGCTTTATAACAACAGAAAAACTTTAATAACAATAAATAATTTGTGACATATTGAAATTGGTCTTTTTTCTTTCTTCCTTTCTTTATTTATGGATTTAAATTATTAATTACCTACATTTTATTTGTACAACCAAGATAAACGATAATTATTTAAGTGAAAAACTGAGTATTAACTATTCATAAATATACTCCCTAAAAATAAATTTTATCGGACAGAGATATGTCCATTGTTGACAAATAGCAGACCACTGATTACAAGCGTAAGCATAACTCTTGAATAATGATACATCGTTGCCAGCATGAGAACGGAACAAAGAGAATCGATTAGTAATATTTGTCAGACTCATAGACACTCTGATAATAGGTCTATGACAACAGTAATGTATATATATATATATATATATATATATATATATATATATATATATATATATACTTGAATCGCTGAAAGATTACCCGTGCGTCATTGTATGTAAGCATACGAAATGGATAGAGAAGACAACAGTTTATAATTTAATATTATCGTTTGACATTTATAGAAAAGGACAGCACATAAAAAAGGTGATATACTGGTAATCTTTCAGCGATTCAAGTGTAAATCAGTTTTGCCAGCAATTGCAGCTTTTGACTATCAAGTTTACATTTAACCTATTTATATCATGTAAGTCATTCACAGCTCGAATTGGGGTTGAATATAAAAAAAGTTCAAATTCAATTTTCAATTAAATTAATAAAAGAAAAATTGTGTAACTAGTATTGGCTTCAAAAAAAGTAGCCTGCAGAAATTTTGTTAAGCTAGTAAGTAAAATAAAAAAAAATATAGAACGGGGTCTGCAATTTATTCAGAAACATGTAAGTATAGTTCATACAGAGCTGACTGTCATAACTATATCACCTTTTTTTTTATTTAACACCTGGCAATGCAAGAATTTTGATCTTTTAGTAGATTACCTCTAATATTTAAAGTAACGTACTTACCAATTTCCTGCTGTACTAATTTCCTTTTATTATTCACTAGCTCCTTATAGTGTGGAGAAACCAAATGGAAAAGATAAAATATTTCGATTACTGTAGATATTTATAGAAAACCCCCGAAACACGTCAAATTAAATTATAAATTGACATTCTTTAAAGTGAAAATTTGATCCCTACCTTCAACCCTATTTGAGTGACATTTACATCCCCCAATTTTTTTAATGAGAACTTTCTAAATCAATTTTATTGTTTGTTTCTTCAACAATTATTTATAGCAGCTTTGGATCGAACAGGGAATCCCAAACATCATCAATTTTAGATTTATTCCTTATATTAACTTTTGGACTTGGTAACATCATTACTAGATTATCTCTACGAGTATTTCCAGTTTGCTCACTTTTGTTCTCCTCGATTTCTTTTTCTGTATCACTCTCAATGAATTTATTCTATTTGGCTTTTTCACACTGTAAATGTTTTTCAAAGCACTGTCCTTATTTTCCGTCATCATAAATGGTTTGGAATTATTTTCTATTAATCAGTTTACATTTATCTTTATCACGATTCAGTAATTTTCTATTAACAAATAGTTTCCGATATCCTATTTTTATTGTTTTTTTTGCTTTTTTACTTTATTTTTCTAATTTTGCTCTTGATATCTTTTTTCTTTCTTAACTAAACAATCATTTACATACTCTTATATACAATAAGATATTTTTAAAAGGCATTATAATTGGCATCGAAATCAACCCAAAGGGTATCCGCGAAATAAAGCTGGACAGTCTAATTATTGTTTACCTTTCGAACTGTCATAGTACCATTCGAATCTAACCTCGACATACGATTAAGTAGAAACTGGCAGGGGGGCGAAGAAGGTTTCGGAACCCCCGCGGCAGGCGATAACTCACCACCGTCAAGCAATTATATTTAAGTTATCAAACGGACAAGTGTCTGACGGTTATTTTCCTTTTATTAAAACGAAATTCTGCACTTAATTAGTTGCAGTTTTATAAAAATAACATACAACCATAAATTTATTTCCATCTTCCTTTTTGTTTCAATTACAATAATCAAATATTTAACAAAACATTTGGCCAATCATTTTTTTTTAAATATTCTTTATGGATATCAGCAAAATTTCGTGTGGGTTTGCATCATTTTTCCACATCTGCAGAGGTGCCTTCATTCATAATATAACTTTTTTTAAATAAATGAAATTAATGTTAAATATTTCAAAGCTTAATCAAACAAAATATTGCAGTTTATTTATTTTCTGTTCATATTAGGACCGTAAAGATTCGATTTTACACCTCCCAGCTTGTCTCTTAAGTAAGTTCAGCTAAAAATTCATTATCCGTAAAAATTCCACTAAACTTTTTTAAAGAAATTAAATTTCAGAGCAGACATATTTATGATAATTGAATGAATAAAATGTTCTCCGAAAAGCTAATACCGGAGTTCAGCTGGAGAATGTGCTTAGTTTATTTACTGCGTCTAATATATGTAAAGTACTGACCGTAACTTTTAAGTGCATTGGTTGGACCAAACCTTTTTAGGTATGAAGAATAGTAGAGATGGGCCAGTGTTTAATTTGCAGCTTAGTTATAAGATTTTGCTACGTACAAAAATTAATTCATCAGTATTAAAATTAAAAATATAATTTTTTTTAACATCTTTAAATACTGGACTACCTGTAAATTAATTTTAAGTAGTTGAATTAAAAAAGGATAAGTTTTACAACGTATTAATGATTTTTTGGACTAAAAACTAGTACCTACTACAAAAATAAAACCATATTTTATTATTAGTTGCTTTCAAAATTAAACAAAATTTTTATAGCCTGTGTTGAATTTTATTTAATTAAATATTAAAATGCAATATCCTGATTATCAGAGAAGGAATTTGGAACATGACGAAGTGGTTAGAGTTATTAGATTAATCGAAGAAGGAAGTAGCCAATGTTACGTAGCAAATTTGATCAATGTACAACAATCGACTATTTCCGGAGTTGCTAGTCGATTTAGGGAAACAAGACTATACGACAAAAGACCAGGAAAAGAACGTCCAAGGATAACAACAGCTTTTAGAATTAGGTCCTGTACAGCGCGAATGCTGCAGAGTGAACTTGCTGTTGCCCACAATATTAGAATTTCTGTGCAAACATTTAGGAATCTTAGAAAAAAAGGAATTATATCTAGGATGCCCGACTTGTGTACGCGTCTTACCAGAGAGCATCGAAGGAATTTGCTAGATACCATGTTAATTGGGATATGAACAATTGTTGTATTATGATACCAGTCTTCAATTGCCAATTAGCAGAATCAGAGCGAATCAGATAGAATCAGAGGGAATAAGAGCACGAAAACCACAATGCACGGCCTTTTATACCTTTTCTCTAATTATGACACTAATGACATTAAATTAGCAATCAATTAATTCAATTTGCAAAATTTAACCTAAATTTACATAAAATGATAAAAAATTTTAACATATTCGAATGTTTCTTTGTTAATATATAGAAAATCTGGATTCTTACATTCATGAAAAAGTTATTTAAATTGTTTTTTGATCATTTTTCCCTATAAAATTGATGTTTGAAATGTGATGATTCTGGCATGCCCATCTCCTTGAATTTATATAAATTTGAGCAAATATCAATTTGTGCATAAATCTCATAAGATAGTTCTATTATAATTTTTGAATACTAGTTTTACTTGATAGAATGAAAATTAGGCTTTTTATTCCAATCTATAATATGAACTATTATACTTGTTTAAGTGAAATTTTCTATTATCAAAGATTAACAAACTAACTAATTAACTAATGTACAGACTTAAATTACTATTTTACATACATTTTTTTCTAACTAATTTTCTAAACAATAAGTTTTATCAACTGTTGTTTAAACAATCCTTTAAGTAGTCACTATTTAATTTTTGATAATGAAATAGGGTTACTCTGTCTATCACTGCAACATTTATAGTTTATACACTGATTTAACCCTTGTCTGATCGCATTTATTAACACATTGTTTATATAAAGTTGTCAAATACATTCTTCCTCTATTTGAATGTTTAACATTTAAGATTTCATGAATATACCAGTGGATGGTATATTCATGAAACTTATTCTAAAATCCTTTTATATTTTCATACTTAGGTTTTACATTTTATTTATACTGGAGCTTAGCTATTCATCTCAATATATTAAAACATTTGTATTGTTTATTTATTTTTATTGTATGTTTATTCTACAAACATTTTAAAATTACCAATTCTTATTGAGTCGTTTTGCTAAGTATCTATTTTGTGAGAATATTCCAATTGGTAACTCTGGGCAAAAGAACACGGGGTAGACTAAAACCACCGTGAGGCAAAGAGGTCGGATAAGCCATGGAAAAAAGAAACCTAAACATAAGATTCGGCACATAAGAGAGAAACTTCGAGAAGAAGACAGCTTCTAGATGTAACTTAAATCATCTTCTAAAACTACAAACCATATTTTTCTTTTTTTCTTTTGATTTAAACATCTGCTTTCAGTCGATGTTATTTTTATTTATTGTCCAACAGAAAAAAATCCTTTTACAGGACAACATTATTATATTACAAAATAATTGTTATAACAGTAATAAAAATAAATAAAATACCTTTTAAGCAGTAAGTATAAATAAATGTTAATATAAAGCAGTCATATTTTATGTAAGTAATACGTTTTAATTAGGTTTTGCCAGTAGACTAGCTAAGAAATAAAAAAATATGTAACAGCCATCCGCAAGTTGGTTATAATTTTCTACACAGAGGTCACTTCCAGATGTAAATTTATTTGAAACCTTATTTATTGCAGTCAGAATATCTTCCTCAGATAGTTGTAAAATAGTACAAAATAGACTGTTATTAGAAAAAGCAGGTATGAACGTAGACTCTCTCAAAATACTGTGCAAATCCCTCCACAAGTAATGAATTAGTTCAGACGTCCACAAACTCAAATTCTGCTAGGTAGGTGTCTGCAAGAGATGCTAAAACGCGACTGCAGAAACAAAAATATAAAAATAATTTTCCGGTAGCCAGACAGCGCTAAAGTTACTGGAATCATATCGAATTAGTTTGGAAATGCCTTTAGGATCTAATACTTCTAGAGGAAAATAACAAGACAACCTTAATTTGGGCACCTGGGCCTATCGGCATTGAGGAGATCGAGAAAATGGACCTCCTAGCCCGAAAATGGGCTGAAGGAATATTTTTTGGCCCAGAGGGATTTCTAGACACAGCGAATAACGTTGCCAGAGGAACAATATCGAGCTGGGTAGAATGAAGGAGACGTTCTTAATAGTTCTAGCTAGAGGGTTTAAGACACTCAAAGGCAATTGTAAGAGATCTCTCTATGGAAGCTGCTGACAGACAGGACCTACAAAATATGATAGGACTACTGACTGGACACAGTCACCTTAATGGGCATATGAAAACAATTGAACTGGCAGATAGTCCGGTCTGCAGATTCTGTCAGGATGAGGATAAAACGGCGATGCACATCTTGTGTAACTGCCGAAAGCTCGAGAGACAAAGGATCAATAAATTTGGTCTGCATAAAGTCGAACCCAAGAAAGTGTCGCCAACAACCCTGATGAGATCTAACAGACATAGGGCTGACGTAACGGCTATAATCCAGAGGTTCAGCCACAATTGACCTGTCTGGTTGCAGTGGACGGGACACTGAACGACCACTTACTGGAATGGTGTCAAGAATTTTCTAAATTAACTCAACAAAAAAAGAAGTTGATAATTTCCCTAGACTTGTCGTATTTATGTAAATACCAAAAATGTATTTATTGTTTCCCAAAGATAGCATTTTCAATACATTATTTCCTAAACATTAGCAAAAAATAGATGTGGTGTATTTACTGAAAATCTACCTAAAATATTTTTTATTTTCTGCGTATGAAAAATTAATAAATAGTAACTATAATTTATCAAGACAATATGAAATGACAAATAATGACAAACGATTAGTAACACCTACACCGGAATAATTTAAGCCATCTGCTTTGTTCTCAGCGACTTCAAATGATGTAGGTATGAAGTCTAAAAATATATTATAATAAAGTTGTCGTCCACTATATTATTTTAGCTCTTATATTATTAGAAATAATTTAAATTTATAGGATTGCAATCATATCGTTTGGAAATTTTTGTCAAAAAGAAATGAGTAATTGACTTTTTAATAAATTTTGAAATATTTTCAGATACACCTTGCACATAAGGAAGTGTTATATAATGATTGGGTTGGTTTTTTTTGAATGACATTGAGCTATTATAGTAATTGTGAATTCTTTTTTTAATTATAAGATTAAAGAATGTGTTGGGATATTTATTATTTCTTAGAACGTCTTTAATTTTTTTAATATTGTCAGGTATAAGTATATTATAAATGTTGCACGTAAATCTATCAACAATCTAAATCAAAGGTTCTTTACCAAACTCAAACCAAAAATTGACACCTTAAATCAAACCACTGTTGTGTATAAAATCTCTTGCAAAGACTGTCCATCTACCTATACAGGACAAACCAAACAATATTTGGGCAAGCGTCTTTATCGACACAAATATGATGTTAAGATGTAAAACGAAAATGCAACTGCCATATCCAAACATTCCATTAATAATTTCTATCATTTTGCCACACTGATTTGGGGTTTTATCATCAATTTATTATCCTTTAATTGAGTAATTTGTGTGGTCTTGTCTTTTATACCTATCTTGATTTTGATTTGAATTTATTTAAAATATTTATTACCCGCCTATCTTGCTTGGAACTCTTCTTTTTTCGCCGTTTTGTTTGCTTTCGTCGTTTTTAAGTTGTTCGGTGTGTCTACACTTCTTATTAGACATCTGGGGATCCTTGATCTTGTTTCTTCATCTGCCCGTCTTTTCCTTTGACTTGCTTTTTCGTGTGATTGTTCTTTCCTAAAGTTTTTAATTGTTTTACGGTTTTCTTCGTATTCTTTCCTTAGTTTTTCGTTGGATTTTTTAGTTTCTTCCATTAGTTTCTTTGTTTCTTGCATGTGTTTTTGAAGTTGTTTGTCTTGCTGGTCGAATTTGGCTTTAATTCCTTTAAATCTTTGAACTCTTTCAGTTGACTCTTAACGACGATATCTGTTTCCTTCTCTGAGTCGGTAGTTTTTATCCTTCACTTTTCCTTGGGTTTTGGTTTTGCCATTGTCTCCTGATTCTCCTCAGGTCTTAAAATAAAAAAAAAATTATGAGTTTTCACTTTACTAAATCAATACCTATAGTATGACTTATTTAGGAATAGAGAATATCTGCTAAAACCACGCTCAGAATTTACCTTTTTTTATAACGTAAAACCAACTACCGTGTTTCGCAAATATTTAATATAATATTGTCGGGATATAGCTTTTCTTATTTACTTGGTATATTTAAGATTATGTCACAAAGGATTATTGGTTTATTATATTATCTATTTTTTATCATTTTGATTATGTTTGACTACATTAAAATTAAATTTGTACTTGTCATCATATAACTTATAACTAAATTTCATATTGTCTGTAGAACATAATGAATACTAAATGTTAAAACTGTTGTAATTTTACCAATTTTATTAATATAAAATATTCTTCATCGTTCTCTTCTAAAGAAGTTTTATCCATTTGACGAGGTAACCCTGATGATCACTTAGTTAATGATTTTAATAAAAAATTGCACACCTTCAGTTTTTAGAAATATACTGAGATGATTTAATTTAATTATTTTAATAATTTTATATTTATTTAATTGATTGCTCTTTTTATTTATTTGTCAATCTGATTTATTTTATCAATATGATTCACGTTGGTTCTGTCGATTTATTTATTTTTTTTAAATAGTTTACTAATGTAATAATTAATTTTTCTTTTATGTTTCATGTAGTTGGGCGCCTTATAAAAGTTTTTCAACTAGCTCAGTCAAATTATTTTCTGATTGAATTTGAAATCCGACTCTTTATCTTGGGTAGGATTCAAGAGAAACTAAATATTTAAAAAAATTTTTATATAATACACTAAAATTTAATTGTTTTATCAATAAAAACGTACAAAAACTATTAGTGGATTTCCATATGCTTATTACATTAAAATTATAAATGTCTAGTTATGACAACAATGAAAATGATGTACACACGATTATCCACAGTAACAAAACGAAAATATAAGTTTTTAATTATTGAACGTACCTTGTATCTTAGTCTTTTCGTAATATCGTCCACTTCTAAATTTAATGGTAATCTGGATCTATTATCTCAAATTTACTGCTTTGGTTATTGATTTAATATTTTTAAAATACACATATTTTTTATGTTAAATGTTTTAATTTAACATAAATTAACTTTTGATTAATGAAATTTTTTTAGTTACCAATCGACACCTTCGATATCAATCAAGCCGGAACAATAGAGTAATAAAAGAGCACGATAATTGATTTCCTGGCCTTTTTATAGTCTCGCCAGATTTTGACAGGAATGACTTATAACTCTACATTCAACTGTTTACCTTTTCTAAAAATAACCTAAATTTCCAAGAAATGAGGTAATGATTTTACATGTTTGAACATATCTTTGATAATATAGAGATAGTTAATCTTCTTATATTTACTAAAAATCTATTTAAAGTAATTTTATCTCACTTTTTCCCTATAAAATTTTGATTTGAAATAGGCTGTTTTTAGTGCTGTCAAATTCATTCTATACATTCAAAATTTGAGTTAAAACTATAAATTACTCTTAAAATTACTCATAAATCTATTAAACTAATCCTATTTCAACTTTTAAATACTAATTTAAACTCTAAGAAATAAAATTTAAACTTTAAAGTGACTCTATTATTTGAACTATGTATACACTATTCTAAAATCATGATTCAATTCACCTTTCTTGATATTACCAAAGATTAACAGCTTATAACTAATATAAAAACTTACTTAATTAACCTACATACAGTTTTGTTAAATAATATGTCCTTTATTAATGTTTATTAATTATGGTTTGAAATAGTCCTTTCACTTTTCACTATTTGAGTGTTTTTATCATTAGTATAATTTATTCTGTCCAATACTGTAGAGATTAAGAGTTTTTAATTTTGTTCCATTTTTATTTGTTTTAGATTACAACTTTGACTTCAAAAGAAAACTATGTCAATTGTACATTATTATATGAATTGGTACTAGTTATTGGAATTGTACATATTTGGATTGTTATTGATTGACATCATGGATCCTATCCAAGATAAATTTGTCAAGTACATTCTCTATCTATTTGAATGTTTACTATAAGAAATTATTATATTGAATACTTTTGATGGAATAAAGAAAAATTAGCTGATGATTAAATGAAAATTATTAAGATATCCTTTTTATTATAACTTATTGAGGTAAGTTTTACTTATTAATTTTTCTGAGCTTATTATTCATCTAAATACATTTTCTATTCATTAAGCTTATACTATTATAAAGCTTTTTCTTGAAAAATGTTTTAAAAGATGCAAGTTTATTTGTATGTTAAATGTTTCTCAAACATGTTATTTTTATCACCAAAGAAACGTTTAGACGGCTACTAGTCATTCACAAAGAACGCTTAGAGTGTAAAATATTTATGCCAAAATAACTCGACAAATCACTCTGGGGAACCAAAAGACATATCTAGATACTTTTTATTAATTATTCATAAGTTTTTCCTAAAAGCATCCTACTTCTAGTCCAGAAATACTGTACATGGTCATCATGTGTATTCAACATGCAAATTCGTCGTTTCTATCCCATCCGTTAACATTCCGAAGAGTACTCGTTTGGTAGTACCTAATTTGCTATTAATTTAATTAGTTGGTAACACTGAGGGACTCGTTGACTAATTATCTTTTACTTTTCAGTAATACCGACATAAAGTATTTAAATTATCAGTTTGAAAGCATCTCTCTCGAGAACATATTAGAAGTTCCAGTTCTGGGCCGGTTCAGCAGATCAAGCACATTTTATTTTGCATACATAATATATACAAGAGTAATTACTTTTACGTATATTTTATATTATTATAATCATTATATTTATGTGCTTTCTGTTTAAGACAATTAAAAAATGTATCAAAGATAATACCACAAGTCCTTAAAATATTATTGATACATTTTTAATTTTCACGAAAACTCCTCCTACGGGCTCGTGATTTTATCACATTTTAGTTTATTTAATAATTCATAAATATCTTTTCAGTAAATCTATTTTCGCTGTTAGACTCCACTTTTAATTATAAAAATTAAAGAATCAATAATGACAGAAGATTTAAATTGAAATTGCGTGTATTTTAAGTTGCCTACCTATGATCTAATTTATTTAAACATTATTAATCAAGAGACAAAGAAAATAAGTTTACACGAAGTAATATTGTGATCTTTTTCTGTCAATAACTTTAACAAATACGGCTACGGCTATACTAGCAGCATAAGTAAATAGGAGGGGTAACGACAATCGTTGGTATTATAGAGAAGTGGACAACTGAGGTAAGGGAAACGAAAAAGTCAAAGGAAGCTGCCATTAGAACCTGCAAATGTTTTGAATGAATTTCTTTTAATGATAGTTTTAAAAATCAATATCATTTTTTAACTGACACTACTTTACTGACATTATCAATGCCGTGACCCTTCTTATTGATTTAACCTGTACACTAGATAGTATTGACAGTTGTCCGTTGTCGTGAGCACCGTAAAAACTCTAATATAATTTGAATAAATATTTATTTTTATGAAGCAAATCATCCATATCTCCAATGTGACTCTTCTTAAAAAAAGAAAGGAAAAAGCAAAGTCAATGTCACAATTTTTATTATTATAAATGTTGAAAATCTAAAGCGCTACTAGTTTCGGCCTACAATACGGCCATCATGAGGCTAAAAAGAAAAACACATTACAAAACAGATCAGAGACCAGTAAGTACAATTTCTTACCTATAAAAGTTAAAAAATAAAAGGTTAAATGTTTTCAAGAAGATTATAAGACTGCAGTTGATGATGAAATTATAACAACAATGCTACAATGTTACACCATCAACTGCAGTCTTACAATCTTCTTGAAAACATTTAACCTTTTAAAATTGATTTTACTAACCGTTACTTTTTGGAAGTCCATCTTATTAAGAATAATATAAAACTCTTCGTTTTAACAAAACTTCCACTATTTATTTAAAAAACTGCATTTAAAACTCGATGACAGCCGTTTCGCTAGACAACTAGCATCGTCAGATTGACATATTGAAGTTACTATTTGTTTGTTTGTAGCTAGTTACCTGATGTTTATTAGGTAGTTATAAGGCTAGACCAAGTATGGAAGTAATAAGACATAACAATATTAAAGCCTAGATGTTATTAGCCCTAAGGGATTATCCTGGATGTATTTCTCTCTAAGATCAGTATAACTGTGCAATGATATAGAAAAACCAGGAAAAAAGTATATCATGCTGATCTTTACAATAACTTAATATATTTGTGTTATAATTACGTCTTATCTATGTATAAAATGAAGACTAAATCAAAGCAAACACTTTAAAAGTAGAGAACTTCCCAGATTTATTTGTTCAGTAACAACTTTAAATTATAGATCTGCTAGACGTCTTTGTATTTCAAGTTCTTCAAGAAAATCTAAATTTTGTTTTTTATTACAAGTGTGTAGTATTTGGATGTCATTGGTGTGTAAGAGTGAGGTTGGATGTTCCAGTAGGTGTTTTGCATAATGTGACTTATCTGGTTGTTTTAATCTATATGCTCTTAAATGTTCGTTAAATCTTACTTCAAAATTTCTTTGTGTTTGACCTATATATACAGCATTACACTTTGGACAATTAATTTTGTAAACACCAGATTTTTTAATTTAGGTAATTTTGTTTTTACATTTAACAATTTTGTACCAACATTATTTTGTGTTTTAAATGATATTAATGCTGATGTTGCCAAATATATTATTTTTGAAATTTTATTGGAAATACTTTCACAATATGTAATATTTTTATAACTTTTAATTTCTTTACTTTGTTTAGGAAATATTAGTTGTAGTGACACTTTCTGTTCTTTTTTATTAATTAATGTATTTATCAATTGAACTGGGTAGCCATTAGATGAAGCTATTTGTTTTATGATATCAGTTTCTTTAACAAAGTTAATTTTGTTCATTGGAATGCCCTATATCATAGCAGCTTATAATTCTATGATACATAGGGCATCTTCAATTCCAATGAACAAAATTAACTTTGATAAAGAAATTTATATTTTGTTTTGTTGCTGTATAACGTATCTTTTTTTTTAAGGTAAAGCAACATAAGCAACCAATTTAGTAGCTGTATAATGGCCTACAAGACTAAATATAGTTGACAGATTCTCACTGCTATTTATTTTCTTTTGCGGTGAATTTAAGATTTGACATAATTTTATCAGATTTAAAATCTGATATACTTATATTTACTTTACCTTTGGCATGTTGAAACAACTTTTAGCTCATATCTTTTAAACGGTTATGACATTTCGATATTGTTGAGTTGAACTTTCCTTCTCTGTCATGTCAAGAAAAGTGTGTTTACATACACTTATGATTAAATTCATAATTACCAAGTTAAAATAAAAAAATAAAATAAAATAAAACACAGTGCATTAACCATTAAGTTTGGTTTTAAATTATTTTAAAAGAAGTTGTAGAAATAATGGTTTGGTAGCATCCATTAGACACTTAATTTATTATCATCATCAGTATCACTTCCTCAATTAAAGAAACCATATAGAAACGGTATGTTAACAAATTAAGATACAGTAAGATTATCTAACTTGGCAAACACACATATTAAAATTAAATCATTACGTATGAAACATAACACCCATGTTTTAAAAACTAATTTAAGATAATTATACTAACGACTCTACTTTTAAAATCATTTATTTATACTAATTATAGGTATATATACGTTAAAATATTGAAAGGATTCCTTTTTTATTGTTGTTGTTTTTATTCTTGTACCGTCAACTTCAATTTAAAAGTGTTACGGGTAGAAGAGACTACAATGAACAGTAAAGGCAGAAACCCAGGAATAATAAATAGGGATGTGGATTTTGTTGGCTTTCGTATGGCTGATGTACAGATAGTATGAATAGAATACAGGACAACATAAAATTTATTGTATCAACGTTTACTATGTGTCCATCTCACTAAGAAATTTAAAAAATTAAACTTTTTAACAAAACTTTCACTTTTATTTAAAAAAATTCTTTTAAAAAAATTTATTTCACTGGCCTCTCGTGCTTGACCACGTTGGGAGTTAGAGGGTGTAGGGTGACATTTCGACCTCGGATCACAGAGTGATTCAATTTAGCTTAAAGGCGGAGGTCGAAGAGCTCTTGTTAAGGCGTAATCCAAGGGCTACTAACTGGGTAATATACGTTTCCCAATAAGAACAAGGCAAGACCTTGAGGAGGAATTAGAGAAGATAAAATCGTTGATAGTTGGTAGCTATGAAAAGGCTTGTCCCCTAAAAGCTGCCCCGCGAAGGAAGGTCCAATGGTGGAGTGCAAAACTCGAATCCTTGAGAAAGGACACCAGGAGGACCTTCAATAGAGCGGTAAAGAGCGAGAACGAAAGCAGCTGGAACGAATATAAGAATGCCAGGAAAGCCTTCAAAAAAGAAGTACGTAATAGTAAAAGGTCTAGCTGGAGCAGCTTCTGTAACGAAATAAATTCGCTTCCGGAGGCTGCCAAGCTGTACAAAATACTAAAATGTGAGAGGGTTGCAGGAATAGGAGTCAATGGAGCGCTAAGGATAAAACCCACGCCAGCGCTTGATGTCCTCCTGTGATTGCCACCTTTGCCCACATGGATCATTATGAGCGCAATGGCGACTTTCATAAGGCTTAGAGACAATGGGCACTGGAAAGGGCGTGGCGAAGGCCACACAAGAATAGCACAAAGGACAGAAACAGAGCCTTCGCTCCTGGCTCACAAAGCTGTCCCAAAAGCAGATAAAGTAATAACGGAAAGTAAGTACGAGGTAGTAATCTCACCAAGGGGGCAGTGGAGCTACGAACAAGGAAAATTTCCCCCAGGGAGCAGAGTACAGATGGCTCTCTCATGGAAGAGACGTCAGGAGCAGGTGTTCTGTTAGAGGACGTAGGGATTCGAAAGAGCTATGCTCTTGGTAAATACTCCACGGTCTTCCGGTCAGAAATGTTTGCCATCCTCAAAGCAGCAGAACCAATAGAAGAACGGAACAACTCAGGAAGCCCTGTCAGCATTTGTTCAGATAGCCAGGCCGCTCTAAAGGCGATTTGTAGCTGCAGGAACAGCACTGCACTAGTCCAGGAATGCGCAAATACCCTAGACAGACTGACTTTAAGACGGGATGTACCGAGACATAGCGGTATAGTAGGCAACGAGCGGCAGATGAACTTGCCAGGCCGGCAGGCAACAAACCTTGCTACGGACCCGAGCCAATAATAGGACTAAGCAGAGCGCAAACCTTAACTCTACTCAAGGAATTAGGCCTTAGGTAGGCGAAACAAATAATCACCTATCCTAACAAAGCTAGGACAAAGTGGTTACTAGATAAATCCAGATCACAGCTGCACTTGCTTGTCGGAGTCCTTACTGGCCACTGTGGATTTAGAAGACATCTACACCTTTTGGGCGTAGTCGAAGACCCAGAAACTTCCTACCACTTCTTGGGCACCTGTGAGGTGTATGCACAACTCAGACAAGACATCTTTGGGGTGTGAAGAGTGGAGGAAGTATACCTGCACTGAAATACAGAGGGGGGAAAACTCAATGAGAGCTGTTTCGCTAAAAACTCTCTTTCTTGTTCTTTTAGAGTACGGTGACATCATGTCTCAATTGCTCGGATCGTAGCTCTCCATAACTTTCTGTCTTGAACTGCAAGAGAAATATCTTGCAGATCATGTTCAATGATATCTTTGGTTTGATCCACCCATCGCAACGTAAACCTTACTCTTGATCGTTTCCCATTTATCTTTCCCTCCACAATAAATTTTTCCAGCCCATTTATACAAAATATCGTAGGTATGATTAGTTTATCCTGGAGTGCGATCCAGAAGCCACACTTACACTCCTACAAAGTGTGACGTTACACGCTCATAGAGTTTATCCTGAGCTCTTGGAACAGCTTGTGGTGCGAAAAATCAACAACAGTATCTGTCAAATAATTACACTGCACTATTTATCTATGGCTGCATAGTTGGTTTCAGCATGGAATAATATTATATTATTCCGTGATTTCAGTTTCAGCCAATTATTTAAAATACTCTACCTGTAACTATCCGGTGTAGCTAAAAGCCACACAGGACTTTGTAACTTTTAATTTATTACATTCTTTAAACAGTTGAAGGATTCTTTACTAAGACAAAAGTGACTTTGAAACTCTATCTCATTAAAGTTTGGTACTATTCTTTCAATGAAGTTCAATATTCTCATTGGCGTTCTTCGGTTTGTGGTTACTCGTTGTTTGTCGATCCAAAAATACTTTAATCACATCTTCTAAATCATGTTCTGGCTGCACCTCATTGAATGTGGGGACACAAAGAAAACAAATATAAAAACATGACAAGCAGTTATATTAAGAAAATTTACAATAGCTTCCGTTAACATTTTCATCAACCTTAATCAGAAACAGATTAAATTCGAAATATCAAAACTGTTCCAAAGTTAGGTTAAAAATTCAAAATGTGCATGTGCGCATGTTACACCTCAAACATCGTAGTATTTACCTCGACGAAAATATGTTACCCAGACGTTTTGTCCTCGGCATTATGGAACGGTACAGTTTGTCAACTATGACGCCTGGTCGTTCTTCTGGAGCGCACCCCTGATTGATAGCCTTGTGTTGATTTTTAGTTTTTTAATAATTGACACGTTAGTACGATGTTCTCTGAATGCTATTCGCAGCATTCTGTAGGCCCACATTTCAAAGGCATCTATTATTCTTTGATTGGCCATTTTTAAAGTCCAGGTCTCAGAGGCTTATGTAGCAATAGGAAATATCAAGAAGTTTAATAATTTTAGTCAGACAACTTACTCACTTTGGTCCTAGAAGAATATAAACGTTAGAGAAAAACATAGACAAGACACTGGACGCTGGAAATACAAATAACGCAGAAGAACAATGGAATTTTATAAAATCAGTTATGATGGAAACTAAAAAACAAGTTATGGAGAACAATCAGGATAATATTAACAAAAAGTTCAAGGACTGGATGACAGCAGGCACTTGGAACGCCATCCGAAGAAGGAAAACATTGAGGATGAGGGCACTCGATACGAATGAAAAAAGATTACAATACCAAGTTTTGAACAGAGAAGTGCAACGTCTATGCAGAAGAGACAAGAATGAATACATCTGTAGACAAATAGAGGCCTGTTCAAATACTGGAGAAACTCGTGATTTATTCTGGAAAATAAAAGTGATAACCAGGAACTTTAACCCAAGAACATGGAAAATAAAAGATGAACAGGGAGAAGTACTCACTGACATAGAGAACATATGAACATATGCAGATAAGGACAATGATCAAGCAATGAGAGTGTCACAAGAAATACAATCATTAACGGAGGAAGAGGAAAGAGAACCAGATATACTTAGATGTGAAGTGGAATATGCCATTTATACACTGAAGAATAATAAAAGTGGCGGCGAAGATGAAATAAGTGGGGAAATGTTAAAGCAGCTTAATGAGAAAGGAACGCATTTATTATGGCAAGTATGCAATGAGGTATAGAGGTCAACACGATGGCCTAAGGACTGGACAAAATCTATATTCATTCCCATACATAAAAAATGATCAGCAGTAAACTGTGCAAACTATAGAACCATTGCACTTATCTCGCATGCCAGTAAAATAATGTTAACCACAGAGGTTAAAAAACTATTTAGATTGGCAAATACCACAAGAACAAGCGGGGTTTGTAAGCGGCAAAGGAACAAGAGAACAAATCTTGAACATTAGACAAATAATTGAAAAATCAAGAGAAATTGCAGTTCCAACCTGTTTCCTCGATTATAGGAAAGCCTTCGACTGTGTTAACTGGACTAAGCTATGGGAGGTACTAAGTGACATGGGCACTCCAAAATATCTGGTCTGCCTGCTTAAAAACCTATACCAAGAAGGATCTGCATCAGTGAGGATCGACAAAACAGTCTCAGAACCCTTCAAAACCCAAAGAGAAGTACGACAAGGATGCATACTCGCCCCATTATTGTTTAATATCTACGGAGAATACATTACACGGAAAGCCCTTGACGGCTGGAGCGGAAGTATTAATATAGGGGGAGAAGCATTGCCAATTTGCACTAAGAAGACGACACCACACTTTTAACCAAGGATGAAGAGGAGATGTGGAATTATTAAGACGAGTGGAAGTTGAAAGCAACAACTGTGAGTTACAACTAAATCGTCAAAAGACCAAACGTAAGATAATTGACCGCAACAATACATTAGCAAATATTACAAACATCCAGGGCATACAGATAGTAAATGAGATCATTTATCTGGGCACGCATATCAACAAAGATGGCAACTGTTCTTCAGAAATACGAAGAAATTTAGGTATGGGCAGAACCGCTATTACTAGACTCAGCAGAATATGGAAGGACCGAAACATATCTAACCACACTAAAAAGAGACTAGTAAATGAACTAGTTTTCTCAATAGCTATATACGGCTCCGTCATGGACGTTGAAGGTGACAGACAGACAAAAGATTGATGCGTTCGAGATGTGGTGCTGGAGAAGGCTGTTGAGAATTCCATGGACAGCTCACAGAACTAATGCTTTCATACTGAGGGAATTAAATATTATTGACCGCTTGTCAACTATAATACGCCACATTATTAGAAACGTCACTGTGGCCATTGTTAGAGTTAGGTCAAAGCATTATATCCAAACAAACTTTTGCCTTATAGTAGTTAGTTTGCATTGAAGATTTTTATAATATGAATTTTGTTGTTTATGAGTTATCATAGTGATTAATGGATACATTATTATCATTAAGGAATATTTCGAGTCGTATTTAAAGAAGTTTTATTTTGTTTTACATGAAAAATTTTGCTTTTCAGGTTAAGTAATATTATTTTAATTTTTTCTCATCTTATAAGAAAATAAAATTTCTTTAAATACAACTCGAACTATTCTTTAACGATAATAATATGTTTTTACAGCACTATAATGTCAAAAACTCTACAAAAAACAAGAAAATGCATAATAAAAAAAAATTCAATGTAAACTAACTACCATAGGGCGAGTTGTACCGACAGTCGGCTAAACCTGGTTTATCTAACCATAGGGTTAAATTTAACAAAAGTTTAAACCCGTACAGAGTACAGGTTGTACCAGTGGTGTTTTCGTGCAGTTTTGTTAATCAATCATTTTGAAAGGTTGGTATCAATGAATGTTAGACGAATGAACTACTGTGGAGTAAATTACTTATATTTGCCAAAGAAAAAGAAAAAAGGAGAATTTTAATGCGATTCTAACCCTCGGTGCATTCCTAGTTCCAGTTGCAATCTCAGTTTCTGGAGTGTTGTTAGTTTAGTATATTATTTTATTATACCAAAAATGAATAAAAATAAAAATTGGTCAGAAAACTTTACGGCCAAAGAAGAACGCCTCCTCTTGCATTGCGTCAAGAAACGATGGGGCGTTATTGAAATTAAAGGGCTGACGCAGTCTCTAATGGCAAGAAGACCGAAACATAGAAAAAAGTAGCTATTAATTTGAATACATCTAGAGATCGCTGCAGGGTCTTCGCCATCCTAAAAAATAAATTCTTATACATGAAAAAACTATCGAAAAAAGCATTCGCGGAAGAGAAACTGCAGAGACTTGGCACAGGTGGCGGAGAATATTCGATTATATTTGGTAAAATTACAGAACTGCTAAACAAATTTTTTAGGTTAGAAAACTAAGGTTATTATTTTAATCTCTTATTTGTGGGCGGTTAACAAACCCGTTGGCAAAACTCTGGTTACCAACTGATCCGATCTGGTACAACACCCAGTTTGCTTAAACCATTTGTTATGTTTTAAACCTTGTTGGTACAACTCGCCCATAAGCCCACAGCTTGTTTGGATATAATGCTATGACTTATCTCAAGCAATGGCGATAGTGACGTCACAATAATGTGGCGTATAAGAAGAAGAATTTTGAAATACTTCGGACATGTCTCCAGGAGAAACACTAATAACCTAGAAAAGCTACTAGTACAGGGGAAAATTCAAGGAAAACGTCCTAGAGGACGCTCTCCGAAGAGATGGATAGACCAAATTGAGGACATAATGGAGACACCGTTCCAGGAAAATCTAAGAGCGGCTAGCGATAGGGAGAGATGGAGAGGAATTGTAAACAGCATTACATGAAATCACGACGTTTCAGATATGAAACATACGACTGAGAAGAATAAGAGCGTTCTTTTCATATTCTAGTTAGTTTAATTGTTGAGTTACGTGCCATAGCCAGTCTCCGTTTGATTTCTTCGTCACAGCTGTCTTGATTTGTGATAAGCGATCCCAAATAGTTAAATTTCTCAACTACATCAAAACCATCGATCTGCCCAACGTTGGCAGAGATGCGTAATACGTAAGACGTAATGGTCTTAGGCTAAAAACTAGCATCCTTATAAAAAATAGTATTTAAAACCCTTTTAACAATGACTAATTTTACAGTACTGGAGTTTGGTGTAAACTGCAATCGTATTACAAAATTCGTCTTTGTGACACTTGTTTTACAATATTCCATTTGCTTACTAAATTGTAATTAATTATATAGGTACAGCTATTTTCACTTACACTAACTAAAACAGACTGTTCAGCCTTTTCCATCACGTATTATAAGTAACTTGTTTTTCTTGTTTTTCTACGTCTACTGAAATGTTTGCAGCTTAAAGTTTGGATTATTATGTACGAATTTGTATAAAATATTGACCGAATCCGTTATCCGTCGTCAATCTGTCTTTATGTAGTTTCACAAAAACAGTCGCCAACACATAAACGTCATTAAAATTAAACGGAACATTCCTCTGGTTGGTAAACGTGTGAGTAGTGTAGACATCTGTCACTACGTAATTTATTTCGTAGTTATTTTTTCCAGTCACGCGAAATAACTCTTGCATGCATATATATGTATATACATTATAAAATATGAATGCTAGAATTCTTGTTTGCACTACGCGAAGAGCAGAACCGATTACATTATTCACTTCGACAGAGAGCGGTAGAGAGGATAATATGTTATAATTTGCAACGAATTTTTGTGAGAATTTTAACAATCCGTCACGCTACAATGCAAATTTATTATTACTAGCTATTATTTTTTTGTAGGCTCCAAACTATAGTAAAATATGGTGAGTATAAAAGAGAGAAATAAAAACTATAATGGGGTTTCTGGTAGGTAGCCAGGTACGTTTTTCGCTTGTCAAAATTGACTTATCGTTATTATTAATAATTTTAATTAATAAATATCGGTGTGATGATGATCCATTATCTGCTGCAAATGGGTTATTCGGTTTACAAAAGATGTGCAGAGATAAGCTGAGCGTTTTTGACGAATGAGTTTGGTTTTTAAAGTGACATTCATGTTGCAGTCCGAACCTGACGTCAAACTCCTCATGATTCTTTACAAAAAAGGCATAACTACGTTGTGTACATTCTTTAGTTTGCCGGACTTCTATTAACATTTTTTTCTTTCTCATTATTGATACAAAGTCTTTGGTGCATGATCATTGTAGTTGTGTTAAATGTTATGGTCGCCAAGTTGGTACCACTGTGATTTAAAATATACCTCAATGAACGAGGTATCGTTAAATGGTAACAAATAGACTAGATCTTATCTGTGTTAGCGTAGAGATTTCTTAATAAATCATGTGAAAATTGAGGCGAAGAATTTCTGTGACTTGTCCGCGTATAAACTTCTACAGCTTTTAAGGATATGTAGCTATTTTCAAGAGGTATTGTATTTGTTGTTTCTTATTATCAACATCGATGTACTTTTTGAGATCTGGCGACCACCCGTCGAGTGACAATGAACTTGATTTCTTTGAATAAAAGAAATCTACAAGCTGTTTTTTTAATTATTTTCAAACTAGTTAACTAATCTAATTTTATAATGGATTTACTCATGGAAACAATGACAAAGCGCAATTTTAACAAATAAGTGTAATTTAATATGAATCTATAAGGAATTTTCATTTGTTAAAAATAACAATCAATTTTAAAAACAATTTTTACTGGATACTACTTACAATAAAAAGTATTATTAATTTACAATCAACGGAAGCTACTTCCCCCTAATTTTAGAAAACGATTAAAAGGTGGAAACTAACAACCACATATAACTTCGACTTAATCAAATAGAACGAAGAAGGATAGTTAAACAATTCTCATCTACTATAAATAATGAAATTCAAATAAAATATTTAAAAAATATGTGTACCAACTACAGGCTAGCTATCTTGGCACTGAAAGCAAATTTTAAAAATAGCGAACGTCGATAAGTATCGAATAAGTGATTTATGAATATAGTTTGGAATTATCTTTCAAAGTAGTTTATTTAATATAAATTAAAATAAAAAATCAAAAAATAATGGCATAAATAATGAAAATAACTATTATTCTAGAAAAATCAAATAATACAAAGTAAAAAAATAGGTATAGCCACCTTTGGCTCTAATAACATCTCTCATTCTCCGTGGAAAGCTTATCAGTTCACTTATGTAATCCAAATTCAAATTTTCCCATTTTTCTATTAAAACATTTCTTATGCGCGTGTCCAGGTAGTCCCAAACAAGTTCAATTGAGTTTAGGTTTGGACTAACTGCTGGCCAATCTAAAACTTGGATACCAACCTCTTAAAGGTATTTCATTGTTCTGGTTGTTGTGGTATCTGGTTGTTGTAATCTATATGCTCTTAAGTGTTCATTAAATCTTACTTCAAAATTTCTTTGTGTTTGACCTATATATACTGCATTACATTTTGGACAATTAATTTTGTAAACACCAGATTTTTTTAATTTTGGTAATTTTGTTTTCACATTTAACAATTTTGTTCCAATACTATTTTGTGTTTTAAATGATATTAATGCTGATGTTGCCGAAGCTATTATTTTTGTAATTGCATTGGAAATATTTCCAATATGTAATACTTTTATAGCTTTTAATTTCTTTAGTTTGTTTTGGAAATATTAGTTCTAGTGACACTTTTTGTTCTTTCTTATTAATTAATTTATTTATCAAATGTATTGGATAGCCATTAAATGTAGCTATTTGTTTTATGATCTCAATTTCTTTTTTAAAATTATTTTTGTTCATTGGAATTGAAAATGCTCTATGTATCATGGACTTTTAAGCTGCTAATTTATGTGATAGTGGATGATTTGAATTATATGGTATGGTTACATCTGTTTGTGTAGGTTTTCTGTATATTGAATAATCAAAGTATTACATATTGTGCAAATATTTCCATTGCAATTTCAAAAATAATATCTTCGGCAACATCAGCATTAATATCATTTAAAACACAAAATAGTATTGGAACAAAATTATTAAATGTGAAAACAAAATTACCAAAATTAAAAAAATCTGGTGTTTACAAAATTAATTGTCCAAAATGTAATGCAGTATGTATAGGTCAAAGACAAAGAAATTTTGAAGTAAGATTTAATGAACACTTAAGAGCATATAGATTACAACAACCAGATAAGTCGAACTATGCAAAACACCTACTGGAACATCCAAACTCACTTATACACACCAATGACATTCATATACTACACATTTGTAATAAAAAACAAAATTTAGATTTTCTAGAACTTAAAATTAAAAGACATCTAGCAGATCAACAGTTTAAAGTAGTTAATGAACAAATAAATCTAGGAAGTTCTCCACTATTAAACTGTTTACTTTGATTGAGTCTTCATTTTATACATAGATAAGACATTATTGTAACATAAATATATTAAGTTATTGAAAAGATCAGTATGATATAGTTTTTTCCTGGTTTTTCTATATCATTGCACAGTTATACTGATCTTAGAGGGAAAGGATAATCCCTTAGGGCTAATAACATCTGGGCTTTAATATTGTTATGTCTTATTACTTCCTTACTTGGTCTAGCCTTAACTACTTTCTACTTATCAACATCAAGTACCTAGCTACAAACAAACAAAATGTAATTTCAATATGTTAATCTGACGATGCTAGTTTTCAGCGAAACAGCTGTAATTGCATTTAAAAAACCTATTTTGCGAATAAATAGTGGAAGTTTAGTTCAACCGTTCAGTTCCTTATTATTCTTAGTAAGATGGACTTCCACAAAGTAAAGGTTACCACAATCAATTTTACAACAAAATTACTTATTGTTATTTTAATTTATTTCTGTTCATTACCTATCCCCATACCTATAGAGAGAATTTTGATAATTCTCACTTATGGAATTAAAATAACAAATTGAGTTGATAACTAACTAATAAAATTTTACCATTCACACTTAATTCTTTTGCTCGGTTGGGTGCCGTCTTTAAAACTGTTTGCATAAAATTTAATTGGTGATCAGCACACCGCAGACCATTGACACTGCTGGTAAAACGAAACAACTAAAACAGCTAGGAAGCTACTTCATCGCTTCATTCACAGCATATCATGTAGGGAAAGTAAAAATATATTCCTGCTGCTAAAGTAACCAATATTTTCTTATAAAATGATGTTTTACAAATCCAATTTTATAATACAGGCTCTTTAAATTGAAACACTCGTTGTTGTTGTTGTCTTCAGCGCATGAATTATATGTGATTTGGACACACAAGTATATATATTATTTGAAATACATTTTAATTACATCAATTTTTTACTTCTGTTTTTAATTTTATTTCTCAACCACACCTTTAAATTTTATACTTACGTTATAATTAACATAATCTTTTACTACTATTATAAATTTCAATGACAAAAGTTTCTATTTCAACTTAACATTTAATTTTTATTCTCTATCCAATATAACGTACAAGCATTGTGTATGTTTTATTATATTTCACTCTATTTCATATATAATCAGGTTTTAAGCCTGATGGTGGTCTACATGAATGCCTAAAAACTAGTAGCTATTATTTAAATAATAAATTTCTACAATAAAATCTTGTGGCATTGATTTTTCTTCATTTAAATTTTAATTAGTTACCAACACAATTAATAATTAAGAAAAACAGTTTAGTTGTACTAACGTTAAATTCATCAGAAAAAAACCTCGAGCACTTCAGTTTGAGTAATAAATCTGAATGGGATGAAGACACCATAAATAATTTAAACCAAAATGCCATAAAGTGGTATATTCCAAGCTAGAAAACGGAACTGATCTAAGAGTATTTGGGCTCATACATCTTTTAAGCAGACATTCGCGCCATCGAAAGATATGTGGAACCTAATATTGAAAGAAACTACCGCAGACAAGAAATTGTGATCATGTCGAATAGCTATCAAAGCGCTAAGGTAACATATAATCAGCTCGAAGATGGTTTGGGAATGCCTAGGACAGCTAAATGAACTAGGCCAGAAGAACACTCACCCTCCTATGGGTCCCAGGACACATAGGAATAGAAGGGAATAAAACCCCACATCTGGGACTAGAACCATCTTGTGGGATCAGCAGTAGCAAAATCCTAAGAAAAGTAAGAAAATAAGTGGAGAAAGAAAAATCCAAGTACTGGAATTAGCTGGAACAGCTGAGACAAGTTAAAATACTTCTGGGAAACTATGACCAGAAGAGATCTCTTAGCTGCCTCTACCTAAATAAAAAAAGGCTCCGGATATTTACGGGAATACTAATCGGGCATTGCGGTTAAGATGTCACATGAAGAAACTAGGGATATACAATGATGCAAAGTGCAGATTCTGCGAGGAAGAGGACGAAACCTCAATGCACATACTCTCAGAATGCCCTGCCTTGCAAAATTCTAGGGCCAAATACCTAGGAGCACACGTCCTAAACTTTCTCGGGAAAATAGGACTAGAAGAGCTGCTATAAGTCTAAGAAAACATCAGACCTTTAGCAAGGACACAATAGATCTTATAGATCGCAGTGTAACTATCACCCCTAACTTTATACACAATAACATTAAATTTTTAGAATGAATTTACATGTTATGCTTATTACTATATTTTTTAACAAATAAAATTGTATTATTTGTTTTTATCTTCATTTCGATAACTAACCAACCTTACAATATTACAATTTTTTAGCTTTAAAGTGTTTTGTAGTAAATTTTGACGGTAAAGCCAATTTTACGAGCGACAGCATGTTTACAATCTTTTTCCTTCAATAAACTATAAAGTGAACTATCTGAAATACGTACTTTTACCTATGTTCATTTTTAAAAATCTAAAATCATCTAAATTTAACGAAGTATAAAAACATGTTCTACAGTTATCGTTGTATTTACGTTGGAAAAATATGGTTTTACAAAGACTATGGTATCTACTATTTTCTTATTATGACCGTTAAGTACAGCTACATAACAGGTCGGCTGAAAAGTCCCCGGTCTACCATAGTAAAACACAATATTTTGACAAAATTCATTTTTTTTATTCAACATAGTTGCCTTCAAGGGCGATACAGCGATTATAGCGACCTTCCAACTTTTCGATACCATTTTTGTAGTACTCCTTCGGTTTGTCCTCAAAATAGGCTTCAGTTTCAGCGATTACCTCAGTTTTAGAACCAAATTTTTTTCTCGCGAGCATTCTCTTCAGGTCAGAGAAAAGGAAAAAGTCGCTGGGGGCTAGATCTGGAGAATACGGTCCACTCAGCTGACTGTCGATTGGACAGTCAGTGATGGAGCCAAGTTTCATCCATAGTCACATATCGACGCAAAAAAAATCGAGTTTATTACGACTTAACAGCGGCAAACACTGCTCAGAATCATTAATTCGTTGCTGTTTTTGGTCGATTGTGAGCACCCATTTCGCACAGAGCTTCCGCATACCCAAATATTCGTGAACGATATGTCCAACACGTTCCTTAGATATATTTAGAGTGTCTGCTATCTCGATCATATTCACTTTACGGTCACTCAAAATCATTTTGTGGATTTTTTTGTATTTTCGTAACCACCTCTTTTGGGCTTCCACTGCGTTCACCGTCTTCGGTGCATATTTCACCACGCTTGAAATTTGCGTACCAGTCAATGATTGTTAATTTTCCTGGCGCAGAGTCCGGAAACTCATTATCAAGCCAAGCTTTTGCTTCAACTGTATTTTTTCCATCTTTTTGAAAATAACAAAAGTTGCTTCACTGAAAATGCAATATCTCACAAACTAATAGTCCGACAGCTGTCAAATTTTTACACAAATATTTTGAAGGTTGATACTATCTAAAAATGAAATGGATTTAATTCTAGTGTCGTCATCTATAGGTCAGACCGGGGACTTTTCAGTCGACCTGTTACCTCGCTAATTGAATTTCTCTATTATACCTTGCTTTGTTTTAAGAAAAATTGGTTAATCACTGAACCACAAAAATATTAAATTCTTGCTTGTTTATTATTCCTAATAACTAATGTGTCTAAAAAGGGTAATTGTTCATTGTTTTATAGATCATATTGTGAATTTATTTTACTAAACTTTTACTCTGTGCAAACAAAACTTTTTTAACAAAATTACCACTAGTCTAGTCGAGAAATGATACATGAGTTTCCTGCGAAGAGTTAGAATTAATTTAAAAATATGTGGTTTGGTTTATCGGATTCATGATTAGAATGGAGAATTTTAGAATTTTCCTGCCTTTGAAAAATTTCAATTGCTATTAACAAAAAACGAAAAGATAAAAAGATGGTGTGCATTTTTTGTCAATAACTTTGAAGCTGTTAAAGATAGCACCAATTTTAAAGAAGATCCCAAAAGAGAAGAAAATTTTACAAACAAAGTTTTGATGGCCGAAGCTGTTGCTATCTTGTTTATAATTTTACTTTTGCATTTTTTAATATTTGATATAAATTTAAAAATCTGAACAAATTACAGTTTTATCCAGCCACTTCAAGGAATATAACTGCGATATTACAGAATATTAATTTGATTTTAAAGTCTGTTATTATAGTTTAAATAATGTACCTTATTATTTTTCTTTTGTAGTAAAAATACACGAAAGTTTGCTTATTTGTTAATAAAGATTAACACAAATTCCGGATTTTTCATTTTTTCAACATAAAATTAAAATTATAAATAATGGACCTACAACTCCGATGATTAAAACTTTCTTTTGCGAAACTTTCTCCTCTTTTAGTTTGTTTTTTAATATTGATGCTATCTTTAATAGTTTTATTGTTATTGCCAAAAAGCGGAGACCATCTTTTTGTCTTTTCGTTTTTTGTTAATAAGTAGCAATTGAAATTTTTAAAGACGAAAAACTTCAAAAATTCATACTCAGATTTTAATTCTGAATTCGATAAACCAAACACCAAATTTATTCTCACCTTTTTCTCAGGAAACTCACTTCTCGACTAGACTAAACGATTTATTTAAAAAATATTAACTTCTTAGGTCAATGGCAGCTGTTTCAATATATTATCATGTCAATCTGGCGATGTCATTGACCTAAGAAGCAAATATGTTTTCAATAAATCGTGGAAATTTTGTTAAAAAATTTTTTGGTTTCATATTTTTATTGTGGATTCCATATTTTAAAATTTGTTTCAAATTAGAATCTTCTACTGATGATTTCTTCGTATTGAATACAGCTAAAAATGCTATCCACATAATTGGAAAATAGTTCTTGTCTAATCTTGTCTTAAAAACTTACACTCAATTTTGTTCGTAATATTGATTAATAGTGAAGATTGAGTAATTATTACAATGCACTTTTTGACATTATTCAATGTGAAAATAACAACAGTACATTAATCATTAACATAAAATTCGTTCAGTCAACAAGATAGTTCTATATGTTTAACAATAATTTTAATTCTGACAACGTAGTTCTAACACCTTATTAAATGAATACATCATAAACAAAAAACTTGGTTTATCGTGCCAACGAACACATTTTAATTATGACAAGGTTTTGTTTCATTAAAACAATGAACAAGAGTGGTTAATATAAAAATAAATCTGTTTATTACATTTATGTAAAGTATTTGTTATACCAACAAAAGCATTAATTAATTAATCCACAAATTTGTTAAATGGTATCAGTGCACGGCATTTGTGGTAACAATAAATTCGTTCGTAAATTGATATCAGCAGTTGCTGAACCAATAATTAAATCTACCTTCTATCGGATTTTTCAATCTACCTATAGTTTTCAACTTCAACCCTTGAAAGACATTCTACAAAGCACGCGACCATGGTAGTTTAATTTTGAGTCTAGGTAATGGACTAGTTTAGTGATTTTTTTTAATATTTGCATCTTATAAAATAGGTTTTTAGTGGTTCAACTGTACAAATAAAATTTTTATAAAATTAATCCTCTAACCATAATCGGCTTTTGAAATTTAAATTTAATGGTTACATACGTCATAAGTGGTAAGTGACGCGTTTCAATAAAATTGGTAGAAAATTTGCGATGTTGTCGATATGCTTTAATATTAACCGAGAAACTTATCTCTCTCTTATTTGCTGTCATTAAAAAGAGATAAACATATCAATATTTTTGTTCTCTTATTGAGGAGTAAAACACTAAACAAAATATTCTGTCATTTTCGTTAGTTTAATTTGTTGTTTGGTTTGTTTGGTTTATGAAAGAAATTACTTCTATACTATTTTTGGTTCGAAAATAAAAATCCCTAACACCTTCTCTTGGTTTTATAGCGGTTCCTTCAAAAATAACCAATAGAAGTAATTGTTCTCTCGGGGAGCAACCCTTCTATCGGTACAGTGAGAGAACGAATTTCAAGAATATCGTTTTGGCATTTTCAATAGAACCACACCCACTTTCTATTGGCTGTTCTATTCTATCACCGTCAAGAATAGGGGTCTTGTTTGTTTATTACAGATAAAGACGATTTTCTCTTCTGTCATATATCTTGTCAACTGGTACAATCAGTTAGTCACAGAACACGGTGTTTTGTGCCGCCAGCTCTTTGAGAATACTTGAAACGAACGTAGCTAAAATGTGACAACGTTGACTTTTAAACACACTTCATTATTGGTTATTAGTTGGCGCTACGTTTAAAACTTACTAATTATTTATTACTAAATTTTACGAAATGAGAAAAATTACTTGCAAAATGAATACCAATATAAGTAAGTAGGTATCTTATCCTAAATATATTGTAATGGATCATTATTACTAATAAAAACAAAACTTACCTTTTAAGCATCCATCATAGCCATTACACTAATGGATTAATAAAAAAAAAGGATATGCATAATGAAATACACTTTTCTTCTTAAACCATGTAATTACCCAAAAGGAAGTATTGTCTTGAGTACAATATAAACTTGATTATATCATAAATTTGGTCATAATATCCCAGTAAAAGCCACAAAATAAACAATATTCTCTGGTCACAACAGGTTTTCATTTGGACTTAGTAGATACATCTTGTTAGAAAATGAGATGAATCTTCTGACCTAAAAATAATATAATTAGTATGAATTTGTATAAACAAACAGTATCTCTACAGTTACACTAAAACAAAGTAGTATAACTTACATATCTGATAATAATAAACAAACGTTATAAGATAAAAGCCAATATAGGGTAGGTAGTTATATTGGAAAGTCAACATGTAAAAATAAACAATACACATTAGTAAATGAACAAAATAGAATTAAAGTTACTTACCACAATAATTTACAAAAAAGGGATATCTTAATAAGTTTAATTGAATCTGCAATTACTTTTTCTTTAGTACATCTTAAATTTTCAATATTTACTCTTCAATTACAAACATTCAAATAAATAAAGAGTGTATATGACATCTTATCTTGTATAGGATCCATATTCAATTATTGTATCACAATCAAAATTTTCCAATCCATAATGAATGCATTTTCATTATAACAATTCACTTTTCACATAGTTCTTTTTCAAAATTCTCAGTTTAATCTGAAACAATAAAAAGAAAATAAAAATCAAAAAGTGTTAATGGTTTCCACATGTTTAAGAAATCAACATGTAATTTTAGTTAGTAAAATATTTAAATTAATATTGTAAAAAGGAAGTACTTACAAAATCAAAGTCTTCGATATTGTACAAACAAATATACCAATAGATTGTGAGTACCTAAAAAAGACACAAGATTAATTATAAACATGTAGCAGGTGTAGTGAAATAGATATTGAAAAACTTAGTTTATAAACATTAACAAATGACAATTTATGTAACAAAAAGTATGTAGGATAATTGAGGAAGTTGTTTATATAAATTTTAAAATGTTAACCTTTGATAACACAGAAAATATCAGCTTATATAAGGTATAGGTAATACAAATAACAAAATCTTTTAAAAGTTTAAATTGTAGTTGTTAGGGTTAAAATAGTAAGTTATCAGTTAAAATAGTACTAGTTAAGTGGATTTAGAGTAATTTTAAATATAATAGCTAGTGTTAATTCAAAATTTGAAAGTCTAAAATAAGTTGACAGCTCAAGGAAGTTGTATATTTTGAATCTAAAATTTCCTAGGAAAAAGTACTTAGAAAATTATACAAACAGAATTTAAGCAAATATAAGGATGAGATCTATCTGTACGTTATCAAAGGTATTATCAGAATTGTGAATTTATTACCTGGATTTTCGGAAATGTAGGTTATTTTTTTCTGAAATTCGAACAGTTGAAATCCGATGACGTCATTTTTTTGTTTTTTTCCAAGAAGCTGTAAAAGGCCGGAGAATCCATGATTAAGCTCTCTTATGTTTTTGGTAGTAGAGCAGTTAACATCTATTCACTCTCTTATGTTCCTGTTCGCAGAGCAATTAACATCGTATGTATTAATTGATTATCAACTAGAAGAAATTTTTTTAATTAATTAAAAGCTGTTTATATTAAAGTAATACATGTAATATTAAAAATACATACAGAAAAGTAATCAGCTATTATTAAATTACTTACCAAAGTAATAAACTGCATAAAGCAAGTGCAGATTCCATAGAATTTTAAAGATTAAATTCGAGGGACGTTTCCAAAACGGAACCATAGTAGCCATCTTGTCAATTTGAATACGTTGTTCCATTTGCGGGAGTAAACGAAGCAGAAGCCGATCTCAGTTTTGTTACGTTGCGCATGACAAGGACAATATTTGAAAAACTCTGTTATACAAGGTACGTCCGATAATTAAGGATTTGTATTTTTGTTTTTAATTATTTGCAATTGTAAATTAATATTTTGTATATCATCTCCATTTTTCCATATCCGAATATTTGTTATTTATTTGTACTGAACGTGTGAAAACCAATTAATAATTTTTTTTTTGAAGTACTTGACATTAAATTTATTGTGTATTAGTTATTAAACAATATTTAATTTGAATCCTACCCAAGATGAGAGTCAGATTTTAAATTTCAACTTTAAAATTAAGTAAACTGAGCTAGTTTGAACTTCTGACAAGGCGCCCAAACTTAAAAGTAAAAAGAAAAAGTAAACTGTATATAAAATTAAATAATATTAAATTATCAAATTCAATTAAAATATTTGAAAAAAAAAACCAATAAAACAAACAAAAATTTTTAATTATCATAATCAAACAAATAAAAACATATCTAAATAATAAACTTCTTTAGCTGTTAGGTAAAATAAACTATAGCCAAATTTAAATCAGTATAGACAAAATTTAAAACATTATAAATTGACAATACCAATTTAAATCAGTATAGACAAAATTTAAAACATTATAAATTGACAATACCAACGTGGGATATTAAAAAATAAAGACTAAAATAAATCTAAATCAGTATACCCAAATTGAGAAACATTATAATATATTGTTATCATTTTGATTAATATGATTCTACTAAACTAGTCCATTATCTATGGTATTTTGTAGTGCTGTGTATCAAATATAACGAACTTTTTCTTCTATTAAATAATATTAAATATGATTTCACCTTATGGATTCTTTTGCAAAGAGTTTAAATTAAAATACTTTTATTAATTAATAAGTTAATAATTAATGAAATTTTCTAATATTCTTGTAAAATATTCAAATAAATCACTATTTATTAATATATGGATATTAGTGCTTTTACACAGGTGTGCCATAATTGCAACATTTAAAAACTATTGTTTGTATTTTTTTTTGCTGAAAAGGGTGTATCATCAGTCTTCCGATTTGCCAAATTGGCCCAAAAAATTAAATTTGTATTTTTTTCATGTAATTTAGTTTTAAATTTTCTCCAATTTTGTCTACGTATATCTATTTGCTGTTGTCGACCTTGAAGCTGAACCAAATTTACTTTTTCAGATAGAAAAAATTTGGCAATTTTCTTGGCGTTATATAGAAACTTCTGCCCAAAAAGATTGATTGTCCTAACAAAGGGTTACAAGAAAACAAACAGCAAATTTACAATAAAGGACTCGCAAGAATCTTTTTTATCTTTAGGAAAATCGCAGAAAGAAGTAAAAGAATATTAAGACCGCTATTCAGCTGCTTATATGTTGCAAATATTAGCAATATATTTGTACATTTTGATGACACCATATACAATTTTAAAAATTTTGTTAAAGCTGTTCATTATTCTTTTTAAATAATTTATGTATTTGATCTGGATTTCTTAGTCTTATTGACAGTTTTTTTACAATTTATAAGTCAAAATAGAGTACCACAGAAGGTCTGTGATTCTAATTTTGTACTACATACCTCCAAAATAAAATATTATAGGTATATTCATCATTAGAAATTTAACTAATACATAAAATGTGTTCAACAATATAATGCTTACAATAAAAGGGGACTGATGGTAATAAACCATTTTTTTTGCGATCGTCCGTTACGGTTTATTGCTTATGGTCAAAATTTGCACACAGGATCGGTTCTTGTATTTGTATAATTTGGGTCGAATATAATCATTTATATTTGTGTTCCCGTAGTGAGAGTTAGTCTGTGCTGTTTAATCATTTTTGTGAAAAATGTTTCGTCCTTGGGAAACTGCGGCGCCTTGTATTACTGTTCCTGTTCGACGACGAGTTTTATTCCTTGATGACAAAGAAATCGTCAAACATGTTTATCAGAGGCGGGTACAAAGGGGTTGGGCTTTTACTCTTGCTGCAAGAGAAACCAGCGATTTGACAGGGATACCGGAATCATCAGTGAGAGTTCACATTTCGAGGCCAATTCATCCAAGACGAAAACGAAACAATAGTGGTGTTTCCAGAACCCCTGATGACGGTGATAAATATTTGATAAGAAGAACTATCTACTCTATGTACGAAGAAAACTTGGTGCCTACTATCAGATCATTGCAAACAAGACTAAGGAGCTCCACTAAGGTAAGGATATCAATTGTAAGCCTATGGACATTTTTATTCAAACTAGGTTTCAAATACTGCAAAATTGATAAAATGCAAGTTATTATGGAATCCCAACAGATTAGACAATGGCGTTTTGAATATTTGACTGCCATAAGTGATTACACGTCTTTACAAAGACCAATAATCTCTTTGGATAAGACCTGGTGTGATACCCACGATACGCCGGCAAAAGGATGGACCGATGGAACAGTGCGATGACAATCAAAAGCTTCATCGAACAGAGAAAAACGGATCACGATTATTCATGCTGGATCAGAAAATGGTTGAATTCCAAACAGTTTGAGACTTTCGGCAAAGAACATTCAAGATTCGTCGTTGGATTACTACCAAGATACTACAGCCGAATTGTTCGAAGATTGGTTCGAAATCACTTTACTGCCAAATATATCGTGTCATAGTTATGGACAATAGTTACCATAGTCGCGAATTGAAGAAGGTTCCAGGATCTTTAAATACAAAAGCGGAAATCCAGAAATTTATGTTCCAAAACAACATGAACTTTGAAGAAGGATATAAAAAAACGCAGCTTTTAGAGCTTCTAAGGTCATTTAACATACAGAAGACATATGTATGTGACACAATTGCAGCATCCAAAGGACATACAGTTCTTCGTGTTCCACCTTACTACTGCGTATTTAACCCGATTGAGCATATGTGGAGAAAACTAAAGAATAAAGTGCCGACCCAAAATACTATACCTACATTATGTCCTTCTGTAATTGCATTAATCCTGAAAAAAATAGATGACCCAGACGCTGATTGTTGGAAAATAACAATAAACCATGTTATAAAAGTGGAGGATTCATACAGGGCATTTGATACTAACCCCTTATAATTAATGTAAACGACGATAGTGATAGTGAAACTGAGTTTGTATAATAACATCTTTAGATTTTTATTAAATTTTATTGTGAATATCCTTTAATATGCGTTTCTATTGAGAAATTATTTTTGCAAATTTAATCCTGACCTGCATTCTTTATTCAAACTTGCCAATACCTGAGTAAGTACCTAAGAAGTTTATTATCACAATCAGTCTCCTTTTATTGTAGGTACTAGATTGTTGAACACACTATACCTACATTCCACGTGCACTTTAATCGATACAGAAATTTATTCTGTCTAATTAATTATTTTTTTAAATTATCCCCAGACTTTTCCAATGTGTGTATTAATTTTTTTAATCGAAGTATGCTTCTATTTCGAGGATACTTCGTTTACTGAAATAATACTTGGATTACAATTCTAACCGTTGTCTTTTTGTTAATTCACCAACTTTATCTGACACATTACTTATGATTTTTTGTATCTACATGAGAAAAACGTTAAGTTTCAGCACATTAGAACTTTTTTGAATATTAAAAAGTTATTTCTCATATAGCACATGTACGACCTACGGACGTACTGGGGACGTAAGAAACGGACGTATCGTTCGTCCTGGGTACGTACGGATTAGAGACAGTGTACGTCCTATGGACGTACCGGGTACGTCCTGATTCCGCGTAAATGGACGTCCCAGGTACGTACACTTTTGGTCCAAACTGTGCCTAATGTGGACAAATCTGGGACGTACCTGGTACGTCCAAATTTTTCGCAAATGGACGTCCTTGGTACGTACTCTTTTGGCTCAAACTGTGGACAGTTCTGGGACGTATCCAGGAAATAGGTGAAAAATAATCTCAATATTTTAATTAAATAAAACAATTTTTAATAACCATTTTTATTTCACAATGATTTATAAAATTTAAAATAAAACTAGGTAATAGGTAATAACAAAATAAAATAAAAATTATAAAATCAAAAGTAATAAAGAATTCTGTTAAAAAATACCTGAATAATACTTCCTTGATCTTCAATTAAATAAAATAAAAGCTTTAATGCTTGTTTCATGGACCTTTCCTTCGCCCTCTTTAGCCATGATTTGAGAGCTAGTTCTGTCTCTCTGAACGAACCAGACGACTTTCCTTCATCAGCAGCATCTTTAATCAAATAGCATCTATTAACTATCTATTAAATCCATCAACGCTATCCCTGTCACTATTATGTGAACCATCAACTACTAGCAATCGCTCGAATAATGGAACTCTTTGCCGGGCATACTTTAGATGTTTACTTATATTTGATCGATTCATTATAATATTAAAAGATAGCTTACCTTCTACAATTTCACTATTAACAGTTCACTATCAATCACAAATATGGTATGGTAATCTGTATTGTCTGTGTAGGTATGTATTATTTTAGTGCCAAAGCAAATATTCCTCCTTTTACATATCACACACACACACACTCATAGAATATAGATTAGAATAACATATTGTCAAAACCCAACCCAAACTTTGGCGCGTAATTTAAAAACATTATAGGCGCTTTTCCTCTAGCTAAACAGTTAGGTCTGCTGATTAACACGGTTAGGATTGGTTTTTCTTTTGTACTGTTTAGTATTTACACTTTTTCTGTAACAAACATGTTTACAAACATTGAAATCATTGTAATAACTACGTCTATTTAGGTGCGTACTGAATACGTCCAGAAACGTACGTACTAGGTACGTACATTTTAGTACGAACTAGGTACGTCCAGAAAGGTACGTACTCAGAACGTATCCGATTGGCTTTAGGAATAAATATCTGAAATGGACCCAATATGTACGTACTGAAAACGTCCATTTGCGGACGTACCAAGTAAGTCCAGATATGTACGTACTCAGAACGTCCCCTCTGGTCCGGGGACGTAAAGACCCAAATCGGACCTAATATGTACGTCCCCAGTACGTCGTGTGTTATATGGGTTAATACTACTTGTTTTTTGCATCTATGCAAACATTCAACAATTAAAACTTTACAATAGACAAATTTAGTGTATCACATAGTTAATACTTCATTTATCAATCATTTTATGGATTGTATGTGTCCATAAAAGCATATTTGATGATCTAACATTTTTAATGTATGGGTTTTTGTTTGTAAACAGTTGAGATATAAAGTTTTCTGTTCAATTAAGAGAAAAAAAGTATAAATTCATCGCATTTAATAACGCTTTGTTCCACAAAGTGGCGTAGTAAATTTTATCAGTGAACACTTTACCTTTAATGAGCTTTTTAACGCAGTGCTTAAATGCTCACACATATTCGATATATCTAATCAATGAATCGATGATGAATTCCGAACCGGACGAAGACGGTATCGACCATCAGCGGACAAGACGAAGAAGAAGAAGAAGGGACCGACCGACCGGTCCGACCGCTGAGGATTCGTATTTTCTTTCTCGCTCTTTCTCTTGCACTAACGGAAAGTTTTCTTATTCTTTTCCTTCGTCGAGTTGCCGACAGGTACAGTCGAGACTAAAATAATTGCAGTCTCTTTAAACTGAAATATCTTCGTAGTGATGATAATAAATAAATTTTTGAAATTTTCAGAAACGCCTATTCGAATGCTTCACTCTCATCGATGGGAATATATCGTTAAGGCATTTTTCAATGCGTTATTAGGTAAAATGTGTTATTTTTTTAAATTTCATTAACATTATTCAGCCTTATTCAGCATAAGATTTATAGATATAAATATCGACGCAACTATGCAGTTGACCTAATTATTACAAGTGACTCAGTCAATTTTATATGATTTAGTCTCAGAACCCAGTCAGTCTAAAACAATTTATTTCACAATAAAATTGATTGTTGCAAAAAAATTCTTTTTTCATACTTGAAACAGAAATATACAGATCTTGATCTTACATTTGGAAAAATGTATACAGTATGATGCAAATGTTTGGAATAAATTCATTATTTCAGAAACAGACGACTTTAAAAAAAATCTTAAAACACATCAATTTTAATTTTTGAATGACCATCAACTGCTATAGATCTGTTAGACATTACGTCATTAGTGATGGCGTAATGACGTAATGGACGATTTTTTAAATCCAAACCGAGGTCACGTGACAGCTCATTTGAAAGGTCTCCTTATTGCCTTTGCAACAATATAATCATTTGAATATTTATTTCTACAGGGTTAACCAAAACTGTTGGTTTATTAATACAATTAACTTAGAATAAATGTTTACTTAAATACAATTAAATTACAACAAACGTTCAAATTGCCGACCTTCAGCAATGATACAATGAGAAAGGCGAGCAGTAAATTCTTTCCTAACGGTTTCGAGGACTTCAGGTGTTATTTGTGCAATTTCCGTTCGGATTCGCTCCTTCAATTCTTCTACATTATTTTCGATTTTGATATACTCTGCTCTTTAAATATCCCCACAAAAAAAGTCCAACGGTGTCAAATCTGGAGACCTTGGTGTCCATTCGATAGGCTCCCTTCTACCTATTCACCTTCCTGGGAAAACGTTATTAAGGTAATTTCGTACCACAATGCCATAGCGTGGCGGAAATAGCTGATTTAGCTGTGGCAACAGATAATTTTGAAGAAATTCCAGATAATGTAGTAAATATATTATGTGAATAGGCCTTTAGTAATAGTACCTAACTTCATGTTGTTTCGGTTGACAGACGCCACTTGTTTCTTGACAGCTGTCAAGCGTCTCAAGCTTTAAGTTTTATGGTGCCATCATAGCCAATTAATTTTTATTGTTATAAGTTATAATTGTTTCCATTTATGAAAATAAAATATTATAAAGGAAAAAGTAATATTGATTATTTGGAATACTACAATAACTAGCAGCAGTTAGGTTTTCCTCAAAAAATATGGCCCTACAATTTGATTGTTAATAATGCCGGCCCAAACATTCACCTTCTCGGGATATTGTGGCCTATACTATTCCATCCAATGTGGATTTTCACTTGCCCAATATCGACATGTCTGGCGATTTACGTGACCGTTTAGCATAAAAGTATATGTTGTATGAAACTCGGATCTCTGTTACTTTGTATGGATGCCTCTTCGCCTTTTTTGGCACTCTTACAACAGTTGATTGGTGGACATTATTATGTAGTGCGACCTGCCTAGAACTGGTATGAGGATTTTCTTGAAACGCCAGTACAACGTCCAGTTTTTTGGCTTCGGATATTGATGTTCTACCACTTCTGGGAAGATCTATAAAATGGCCCGTTTCTTTATTTTTTTTTTTCAATTTTACTTACTGTTGATTGAGTAATTGGATCGCGATTCGTTCTGTTTCTGTTAGTTTTATTTTTGTAAATGCTGTTATTTACGTCTTATATCTGACAGATTAACAGATCATTGACGAGTAAAGACGAGTCAATGACAATATTGATTTAAATATTTTTGTAAAAATAATTCCGAATACTTATTACAATTATTAATTTTAAATTATAATGTAGCATTGTTTTTATCAATGTATTTTTTTCGGAACCAACAAGAAACACTATTTTGTTTTATTACCAGTGGCGGTCCTTAGTGTATTTTAGTTCAGTGATTGAATATTTATTGTAATTCCATGTTACTTAACAAAGTTCATAATTTTGGTTAACCCTGTAGAAATAAATATTTAAATGATAAGGAGAAATTTCAATTAAACTGTCACGTGACCTCGGTTTTGTATTTAAAAAAATCGTCGATGACGTCATTAGGCATTCACTTATGACGTAATGTCCATAACATCTATAGCAGTTGATGGCCATTCAAAAATGAAAATTGCTGAAATAATGAATTTATTCCATACATTTGCATCATACTGTATACAAAGTACTGGCTTTTTAGATGTAAGTAAATTTAAAATAATATTATCTTTAAGTAAAAAAGACAAAATTTCTATAGATACCTGAAATTGCATTTCAGCTGTGAGAAAATGTTTTTACCACAAAAATTTTAAATGTATAAATGAAACAAACAATTAAAATTTTATAGGTTTGTTCCAACCAAGCAAAGAACCGTTCTAGAACGGTAATATTACCACTCACGAGACCAAATTAGTGCACTGCGCAACTCACTACACCACTGCGCACAAAAATTACTATTTTAGAACGGTTCTCTGCTTGGTTGGAACAGTCCTTATGTAATAGGTAATAGAGGACCCAATTTTGTGGGAAGAGACTTTCTGCAAGCATATAATATCCGTGCGTCGGAGGGTTGGATGAGGGAGGTTCACCCCTAATCTCTCATACAAGTTTCTGGTGAGGGGGCTTTCCATCCGACACGGCGTGTCCCAATGGCTCATAGGGTGTCTCCAGGGGGAGTGGTTGTCGCGGGACTCTCTCAGGATAAGCAATGAATAAGGATCCTGCATGGGAACCCCAATATTTGTTTGCGGATCAAACGGAATAGAGAAGTAGACCTCGATAGAAAACCGGCCGCACCGGAGAGGCAGCCATGTTGGGTGAATTGAACAGCCGTAGCTACTTCGTCCGGAGGCAACCGTGAAAAAATCCTAGAAGGTTAAACTTCCGATAAATCATCCGTAATTCACGCTGTTAGTTACCGTGGCAATGGATGAATGGCTGCTGGTAAGTCAGTCATAAAATGTGCCTCCGGGATACCTGGTAACCTCCCGGAGTACCCAGCCTTACCAGCACAAGTGGGCTCTGTGGTGGTGGACCGTCAATTGCCAGCTATGGTATGAAAGATATAGAAAAAAGAAAAAAGGAAGTAATGGAGGAAGAAAAAAAAAAGGAGGGAATTTTTGGGAAATCCAGGAAGGTAAAACGTCTGCCAGCAAAAACGGGAAAGTCCGGTGAGTGGACGGTGAAGAGGAAAGAAGTATCGCCTTTGGAGGACTGTTGGTTCGTTTGAAAATGTTTGAAATTTTATATTTTATGTTTTAATTGTGGTCCTTATACTTATATTTGTATTAATTTTTACACTTAGGTATGATTTTTGTTCTCTTTTTAATTTGTACCACTAAAATAATCTTTTCTTATAGCCTGATGATGGCCTCAATGTTAGGCCGAAACTAGTAGCTATTATTGTTTTTCCATTAAGAATAAAATTCTGTGACATAGACTTTGGGTTTTTCATTTGGTGATATTTAACATTGATTAAAAATAGTAACATAACAACATCCATAGTTACATAACAAAATACAAAGATATATATATATTGAGACGAAGTTCTATTATCATAAAAAATTTATTCAATAAAGAAAATATTAATTTCAATAAGAATGTGTATTATGATGATTAAATCAAAAACAAAATCGTTAAGTCAATTAAAAGCAAAATAAATAATAAAAAAGTAATCACATTACATAAAAATAATCAAAATCACCATTAAAAAAATAAATAATAATGAAAATATAATTCTAAATGTAAAATAAAACAAACGAACAAATTATAAATTTTTGTAAAATATTTTTGTTAAATATATAAAAGGATTTTCAAAGATCTACAAAAGTGTATAAAAAGTTCTTCTACGAATAACACCTGTGCATATGTGTGACGTTAAATTATCAGAACTACGACTGCTCGTACACAACAACAACATCGCGTGTTTGAAATGTTTAGTTTCCATGAACTCCAAAACTTTAGAAGTGCACATGTGCCTGTGTGACGTCAAATTATCAGAACTACGAGTGCTTGTACACACCATCGCGTGTTTGAAATGTTTAGTTTCCTCGAACTCCAAGAGCTTAGAATAGCAGCTGCACGTTGTGACGTATGAGTTACTCGGAAGTATATCGGTCGAATTTATGACTTCAAGCCTCAGTGTAAATATAATTTGAGAGCTTTTCCGACCATAATAAATTATATAAAAATTATTGAACATTAAAAATGATTATTGTATATATTATGTAAAAAAATTGTTTGTAAAATATAAGTAGTTAGTTAGAAATAAGCAAATTAAGAAATAGTTCCTTCTGATTGGTTCTCGTGGAGTTTTTAAATGAAGCATTTTTATTGGTCAGAGAATAATGAGAGAGGGATCTCAGTCTTTACGTAAAAGAACCAGTCAGAAAGAATAAAAAGAGATTCAAGCCTAATTTTAAGAGAGTCAAGACCCTTTATACAAACATTAAAGCTTCGTTTAAAAAATTTTTAACAAACATTTAAGATTTAATTTTAAAAAACTTTCACGACTCAATACTCAAGTTTAATTTTAAAAAGATTCAAGACTCATTTTCAAAACATTCAACAACAGTTATTATAATATTCAACTCGTAATCTACATTTTTTAAAAAAGACTTTGATTAGTCATAAATTTTATTAACTTTATAAGTTAACAGTATTCGACTTTGAATCGAAAATAGGTTTGTTGAATTGAGCAGAGTAATCTTATAATATAACAGATTCAACTGTAATTTTAATGATACAAAAGTTAGTGTTAAATTAATATAAGAAGCTTGACTTACCTTATATCAGAAATAATCCTAGTATAAAACTTTGTAACACGCCACTTGTAAAAAGGGAGTCTTATCAACCAGTAAATTGTATAAACAAATTCACAAGTAAACAATAATAAATTCTACATCGTAAGAGTTTCTGTCTTTAATTAAACCATTGGAAGTTCTACATCCCACGTGTCTACCAGAAGAGAAGATAGACCACCAGTTCCAGCGACACCTACATGTGAATGGCGAACACTCGAGAGACAAAGTTAAAAAAGGTACCGTTATTTGATTTGTATTAAGTGTGCGTATAAACTGTTTTAAAGCGATAATAATTATTAGCCGCTAGAGAACATTTATACTACTTTATTGTAAAGATTTTTGAATTTCATTTTGATAGAAAATTTATAATTTGTTTGAGCGTAAATCTGTGGTGAAACCTGTACGACCTGAGATATAATTTTTCGATTAACGATAGTGTCTATTTTCAAGAAACATTTAATTTTATTTGAGCTAGTCATCATTATACAACATATTATTTAAGGGGCTAAAAAACATTATTATTGTAGTAAAAAACTTCAACAATTACGTCAAATCAAATAAAAACAAACCACTAATAATATCATGCCACAATTAACGTGAATTTACTAAAATAACATTCAATCATCAGAAAAAATTAAAATAATAAAACAAAAAAGAAAACATAAGAACCCAACAACAATAAAATAATAAAATCATAATAACTTGGCGCCCAACGTGGGGCTCGATTAAAATCACAGATTTTAATAGTTTAAATAACAAAAAAATAAATCAATAAACATTACATTAAAATTTATTTAAAAATAAAAATACTAATAGATTATTGTAACTGAAATTAACATATAAAATAAATATTTCTAACATTTAATTATAAATATAAAAAGTCGAAACATAATGTCTGGTAAAGAAGAAAATAATTTTGATGCATGGAAGGTAGAAGAACTCAGACAAGAATTGAGAAACAGAGATTTGGACGACAACAAAATTTGATAAACAGATTGACAAAAAGTCAAGAATTAATAGACATGTTTGCTAACACAGAAGAGCCAGAGGAAAGGGGGGAACAAGAAGATGAACATCAACAAAAAGATGGTACTTCTTCACAAACTGGAGGAAATGTCACATTGGCAGATTTGATGAGCATCATCCTAGCCAATTCAGAACAAATAGCGAAAAAACTAGAAGCCAACTCGGAAGAGATGACAAGAAAATTAGAAGCTAACTCTGAAGAAATGAAAAAACAAAATAGACAAAATTCTGAGGAAATAACGAGAAAATTGAATGAAATAACGGAAAGATTGGACAAGAAAGTAGAAAATCAAGAGAAAAAGATTAAAGTAATTGAGGAAAAACAAGAATTTTTAAATAAACAAGTACAAAATATAGACAAAAGAACAAGCGAAAACAATCTGAAATTAAACTCAAGAATATCAGAAATGGAAGATAACGTGAAAAGAGGAATACAAATAAATTTGGACATAGCCGAACAGGAAAACAGAAAAACAGAGAGACAATTAAGAAAAGAAATAGAAGAAAAATTAAATACAAATATAAACGTGGGAAACAGTGAAGAAATCAAGAAATTAAAGGAGGAACTCGAAAATAAAATAAAACAAGTGAATCAAAATATTTCTGAATTATCAGACAATCGCGTAACACCTGACTTGGGTTTTCAAATTTCAAATATAGGGGGGAAGTTTGAAGAAAGTTCGAAATTTTGTGGAGATTATAGGAAGATCCATCCTATAAATTATTTACATTCAATTAAAAATAAATACTATAAAATTAAAAATTTACAAGACTTTAAAGAATTTATCAGATCAAGTTTAACAGGCAATGCACTATTATGGTGGAATTGTAAAGAAATGTTTGTAGATTCATTTGAAACCTTTGAAAAAGTATTTCTAGATACTTTCTGGTCAGAATTACAACAGAGTAAAGTCAGGGAAAGATTGTATTTTGGCAAATTTGATAATACAAAGGATAATCTATCCAACTATGTTTTACAACTCTATGCTACTTGTCAATATTTAACTCCTCCTATACCAGAGGCAGAAATTGTAATGTTTTTATCAAGACATTTTAAACCTGAAATATCTGAGATAATTGCAGTACAAAATATTAATAAATTTGATCATTTAATAACATATTTGCAGAGAATTGAAAGAAATTTAAGTAATAGTATCAACAATCAGAATAGAGATAATGTAAGAAACTTTAATAACAATGATAGAAGTTTTAATAGGCAAAGTAACAATAACAATTTTAACAGACAAAATAATAATAATAATTTTAACAATAACTACAATAATCAAAACAGAAATCAAAATAATGAAAATAGGAACAATTACAATAAAAATAGAAATTACAATAATAATCAGAACACTAGAAATTTTAACAATAATTATAATAATAGAAATTTTAATAGATTTGAACAAAATAACAATAATCGAGCAAATACAAACAATAATAATAGGCAAGGAAACGCAATTAATACGACTAACAGTAATGAGGGGATAAATGAGACAAATAATACACCGAGAGACATTGCACGTTCAGGTAGTAGAACTCCTAGGGCCAGATCTCCAGTAGATGATGCCCAAACCACAAATTTTCAATAGGGGTGCACAATGTAAATAGCGCTAGATGTGACTTTGTACACCCACGTGAATTTTTAATGGACAAGGATAATCTGCATCTAGAAAATAAAGAAATAGAATTAGTATTAATTAAAGCAAATATTGATAACAATTTATTAAGCATTATAATAGATACAGGGTCTACAGTTTCTTTAATATCAGAAAATACAGTAAATAAAATCTCAATGTTAAAAAACAATATAATCAATATTCCAAAAGTAAATTTTACAGGGATAAATGATAAAAGTTTAGGATATTCTAATAAAACAGTTTTTGCTTCTTTGAATATAAATAATGTAAAATTAAATATTCAGTTATTGATAGTCAATAAATTAAAATATGATATATTATTGGGTAACGATGAATTATCAAAGAATAAAATTATAATAAATTATATCAAAAATGCAGTAATATTTGGGGATAATGAAATAAAATTTGAGGTAATAAATGATTTAAAAATTAACTAGTAATTATAATATAATTAGTATATTCAACGAGTCATTAGAAAATAGTAATAAAAATTTCTGCCAAGAAAAAATAAGTGAAATTTGTGAATCTAGTTGCAATTTAATGGTACAAGGGTGCCGAAATATATTTAATAATGTGGCCATAAATGCCGAATTAAATTTAAATAAAAATGGAAATGATAATCATTTAGAAAGGGTCTTAGATACCAAAAATAAATTAAATTATGATTATGATGAAAGGGCAATTGATGCCGATGATAGGGTTAATGAAAAGAATTTAGAGGTGGTGATAAATTGCAATAAAGGATGGAAAAACGAAGTTATAAAATTGGTAGAAAGATATAAAAGTTTAATTAATGATGAATCTAGAGTAGCTAAAAATTATTCACATAGTATAAAAGTTAAAAATATAGAGAGTTTTCAGTCAAAAAGTTATCCAATTCCCTATAAATATCAAGAAGCGGTAGATAAACATTTAAAGAAACTGTTGGCAGATGGAATTATAAGTTATAGTACTACACTCTATATTAATCCTATAGTAGTGGGTAAGAAAAAGATGATACGATGCGCTTATGTTTTAAAAAAGTAGAAAATAAATTCTAATGTTTCCTAACTCAAAAATTTCACGTGGTATGTTTCATGTAAGTTCACTCAAGAAATATATTTAGTAGTTAAGTGTAAATAAATATATAAATAAAATAAAATAGGATATAGTTTGAAGTTAAAGTAGAAAATGGAAACTTATAAAAATTTATCCGTCGATAAATTTATTACAAGTTTGGGGGGAAGTTAAGACGAAGTTCTATTATCATAAAAAATTTATTCATTAAAGAAAATATTAATTTCAATAAGAATGTGTATTATGATGATTAAATCAAAAACAAAATCGTTAAGTCAATTAAAAGCAAAATAAATAATAAAAAAGTAATCACATTACATAAAAATAATCAAAATCACCATTAAAAAAATAAATAATAATGAAAATATAATTCTAAATGTAAAATAAAACAAACGAACAAATTATAAATTTTTGTAAAATATTTTTGTTAAATATATAAAAGGATTTTCAAAGATCTACAAAAGTGTATAAAAAGTTCTTCTACGAATAACACCTGTGCATATGTGTGACGTTAAATTATCAGAACTACGACTGCTCGTACACAACAACAACATCGCGTGTTTGAAATGTTTAGTTTCCATGAACTCCAAAACTTTAGAAGTGCACCTGTGCCTGTGTGACGTCAAATTATCAGAACTACGAGTGCTTGTACACACCATCGCGTGTTTGAAATGTTTAGTTTCCTCGAACTCCAAGAGCTTAGAATAGCAGCTGCACGTTGTGACGTATGAGTTACTCGGAAGTATATCGGTCGAATTTATGACTTCAAGCCTCAGTGTAAATATAATTTGAGAGCTTTTCCGACCATAATAAATTATATAAAAATTATTGAACATTAAAAATGATTATTGTATATATTATGTAAAAAAATTGTTTGTAAAATATAAGTAGTTAGTTAGAAATAAGCAAATTAAGAAATAGTTCCTTCTGATTGGTTCTCGTGGAGTTTTTAAATGAAGCATTTTTATTGGTCAGAGAATGAGAGAGGGATCTCAGTCTTTACGTAAAAGAACCAGTCAGAAAGAATAAAAAGAGATTCAAGCCTAATTTTAAGAGAGTCAAGACCCTTTATACAAACATTAAAGCTTCGTTTAAAAAAATTTTCAACAAACATTTAAGATTTAATTTTAAAAAACTTTCACGACTCAATACTCAAGTTTAATTTTAAAAAAGATTCAAGACTCATTTTCAAAACATTCAACAACAGTTATTATAATATTCAACTCGTAATCTACATTTTTTAAAAAAGACTTTGATTAGTCATAAATTTTATTAACTTTATAAGTTAACAGTATTCGACTTTGAATCGAAAATAGGTTTGTTGAATTGAGCAGAGTAATCTTATAATATAACAGATTCAACTGTAATTTTAATGATACAAAAGTTAGTGTTAAATTAATATAAGAAGCTTGACTTACCTTATATCAGAAATAATCCTAGTATAAAACTTTGTAACACGCCACTTGTAAAAAGGGAGTCTTATCAACCAGTAAATTGTATAAACAAATTCACAAGTAAACAATAATAAATTCTACATCGTAAGAGTTTCTGTCTTTAATTAAACCATTGGAAGTTCTACATCCCACGTGTCTACCAGAAGAGAAGATAGACCACCAGTTCCAGCGACACCTACATGTGAATGGCGAACACTCGAGAGACAAAGTTAAAAAAGGTACCGTTATTTGATTTGTATTAAGTGTGCGTATAAACTGTTTTAAAGCGATAATAATTATTAGCCGCTAGAGAACATTTATACTACTTTATTGTAAAGATTTTTGAATTTCATTTTGATAGAAAATTTATAATTTGTTTGAGCGTAAATCTGTGGTGAAACCTGTACGACCTGAGATATAATTTTTCGATTAACGATAGTGTCTATTTTCAAGAAACATTTAATTTTATTTGAGCTAGTCATCATTATACAACATATTATTTAAGGGGCTAAAAAACATTATTATTGTAGTAAAAAACTTCAACAATTACGTCAAATCACATAAAAACAAACCACTAATAATATCATGCCACAATTAACGTGAATTTACTAAAATAACATTCAATCATCAGAAAAAATTAAAATAATAAAACAAAAAAGAAAACATAAGAACCCAACAACAATAAAATAATAAAATCATAATAATATATATAATATAAATTAAAATAAATAAAGAATTATTGCCAGAGAAATAAGTTATGGACTAAAATATTAAAAAGCTAAGTAACTACAGTAAAACAAAAGCAACAGTATAAAATATAAAGTAAATAAACAAGAAAAATTCCACAATTCCTAATTTAAATTTTAATTTTAAGTGCCTCATCTAAACTCTCTAAAACCACCTACGTGACTGATTAAAAATATGCCCAAAGCCAATAATAAATAAATTGCGAGGCGTTACAACCAAATTTAAAGTTGTTCACGGCACTTACGAACTCGGTTTCTGTGATAATCGCTAAATCAAGTTTGTACTTCAAACAAAGAATGATTCGACAACTTTTTCCTATTATGTTTTGTTTCGGATCACTATACACAATTTATAAACATATAAACCGTGTCAGTAGAGGTTACAGAGATGATATAAACACGCTGTATGCGTTTTAAATTATTGTTATATTCTGTTTAACACAAGATGTGTGTGAAAATTTTTATTTATTGGACGAACACAGAAGCTCAGAACCCTAACCCTAAAGCTAGTTAGTATAATATTAACTTTTATAAAAATAATAATTTACATTAAATTTCTAGTTAATTTTTAATTTTAGGAATATGCTATCTAGAAAGCAGGTCGAAGTGCAGTATATCTGGCTTATACCACCTAAAACAATCCAGCTAATCTACACCAATTGAAGCGAGCCTTCTTCTAACCACAAATCATCTCAAGGAAAGATAGCTGACTCCCTCTTTCCCGCGCATTCGAAATTGAACATCAGCGCCTTGAGCGGTGCGTTGCCCGAATTAACACTTTTGTACGGCTAGTTGCATACCTCCTGAATTTAAGTTTAAATACTTAAATACTTTTTATACTTTTATAATTTACCTAACACGAAAATAACAAAAATTTTATGAATTTGAAAATTATCAAATTTGCCATCATAGTGTTAGGTAAATTACAGAAGTATAAAATAAACAGGTACTAGAGATTAATATAATAAAAACAAACAAATATTATTTTTTTTATTTATTTGTTTGCATCAACTACCAATGAGCAACACAATTGCTACAACTTATATTACATTCCAATATGTTTTAAAGAGTTATAACATTATAACATTCTAAAATTACAGGAAATTGTTAGGAATTACAGGCAGATAAACCAATAACTATAATAATGGCACATAAACCAAACAACCTTAGTTGTGTTATTACAAGAAATAACCAATACTTTTAACTCCAAAATTTAGATAAAAAATTTGAACTTACCAGGAATAATTGTTGGAATTGCTGTGGCCTTCAAATTTGTTTTGTTATGATATGATGAAAACTTCTCCTCATTACTAAAGTGCGTGTCACACACTCTGTACATATTCTTTTTTTTGTTCTCATCCATATCTAATAACTCCAACCTGTTAATTTGAAGACACCAGACTTTTCGTAGCTGAAATTTAATAAGTTTGTTAAAAAATATTAAAGCAAAGCAGCTTATATTATTTTTATTGACATACTGACAAATAAAGGTGGACATGCACATATATTTAAATTATTACTTACTCAATAACACAACGTCTAACTATAAAGTTGTATTTATACAAATTGTTTTAGTCATAAGTATAAAAAAATCATAAAACAATCATAAAACTTCTTTTTTGCTTATCATTGTTGTTAATCTGTAGGCTTATGAATAGGTTTATATTTAAGACTAAAACATTCTGTATAAATCCTTATTTTATATATAATAAAAATAAATAAAACCTCAAGATCCTTGGGTAAAACATGCATTTTAACATCTTTACTGGTTAAATTACAACCAGGAACACTACAACAAAGTTGAACCATAATTATTATCTGGAATAAAACACTCGGTAATAATAGTAGTACTAATAAAAACGACCACAAAGCACTTCAATATTAAATTAAAAATTGTTTTTCCTGGTTTGATTTCTTGTTTTATGGCCAGTCAGCTGACGGACAGAAACACGTCGTGGCGGCAATTTTGAATATTGCTACACTAGCGTCTTCAGTGATGCTTGGCCTAACTAAAACCTCAGACCTGTCAAAGCGTGGGGAGTGAACGGGCCCTGCTTTTAACCTACTGATAAATTATGTTGTATCCAACAAAAGCAATTTTTTTACAACTAGGTAGGAATTTATTTAAAATCGAGGGTATTGAAGTGGAACTGATGAACAAGAATATCTCTGTCTAATATATTACATGGTGATCTTACATTCTCTCAGTTCACGCAGTGTTTCGATGTTTTCTGGTACAACAACCGATTTTGGACGACCTTCTCGTAATTATTTGACGCCCGAACTACTAGCAAGACTGAATTCACTATACCAGAGATATACTGTGGTTTTTGATACTGCTTTATCTCTATTCAAAGAAATAACTTTATTGAAACATTCTTGAGAAATCCAAGCTGAAATTATTTTTTTAAATCACTGTAAATAAAATAAATATTGCTTGTACATCTAAAAGAGAGCAACGCACCTAAAGAGTTCCACTATTTAAATATATAGCGTGCTTGTATCCAGTCCATACCAATCTCGCAAGTTCTTTAACCATGAAGTTTTTTTCCGTCCTGGACTACATACTGTACATTTATTGTACAACGTTGCTTTAGAATACTCCATAGACATAAAAATAATTGACATATACAGTTATGAGATTAACCAAAAAATTAAGAATAATAAAAAACTCTTCGTTTCAACGTAACTTCCAAGTTTATTTGAAAAATTTTAAATCACAATGACGGCCGTTTCGCTAAGAAGCATCGTCAGATTGACATTTAAGTTACATTTTGTTTGTTTGTAGCTAGGTACCTGATGTTTAGGTAGTATTAAGGCTAGACCAAGTATGGAAGTAATAAGACATAACAATATTAAAGCCTAGATGTCAATAGCCCTAAGGGATTATCCTGGATCTAATTCCCTCTAAGATCAGTATAACTGTGCAATGATATAGAAAAACCATGAAAAAACTATACCATGCTAATCTTTACAATAACTTAATATATTTGTGTTACAATTACGTCTTATCTATGTATAAAATGTAAACTCAATCAAAGTAAGCAGTTTAATAGTGGAGAACTTCCAAGATTTATTTGTTCATTAACAACTTTAAATTGTGGATCTGCTAGATGTCTTTTTATTTCAAGTTCTTCAGGGAAATCTTAATTTTGTTTTTTATTACAAGTGTGTAGTATTTGGATGTCATTGGTGTGTAATAGTGAGGTTGGATGTTCAAGTAGGTGTTTTGCATAATTTGACTTATCTGGTTGTTTTAATCTATATGCTCTTAAGTGTTCATTAAATCTTACTTCAAAATTTCTTTGTGTTTGACCTATATATACAGCATTACATTCTGGACAATTAATTTTGTAAACACCAGATTTTTTTAATTTGGGTAATTTTGTTTTTACATTTAACAATTTTGTACCAACATTATTTTGTGTTTTAAATGATATTAATGCTGATATTGCCGTAGATATTATTTTAAAATTGTATTGGAAATATTTCCACAATATGTAATATTTTTTTAACTTTTAATTTCTTTAGTTTGTTTAGGAAATATTAGTTGTAGGGACACCTACTTGAACATCCAACCTCACTATTACACACCAATGACATCCAAATACTACACACTTGTAATAAAAAACAAAATTTAGATTTCCTTGAAGAACTTGAAATAAAAAGACATCTAGCAGATCCACAATTTAAAGTTGTTAATGAACAAATAAATCTTGGAAGTTCTCCACTATTAAACTGCTTACTTTGATTGAGTTTACATTTTATACATAGATAAGACGTAATTGTAACACAAATATATTAAGTTATTGTAAAGATTAGCATGGTATAGTTTTTTCATGGTTTTTCTATATCATTGCACAGTTATACTGATCTTAGAGGGAATTAGATCCAGGATAATCCCTTAGGGCTATTGACATCTAGGCTTTAATATTGTTATGTCTTATTACTTCCATACTTGGTCTAGCCTTAATACTACCTAAACATCAGGTACCTAGCTACAAACAAACAAAATGTAACTTAAATGTCAATCTGACGATGCTTCTTAGCGAAACGGCCGTCATTGTGATTTAAAATTTTTCAAATAAACTTGGAAGTTACGTTGAAACGAAGAGTTTTTTATTATTCTTAATAAGATGGACTTCAAAAAAGTAAGAGTTAGTACAATAAATTTAATTAACCAAAAAATTTTAAATTAATGATAATTAAAATAAAATATCCTCTTTCCATTATTGATACGCCTATGTCAATTTAAGTAGATAGGTTAGGGATCAATACAAACTATTAATTTAATTTAAACATAAAAATATAGTTTACGTATATATAATGTATATTTATTATAATAATAGCTACTTACCAATAAATAATTAATCCAAATTTTTAACAGAAAACTAAATTTTTATAACTTTTAAACAAAGTATGAGTAATAAATGGTTATCCAATATGGTCGACTTCCGTCGCCAGATTTTAACATTGTGGATATAACACAAACTCCTTCCTTACTATTTTATATTCTAAGGTCAAACAGCACTTTTTAGCTTGACATCTCATAATAATTGACAATTCTGACAATGACATATGTAACGTATTTGTTTAAATCCGACATCAAAAGAACCATTTTCGGTACATAAGGGTTTTCTGTGATTATATAGCTAGTTATCGCGTCAAGGCATATTTTATAGATTTTCATCACGTTCCTTAGTAACTAATCTGATAACTTTTAGTAGTGTGATCCAGACTTTTGAAATTATTGATACTAGTTTTTAAACGAAGTTGGAATTCTATACAGTTTGTATATGTGTGAAAAGTTCTCTGTCAGTGTAAAATTTAGTTATTAAAGTAATCTTCAGTATAGTAGTTTTCACAATAAATGGTATTGACTGAAGAATTATAATAAAACCAATTAGAACCTTAAGTTGTAAAATCCGAGATGCACATCATAAATGTAAAAGGACCTGATTCAGGTAATTTTGTTTCTCAGAGAGGGATTGTATAGGATTACAGCTTACACTTCTTGTTCATTTTAGTCTTTGTATTTATTGGAAGTGTTCACTTGTGTTACGGCGTGCAATAATTTTATAACATTTATTTGTTATTACAGACATTAATAGCAAATATTTTATACCCCAACGTACAGAATAGGCAATATGTGGCGTCCGTGGATAAAAAGTAATAGTGCGTCTTCCAATGGTTCGTTAAAGAAGAATCACTTATCTTGTGACGCGAAAATCATTATAAAAAATGTGTATAGTTCCTTAATTCAGCAAGGATATAACGCGGGTGCTGCAGCAAGAGTAACTAGTAATTTGACGAAGGGGCCTTTTACTTTAGTTAAACGAATTGTTGAAAATTCCATGGAATCAAGAAAAAAGCGTAAAGATTCCGGTGTCACAAAAAGTCTAGACGACTGGGAAAAATATTTAATAAGGCGAAAAATCTACACTATGTACGATGAGCAGCGTGTCCCTATAATCAAAAGTCCGAAACAGCGGCTCATAAATGACGAAACTCACATCAACTGTGGCCTCACTCTTTGGCAAGCTCTGTCTGCAATGGGATTTAAATATCGCAAAATCAGCAAGAGACAAGTAGGTAGTAATAAAATCCACACGTTTAATAAGCTGGCGTTCTGAATATATAACGTCAATAAGAAGATACCGATCTGAAAATCGGCCTATATTCTACCTCGACGAGACGTGGTTTGACACGCATGACACCCCTTCCACAGAATGGAATAATTCCTCTGATAAGTGTAAAACAAAAGCACCATCAAATAAAGGGAAGAGAATCACAATATTACACGCAGGATCAGAAAATGGTTGGATCCCAAACGCTATGTGGTTTTCTGTCAAAAATATTAAGGACTCTTGTGTTGATTATCACGAAGATAAGACAGCAGAGCTTTTTGAAGAATGGTTTAAAAATTGTCTTTTATCCAACATTCCGCCGAACAGCGTTATCATAGTCGACAATTGCAAAAAATTCCTGGCTCAAATAATACGAAATTGGAAATTTAAAAATTCATAGCTGTTAATGACATATATTTTGAGGAAAATTATACAAAAAAAAGAACTTTTACAAGTGCTGCAGCCATTTTCTTTAAAAAAAACGTATGTTTGTGATACAATTGCAGAAGAATTGGGACATACAGTGTTACGACTACCTCCCTACTACCGCGTGTTCAATCCCACAGAGCTTATGTGGCACCAACTTAAATCGAGTGTGCGCGGAAAAAATACTTCTCCGACTTTAAGTGGTAGTGTTGTAGAATTAATTAGGAACTGTATGAATGACATTCCTACCGAGAGCTGGAAAATTTCTGTTAGTCATGTTATAAATGTTGAAAACTCGTACCTTTCTGTAAAATCAATTGCGCCTATTTTAATTGATTTAGATGGGGATAGCCTTAGCGACACTGAACTAAATATAGAATAGAATTGTAAAATTTTAATAAATTACTTGTATATCTCCTATATTATGCAAAGTTCAAATTTCTTAAGTTCGACCCTGTAGCACATTTGCATCTTTTACCTGGTGATTTTGTACACAATGAGATTAAATCGGATAGTTTATTGCAGTTAATAAGCCAATACCATTTACTGTGAAAAATACTATAACAAACAAATGTTAAATTCGAACGTAAATTATTGGAATATCCCAAAATTAGCCTGAGAATTGTTAGTCTCAGCATTGTTTTTTAAACAAATACACTTTCTCGTATTTAATGTAGTATGAACATATTATATTATCGTAATATAAATACTCCCACCAGCACATATTTTGTAAATTAAATTGGCAAATTAGCTTATAAATGGATATCAGTTGATTGATAAAGCCATTAGTATTATAATCTTGCTAAAAATAAATACAAATTCATTATAATTCTTACTCAAGGTAAAATGAGACTTTTTAAATTATAAAGCTATTTTGCTTTTACTTTATAACATTTTTAGGCACGTGCGTTGTAGATAATATTGTTTTTTCTTGTTTTCCTAAAAGCAATAAACCTACAGAATATTTATTTAGGGTCGTAAAAAAATAAATTGGATATTATACATGACAATAAAAATGAGGTTTTAAGGTTTATAAAAGCAACAAAGTAGCCACTGTCAACTACTGATTGAGATTAAAACATTTTAAAATTTAAACCCCGAGAGCCTAAGCTTTATCTCGATTACAATTAAACGTAGAGTGTCGATTTCATAGCAATAAACGTAAAACAGATAAAGCTACTTTATTTATTAACTGACTTCTTACCCGAGGATTGCTCTCGATCATTTAAAAATAAATAAATAAATTAATTAATTCATATCTAAAATGATTGGTACATAATTAGCCTTGGTTGCCCGTAGGGTATTTATCGGTAATGATGGGGCAATAAAACCCATTAGTAATGGGTCGTTGTTGGTGATGGGTGTCTTAAAAACTATAACCTCGGTCGTCTATCAGGAGTTAAATAAACAAAACAAGACTTTTATCTCAAACGTTCCAGCGCAGGTCGCACTCACTTAGCGAATAAATAAATTGTCCGAGATCGGACGACAGACACCAAGCGCTACAGGTTTTCTCCTTCGCAGCGACCGACCACAAAGCATTTTTCATAGTACGGAAGCTTTACCTGAATTTTTGAATGCTAAAACAGCTGTATAAAAAGTAAATTGTATTTACTATAAAAATTAACAGAAACAGAACTAACATTAGCAAGAACAAAAAAAATCCAGCATCACACCTATTTTTTATTTTGTTTAATATATTTCTTCTAATTTTGACATATAAAGTAACACTTTTTGAAACTGATTGACATTATGAAACGTCTTATATTTTTTATCTAGTTGCATAATAGTATATTATGCTACTAGGAGTAGAAGGCCAACATTATTGTTGAGCCCAGGTTCTTGCACTGCCGAGGCGCTAGCCGAGGCTGTGCAAACTGGGCGAAACATATAATGGGCCTTCTGCTCCGAGTAACATATATACTATTTTTTCTTCAAGCGTAATAATAAAAGGCTTTTTAAAAACTGTGGAAGGCTTTGTTTATATCTCAACTATTTAATTAATACAAACGAAAAATTACCTATTTATTAACAGTAATATTAAATGTGCAGTTTTGTATACTGCAGTTGTTTAAATTTAAGCCACTGCCACCGCTTTCAGCTTCGACATTTATAATTTTGTCATTGGTATACATCATATTATTAGTAAGTTGATTGTCAATTATTATCAGCGATTCCAGAACTATTACTTGGTTGTTCTTGCCAATTAAGTATTTTTTGTGCAGTTTGTGTTTTACTAGAAATGGAATCATCTAAGTACTCTTCAGCAACACTGGTGGATTGATTTCCATCCACCATGCCGCTTTAAAGCGATAATATCACCTCCGTTGTCAACTAAAATAGTTGCGGAAGTCCTCCGAAGGCAATGTCCTGTATATTCATGAGGATTTGTTAATTTCAAAAACGTAGCAACGTCTTTTGGTACGTTTGATATTTTGTGGATACCCATTACCACACGGTGACATTTACCATTCTGGTATTTAATAAAAAATCGCTGCAGGCCAATATCATCCGGATGAAGAGCCGTATACTGTCTTCCAAATTCAAATAAAAATCGCCAATTATAGTAAACGACCGTTGTTTTTTGTTTTTTGTGTTTAACATTGAGTAAAGTGTCCATAATGTGGAAACTTTTAGATGTTTCTCAAAATATGCAGGTAAAACTTTTTATTAACATGTTTAGTTGTCTTCTCATCACACCACGTAACAAATTTTTCATACGCCAAATCATAAACTGTCTTTAACTTTTTGGGAATTACTTATAATAGAGCATTACCTTCTGTCTCTTCAATATCGCTTGGTAGCTCTTCAGAATTTGAATCACTTATTTTTTAAAAATAAAACTAAAAATATATCAATTTCGCTAAAAACCTTCCTTCTAGACTTTTTTACAAAATGTCATACCGACAACTAACATGAAGTAACAGCAACAAACTAAATTTATGTTTTTCAAATTTTTATCAATTATATTAAGTTTTTCCAAATACCACCCCTAAATGTTCCGTTGGTAAATGACAATTTTATAAATACTTCTTTATTACGTAGAAGTATCAAAAGATTTAATTTACAAATATTATCACTTATTATAATAATTAATTGTAGAATTTATACTTTCCTTACTAATAAGATTGTAGTCCTTTACATTTATTATTGACCCTGCCGATTCACTATTCCAAAATCCATAAATACGCCAATAATATTTGCTTTAATCCAAAATTTTAAGAATGGTTTGCATCACAGTTATCCCATACATTTAAAACTCTAAATCAAAGTGGTTAAAATAAGGGATAAAAGACGTCAACTGCATTTCGTAGTATTTTTTCCATCACATATATTAAACTTTCTTCACAATTCTTCTTAGAACTGTTGTTTGCTTCAACAACATTAACTTGTTTCATCTTCATGCGTATTCTTTTAATGTGACCCAAATTTTGGCAGTAGTGACATTTCATATTTGTTTGCATAACTTCTCCTGCCACAGCGAAGACATTCAATATTTTTTGTATTTTCTTGTAGTACTAGTTTAGAGTCGTGAAAATTATTTTTTTAGATCAAATTCGAACTGCCATTTCTTTGGTTTTAACTTTTGTAATTGCACTTTCGTTACCAGCTGCAATTTCAATAGCTCTTCACTCTCCATTGCTAATTCTCGTATTTCTAATTATCCATTATTCTTTCTGACTTTAATGAGCACAGAAACTGATTGCTTTGCCTTTAAAATCCTGCAGCCTTGATTTTGTTTTTTACATAGCAAAATTCTATGCCGAAACAATGCCGACTTCTTTGTTGACTTTATTTGCACCTGTTGATATTTCTTCAACGTGGATCTCATCTTTGTCGCCAATATTGTACATTACTTACTACCTGTACAAATTGCAAGGCACAACAATCCATTTACATAATTCATTTAAATACTACATTCAATGTAATCGATACTTAAAATTTCTATACCTATTTGATTTTGGTTTGCATTAGAATTTGCCTTCAAATTTGCAGTTTGTTTTAATTTTAATTCCAAAGATCTTCTACTGGAATAAAGTCTGAACACATTGTATTATTTGGTAACTACAACCTTACTCCAAAAGCACTAATTTTAGAGATGTTTAATAATACACCCAATCTAATTTAACGAGATTGATTTCTTTTTAAATCTCTATGCTAAATATAACTAATTGTCCAATTGTCATTAAATTAAATATATCACATTATCTTGTCGGTCTTTTTTAATGGACCTAATAAATTTGGAAACAAAAAAAAGATAGTTTAGAATGTATAAATAAAATTTACAACAATGTCAACAACTGAATAAATATTCCTGTTGTTGTTATATTAACATATTCCGACACTTTATATTTGAATATAATTTGAAACCAGGCCATAAAAAATACCATAATACCGATTATCATGGAGCTGACTGATACACCATTAGTCGAATAATATAATTAACCGTGAAATTTTTTAATCTACGTGTTCTTAAACAGGATTCGAATTAGATCCGCTTTTAAACAAATCACCACACACAGTCGGATGATACATGCGTCATTTAAACATGCACAATATGTATATAAAGTTATTCGTCAAAAATATTCCCAAAAGCAATACTAGCAAGGAATAATAATAAAACCAAAATTCAAAAAAAGGGCCATTTTAGCTACGGAAGATAGCAACGGGAGTGTATGAGCAACCGGCCGTAACATGATTTTTGTAGATAATTAATAGATCAACACAGTGTAATACAGTCGAAAAATTGACCTTTACCCTGACCTCACTAACAGCGAACAGTAGGATATACAAACTTTTTATACATCATCCTTTTCCACTGCTAGTAGGAATATATCAAACAATATTATAGTATGTACAAAAAGTACGAGGAGTAATAAACCCTAATTAAGTATGCAAAACTTTTATGGGGAGCACCATGAAATTTTTGATAAATCTCTTACTTTAAATTACATTTCTTCTGTAAATCTAAAAACCAGGTAAATCGACCCCGTATTTGTTTCAGTTGTAGCTAAGTTTAGGGTTTTTTCATTGTTAAAGGATTAGCAGTTAAGCAATAACGCAATGCAGTGGTGTGGATTTTGGGAAAAAATACGTTTTAAATTATAATATAATAAAAAATTAAAAAAAATAATTATTGGAATACATTTATTACTTATTCTATATCCGACTCGGAAGAGAAAGAATCGTTGTTGACATTAATAATAATAGGGTCGATTAAATCATCACAAATATTGTCAATTTTCCGCATATTTGCCTCTACTTTGATAACATGCTCGATACAGTTTGTCCAATTTTCCTTACTAACATGACTTACAGCACTCTCAAACAATTTCACAACATCGTTTATTTTAAAAGTAGTATTTTTTTCCAACTTCCCCCTTTACCTGAGCCCATATTAATTCTATGGGATTAAGTTCACAATGATAAGGGGGAAGTCGAAGAACTGATATACCACGAGAAGAAGCCATTTCTTTTACAATGTAGGTTTTGTATTTATTCTTGTTCATTTTTGCAATTCTGTAAAGTTCTTTCCTTAGTGGATCTTTTGGAAACTTAATATTTTTCGAAATAAGCCACTCCAAAAGCTTTGCTTTACGCCAACCACTTGTGGGCAATGCTTCTCGTAACCGTGAATGGTAACTTGCGTTGTCCATAACAGTAACAGCCCCTTTTGGAATCAGATCCAACATTTGAACAAACCATTCCTCGAAGACATCCCCATTCATATCTTTGTGATAGTCCCCCGTGCGTTTTGAAATAAAAGTTATTAATCCATCATCAACAAAACCTTCAGAACTTCCAACATGGACAATGATAAGTCTTTTTCCTTTTCCAGATGGTGGCTGCAAACCTAACGACAAACCTTCCACGAATGCCTGCCTTCCGCTTTTAATGTTTTCATCTTGCCAAGATTTGGAAATTGTATATCCAGCATTTATCCAAATTTTGTTCTCTGGCATGTCGAATGCTTCTTAAATAGTCTATTCTCCAAAAAACTTTTTCCGGTTTATCTATCAAGAGAGATTTTCTATTATGTTTTGTATATCTGAACCCACATGCTTCAAAAGTTTGCATAGTTAATGTCATTCTGGAGAATTTTGTATAGTCCGTATCTTCTTGCACTGATGTCATAATTTTGTCAAGTGTTGGAATTTCCTTTAGTAAGTAAAATCCATGGACTTTACGCCTTAGTCTTTGTTTTAATGACTCATCGATCTCAATTGGTTTTCGGCCTGAAGGAGTTTTAGGGGGTTGAAGAGTTCCATTCTTGCTTTCTTTTAGTAATCTATAAATTGTTGATTTAGTAGCACACAACATAGCAGCCGTTAATTCCACAATATCATCAACACTTGCACTTGAATCCTTGTTTTTCAATGATATATAACAATTCAATATCAGAGTTTTTTCATTTAAAGATAATGGACCTGTTTTTGGTCGTTTAGATGGTCCTTGGCTTATCGACATTGTTTGGTACTTGCACAATTAACATTCAACAAATGTTTTAAATATATTCCGTTTACAATATTATGAAAACCATACAGCTTCATACAACTTTACTCAAAGAACTAATACTAAGTACTGATTTAATGTACCTACTTTCTTTTAAAATAATATTCCCGATAATGTTTCTAAGAAAACTGGGTTGCTTGGAAAATCCCTCTCAATAATCGAATAATCTGTAGATAGGTGTAATCGTATTAAGCCGATTACAGTAGGGGCCACTTGCCATTTAAAATTTCTGAGAAAAATTCCCCAAACACTACATATAGGAGTAATACAAATAAAAAATATTCATTTTGCTTCTTTGAATTTAATAAAAATTGTAACGGTATCTTGCTATCTTGATTTTAATTAATTTTTTAAAAATATATTTCATTGTAATTTATTTTTGACAATATCCAAAGTTTGAATTAATCTTCTTACAAAAAGAACAAAGATATATAAAATAATTATTGTTACAGATTGGTTTGTTTTCTATTATGAATAAACTGTGTTGCCTTTCTTTATCAATTTCACTAAAATTTATGTATCTCTATCACTTTTTTTTATTAAAGTTAGTACATCCCGCTACCTCTGACCTAAATCGTGTATTCTTTCGCATAGCTGCAACTCATTCGTTCAATACAAAATGTACCTTACGGTATACCCTCTTAAAATATATTTTGGTACGTATATGAAATCTACTTAAATGAATGATTCATTACTCCTTGTCCTTTCTATGTAGACTATAGTGCGTGAAATGCTACTTTGGTGATCGAGAACTGATTCGAGATCACCAAAGTATTTCGCGCATGAGATGCAAACAAAACGTTTTCTACAAACGCTTAGCTTAATATAAAAAAAAGTAGTGAACTGGTTTGAACTCTTTTTCCAAATCAAGTAATTAGGTATTGTAACTATGAAATAAATATTGGTTCGTGCACTGGCTGCACCATTAATGTTAACATTGTAAATAATAAATAAAATTAGGTACCTAGTGTTAATTTTTCTCACAATTTGAAAGCTTTAGTAATTATTGTTATACATTAATAAATAAATGATTTCTTGGATTTTTGCTTGATTGAGGAACATAAAGGTTAAAATATAAAAATCCCATATAGTTTACATGCAGTGTGCGAAGTAAGTATTTCGCACACTACTTCGCGCACGGTCTCATAGTAACAAAGAACAATTAAAAAAAGGGTCACTTCGCATATTCTTGCCAATGCTCGAACCTTGTCATTTTTTGACGTTTGTAGAAAAAAACGTATTTTTTGATATAATCGTCCCAGTTAAAAAATGTTAACAATAAGGTGGCAATTAGGAGCTATAGACGGTAGCGTATGAATAAGTGACATTTGATGTTTTTCCTAAAACGACCATCGTAATGGCTTTCTTGCAAAAAAAATAAGGTTCAGACATTTGTAATATATGTAATCGTTTTCATATTATGGGCTAAACGGTCTTGGTTAATTTAATTTCAAGATTTCAACTAAGACTAATAAACTATCTGGTTTTATCGATACGCAAATAAAAAGAATTATCCCGATTTCCATGCAAAAGCAATTAGCATAAAACGAGGAACATGGTATTGAAATATTTCTTCTCCGTCTTTGTTTTACAAAATATGTCACAAAGTTAATTTCCACATTTTTTAAATAAGTACTGGGAGAGACGAATACAGTGTGTACCTACTAAGAATATATTATAATGTATAACAAAGTTTAAAATTTGCACTCTTTCAAACTAAATATTTTAAACATTAAATTACTCTGTATCCGTATGTAGATACTCCGCTCCCTTTTAATGTGAGAGGTGCTTATTACAGATCAATAATGTCATACATAGAATAAATTCTTTGCTTGTCTGTTACTATTAAGTAAAATATCTGTATTTTTTATAATATTCTTGCATACGTCTAAACGCCAATCATCTTCAAAAGATGACAAATTGATATTCAATATTCCGAACGAAATAACAGTTATATACAGGTTTGAAGTTAATACGTTACAACACCGTTCAGAGTAGGACTTTGTCGAGACTTGTAATGTCATCCCATATCTTTAGAATGTTTCTCCCAAGTAGATTACAGTTACTTATAATTTTAATCCCAATAATTCAAGCCGATTAACTGTTTTTATAATAAAACCATTGAAAAACTCATTAACGAGCCTTTTGTTTTTATATTTGAGATAAAGATGACCTTAAATGTAATTTGTTTTCCGATAAGTTAAGCCCGTTTCTGAAGTTCCGCATTTTTATGTACCTATTCACAAACCTACGACTGTTCTCGGCATTTTCAGGTGTTAAAATTTTGTTGCTCTCTACTACTTCGGTTACTTTACCTAAAAAATTAAATGTTACTTATTCTTTATACAGTTTGTCCACAATGGAAAAAAACCTTTTTATTTTTCATTGTCACTGTTGCTAAAAAGCTTTCTTTTTTCTATGTTCTATGTTGGAAATTATAATAATAATCTAGTTAGCTTCGTTTACAATGTAGGTACCTGTCAACTAAAATACATAATTTTAAATTCTTTTTCAACAGTGCTTATTATTCAACAAACAATATATATACTGTGTTCAACAATATAGTGCCTACAATAAAAGGTGACTGATGGTAATAAACCACTTTTATTGCGATCGTCTGTCACGGTTTATTGCTTATGGTCAAAATTTGCACACAGAAACGGATCTTGTATTTGTATAATTTTGGTTGAGTATCAGCGGCGGCCTTAGGGGGTGGCGAACAGGGCAATCGCCAGGGATGTCGCTCTTGCAGGGGCCTGGCGCAACAAACCAAGCAAATTTTAAAAAATATAGATTTTTGTAACTATATTTTTTTGATTTAAAATTTTCGATTTTAATGCTTAATTACTTATTAAGGTAAATTAAAGTTAAGTTAGTTAACTAATTCATCCATTCAAAACATAATTGAAAAATTCATTATGTAGTACTTGAATATCGCGGAATCAGCACAGACGTTGCAATAAAAAACAAATAAAACCGTACTGTATAATACACATGCAATTTGTATATAAAATACCTTATGCTGAAAACATTAAAGATGTGGGGGTGGACAACTGTTTAACTGATTTCAAATTTATTATTATTTAAACCGTTATTGGTTATACACAATAAATAGGCCATCCTTAAAATTTATTCAATGCAAGCGATTTGAGTATGTATAATATAAAAAGATTAAAGGAAATTAGTGATAGTGAACTTTTGAAGCAATGCAGCGACTTGCAAATATCTATTACAGTAGGAGAATCATGTGATATTGATGGACATGAATTGTACGAAGAATTGAATATGTTCATCCGTGTGTATGAAGGAAACGACGACATTATCTCGGTGCTGAAATATATAATAGAAAAAAAATTAATTGAAGTTTACCCCACTATCGAAATAGTCCTGAGAATTATTGCTACCACACCTGTTACAGTAGCGTCTGCTGAAAGGAGGCTCAAAATGATTAAAACATATTTGAGGAATTCGATGACACAAGATCGGCTTTCAGCCTTTGCTATTTTTTCAATCGAAAATGACGTTAGATTATTGTGCTTTAATTAAAGACTTTAGTCTTCAAAAAAGCCGCAAATATCAATTTTAAAATTTATCATCTCTGTATTTGTTAACTTTGTAAATCTTTCAATGTAAAATATTTTAAAACTGAAATTTTATTTATTTGTATAACTTTAATATTTCTCCTCAAACATGACAAATACCTAAACCAAACAACTAGACCTACTTTCGCATTTCATACTTTTCACGAACGACAAAGGGCCTCGCAAAGACCTGCCGCCCTGAGCCTCGCAATGGGTAAGGCCGCCTCTGTTGAGTATAATCATTTATATTTGTGTTCCCGTAGTGAGAGTTAGTCTGTGCTGTTTAATAATTTTTGTGAAAAATGTTTCGTCCGTGAGAAACTGCATCAGCGGCGCCCTGTGTTACTGTTCCTGTTCGACGACGAGTTTTATCCCTTGATGCCAAAGAAATCGTCAAACATGTTCATCAGAAGCTTGGGCTTTTACTCTTGCTGTAAGAGAAACCAGCGATTTGACAGGGATACCGGAATCATCAGTGAGAGTTCACATTTCGAGGCCAATTCATCCGAGACGAAAACGAAACCATAGTGGTGTTTCCGGAACTACTGATGACGGTGATAAAGATTTGATAAGAAGAACTATTTACTCTATGTACGAAGAAAACTTGGTGCCTACTATCAGATCATTGCAAACAAGACTAGGGAGCTCCACTGAGATAAGGATATCAATTGGATACTTTTATTCAAAATAGACAAAAGGCAAGTTATTATGAAATCCCAACGGATTAGGCAATGGCGTTTAAATATTTGACTGCCATAAGTCATTACAGGTCTTTACAACGACCAATAATCCATTTGGATGAGACCCACGATACGCCGCCAAAAGGATGGACCGATAGAACAGTGCGATGCCAATCAAAAGCTCCATCGAACAAAGGAAAACGGATCACGATTATTCATGCTGGATCAGAAGATGGTTGAAATCCAAACAGTTTGAGACTTTCGGCGAAGAAAGTTCAAGATTCGTCGTTGGATTACCACCAAGATACTACAGCCGAATGGTTCGAAGATTGGTTCAAAAACTCTTTACTGCCAAATATTCCCCCGCGTAGTGTCATAGTTATGGACAATGTCAGTTACCATAGTCGCCAACTGAAGAAGGTTCTAAGCTCTTCAAATACAAGATCTCCTATAGAATGTCCAGATATGATTGCCTTCTATCGGGATTACATGGGAGGACCAAATGTCGGGGTTGTAAGAATTTGAAAGAAAATCCAAAAATTTGTGGATCAAAGTTTTTTTCAGACTTTCGATGATGTCAGCTGTAAATGCCTTTACAAAGAATTATAAGAAAAAATACCATTTCTAGACTTTCTCGTACCATTAGCCGAAGCAATTCTCTGCGAAGGCCAGAAAAAAAACAACTTTAGTAAAAGGTCCATCAACAAGTGGTCGTCCTTACAAAAAAAAGACTGTGTCAAAAAAATGATCAGATGCAGGTGAAACTTAAGGTAAAACTCGAAGGAGGACTAAGACAGCGTGCAGTCAATGCAGGTTACCATTAGGCAAGAATTGTTTTGCTGTATATCACACTTAACAATTTCTACGTTAATGTAAAATTTATAAAAATAATTTCTGTAAGATGCTTGGTACATTTATGTACCACCATCAAAGACCCCAAAGGACTAGTGGTACGAAAACGAAACGATAGTGGTGTTTCCAGAACCACTGATGACGGTGATAAAGATTTGATAAGAAGAACTATCTACTCTATGTACGAAGAAAACTTGGTGCCTACTATCAGATCATTGCAAACAAGACTAAGGAGCTCCACTGAGATAAGGATATCAATTGGATACTTTTATCCAAAATAGACAAAAGGCAAGTTATTATGAAATCCCAACGGATTAGGCAATGACGTTTTAAATATTTGACTGCCATAAGTCATTATAGGTCTATACAAAGACCAATAATCCATTTGAATGAGACCCACGATACGCCGCCAAAAGAATGGACCGATAGAACAGTGCGATGCCAATCAAAAGCTCCATCGAACAAAGGAAAACGGATCACGATTATTCATGCTGGATCAGAAGATGGTTGGAATCCAAACAGTTTGGGACTTTTGGCGAAGAACATTCAAGTTTCGTCGTTGGATTACCACCAAGATACTACATACTCCAGCGAATGGTTCGAAGATTGGTTCGAAAACACTTTACTGCCAAATATTCCCCCGCATAGTGTCATAGTTATGGACAATGTTACCATAGTTGCCAACTGAAGAAGGTTCCAAGCTCTTCAAATACAAAAGCGGAAATCCAGGAATTTTTGCTCCAAAACAACATGTACTTTGAAGAAGGATATAAAAAAACGCAGCCACGGGTAATTTAATTTGGGGCAATTTGATTAATTTTTTATAATTCACGTATACAAAATCTACTGGTTTAGGATTTTTTTTGTCGCGCAATCAAATGTATTGTTACTCTTTAGACAGACACAATTCATGTTAATTCTACAAAAAGAACACAAAACAATTAAGTAGTGCAATAAAAATAAAACATTAACCTCACGGAAGCTACTGTTTTTTTTTAATTTATTTGCCGATTTATCTCAAACGATTTATTTTTGAAAGAGAATTTATGAGATTTAAGTGGAGTACCGGCCTTAGTTATTTATTTTAAAATATCTTTAAATTAAGAATTATATGAATAAATAGAATAAATTATTCGACTCTTTTTAATTACGGAGAACTATAAAATTAAGTAGGTTACACATATTGATATGATAATCGGCAGCATGTAGTGATTTGTTTAAATTATAGGTTTCCTCTAAAAGATATACGGTTAATAACAGCAGGGGCATTACGTCATTAATGTATACCTGTAGTAAAGTTTCAAAAGCCACATTTTCAAGGCGTATTCATACTAAAAGCACTTTTTAATTCGTAGTGGTGAAATACCAGGAGATAAATTATTGTTTTTACTTCGGTCTATTGAATATAAGTATACATACAACTAAAAATAATAAACAACTAAACGCTTGAACTAAACTTCCACCTTTTATTTAAAAAATAGATTTTTAAATGCAACGACAGCTGTTTCGCTACAACGAGCATCGTCAGATTGATATAATATATCAATCTGACACATTTAGAAACAATAAATAAAAAAATTATTTGGAGAATTGGAACCCTGATCTAACTAGGCTACTGGTGACCTATTTGGCACGTTTGCTTTCTACAGCACTATTATTATCACTCAGATCTACTGAAACCCATTTTGGCATTATCTGTCTAGCAAGTTCTAGAATCCAATTCCAAAATATCAAGTTAAAATCAGTATATGATCCTTCTTATACGTGTATTTATGTCTATTCCAGAAGATCTAGTTCTATCACATCAATTTGAATTAAAATAACTCGAAGAGTACAAGATTAGCATGCCTTAATATAAAAATCATACCAACTAGGACAATTCAAGTAATGTTGAATCCTACACCCCTGGATTTATTTGTCAAAGAGGTGGCGCTGATGACACTATAACGTTTCTTTATGGCAAGATACTCTCTGTGGTAAAAGGAAATGGATAAACCCTACATTAGCTGACACAGATGAACACAGGTTTGAATTACATAATCCAAATACTACATCACCAAGGAACGTAGAAGAAACGAACGTGGCAGCTGATGAAATAGCTTGCAGAAATATTAAAAGTAATTAACTTTTTAATCATGCAGACAGTAGACAACCACTTGTTAAATGTTTTGATATATGACCTAGTCATGGTTAAGGCAAATGTGGGTGATGATAAAGTCACACAGGTAACCTTGTTGACTTTTTGTCCAGAAGGGCTGCTCGATCCATGATCTTGGGACCCGAACCCTCCATAGGTTTAAAAAATGCGACTATCCAAATTTAGTCACACTCCTATCTATTATGTAGAGAGAAAGATATGGCACGATACAGAAGGCTGTAGACCTTCAAATGACCCAAACAATAATAAAACCAATTAGAAAGATTCCTAGATATGACCAGAAAACAACTCAGAAAACAAGAAGAGGAAATCGTCGAGCCCATCCTGTGTGACTACTTGTCTCCCTTAACTTAATTACCTAATTAAGTGCTGGCCAACACTAGCCAACATCAAGGAGACTTCCCCAGGATGTCGTCGACTAAATCAAATCAGGGACTAAAGGAAATTGATTGTGTTAACCTTTGCTTTGTGGAAGTTCATCTTACTAAGAACAATAAATAACTGAACGGTTAAACTAAACTTCCACTATTTATTCGAAAAAATCGCTTTGTAACATACATATATTAATTTATTGTAAAGATCAGCATGATATAGTTTTTTCCTGGTTTTTCTATATCATTGCACAGTTATACTGATCTTAGAGGGAAATACATCCTGGATAATCCCTTAGGGCTAATAACATCTAGGCTTTAATATTGTTATGTCTTATTACTTCCTTACTTGGTCTAGCCTTAACTACTTATCAACATTAAGTACCTCGTTACAAACAAACGAAATGTAATTTCAATATGTCAATCTGACGATGCTAGTTATTAGCGAAACAGCTGTAACATAATTAAATTTTAGCGAATTTTTCGAATAAATAGTGGAAGTTTAGTTTAACCGTTCAGTTATTTATTGTTCTTAGGGACTAAAGAGGCCGGCTCAGGAAGAAGCTCAAGGTGGTCTAAGTGCGGATGAAGCTTTTGAGCTTCACCCTCCCAAATTTAGAAATACAGAAGCTGTAGGGTCCATGATACAAATAAAAAAAATGAAGATGAGCTATTGTCTAGTTATGGGGTTGTGATGTGGATATTAAATAGAGTTAGGAAAAATGATATTTTTTCGACAGATTAATGCTTAGCCTATTTAAATAATATTCTTTAAAAAACATAAGTAATATAGAATAATTATATATTTTCTTATTTTACCCAAATATTACCAATTTCTTTTTCCATTTTTTGATATTTATTTTTGCTGCTTCTTGATTCTCCCTTTTTATGCTGCTTAAATCTCACTTTACGTTTTTACTTTTTCAATTGTAATTTGCTATGTGATATTTCATTTAAATATTTTAGTTTCCTATATTTAATATAAAGAAATAAAGAAAACATTCACAGACAATTTAACCCCAAACCTTATCCATTTATAAATGAAATTGTAGGTTTTGTTAATCATTTTTATTAGATGTATATACAATTATCTTCTACAGCAAATCTTTATTACGTATATAATTTTATTTTTAAATACGAGTTTTTCCATGCTTTTGTTTATTTCTCAGATCACAAAATAATTACTTAAAAGGTAACCCTCCAAATGACATAATTTATACTTTGAAAGTTATAATTAAAATAATAAACGTGTATTTATAACTGAAATTAACAGGAAACCATCAATTTTTTAAGGATTTACTTAGACAGTATTTATTATAATTTTTTTTACAAAATGAAGTCATTATTATTTTTCAGGTGTGGGAAGTGGAAACAGGGCCGTGTTTGACTGCTTCATTATACGTGCATAAATCTTAAACGTTTTGTTTTTTTTCCACACATGTATTTATTTGGATATAAAAAGAAGTGAAATTATCTTTGTTTTATAAGAACTGTTTGGCCATACATAAATTACAATTTAATAACGTTTGGTGGACATATATTATATAAAATTGCTCTTATTTGTTTTACAACTCATTATCAGATCAACGAATCCAAGTTACATTTTGTTTTATAAAACAACTATTTGATGATTAAAAAGCTGCATTTAAGCTGGACTAAATATAATGAGATGCATTAAAAATAGCTAATTACAAATAATTCAACAGAAATTGTCTGGTATTGCATGGTATAGAAAACTAGGAATTAGTTTCTAAAAACAATAAAAGCATTTCAAGTATGAATAATAAAGAGAAATCTAAATAGTGGAAGTTTAGTTTAACCGTTCAGTTATTTATTGTTCTTAGTAAGATGAACTTCCACAAAGTGTTATAATAGAAAACAAAAACAAATAAAAAGGAGAAGTCTCCTAAAAAGTCAGAAGAATTTACTAAAAGAGTTTTTCTTATGAGAAGGAAGTACCTGAAAAGTTGGTGAGATATCAGGTGAGTAATAATGAATTTAATAAATTATCAATCTCAGGGTGAGTATTCGGTCACTAAATATTACACTGGTTATTCTACTATATTTCTTTAATTAGTATAAAACTGGGTGATAACAAGACAATAAAGACAGACAGTTTAATAGATAGGTTACTTACTACGATCAGATTGTGTATTACCTTTTGCATATATGCATAAGACTTACAATATATTTCTTTAATAGTTCAAATATATTAATAGTAATGAAATTTTAATGGTAATCAAATTTAACAATCTAAATATGTTATCAATTGTACGATTTACTGTTTTGTTCTTTTTAGATGCTGATAAAGTTAGGCTTTACAGTTAGTAACTGAAATATAGACATGCAACTTAGCTGTCATCCCTGAATGTGTCTACAGGGAAGCACACAAAGTCCCTCAGTTTGCGACTTTGGGTTCCTCGTAATGTGCCTGGCCCAAAGGTAAGTTTTGGTTAGATGTAGCTGATGTCTAATTCAATAGTGCTATTTGATGGCAATGAATACCCATAGATGTACTGAGTACCAAATAAGAGTAGTCGGCAAGTAAAATAGGAAAAGGAAAAATCAAAAGACAAAAGAAAAAGACCTAAAACAAAATATCGTATTACAAGAAATGTTAAGTATAACAGCTTGATAAAAGAAATGTAACTCACCTAAGGTGGTAGGTGGCCTTGCACGTGGCTCCAAATTAGGAGGATGAAATAAACGAAATTAGTTTTGGTTCAATAAAAGTTATAAATATCCACTAAACAAGTGATTCTGCTACTCAGAAGAAAACTTTTGTAATTTTACCCAAAACATTTCTTTGTGTTTTAAATCCGCTAAAGCGTGGCACGTTCTTTCGAACAAGTTCCCTATAGACTCTCTTTTTCCAACCTTCCGTCCTTGAAAACCACTTTTTTGAAAAACTGGCCTGCTACCGATGGATATTTTTAAAGTGACAACTAATTTGGCAATTAAAATTAAATTAAAGAATAATATAAAAGAAGATATTTTGACAGTGGATTATTTCTTTGAATTGGTTATGTTTACCTTTTAATAAGTTGCGAATGAGGTATTTAATTTTAATTAAAATATTTCTCTTTACTTACTAGATATTTTATTTTCTATTTCAGATAATTGAACTGCTGAGAATATAGTCCTACTGAATAATGATGATGTTCTAATTGGAATTTTGTATAAAATGGTTGTTTAATAAAGATGTATAATAGCAAAAATAGATGACTATTATTGGTATCTTTGATACAGGTTACCCAAGCAACCAAAAGACGTCCATACGACGTCATAATTTAGACGTAATGACGTCATTTTTTGACGTCCCTATGACGTACTCACGACGTGAAAAAGTCACATGATTTTGACGTCATTTAGTGACGTCCCCACGACGTCATAATTTAGACGTAATGACGACATTTGGTGACGTCTCCTCGACGTCATATTAAGACATTATATACATAGTTCTAAATTATTTAAAGGATTTTAAAAATGTATAGGAGAAGTTATTAATAATAATAAATTAGTAAATAAAAAATTTTTATTCTCTACCCTTAAAAATAAAACAATTATACATTATAAATCAAATAAAAATACATAACACATAAAATACATATTACAGTATCAAATATAAAATTATTTCATAAAATGTAGGTATTACTATTACATTCAAAAAACTATTCACCAAAGATTTTTTTATCAAATATTCGATAATGTATATACCGCCCATAGGCTATAGAATTTGGAATACAATTAATAGTGACTAACTATAACTAGCCTAATAGTGGACATCATGGATTAAAATAGCTATGTAGTAATGGAAATGATGTAAAGGATGATTGGTCTCCCAACATTGGAAAAACATCGTAGTTCATCGATGAATAAAAGCAGATGCCTCAACTTGTACATCTAAACAAAAAGGTAGCCATCTTTTAAAGGTGATTATAATTTTTCATTTCTGTCTATTTTATTGAGGATGAGCATAGTAGAATGTTTGATATTGTATTTCTTAATATAAATCTTATAAAACTTACTTTTCTTTCTAATTCCTGGGATAACTCTCCTAGCCACAACACAACTTGCACAATTCACGTTAACTTCACAACATATAACAACTACTTCCATCAAGTCGTTGTTTCACGTGTGCTATTGTTTCATTTGTCAAAAATAACGGAAACGGAAAACACTCCAATGACGAGGAATGTATACAATGAAGCGGGAGATTTAAACAAATCTGTCACTCCGAATTCCAAAGTAAAATATACGTATAGAGGATTAATCACGAATGTGGATACTATCTAATAAAATAAATTATGTAAGATACAAATCAATCAGAGTGTAGTAGGAACATATTTAAATCAATTATATACCGGGGTAGGGGAAAAATTGTGTGTTGAAATCTGCATCCGTAAGAAAACGTGTGTGTTACGATATGCGTTTCTATCGCTGGTATACTGTGAACACACGGTGTTGGGCCGAATCAAATCGTCTTTGGCTAACATTTTTTAGAAAGATAACTTTTTATTAAAGTCACGAAACAGACGTTATACCGACGTCGTTCATAAGACGTCGTTACATCGACGTCGTACCAACGTCTATACACTGACCTATGACGTCTGTGACCAAATATCACCAAATAAGGACGTCGCCACGACGTGATGTTTAGTCAGCTGGTTACCTGGGTTAGTAAGGAAATAAATTTATAAAAGTCTTTAAAATAAACACGTAACAAAAGTAAAGGTTAACACAATCAATTTCATAAAATGTTTTTGATTGAATTGGCTGTTACTTGATGGATATCCATAACTAAGTTAAATAAACACACAAATGTTTTCACTATATCCACAATATACTGTGGAAACATTTGTATTTTAATTTAACTTAAATAATATTTTGTCTAATATACTGTTTAAAACTTTTTACTAACCTCTCTAACAACAGCAACAGGTATGAAAGGGCCACCATTGTCTAGTTTTCTTTCAAAAAAATTTTTAAAAGAAGCTACCAGTTCTTTGCAGCGACTATTTAATTGTTTTGGCATTTCGTCACTTATTACACTGTTTTTGTTCTTAGAAGAACAGTTTTTTTATACGTCAAAATAACAACAAGAAAGAATAACACAAAAACCACAAACAAAATGTACTAATCGGTAACAACGGCAACGACGCGACTTGTCAATCACGGCTACCAACTTTATGTAAACTAAAGTATTTTATATTAATTTATTGAATGGAACATTGAATTTGAAAGTTGGGAACGATGCTTGGAAATTAAGACGAAATTAATGACGTTAATCAAATTTTGTTTCTGTAAATTTCCTTTCCAATTATTCAATAAATAATAAAAAAAATAAAAGATTGTTTAATATTAACGATCATGCATCATGCATTTGTAATTAATCAGCTTGTACAGGTACGGATCAAAGTAGTTATTACGTCGACTTGCCATTTTTCACGAAAGCATTTCATATGTATATATTCATGGGCGTTGATATTGTGTGTATTTAAATTTGTTAAAGGATATAAGGAGATGCAGTTTGGTTGGAAATGTATGAAGATATAAAGTGCAGCTCGTGCGTGAGACATGGCGGGTAGACGAGGTAGAGAGCGATATCGGACAGCAAGCGATACCCATCTTTCGTCATTACAATAACAAATAAGCTAACAGAGAGAACCCACAGTTTCAGTAAAAGACGAGGGCATAAATACTATTTGCGGCTGGCATGTCGTTTGTACAATTGCTCTGCTTTAGTTCTACACTGGCATCAAAAAGACATTCAACACGCCCGTAATGTAAATGTAGATTTTACTACTCGAAATAAAAATTGTTTATCACGATGTGTAATTTATTTGTACCGGGCGAAGAGAATTTTTTCTTAATCCTACAGCAGGTCTTTGTGTTCTTTTTATTTAACAAACTCCATTAGATAAATTTGAAGTAAAAAAGGTAAATATTATATTTTTATTTAAATACGTTACTAAAATTTTGATTATAAAATTATCTCTTTTGATGGGGTTATTCCCCAGAACAAAAAAAAAACAGCAAGGTATATGTCATATATCAATTTGAGTTAAATTTTCGCCAAAGGTTTTGAAGCTCCTTGTGTTAAGTATAACTTACACCTACTAGGTGTGAGGTATACCGGGTGTCCCAGACTAATTTATCCAGGCTATATCTCTTGAACGAATACAGATTCTTGAATCTATTCTATATCCTAACTTTAAATATCTTAATAGCAACCTGTATTATTAAGAATAATAAAAAACTCTTCGTTTTAACAAAACTTTCTCTGTTTATTTAAAAAATTGCTTTTTTAAAACTCAATGACAGCCGTTTCGCTATACAACTAGCATCGTCAGATTGACATATTGAGTTTTAAAAAAGCAATTTTTTAAATAAATAGTGGAAGTTTTGTTAAAACGAAGAGTTTTTTATTATTCTTAATAAGATGGACTTCCAAAAAGTAAGGGTTAGTACAATCAATTTAACCTGTATTATAACGTAAAATACCAAATTTTACAGAATATTTTAAGAGTTTAAATCTCCTTTTTGTTGAAAAACTAAAAATGAATATGTTTTGATAAATGCTATTTGTATTATTTACATTTTAAAATTTCTTGTGTGCAGTACGTTTGTTTAATTTTTCATTTGATGTAGCTATTAGTTTTATGATCTCAATTTCTTTATTAAAATTATTTTTGTTCATTGGAATTGAAAATGCTCTATGTATCATGGAATTATAAGCTGCTAATTTATGTGATAGTGGATGATTTGAATTATATTGTATGGTTACATCTGTTTGTGTAGGTTTTCTGTATATTGAATAATTTAATGAATTATTAACTTTTTCAATTCTTTAATCTAGAAAATTTATTGAATTATTTTCTTCAACTTCTAAAGTAAAATTAATTTTAGGGTGCAAGGTATTAATGGTTATCCAATACATTTGATAAATAAATAAATTAATAAGAAAGAACAAAAAGTGTCACTAGAACTAATATTTCCAAAACAAACTAAAGAAATTAAAAGCTATAAATAAAAGTATTACATATTGTGGAAATATTTCCAATGAAATTTCAAAAATAATACTTCAGCAACATCAGCATTAGTATAATTTAAAACACAAAATAATGTTGGTACACAATTGTTTAATGTAAAAACAAAATTACCCAAATTAAAAAAATCTGGTGTTTACCCATCTGTACAAATCAATACAAAGCTAAACGACTTCCCCAAAAGTAACACGCCAGCGATACAATTGAAATGCTACTTTCAAGCCATCCTTGAACAGTACTGAAGTTATATATACCGACGGCTCAAAGACCGCGTCGGGGGTGAGCTGTTCTATTGTTATAGGCGGAAAAGCTCACTCATGGACTCTCCAACCCATAACTTCGATCTTCACAGCTGAACAGTATGCCATACTACAAGCGCTGAAATATTGTCAAGTAGCCTCAAAAAGTAAAATTACACTTGTTATTAGTGACTCTTTGTCCACCTTAAACGCAATGTCAAATCGTTATAGCCGTGATCCACTGATTTTAGCATGTCTCCACACACTAAAGGTGTTGACAGATGAGCACAAAGTTGTAATTTTCATATGGGTACCAGGGCACGTCGGTATAGCTGGAAATGAAATGGCTGATCAATTCGCAAGACAGGCTGCTGCCTTCCATACAATAGATTGTACAACAGTTAAAGTTTCTGATATAAAGGCGAACATTTCTCAAAGTGTTATGCAATTGTGGCAAAGGCAATGGGAAGCTGAGTCTACTCAGCTGAGATCAATAAAACCTAGTGTAGTTAAATGGACACCTAATATCAAAATGAGTAGAGAAGAAGCAGTTCGGATCCATAGACTGCGATTAGGTCACACTGTATTAACACACTCCTATCTGCTTTCTGGTCGAGACCATCCACTCTGCCCGTCATGTGAAATACGGTTAACTGTAATGCATATCATAATGGAGTGTCAAGCTTTAAATAATCTCAGAAACAGTTTTGGTCTCTCCACAGTTTTTGCAGAAAACTTGAGGAACCCTGATCTGCTTAGAGCAACGATATCGTTTCTTAAATGCACTGGTTTCTACTGGAAACTCTAATGTATATGTGTATATGTGTGTGTGTATGTGTATGTATGTGTATATATTCAATATAAATTGAATTGTATAAAGCCACGCAGTCAATGACCTAGTAGTCGGTGTTTACAAAATTAATTGTCCAAAATGTAATGCAGTATATATAAGTCAAACACAAAGAAATTTTGTACTAAGATTTAATGAACACTTAAGAGCATATAGATTACAACAACCAGATAAGTCGAACTATGCAAAACACCTACTGGAACATCCAAAAACAAAACAAAATTTAGATTTTTTAGAAGAACTTGAAATTAAAAGACATATCTAGCAGATCAACAGTTTAAAGTAGTTAATGAACAAATAAATCTCCACAATTAAACTGTTTACTTTGATTAAGTCTTCATTTTATACATAGATAGGACGTAATTGTAACACAAATATATTAAGTTATTGTAAAGATCATCATGATATAGTTTTTTCCTGGTTTTTCTATATCATTGCACAGTTATACTGATCTTAGAGGGAAATACATGCAGGATAATCCCGTAGGGCTAATAACATCTAGGCTTTAATATTGTTATGTCTTATTACTTCCATACTTGGTCTAGCCTTATAACTACCTAATAAACATCAGGTACCTAGCTACAAATAAACAAATAGTAGCTTCAATATGTCAATTTGACGATGCTAGTTCTTAGCGAAACAGCTGTAATTGAATTTTAAAGCGAATTTTTCGAATAAATAGTGGAAGTTTAGTTTAACCTTAGTAAGATGAACTTCCACAAAGTAATGGTTAACACAATCAATTTCAAAAAATAGTTGTTTTCTTGGAGGATAAGTAAATAAAAAATTTATTGGCTAAAACGACACAAGAAAGTTCTTGTAATTTTTACTTTATTTCAAGAAAAAGTAATTTTTAAATTAACAAAAAAAAATTAGCTAAAATAGCTTTCTCATTGTTTATGACAGTCATTTTTTACAACCAAACTGGGAGTCAAACCAATTTTCTTGTATTTTAAAAAGAAAGAGCCAATTATTTTATCTGTTTAAAATAAATACCTCAGTAACCAGACTATTATAATTATTTCATTTATTAGTTTGCGGTAACCACTTTCAGACAGCATCCCTAATTTAACCAATTACGTAAAATTTATTTATTATAATCGTCGACTTAACAATTTCTAATAATATTCTTTATTCAACAATGTCAATGTCTACCTTGATGGGATTTGCGGTCAGTTAAATACCTTCAGCATGTAACCGGTGGTGTCTAGAGTACCGAGAAAGAAATGTATAAAAGTTATTCTACGTATTAATGGCAATACCATTCAAATTAACCTGATACATTTCTCATCTGAAACCAGTAACAAATTACTAAAGGTGTACCCAAACAGAAGCAATGACATCAATCAGTGTTGTCACGATAACAACAATCATTTCTTACATAGTAACGCATTAGTCAATGCTACCAACACAACGCCTATTAATTCATTGTGGTTGATGGTGAATGTAGTGGCGTAGAAAACAAAAAAGATTAAGGGATGATATTTTTTTTTAATTCTATGTTAAGCAGTCGTATCAGACATGTTTATTTAAAAAATAGAGAAGATGCAGATAAAATAATCATAAATATTTATTGTTATGGATGTAAACTTTTCTAATTGTGAACATTAATCACAGTTTTCGAATAAAGGTGGAATTCTGATTCCCAAAAACTCCAGGAAAATGACCGAAACTTATTGTTATTGATATGATTTTGTTGTTTAAAGTACAGAGTTTTTAAGTATAGAAATAAAAGAAACTGAACCACTAGGTAATGTAATTTGTGCAGCAGCTTCTTCATATAACTGGTCTTTTAGGTCAACCAGAGAATCTTATTCCGATAACATAATTGGTTATGTCCATCTTACTAAGAACATTAAAAAATTAAACTTTTTAACAATATTTCCACTAGTTTCAGCGAAAAAACTGTATTTGAGTTTAAAAAAGCTTTTTTTAAATAAAAAGTAAAAGTGTTAAATGTCCCAATCAAAAGAAAATATGGAGAATTGCATTGAGTAAAAAGTTGGAAAAATAAATTTTATTAAGGATAATAAATAACTCTTCGTTTTAACGTAACATCCAAGTTTATTTGAAAAAATATGTTTTAAATTACAATGACGGCCGTTTCTCTGATTAGCATCGGCAGATTGACATTTAAGTTACATTTTGTTTGTTTGTAGCTAGGTACCTGATGTTTAGGTAGTGTTAAGGCTAGATCAAGTATGGAAGTAATAAGACATAACAATATTAAAGCCTAGATGTTAATAGCCCTAAGGAATTATCCTGGATGTAATTCCCTCTAAGACCAGTATATAAGTCCAAAATGAAATGCTGTATATATAGGTCAAACACAAAGAAATTTTGAAGTAAGATTCAATGGACACTTAAGAGCATATAGATTGCAACAACCAGATAAGTCAAACTATGCAAAACACCTACATGAACATCCAACCTCACTCTTACACACCAATGACATCCATATACTACACATTTGTGATAAAAAACGTGAAGAACTTGAAATAAAAAGACATCTAGCAGATCCACAATTTAAAGTTGTTAATGAACAAATAAATCTTGGAAGTTCTCCTCTATTAAACTGTTTACCTTGATTGAGTTTACATTTTATACATAGATAAGACGTAATTGTAAAACACAAATATATTAAGTTATTGTAAAGATCCGCATGATATAGTTTTTTCCTGTTTTTTCTATATCATTGCACAGTTATACTGATCTTAGAGGGAAATACTTCCAGAATAATCCCTTAGGGCTAATAATATCTAGGCTATAATATTGTTATATCTTATTACTTCCTTACTTGGTCTAACCTTAACTACTTATCAACATCAAGTACCTAGTTACAAATATGTCAATATGTCAATCTGACGATGCAAGTTATTAGCGAAACAGCTGTAATTGAATTTTAAAACTTATTTTTCGAATAAATAGTGGAAGTTTAGTTTAAACGTTCAGTTATTTATTGTTCTTAGATATTTATTATATTTATTCGAATGAAAGCAATATTAAAATACTACATCTTCACTATTTGGATCAATACATAAAGAAATATACTAAGTGACATAAAATTCCGAACACCCAGTTTAAATGATTTTATTTTCATAGAATTTTGTATATCTTTACTAAAGCATAATAAGTAAATGATAAAAATTTCAAAATGATGTATTGCTTTAAAGCCCTTTTACCTTTAATAATGTGTGGATGCACCCCGATGTGTTGCGCATTCTCCAACGCGCCTAGGCATGCTTCTGATCAAGTGGTCAATGTCCGCCTGTGGTATCTCATTCCAGGCAACCACCATCTCCTCGCGAAGTTCTTCTAGAGTCTGAGGAAGACGCAAATTGAGCAATCTCCTACCCATCAAATCCCACACGTGCTCAATTGGGGATAAGTCGGGAGATCTTTTTGGCCAAGGTAACAATGTGACATCATTATGTTGAAAGAAGTCTATTGTGACTCTTGCAACACGTGGTCGGGCATTATTTTGTTGGAAAGTTGGATTTGCCAGGATGTTAAGATACGGTAAAAGATGGGGTTCTAAAACTTCTTGAATATAACGCTGCGCGTTCATGTTACCTCTGATGAAGATTAAAGGTGATCTCGAACTATAAGCTATAGCACCCCAAACCATAACTCCTCCAACAGTTTGATAAATATGCCTTTCAACAAAAAACCGTGGATTTCTCCTTTCACCACGTCGTCTTTTAACTCTCGCTTGACCATCGTGCATGCCTAAAGAAAATCTAGACTCGTCTCTAAAGACAATACTGTTCCATTCCTGATCCCAGAGTAACCGTTCTCTGCACCACTCAAGGCGATTACGGCGGTGTTCTGGAGTTAAAGGGAGGACAAAGTGTGGTCGGTATGAAAACAGGCCAAAACTTCTTATTCGTCTGTAAACACTTTGCATGCTAATAGGTCTTCTGTGTTCTGCAAACCATTTATTTGCAATGAACCGGATAGTGGAGAAATGGTCCCCTAAGGCCAATTATCTTAGGCGGCGATATTGTTCTACGGAGGCGTCCATAGCCCCTTGACCTTTGCGTACGGCCTTCTCGAAGCCATGCCTGACAACACCTAACCACGGTGTCTACACTTCTTTGCACTCTAACTGCAATTTCCCGAAAAGAAAATCCAGCTTCCCGAAGTCCCACTATACGACCCCTATCAAACTCACTAAGTTGACGAAATCGTACAGGCCTCCGTACCCTAGGCATCGTAACCAATCGTAAAGAATGTCAAGAACCATAATCCGCAAAATTTGAATCTTTACTACGGCTACAATATTCATTTTTGGATTCTTAGTGGATTTCAAAAAAAGCAGTATAAAAACCGGAATCTTCAACTGATAAGGCTGAAAATTTAATCAATAAAATCACCAAATTTTTTTTAAAATAAAATCATTTAAACTAAGTGTCGGATTTTTATGTCACTTAGTATATTATTATACTTTCCAGTGCATTGTAGAACCTTTAAACCCAAGCAACTATTTTTTATTATCATTTTATTAAATTTTTTTTATTTAAAAAACAATAAAATATAAAAAATTCTTATAAATAATTTTTATTTTTATTACCTCTGTTATGCATCGGGTAATATTTCTACTGTTAAATTAGTTCGCTTTAAAGTACATGTTTTCTTTCAGAACTGTTAACTACGCCACTGCAAAAATTGAGATAGGTACATTTATCTTCGTTTCGTTTAAATTGTCTGATAGTTGTCCTTATTTTTTGGTTAATACCCTTAACAATGCATTGTTGATAAAACAGAAGGTGTGAGTTAAAAAAATGCATAAAAAAGTTTATTCATGGATAATTTTTTTATTACCTTCAATACGCCATGATTATAATTTTTTGATAAATAAAACTTTCAAATAACTAATATAATGCAATTAACTTTCTTCTACGTTTATTATTGTAGTACATAGATAGAAATAAAATCATTCTGATCAAGGAGTTGAAAATATTGTTTTGTAACTGAACATTTTTCACTTAGCGTAAGTATGTATTTATGTCCTTGGAACCGCCCTACCTTCGCCTGGAGCTCGATGAAATAGGTTCTAATCAGTTGGTACATTTATTACTTTGAGTACGTTCGCTGTTATTCCATTTTCGTATCTTGGTAATTCTATCTTTTAATTGTTTCGGTACCCATTAGCCTGTGTTAATTGCTTTAAAAATAAAGAAAAACGCAAGAAAGTGTTTCCATATAGTACTAATAAATACTCAATTCCCGTCAAAGACAATTCTTGTTATTTTTGTAGTGAGTATATTCTTAAATGTTTTATTCGTGAAATTGATTTTAGTAACCTTTACTTTGTTCTTTGTTCTTACTAAGAACATTAAAAATTACTTTTTTAGACTTAATGACAGCTGTTTAGCTAAAAACTAGCATCGTCACATTGACATATTAAAGTTACATTTCGTGTAATAGTAACATCTAAGTTTTAATATTATTAAGAATACTAAAAAACTCTTCGTTTTAACGTAACTTCCAAGTTTATTTGAAAAAATTAATCACAATAACGGCCGAGATGGACTTCCAAAAAGTAAGAGTTAGTACAATAAATGTAATATTATATCTTATTACTTCCATACTTGGTCTAGCCTTGGTCTACCTAATTAACATCAGCAACCTAGCTACAAACAAACAAAATGTAACTTCAATATGTCAATCTGATGCCAATTTTAGCGAAACAGCTGTCATTGAGAAAAGCAATTTTTTAAATAAATAGTTTTGTTTAAAAAGTTTTATTTTTAATGTTCTTTGTTTTACTCGTATTTGAAAAAATAATTCTCAAATAGAAATAGTAAGAAATTATATAAATATTTATAACCTAAATATACCCGAAGGTTTTAAGATAAATATTGATATAATTCGATTTGGTTTTCGGTCAACCTCTTTTTGTTTTTTGTGTTGTTCTAGCTTTCCAAGTAATTTTCGGTTGCCTATTGTTCCCTATCCGTAGGTACCATATGACCTAACCACCTTAAATGTATTCTCTCTATTGTTTCTAGAATAGATTCTACTTTTACGCCAGGTTGGAGCGAGGAGAATGCTTGACAAGTAATGCAGATCCCTATACGTGAAAAGATAGTCGGTAAATACTACTCTACCTACTTCAAAATAGATGGCGCCATAATATTGTTGTTTAATAAATCAAATTTAAAATACTTATTGAAGCCGATGAGGGTACGTCAAAAAGTTGGTATAAGAGAATCCAAGACACTACTTGGAACCATCAACCACATAAGGTTTAAGGCTCCAGTAAATCTAATTAAAAGTAATCTAATAATTATTCTAACAGTGTGAAATTTTCTCTTGGGCACAAATTTTTTAAGAAAATTATCCTTTATTTTCAAAATATTCGTGCTCTCAAAAACATTTCCGGAAATAATTTAAGCTCTTGTGATATAATTGAAAATATATAAACTTATACTCCTTTTTTATTCCTAAAACCAGACTTTGATTGTTCCACATATATATTGAGATGATAAGCTAAGCTTCAGTAAAAATAAAATGTAAAACTTACCTCAATATGGAAACATAAAAGGATATCAGGATAATTTTCATTAATATATCAGCTACTTTTCTTTATTTCATTTAAAATATTTGGTATAATAATCTTAAATGTTAAATAATCAAATAGATGAAGAATGTATTTGACAACTTTATCTTTGATAGGATGCTGTAGATTTATTTCATAACAATTAAGCAAGTCCCAATTCATACAGCTTTCTCTGGAATCTGGAATCTAAATCAAAAATAATATAATTAAAACTATTAATTTAATTCATATATTTAATAAACAATTGTGTAATTTAGGTACTTAAATGTTTAAATATTAGTTATAAGGTGGAGGTACTCACATTGTAGTTCTTCGATAAGATATGTATTCAGGCAAAACCTCATAACCTGAGAAATACCTAAAAATATGAAAGCTATGTAAATAAATGCTATCAGACCAAGGTGAAATCAGTGTATAAACTATAAATGTTACAGTGAAAGACAGAGTAACCATGTTTCATTATCAAAACTCAGTGAATATTTCAACAACAGTTGATAAAAGTTGATGTGAGACAAGAGAAAATGTATGTAAATTAGTAATTTAAGTTTGTACATTATTTATAAGTTTGTTAATCTTTAATAATATCAAAAGATCTCATTTAAATAAGTACTTAAAATAGTTAATATCAGTTCACATAATAGATTAAAGTGAAAAGCTTAATTTTCTTATTTTTAAGTCAAATTAGTATTTAAAAGTTATAATAATATATATTATGAGATTAATGCATAGATTGAGATTCATTTTTTGTTATTTGCTCAAATTTACATAAATTCAAGGAGATTGACATGCCAAAAATTAGCACATTTCAAACATCAATTTAAATAGCTTTTTCATGAATGTAAGAATACAGATTTTCTGTATATTATCAAAGAAACAGTCAAATATGTAAAAATATTTTATCATTTTACGTAAATTTAGGTTAAATTTTGCAAATCTAAACAATTTATTTCCAATTTTATGTCATTAATGTCATAATTGGGGAAAAGGTATAAAAAGGCCGTACAGTTCATTTATCGTCCTCTTATTGCTTTCTGATTCGCGCGGACTACGTTAATTGGTACCATAACCTCATTGTTAATCAAAAATTGAGTTTAATAAAATTATTTAACAAAAATATTATCACCAAAGTAATTAAATAGTATCGAAGTACTTACCAAGAAGTTCGATTCATCAAAAACAATCCAGATTCTAGTAAGATTTAAAAGATTCGTTTTATCATTGTTGGATATTCAGCTGAGCGGACATTTTAAAAAGCAGGTGTTCTGGGAATCATCTAACTAGCACGGAACCAACAGCATTGACATCATTTCCAACGGAGAAGACAATTATACGAGGTACGTGCATTAAAAACTATTTATTTGTGTACGCATGAGTATGTAAAAGTAAATCAAGGACGAATAATAGCATTTATCAAGGTATTTCTATTGTCTTTGGTAAATTTCTGCATGTAATAAATAATTGAAAAAAATAATAGTGTTATGTAGAATTTGTATCAATTAATTCCTTAATTGTAATTGAATGTTTTATAGAGTATTCAAATTGAGTTTTCTTGAACCTATCCAAGATAAAGAGTCTGGTTTTAAATTAAATAAAATTTTCACTGAACTAGCAAATATTTATTAGGGCGTTCATCAATAAAAAATTAAATTATACAACAATTAATAATTCACACATCTCATTTTTCAAATATACAATATAAAAACTAAAAATAAATAAATCAATATATAAAAATATATATTTGTTTTGTTTATAAACTTGTAATGTATTTAAAAGGGTTATGCCCCCAAAATTTTCACAATTCTCATTAAAAGTATTTCTTTTTCCCAATCATTTGGTGTTTTATTTCCAGTGCTATTTTGTTTATTTAATGAATTATGGAATTATTGAAATTTATTGTAAAACTTTGTTCAACAAACTGGAGAACTTAAATTTTTTGTCAATGGCAACTGTTTCGAAAATTAATGTCATCTTCAGATTGAAGTTACAGCTGTCATTGACAAAAAAGTAATTTTCCCAAATAAATTGTAAAAATTATTTTGTTTTTTGTTCTCAATATGTCATTATTATTTAAGACAGATATTAATTCGTTTTTTTATGACAGTGTGTCTAGTTTAAATTAAAAAGATTGATTTTAACTCTACAAGTTATAAATTCCGTGTTGTCTCCACATTCATGAATGCCAATGACTTAGGACCGTATAAAATGTTTTAAACCGATTGCCGTTTCAAACTAAATCGATAGCTTTGCTGCAAGGTTTATGGGAAATTTGATTTGTGGACGACAAGTTATTCGTTCACATACACAGCAATTTAATCATGTCTTTTTGTACAAAGATGAGTTGTGAACTCATTAGTTCCAAGCTTTACTACCCACAGATGAAGTATGTTGATTAATTATCAATATTAATATTACATTAACTTCTGCCATTTTCAAATTAACACAATTGCTCAAGATTTATAAATAATTTTAATATGTTTCATACAATAAAGATATGTTAGAAATAATTAATTGATATTAATAATTATTTCTAATTTTGCAATATTTTATGCAGGAGTTAAACAAAAAATATTTGTTTAATTAACTTTTAGTATTGAGTTTATTTTGCAAAAATTTGCTCTAAATTGGCTTATGAGGAAAAATGTCGTAGGGAATATAATTAAAGCACCTATTATTTTTTTTACTATTATTACTTACTCAGAGAAATGGTTGTGCATTTTGTATGGTTGGGATGTGAATGTATCCATGTTGGATTTTGGTCAGTATATTATTCTTAAAAATAACAGTTTATAATATATAAAACAAACACTATTACTTAATAATATTAAAATAATGTTTTCCAATGATATAATAGTGTAAAGAATAATAAAAAAAACTCTTCAATTGAACGTAAGTTCCAAGTTTATTTGAAAAAATTATGTTTTATATTACAATGACGGCCGTTTCGTTGATTAGCATCGTCAGATTGACATTTAAGTTACATTTTGTTTGTTTATAGCTAGGTACCTGATGTTTAGGTAGTATTAAGGCTAGACCAAGTATGGAAGTAATAAGACATAACAATATTAAAGCCCATATGTTAATAGCCCTAAGGCTGAGTTTTTTATAGACTGTCACAACAGCCATATGAAATAAGTTGTTTATAATATTTTTTTATATTTTGCCATTTTATCATTTTTTAAATTAATTAATTTTATTTATGTAATTACGAAAATTTTAGTTTTAAAAAGTATGTTGGCAGCACTGTGTAATTTATAACATTTCACAGTTTTGTCATTTAAATTATGAAATGTTAATGTTTTCAAATATTTTAAAATGACTAATACATCAATATTAATATATTATATAAGTAAAAGATGTTCATATTTACAAACACTTTCTTAAAGAACAATATAAAATTTATAAATTGCTATTAGCCACAAATGTCATTGTCAATAGTCTTGTCATTAGATACTTCACTCACGTCGAAACAATAATTTGCGTGCGTAACAGTTATATTACGATACGCAAATGCGTTTTATAATGAAGACTTTTATTAGTGCAAAATATAAAATAGTATATTAAACAACGCATTTCATATGGAATTCTGTTATGACACGAGTTCAAGTTTTTTAAAGAACGAGTGTCACAACAGCCATATGAAATAAGTTGTTTATAATATTTTTTATATTTTGCCATTTTATCATTTTTAAAATTAATTTATTATTTTTATGTAATTACAAAAATTTTGATTTTAAAAAGTATGTCGGTAATACTGTGTAATTTATAACATTTGACAGTTTTGACATTTAAATTATGAAATGTTAATGTTTTAAAATATTTTAAAATTACTAATACACCAATAATAATATATTATATAAGTAAAAGATGATATTCATATTCACAAATACTTTTTTAAAGAGCAATATAAAATGAATAAATTGCTATTAGCCACAAATGTCATTGTCAATAGTCTTGTCATTAGAAACTTCACTCATGTCGCCAACCATTTAAAACAAAAATTTGCGTGCGTAAAAGTTACATGACGATACGCAAATGCGTTTTATAATGAAGATTTTTATAAGTGCAAAATATAAAAAAGGTATTTATGTACTAGTTGCAATACAACACATTATTGTGACGTAACTGTTACCATTGCTTGACATAGATAAGTCATAGTATTATATCCAAACAAACTAAGCGATAGGAAGCTCATGGTAGGAGCAAAAGGCCAAAAAGACATCACATGTGGCGTCCCGCAGGTGTCAGTTCTCGGTCCAATACTATGGAATATCTACTATGATGACGTTTTAAATCTATCTGTCCCAAGGGAGGTTAAACTAATAGCATATGCAGATGATCTGGCTATTCTAATTGTAGTGAAAGATGCTGAACATCTGGAGACTCTGGCCAACGAGACACTGGAAAAAGTTAGCCAATGGCTAAAAGATAAAAAACTCAAATTAACCCCACAAAAAACGGAAGCCGTTCTTCTTGCAGCAGGATACAAAATAAAAAATATTACCTTTTCGATAGAAAATGTGACGATGAACTGCCAGGAAAGCATCAAGTACCTAGGGATCTACCTGAACAGAAATCTTAGTATGGGACACCATATCCGGGAAACCGCAAAAAAGGCCGATAAAGCTTTAGGACATATAAGCCGGATTATGCCTAATGTAGGAGGCCCGAGAGAGGCCAGTAGAAGAATATTGTGCAGTGTAGTGGAATCCATAATGCTGTACGGTGCTACCACATGGCAGAGAGCAATTAACAAAAAGGTATATAGAGATAAACTTCTAAGTGTCCAAAGAAGAACAGCTATAAGAATAGTCAGCGCATACCGGACAACATCCACAAAAGCCCTGCTGGTCCTAGCAAGAACACCGCCTATAGACCTACTGGTAGAAGAAAGAAAGCTCCGAAGAGAAAATGTGGAAAAAATGACGCTCGCAAACAAATAATGGAAAAATGGCCACGTGTTTGGGAAGTCAATGATGGAAAAGCCAATTGGACGCAAAGGCTAATAAAAGATATAAGACCATGGACAGATAGAAAGTGGGGGGAAGTCAATTTTTACCTAACCCAGATCTTATCTGGGCACGGAGGATTCCAGGCTTACTTATATCGGTTTAAACTCAGCCAGACAAACGAATGTCAATACTGTAACTTGGAAGATAGCGTAGAACACACGGTTTTCAACTGTGAAAGATGGTTGGAGATTAGGACTGAAACTCAAAACAAAATAGGAGAACTGACACCAGATAATTTAGTTAATAAAATGTTGCAAAGCGAAGAGAACTGTAAGACAATAAATAAGATGGCCGTGGAAATAATATCATCGAAAATTAAAGAAAACCGATAAAGGTAAAGAACAACAACGAACTCCGCCGACCTATTCGAAGTAATGCCTGACGGCAGTCCTTGTATTGTGGATTTTCTTGCTTTTTGTAGAGTTTTTGACATTATAGTGCTATATAAATACATTATTATTATTAAAGAATAGTTTGAGTTATGTTTAAAGTAGTTTTATTTTGTTGAGAAAAAATTAAAATATTACTTAACCTCAAAAGCAAACTTTTATAGGTATATAAAACAAAATAAAACTTGTTTAAATACTACTCTCAATATTTGTTAACGGTAATAATGTGTCTATTTAGCATAAACACGAAAATACATGAACATACAAAAATCTTCAATGCTAATTAACTACAATAAGGCAAAAGTTTGTTTGGATATAATGGCGACAGTGACGTTTCCAATAATGTGGCGTATTACCATTACAACAAAGCTCAAATATCAAAACACATTTGTCTTAATAATCTGAGTCTGATTCCCCACCTTCAGACGTTAAAGAAGCTGCAAAAGCCGTTGAAGCAAATTTGCTGCCAAGTAAATCAAAAGCAGCGTATCAAACAGTTTAATCTAACTTCCAAAAGTGGTGCGTAGTGAAGAAGATAAATACCGAAAAAACAATATTAGAAAAGGTTCAAAAGTATTCCAACTGTCAATAAAAATGTGGATATTAGTAAGTTTACAAATTCGCAGCGACATGGACACGCCCATCCAGGGCTCATGTTTCTGGCGACTGTACTTAATAATTAAAATAAGTTACATAAAATAACATTTAAAATTAATAAATACGTAACTATATATGCTCGTTCTGGTTTTTAAACAAAGTATAAAACCACAGAAATCGATGCCAAGTCGAAACAAGATTAGCTGAAATTAAATCCCAATACAATTTGGTAAAGAAAAGAAGATCTTCGTCTTTACAAAAAGTTGTGAATTAAGTTTCTTTTTTCCCATAACAAAACAAATAACTTAAAATTTAAATATAGTTTGTGTAATAGAATGAAATTTAGATACTTTTTCATTGGTGTAAAATTGTAACATAAAATGCCTAAATTGAAAACAATGGAATGATCTTCAGTCCGTTTCTGTGGTGTTGTTATTTAGACGTGAGAATTTATCTTCTCCAATGCATTTATTTAAGCCGACTCATTATTTTTATGCGCTCACTGAATTTGTTTCCAATTTGTTATCATTTTAATTGGAAACGTTTTATTAGTTTCATTTAAGAAGATTGCTGCATCCATATATTAAGAAAGCGATTTAAATATTACCGTCAACCACAAAAAGCAAACTATATTAACGGAAATAAAAATAAACCTGTGACGAAACAGGTGTTTTACAACGATTGGCATATCTTATTATATTACAAATAATTTACATTAATCTGTCAATTTGATGGTAAACGTTAATTTTTCTAATAAAAGATTGGAAATTTTATTGCACATTAAAAGTTAATCAACGACTTCAATTATTGTTTTTATTTTTTATAATGAGTATTTTTACGTAATGACAAACTATTTGTTATTTTTCCTTTTCAATTTTTATATCTTTAACTTAACAATAGAGTAAATAGGGGAACCTGGCCTAAAATGACATACTAGGGTAAAACGACATAGCTGACATTTTTTAAAATTGCCGCGGTATTTGGCGAGTCCCCAGTCATTATGACATTCCCTACCTAACTGTCTATCGCCAGATCAAATTATAGTTATAGTTATAGTTAAGTAGGGTGAGGGAGAACTAAACCTCCCCAAAAACCTTTGCAAAATATGCCACCGCGGACCAGCCTACACAAGCTAAGGTGTAAGGTATCGTGCCGAGAGCTGAGTGGCCGCAGGGTGATTTGCGGTTGCCAACGATCCCCTTGAAGAACAGGGCAAAAGATCATTGTAACTAGCCTTCCTCTGGTAATGCGCGGCTCTGCCAGAGGTGACAAACCCTTTTCCTTGCTACTCGTGGGAACACACATGGACAAAAAAGAAAACAATACCGATGATGGACAGAAATGCTCACCTCAATCTAAGGCGGTGACTGGGGATGGTCAGAAATGCCCACCCCAACACACTGCTCAGAACGAGGCTGGACATCGAAGATCACCTCAGAGCGAAACACAAAGGCCAAGGCGAAAACGCATCTGCGGCGCCTGTTGCCAAAAAGAGGAAAAGGGCATAGGAGACAGGGAAGGCTGCAACTATAAATGCACCTTCTCCCACCTCCACCCCACCTCCAAAGGCAAGGGCGCCCTTGCTATTTAATTACCTCAACAATAATGGTTTCTACACAATTGCATATGCAGATGACATAGTTATCTTGCAGACCGGCAACACACTGTGCGATAAAGCGCAGGATGGCCTCAAATTAATAGAAACATGGTGTAAGGAACACTCACTGTCGATCAGTCCCAAGAAGACAGAGATGGTCCTTTTCACTAGGAAAAGAAGCTTATCGGGCTTGAAACCCGCCGAAATCTTCAAAAGCAAACTAAACTTCGCTGAAGAGGTGAAATGCCTCGGTATTACCCTCGACAGGAAGTTAACATGGAACTCGCACATTCAGCACAAAAGAGCGTGTCCTATGAGCAGTGTTGGAGGACAGTGGGACGCACATGGGGTCTCTCGCCCCGAGTAGTCACCTGGATCTGCACAGCAATAATAAGAGCTATGCTACGTACGAAGCCATTGCATGGGAACCTAAAATTCTACAAGCAACGGCCATCCAAAAACGATATCAAACAAATCAGCCATGCTACGATTGCGCATGGCTGGTGTAAACTCCGAGGTAGAAATGGGTCAACTGAGGCTGGGCCTGTGGAGGGAGGCACTCACTGCTGTGCCTCTGCTACAAGTGGCCGGTGGCGCAATTGAACCCAGGTTTGTGTTTAATAAACCCTACAAAATACAGACTGAGGCGGATGCTGCAAATGCAATACGCAAATACACAAACGGCTCAAAAACCAAGGAAGGATCAGAATGTGAAACTCCAGATCACTTAGCTTAAGGATTAAGTGGGGAATGGGAAAAATACCAGCGTGGTTCAAACAGAACTGGCTGGTATCTCAATCGCCGCAAAAGAGCTAACCAGAAAAGGAATTTCGGGCAAAAACATAATAATCTGCACTAGTTAGTAGACAAGCCCTACTAACCTTGAATAGATAGATAATAAGATAGATAATAATATCGTACTAAGGTGGGTGAAAGGGCACGACAGGAGCAAAGGTAACCGTATTGCAGACTCTTTGACCAGGATGGCGACTGGACTGAAAATTTTGGGACTAGGCGACACCCATGGTTTGACGACTTTGACAATTGCGGAACTAGTCAAACGTTACATCCATACTCAATCCCTTAAGAGAGGTGTTTGCCCTAATTTATAGCAGTATTGACAGGGGTTTCCGGTTACATTCGTTGGTAAGGGTTTTGTTTCGGGTACGTTCTGTTGTAGGGATGGGTTTGGTAACTATGATAAGATTGTGTCTAATATACAGTGGGTCAGAGTTGATGTTTTATGTAAATAATTTAAACCATAATATTGAAGACTTAAAACGAGCTATCACTGATGCCGTTAACGAAATTATCCCAGAAATGCTGCGAAATACTTACAAAGAGTTTAGAAAGAGAATTGAGAGATGTTTTGTTCTTGCATATGGCGGACTTGAAGTATCCGGATACCAGTGGTGTCACACAGGGTATTGTATTGTTATGCCCAGTATTAATTCTTCCGAAATAATAGCGGTTTTTCGTTTGTATTTATCTACATAGTAATAATATTGTTATGAGGTTCTAGGAATAAAACAATTACGATAGTAAATAAATATTGATATAGATTAGAGGCAGGTAATTATAAATAATTTACTTAGTTTCTCTATTTAAAAAATAAAGGGATGTCTATAATAACAATCCCTATTGTGGTTGACATTAAAATGTTTTATTAATATTAAATAACCCAAATAAATAGAACCTTAAAGATGGAGATTAATTCCCAATTAAGCATTGGGTTAACTACTTAAAATAATAATTAAAACAACATAAAAAACTATACACGTCAAATCATAGTTGGTTCTTCAATATGGCCGACTTCCATTGTAATTATTTCCTAGATTAAAATATGACAACGTTCGTTCCTGTCTATTCTTTATTCGTAGTATCGATCACGGGACATGGACTTCCAATACTCAAAAGAATTGATGGCAGAAGCGACTGGCAGCTACTCCGAAACCCCCAAACGGAGAATGCAGATTCTCTGGAGGGGATGAAAAAACTCCTGAATACAGTGCATTTTCACCCTTTCCCAGTCTAATCTAATCAACCTCACAACCCATATGCATAGCAATAATAGTGAATAATGATAGCAAAAATGCATATTAAAAGTGGGCTTATATAATATATATAATTTTAATAATGGAACCTAACCTAACATAACCTAACCTATCCATCTCATTACTTTATGTTTTTGTTCCATGATGATTGTTAAATGAACTTTCATTCAGGTACGAGTACTAAATAGTTGAGATCTTAATTCTTAGACACTTTTTATACGCTAAAATTCTTATTGTCAAAATTATAAATGGATTCTTTAATTGATCTCGTTCCATTTCCTATCAAAATCAAAAGTTTTATGGTAAATTTATTAAAAAAACGAGTATTTGATATTCCGACCAGTTCCTACATCAGAAAAGATAAAAAACTAGTTAACCCCAATCTTTCAATATAATTAAAGAATCCACACGGCAAAGAATTATTTCCTTTCGTCCAATCTACATAAAAATCAGTAGAACATTTTTTTTATTTCCTTACGGATAAGATCGGTAGATCGTTGTCCTTAATCGAGATATTTTCGGTATTTGCTGTCACTACTGCCAGTCGTATGTTAGGGTCAGTTGTCTACCTCGAATACCTCTTTTGTCGTCACAAACCTGCCAAGATAAGATTGAAATGCTTTCACATATTTTATAACCTCTATTTAATAGAACGGTTCAGTTACACAGGTGATTTTTTTCTTTTAATTCTTTTTCGTACACGTAACTTTTAAAATCAAAGATGGCTGCAAATTAAATTTTAAATGGATACCCAAGGAAAGTAAACATCTGCTAATAAAAGCATTTACTGTGTAAGATTGCCAATTTAGTTTTGTAAATTATATAGTTCTACTTTTTTTGTTTTTTATGTTTTATTAATTTCAATCATTAAAACTAGCATGGAGAATAGATTACATTGCTTATGTAATTAAAATTCAATACTGCATAAAAATGTATCCGTACAGTTTTCATTAAACCAATAAATCTCGTAAGTATAGCATGCTCATATCTGCTTTTTCGCATGTTTTCGCAATAGAAATCAAATATCTTATTAGGTCAAAGAGCAGAGAAACCAAGGAGGCATGTACGGCCTACATGTTAATAATAAACATTCAGTGACATGCACCTCCTTGATTAATGTGGTTTACTTATCTCAAACAACAGTTTTAGGAACGACTTAATATTGTAAAATTTACATATACTTCAAAATTACAATTGAGAAATGTTGTTTGAGTTTTTTTAAAACTGACTCTAACTTTCTTTTAATCTAACTTCAATATTTATCATCTTTAACATCCGGCAACTCCTATTTGTGGCCAGATTCAATTAGGCATATGATAATTAATAGAAAAAAATAGCTTTACCTTAATATATAATTAATAAAAGTACTTCATGAAGGTATAAATATATCGAAAACGAACCTATTTGAGTTGCAGCCAAGTGAGGAGCAGCATCCATCATTTTTCAAATTTACTGGACACATCACGGCTGTGAAATTGATGATACTGAATTTCACCTACAAATTAACGGTTTGCTCTTTTTAAAAATCTATAAAAATTATTTTAATTAAGTTAAATGCGTGCACTTTTTGATCGGTACCCATTATAAGCGTATTTTCCTATTCATAAATATTTGCAAATTTTGCAGCAGGATCTTAGACTATTTCTACTAAATTTAAATGTTTGTTTATCAAGTGCTTTGGAAAACTTCTTTATTAATTCTTTCTGGGAACTTAGGTCGTGTGAAGAACAATGCTACACCCTCGTATGCTACATATTCTGTAATCTCCTTAAGTTTCTTAGAAATTATAGCAGGATCTCATTTGCTTTTGTATATTGGCACTTTATTACTTCAAGATATTCCTACTCCATTTTTATGTCAACATTTCGTATGCTTAAAGTAGTAGCCAGTCAAATTGGATCGACTTCAAGTTGGTTTGGAAATATCCTCTAATATAACTAGGGGAAAATAACTGAGCATAACGGCATTAAGGGAACGAAAAAGCCGATCTTCTAGCCAGAAAAAGTGCCGAAGGAACATTTATAGGCCATTTCTAGGGCATAGCGAATAGCGTAGCCAAATGAAAAATATCGTACTGGGTAGATTGGAGGACGCGTTCTTACTGGTTCGAGCTAGAGGGTTTAAGACACTCAAAGGCATTTATGAGATCTCTCTAAAAAGAGGGCTAAAGAGCTGCTGAATATGAGAAGACAGGACCTACAAATTATGATAGGACTACTGACTGGACACTGTCGCCTCAATGAGCATATTTATACAATTCAGTGTTTTTATTAGAAATAAATCAATGAAATTCCTTTGTAATCATATAGTAAATTATAAATATTTAATCCTAAACTCATTACAACGCAACAATTCTGGGTATTTTTTATATAATATCAAATTGAAAGTAAGTTAAAATCGATAAATTCAAATAGAGCATTCAAAACGGTCGTGACGTCAAAACTCATATCGATGACAGTTTGTTTACATTTAATGTGTGGTAATTGAGAGAGTTGGACTTTAAAGGCCGGTTCATGCAACGTTCATTATAATTACATTAACATTACATTATCATTAAGAAAAGTTGAGCACCCAATTTATAGTGGAGGCATTCATGCAACACATTAAGGCATTACAATTACATTAAGCCCACTAAGAAGTTGGGAATTTAAACTTTTCATTTACATTACATTATATTCTTAGTGGAAACAGTAAAAGCGCATGCGCAGTACGATAGCATGGAAATGTGTATTTATGTCAAAATTCCCATGTTTAGGTTATGTAGATATTGAAGGTCGGTTTTAGAAGCAATAAAAAATATCTTAACGAAATCAAAAATAGAATAGTGGTATAACAACTTGAACTTTTTGAATATTGTAGCAGATGTATAGAACATAACATAAGTTTCAAGTGTCAATAGTGGACAATATAAGCATGCGCTAATACAGAATTTATATTGTAATAAAGTCTTGCATGAACGACAACATTTTTTTAGTGAAAGTGTAATTATAATGTAATGTTAATGGAATTATAATGTTCGTTGCATGAACCGGCCATTATTTCTGATTTTATTGTGAATTATTGGTTTTATTTGTGTTATGCAATCACAAAATGTCGTCAGTAGGGTTTGTGAAAGCATTGTCAAACAATTTACCATCCTTAGACATTTTCATGGTTAGGTTAGGTTGGGTTAGGTTAGGTTTCAATACAGCTGAATTTACTTATTTTGTGCTTTTTGCATTAAAAAATGTCTAACTGACTTATTTTTATAAAAATCAACAAAAAATAAAGAAAAGAGATGAATAAATATAAATAAAAAACTTCGCACAATCTCGCAGATACACTGTTTACAATAAAATGATGGCCCTTTCAATGACACATATGAGTAGTGACGTCAACAGTCGTTTACGCGGCAAATTTTTGAATTTGAGGATGAAATAACTATGCTACAAATGTTTTTTAATTTAAGTTTTTTTTTGGTTTTTGGGGTAATTGATTGCCGCTCTGTCTTCCTGCATGATTTTGAAAAAAATGGAAAACACCGAATTGGACTGTTAGGCTGAGGTTGAAACGGCGGAGAATACTTTGTGTAACTGCCGAGAGCGCGAGAGACGCTTTTTTGTACAGATCTTTCAAAACTAATCTTTTTAGAGCCCCCACCTCATTTCTGTTGTAGTATATACAGGGTGTCCCACACTAATTTATCCAGACTATATCTCTTAAACGAATGGGACAAAAACTGATCTATTCCATTTCCAATACACTTTAATATGGCGTAGAAAAAATTACCCTAAAAATTCATCCCTTAGTTACAACCCCTAACTTTAAATTTCTTAATAGCAACCTGTCCATTTTTTTATAATTTTGAATTTGGTCTTCCATCTTCTATTCAACAAATTTTTCTAAAATAAATTAAGTTCATAGGTAATCAAGAAAATATTATATTGTGCTTTATTTTTGTTGAATTAATCAAGAAAGCCTTAAAGCTTAAAGGAACAATAAAAATAACCTAACCTAACCTAACCTAACCTAACCTAACCTAACCTAACCTAACCTAACCTAACCTAACCTAACCTAACCTAACCTAACCTAACCTAACCTAACCTAACCTAACCTAACCTAACCTAACCAATTTTTCCTTTATGAATCGAATTACTTACGGATGATAATATGAAGGACACCTTATAAGAAAAGGAAAATGGGTGACACAATTAGCTGGTCAGGACATCGACCTCATAACCTGTATTTTCTCTTGTGAAAGTACGTAACCAACATGAGGTACAGCTACAAACAAACAAAACGTAACTTCAATATGTCAAACTGACGATGCTGGTTTTTAGCGAAACAGTTATCATTGAGTGAAAAAAGCAATTTTTTTAAATAAATAGTGGGTGTTGTTTAGAAAGTTCTATATTTAATGTTTTTATTTCAATAATGCAATTTAAATTTTTTTCAACCAATTCTTGAGCTATCCACCCTGTAGACGGTCAACATCTAAAAGTATGAAACAGTATCCTTTATACTTGGCTCATTTGCCGAAACTTTAATTGTATTCGAATAAACAATAAGACTTGATCGACAATTCAATAGATGATGAACCTGTTCCGCGGGAGGTATTGGTATGTACGGGGATTGTCGTCTCTTTTTATTGACTGCCACTAAATTTCGGAACAAACTTATCATGTGCATGAAATACAAAAGATAATAATAAACCAGAACTTAACCGATAAAAAATAAAGAAAAATCGATGACCGGCAGAAAATTTACTAGGAGACTTGCACGTATTTTATTGTCTTTTTAAAAATTTAAATAAAAATGTTTTAAAGTATTTTAACAATGTGTTGATTTATTGCTTTGAAAGAACCGGAGTTACTGGACTACTACCTAAAACTAAATGATAAAAAAATTTAGATTAGTACAGGGTAGTACAATCAATTTAATCATAACAAAGGACTTTCATGTTTCTATTATTTTTGATTATCTCTTCAATCGTTTTGGCGTTTTGAGTCCTTTGATCTCTTCGTATTGCCTTCTTTTCTTCTTTGTCAAGTTCTCTGTAATTCTGTAAGTCACTGTTGGTCTCTCTACGCTCTTGCATAAGTTGTTCCTTCTCCAGACTTCGACTTTTCGTTTCTGGATTGTACTTACTTTCTTTAAGGCTGTCCGAATACTGTTAGTAGTAATTTTAGTCGAGAGTTCGTTTAATTCAAGTCTTCGTAGATCTTATGTTGGTAGTTTCCTGTCCATGCATTGACTGAACTCCACTTCTTTTTGTTTTAGCTCACTTATGGGAGGTAGATTATTAATTTTCATTTTACATGCCATCTGTTGTATTGATAAAGTACTGTTTAGACTATTCCAAGTATTGAAGTATTAAGAAGTGTTACTTATTTCTCTGGTTTATGGTTTTTATTATCTGATTCTTTGATCAAGATCTTTGTATTTTTAAAAACAAGCTCATCATTTTCACTTTTTAAAGTTTGTGCATGCTTTCGATGTATCTACAACGATGTTTCTCAACCATTAGACGTGAAATTTTTTAAAGCCATGAAGGAAAGTTAGAGGAAAACAGGAAATTAACATCCTGAAAGATACAATATTTCGAAACTTCTGGCATCCAACAAAATTAGATTTCCTATCTGTTACAAGAAAGCAAACACTTGCATTAGAAACCCAAAGAACCAGAAAAATCCGAACTGATAAACAAAATTAGATTCTCTCTATAGATCCAGAGATTTTATTGTAAAACTGGATGATACTAATGTTGCCATCAGCAAAGGTGAAGTTAAATATTTCAAATCTACTTTAGAAAATATCACCACAGGAAAATTCCTTCGGGTAGGATTGTCTGGTTCTCGAAAAGAGACGTAATTTTGCGATATCTTTAAGATGAAAAAGGTATTAGAAGTAATAGAAATCAATATTTAAGTAAATTCAATATTATCTTTCAATATATTTAACTTATTATGTTTTTATTACGAATAGTGGTTGAATTACATTTTCTTCAGTTTGTAAAACACTAAATTAAAGTAGTGTGATGAGCCACATTATATTATAAAAATTATATTAAAACTTTTTATTACCTATATTAAGATGGTGACTAAAATACAACACTAAAAAAATCGTGTGTTTTATCAGCATCGTTCCATGTTTACTTTGACTGTAATAACCACTAAAAGATGAAATAAAAGTTCCAGAATATTTTTACGCCTTTAATTTAGACCACTAATAAATGTCCGCGAGTAACGGTTAACCACATCTTCTTTTTTCTTATATTTTTAATAAGTCGCACCATGTTGGAAACCGCTAACAATGCTGGTTAACAAGGCAACTTGATTTACAAACAATGGTACCACCAGAAGAGTACTCGTATAAATCTATCTTCAGGAAGACGTCTGACCCATGAACGGGATGCTGTACCTAGCATAATTATACAAAAATTTGCTTTTTTTTATTATTGTTGTGAGGTACAGTTTTCGTATGAAGTTAAATTAAGGTTATACGTTAAATAAATATAAAAATAATGATATTTTGAACATATTTATAAGGATATACAGTGTGGAAAAGCCAAATGGAATACATTCACTATTTCTATTACTGTACATATTTAGAAAAAAAGCCCAAAACACGTCAAATTTAAATTATCAATTGACATTCTTTAATTAAATTGATTGTACTGACCCTTACTTTTTGGAAGTCCATCTTATTAAGGATAATAAAAAACTCTTCGTTTTAACAAAACTTCCAATATTTATTTAAAAACTGCTTTTTTAAAAGACTCAATGACAGCCGTTTCGCTAGACAACTAGCATCGTCAAATTGATATATTGAAGTTACTATTTATTTTTGTAGCTAGGTACCTGATGTTTATTAGGTAGTTATAAGGCTAGACCAAGTATGGAAGTAATAAGACATAACAATATTAAAGCCTAGATGTTATTAGCCCTAAGGGATTATCCTGGATGTATTTCCCTCTAAGATCAGTATAAATGTGCAATGATATAGAAAAACCAGGAAAAAACTATATCATGCTGATCTTTACAATAACTTAATATATTTGTGTTACAATTACGTCTTATCTATGTATAAAATGAAGACTCAATCAAAGCAAACACTTTAAAAGTGGAGAACTTTTATTTGTTCATTAACAACTTTAAATTGTGGATCTGCTAGATGTCTTTTTATTTCAAGTTCTTCAAGGAAATCTAAATTTTGTTTCTTATTACAAATGTGTAGTATTTGGATGTCATTGGTGTGAAAGAGTGAGGTTGTATGTTCAAGTAGGTGTTTTGCATAATTTGACTTATCTGGTTGTTTTAATCTACAATGCTCTTAAATGTTCGTTAAATCTTACTTCAAAATTTCTTTGTGTTTGACCTATATAATACTGCATTACACTTTGGACAATTGATTTTGTAAACACCAGATTTTTTTAATTTAGGTAATTTTGTTTTTACATTTAACAATTTTGTACCAACATTATTTTGTGTTTTAAATGATATTATTGCTGATGTTGCCGAAGATATTATTTTTGAAATTTTATTAGAAATACTTCCACAATATGTAATATTTTTATAACTTTTAATTTCTTTAGTTTGTTTAGGAAATATTAGTTGTAGTGCCACTTTCTGTTCTTTTTTATTAATTAATGTATTTATCAAATGAATTGGGTAGCCATTAGATGTAGCTATTTGTTTTATAATATAAATTTCTTTATCAAAGTTAATTTTGTCCATTGGAATTGAAAATGCCCTATGTATCATAGAATTATAAGCTGCTAATTTATGTGTTATAGGATGATTTGAATTATATGGTATGGTTACATCTGTTTGTGTTGGTTTTCTGTATATTGAATAATTTAGTAAATTATTAACTTTTTCAATTTTTAAATCTAGAAAATTGATTGAATTATTTTCTTCAACTTTTAAAGTAAAATTAATTTTAGGATGCAAGGTATTAATATAATTAAAAAATATATCTAATTGTCGTTCGCTACCTACAAATCCTGCTAACACATCATCAACATATCTATACCAAAATACAATATTGTTTTTATAACTAGAATTAAAGATTTTGTTTTCTAAATTATCTATAAAAATATTTGCTAAAATTTTTTTAGTTAAAAAATTAAATACTATTCTAAATAATTATGGTTACACATCTAAATATTCAGTACAAAATTCATTAGATTTGATAAATAAATTAAATAAATGTAAATTACAAAATAATACTAAATTAGTATCATTTGATGTAACTAATATGTTCTCTAAAATTCCTCCTAAAGAATGTATAGTTCTAGTTAAAAAGATATTAGATGAAAGAAATATCCATCCAGGAATAATATCAGATATAATTGACTTATTTAATGTATGCATTAGTCAAAATTATTTTACTTTTGATAACAAATTATATATTCAAAATGAGGGAAGTCCCATTTCTCCAATTTTATAACTACCTAATAAACATCAGGTACCTAGCTACAAAAATAAATAGTAACTTCAATATGTCAATCTGACGATGCTAGTTGTCTAGCGAAACGGCTGTCATTGAGTCTTTTAAAAAAGCAGTTTTTAAATAAATATTGGAAGTTTTGTTAAAACGAAGAGTTTTTTATTATCCTTAATGACATTCTTTAAAGTGAAAATTTGATCCCTACCTTCAACCCCCTTTGAGTGACAGTTACAACACCCAATTTTTTAAATGGGAACTATGGGCTTGTGATAAATCGTCTATTCATTCTCTATTCAACAATGTTATTGTTTTTAAATGTTAAGTAACCGAAATAATGAATTTATTTCATTTCCACACTGCATAAATTAAATTAATAAGCTTAATATAGTTAACAACATATTAATGATTTAAATATAGACTTGATTTTATCAAAAGTGTATTAACATTGAAATTTGGCTACGCGTATAATTTTTTGCTTTTATATTCTGCTTGGTCACCATCATAAATAGTGTATGTTCATTTAAAAAGTAGAAATATTATTAAAATGTTAATATCTACCTTTTAAATTTAATGAAAATACAAATAAAAGACCACTTCCATTTTAGATAAAAAAAACGCTGAGTAACCTTCCCTAACTACACCTTCTGCAACTGCTTATAAAATATGATAGGTATTTATTAAGCTGACAAGTAGAAGAAACCATGCACACACCGTAGCGCTACATTTTTTTTTATTGAATTGCTTATATTTACACACCCTGCTTATTAAAGTGTTTCTGAGACGAAGCAGACTTTACATTGGCGCACCAAAGTGTCGCAAGCTATAGCTAAAAGTGAGGTAACTCAATCAAATATGGACACCCTTAAACAAATAATTTTTGATTAGTTAAAGTATTTGTTCAAAAATTATTATTAATTAGGGGTATATCTTCTTGAGATGGATCGAAATTAAAAGCTTTGAGAAAAATTGACTTAGCTAATATTTAACGTATGATAAAAAGTAAAAAAATAAATAAAAGCCCATATTTGGAACCAGTGTTAAGTATTATAATAAGGAATAGGTAATAGATAATAATTTCCTTCCTTCTGCATCCCCTTTTTGGATTTTGTTTTGTACAAAAAAGTGCTTAACTAAATTTTTGGCTGAAATTCAATATCTTCATCTGTAGAAATAGCATTATTTTTTTTGGCGTGTTTTATAGACATCAACCGTTTGGAAGAAATAGGTTTCATTATTTTATCATTGTTCAATTTGCTTGGTGGATCTTTTGTCGAAAAAAGTGGTTTGGTAACTTTAAAAGCCTCGTAGTTAATTGCTTTTCTGTTGGGTCATATAGTGGCAGTCTTTGCTGGAAGTTCTGGGGTAGGTAGCAGGTTGGAGAAAGATTTTACGTTGTCATCATCTGAAGATGAGGAAGGTTCCCATTTGTCGTCTTCATTTGTAGAACTAGCTATTTTTGTAGACATCTACTGTTTGGGAGAAACAGGTTTATTAGCTTTATCATTGTTTTCTAGGGGTCTTTCTGATGATGCTAATGTTGCTTTGTGGTTTGACAGTTGGATCAAACGGATAGATACCTGTTGATGCTTTTAGCCATACTTTAGAAAATACGATTCCAAAACTTATTTTGGTTGATTTTCTGTTTGACCTAAATCACAGAGTAATAATACAAACCAGAGTATCGACTCTATATGGAGGGGGTAAGCATCCATTTGCAGGTATCGCCATGACACTTTGGGAGTATCCATAGCCGTCGCCGTTAGTTTTGGTTAAGGTAGGCAGTTAGTTGTATGTGAATAAATCAGTGGTGGCGTTTGTATTGTGTGGAAAAGTGCATTAAACTATTTAATTCAGGTACAGAAAACTGCTGAGGAGATGCGGAACAAATGTTACTCACATTTAATGACATTAAAATAAATACTACTAATGCATGTACTCCTTCTCAGTGTTCTATATCTGATAAAGATATTATACTATTATACTTAACGAAACGGATTATCGTAATAATACGGATATTTTAAAACAAAATGCTGCACGTTATGTATGTGGATATTTATAAAAAAATGTTTACAACAACATACATGTCCTAAATGTGAGCATTATTCTAAATCCATACAAAATTTAGATGATTAAGCTTTTTTCTGTTTATTAAAAGCATATAGAAATAAAGACAATAGTGTCTATGGAAATCTTTTAATGTCTGGTAATAGTTTTATTATATTTATTGCTAAACTAAATAACATTTTTGTAAAAGTATTTGAAGAATTGGCAATAAAAAATAATGTTCTTCAAACTATAATAAATATTAGCAATAATGAAACTTTTGTACATCCTTGTCCAAATTTCCCATTACTGTATGTGAAAAAATTATATTTTAGGTTAATACTAATACTATACACTACCATTAAATGTATCAACAGAAATTTTAAAAGTAATGAAAATAAACATAAATTGTTAATTTGGAGAAATAAATAAGTGTTAAAGCTGTTGATGTGTTTTTTTTATATCCTTCCTTAGTAACGAGAAAAATTGCATGTAAGACATTCGGTAAGACAATGAATGACATGTAAGACATTCGGATAATATTCGGTCATTTATTTTGCGTAGAAATTCTATTTATATGTAATTGTTTAACCTAAAAAACCAATTTTACTTTTTTTAAAAACAAATAAATCAACATTATCTCAACAATAAAGAAAAATTTCAAGTACGGGTCTTATTTATAATAACAATTTTTTTAGTACTACCCTGAGCTTATACCACAAAACAGACTAATCAATTTTCTGTTTTGTTTTTTATACTCCCAAAAAATGGCCGCTGTTGTCTTATAAACAACAAAGGTGCCGACAGCGAGTCGATACTCTGGTTTGTATTATATACTCTGTGCCTAAATACTGATTGATCCATGTGCTGCAGTAAGTGAATTATTTACTCCTTTGAAGGTTTTGTAAAGATCGGTCTTATGGATAGGATATATTTTCTCAACCAATTCTTGGATTTTTCATCCTCCTCCTCCTCAGAATCAAGTAGCGAAGAAGAGGGTCCACGAGTTCGTTTGGTAAAGCCAAGAAACAATTTATTGATTGAGCTGGGTGATGTCGAATTTAAGAAAAGATTTAGATTGTCGAAAAATACAGTGGAGAAACTGGCTAATCTGCTGGATAATGTTTTGGAGCCAGTAGATCAAAGAAATCAAGCAATATCAAAACTAAACCAAATATTGATCACTCTTCGGTATTTTGCAACTGGTTCTTTCCAAACAAATATAGGAGATCTTTTTAATATATCACAGCCGACGCGCGACGGTATCTCGTATTGTGGCGAATGTTACCAGCAGCCCTGCGACCACAATTCATTCAAATGCCACATACAGAAGAACGAAGACAGTCTGTTCTTCAATTTTTAAACATACATGGATTTCCAGGAGTAATAGGTAAATATAAAGGAACATAAAAAATTTATTTTAATTTGAAATATGTATAATATACATATATAATATAAGTTATTGGAGATGCCAACTTAAAAATTTGTGATATTGTTGCTAGGTGGCCTGGTTCAGTGCATGATACAACAATACTTAATGATTCAAATATTAGGGGTAGATTTGAAGTAAATGAATTTGCTCCTTACTACTTAGTTGGTGATGGTGGATGTCCCTGTCGACCATATCTTTTAACTGCAATGAATGCCCAAACACCACCACAACAGAGATACAACACAGCTTAAATAGCCACTCGAAACCCAATAGAACGGTTATTTGGAGTTTGGAAACGTAGATTTCCCTGTTTATCTGTAGGAATGAATATGAAGCTTGAAAAGGTTTGTCAGGTGATAGTAGCTACAGTTCTGCATAATATATGCATTGAAGCCAATGACAATGTTGATGACATTGAAAATATTTCAGAAGAAATTAGAAGCTGTGGGAGTTGTGCAGTATAATATAGCACAAGATCAAAACTCTGCTACAAAAGATGCTCTTATTGTAACAGTTTTTGTATAACTGTAATAAATTTTCTTGTATCTTATCATTTTTATTAAATAATTATGTCTTTCTGTTAAATTTTAGTTTGTTTTAAAAATAAGTGTATCACAAATAAACAGCAAATTACCCAGTTATAAACTACAGCATTGGATTTTTTATTTTCAATAATTTTGAAATACTTTTCTATTAAGCAGACTAATATCTCTTTTTCTCGCTGTGTATAATTAGCTGACCTCTTCCTCTTCATTTTTCAATAAACAAACAACATATCAACAAAAGCTTAGACTAGGAAAGAGAGAGGACAGCGCATGGCAATGAAAACCTTATGCGTGTGAGTGAAGCCAATTTTGAAACGTTTGGTGGTAAACAAATTTGGAACATCGAATTGTATTTTTTTAGTTTTTTTATTAATTTTTACCTTTTTTAATAACCTGAATAGACATTTGAAAATGGTTAAGTGTGTAGCTTATAAGTGCAACAGTCAGAGTGCTAAAAAAGAGGAAGGAATTTCATTTCATAGGTAAAAAGTATTTTACAACTATTTCCTTGAAATTTATTTTTATTAATATTACAGCTTTCAGGAAATAGATGTTTAACTAAATCACATATGTTATGTACGATAACTTAAATTAATTGTACATACATTTTGAACATTGTTTTCATTCAGTTTTAAAGATTATTTTTCATTTAATTGTTATTATTTGCTCATAGATGTAATAGTTTTGCAGTGGCGTGGAACAAAAACATATATTTAAAATAGATAAAATTGATTAAAATTGTAATATTTATTAAATAAATATGTTTTAAAATGATTGTTCTTTTCTTTTGGAGCAGTATAAATTTAGAGACTTTTTTAAATTAGATTTGTAATACGAAATAATGAAAATGATTATTTAATAATCGTATAAGAAAAATCGTATGATACGCCTATGTCAATATTGTCCACCATTAGTTTGGTGGTAAGTGGGTTACATAAATTGATTCCAATGCGCAGTCCTCTCTCTTTCCTTGTCTAAGAACAAAAGTGATACAAGATAAAGAAAGAAAATATTGAAAATAGACTAGTTATGAGGTTATGCTTTATGGTATGAAGTTAGGAGTGCAGTAAAAATGTTCTCAAAATGTTTGGTTTGTATTTTTATCAGTCTGTTTATTGTCAGCAGAACCGGAATTGATGGTGAATAACACTTGCTGTTATCAGACCGATAAAATTTAACAGACCGTTAGCTATCAGGCCGCCAAATCGATTTTGGTGAATATGGCCTTAAAGCTACCGGAGAAAGATTGGTCTAGATGATTTCCATAGGATACTATGCTTACGTTTTTTGGACGCTCTGGTGTTACAAATGGCACTCTTTTAATACCCTTGCGAGTTAAAACCATTGGCTCATTATGGGAAGTTAACTAACACCCTTTCTCATCCATATTAAAAATTGAGTGAGGTTTATCCACAAAACCCATCTTAGTTATTATATTTCTCAATTTGTTAAAATAATGAACACCAAAAGATGTATTCAGCTTTGCTGCGCGACTGGGTTAACATTTTGTGATTTTGTTCGAGCAATCTCATGATGTCGTCTAAGAAACAGCTTATGCGGGATACGCCGAAGTGAAAGAAACTGGATGGTAGTGGATAGTATGGTAAGGAAGATAATGGACAAGAAGGAGGTAGACGAAAGGCCCAATGCTGAAGGATGGAGTATGATTTTAAATTCAGAGGTATATGGTTAGGTTAGAAATTAGAAAGAACTCAGGAGAAGAGGTAGAAGAGGAGTTGGCCCAGATGGTTTCCCGGGATGGTTTCCAGGGCCAAACTTCCGAAGCGGGCTCAGGAGACGAGGTGGTTTTAGTGCGATTTTTTCCTGAGACGGAAGCTGAGGGGTAAAGTAAAATCCCACACTCTCAGGGAAAGGGTAGAACAAGTATCCGAAACCTGATGCAGGTTTCCACACGACAAAAAAACCAAGAAAAGCCACAAATGACTGAAATGTAAGTAAAATAAATTAAAATTTATTGATTATATAAAAACACTTTTGGATATAATAATACAAAAAAAATGTTAAATTTGCAATAATATTAGAATGGTAAATTGATTTGACTTTTAAAAGCTTTCTTAACTTTCTTAAAGTTCTTGCTAATAATTCTAAGGTAAGTTTGGCACTATTAATGAAGCATTTTTATTTCACGTCAAAAAATATTGAAATACAAACCACATTATCATTTTTTTATTGTAAATAGTTTCTGGATCAAGACCCAAGTTGTTCATTATTAATTAGTTATGAACACATCTATGTTTGTCTTTAACCATACGCCGGAAACTTAGATGAGAATGACAGTTCTTTCGAAAATAGTTCATTCCCCAGTCGCAAATGGCACTGTTACTCATAAGATGCACAGGACTAAAAATAAGTCTTTAGTTCTGTCGTAAAATGATCGGAGAACATCAAGTGTGTATTTGTTTTCTTTACTTTATACTAAATTTGCATTTCTAGGACATCTATATTAAATTTAAAAATAACGTCTAAAGTAACCTTCAAAATTTTTGTTTCATGTGTGTTTCATTTTAATTTTATTAGATGTGCCAATTAATCCATTTATGTTTTAAATAAAAACTTTTGCATTTCCATCACTGTCGCATTTCGACGCACAGCGACGTCAACTATCAGGTGATAGATCCAGACCAACTGAATAGAATAGAGTGACCCAGAGTACCCACCCGAAAAAATTTTGCATGATGATGTTGTGGGTTTAGATCACCTTAACCCAATCGATCTACATCCAGCACATTTGTACAACACCATTGCCAACAAAATTTTACACAAAATTAGCTTTTTTTCACATTCTTTAAAAGAAAGGGATTTACTTTGAAAATATTTAACACCGCTTTAATAAAATTAAACTAGGAAAGAACGTATTCTTCTTTCAACACTGTCGCACATAAAATTTTCCTGAAAAAGTATCTTGCATATCAACATAACATAAATTAGACGTTTAACCATTTAAGTTTAACTAGGTTCACCTGCTAACTGATGTTATCTCGATAATTTGAATTGAATGCTTTTACAATTTGTACAAAATGATATTTGAATGACTTCGATATTACCTACTGGCTGGTTATTCGTAGATGCGGAAATAAAAACTTCCTTATATATTTTCCGTCTCTTTGATAGTATTTTTTCCTTCACCTTATCTTCTTCGGTGATGTTTGGCATGAGAAAATAGAAATATTTTTGAATTTTTCATTATCCGCCTTTACATTTATTTATACGATGGTTTATATGAAAAAAATCCTTTACTAAATGCGACGGAATTGTTTTTTAAAACATCTTAAAAGATCTAATGTAAACAATAACGATGTTAATCCGCTAAAAGAACAATACAATCCGAGTTAATTATTTTAATTTTAAATTTTAATTACTCTTATATGTTTGGTGTTAACTAAATAAATTGGAAGTGCTTCCAGAAAGAGAATTTAGAAATTAACTGAATTTTCTTTGTTAACGTCTTTGACACAACCTCTTGTATTTCCCTTTAACTAAAAATAAAATCCCGCAAAAAACATTTTTTGTTGATATGAATGAAATATTAAAAAGACACGGTAGCACACAAACACAAACACATATTCGTGAAAAGCCAGGGGCAGAAAAGCATATACACCCGGATCTTGCGGTCTATGCGAAGTATAATATCCCTCCATCCTCTGTCATTCCGACAGTACCTCATCGCTATTTCATGTCGCGCGCGTTTTTTCCTTTCCCCCCTTTAATTCTGTGGGGGGCTCCAGAAATGTCTTTCTTGGTTTCAAAGGGGTAGCTCTTCTGGCTTTATTTCCTTGTCTTTCGTGGTTGTGTGATTGTCGGCGAGTATGTGTATGCTTTTTGCAGCCCTCACGCAAAACCCATTCTACCGCCTACCACTTTCTTTAGAGCTATCCCCAATAGAATTCCGGCTTTTCCAAAATTTGGATCAGAGGAAGCTCTGTGTCGATGATTCCTCTTCAAAGTGTTTTTTTCTTGTCCGACCTCCTTGTTTTTTTATTTTTGTAGTGCTCCCGTGGCCACTCGTATACTCACCAAAGCGCATTACCTAGTAGTAACGAGGGCAGTTGGTTTCTATTTTTTTTGTGAAACGTACTCTTGTTCTATTTGTTGTCTAGGTCTACTACAAACTCTGTAGTCTTCGGCTGTGTAATCTGTCAGGTCTCTGAGTTCTGTGTTTGGGTGGGTTCTTACTCCATCTAATAGAACTACAACCTCTTCCTTATATTAACTACTGTACATTTTACATTTTTCTAACCATATATCTTTACTTTCAAAATCTACCTAACAATTAATTGTACTGTCAAATACAACGTACACACAGTTCACCAGCAGCTCAAATCGTGACTTTAGTTAAAAACGGACGATCTCAGCAATATGTTGCTGAAGACGTGGGAATCAACCAATCCAGCGTTTCTAGAGTCTTAAGAAGGTTTAGAGAAACTGGAAGTTATAATAGAAGACCAGTTCCAGGACGTCCTTGGTTTACTTATCCTGCAGATGACCGTTATTTAGGATTTCAGACTTTGTGAACTCGTCATGTTGCAGCCAGGCAATTGCAAAATGTTCTCTCTGAAGTCCGTAATGTTAGAATATCTGTCCATACGGTTAGAAACAGATTAAGAAATTTTGGAATCAGACCCAGAATGCCTGTTTATTTGAAAAAAATTATGTTTTAAATTACAATGACGGCCGTTTCGCTAATTAGCATCGGCAGATTACATTTTGTTTGTTTGTAGCTAGGTACCTAATGTTGTTTAGATAGTATTAAGGCTAGACCAAGTATGGAAGTAATAAGACATAACAATATTAAAACCTAGCTGTTGATAGCCCTAAGGGATTATCCTGGATGTATTTCCCTCCAAGATCAGTATAAATGAACAAATAAATCTTGGAAGTTCTCCACTATTAAACTGTTATTTAATAAGAAAATCTTAGCAATTAATTAGATGAAAGGTAGTTTATTTAAATCTAAATAGAGAAAAGAAAGTAATAAAATTTAAATTATATTTACATAAATAAAAATTTCAACAAATCACTTGGTACATAATATAAGATCTACCATACAGATGAGTAGGTTGATGCTTTCTATGTATTATCCGAAAATTAATTCATGGTACATATATCAAATTATTCAAAAACAGTACTTAGTATTTCACTGAAACTTTTTTTACATCCAATTATACAATCCGAAAAATAATAAAGATAAACAAATAATGAGGTTATGAAGTGACAGCATTCTGTCATCTGATGTAGAGTAGCTTCCAAATACATGTTTTGATATGTCAACTACGACAGAGGAAAAATGTTAACATAATTTAGATAAATTAATTAATAACAGATAAAACACAAACAATTCATTTTAGAAATATAAAATATAGTGTTTCATATTCTCAAAGTAAATCTTTATTAGATATCATTAAATTTATTTATAAACAACCATAAAGTTAATTTCATTGGAGAATGAAGATATAAAAAATTAGAGATATAGAGGGCGAATTTTGTTATAAAAAAAAGATTTTGGGTTGTTATTGATTTAAAAAAAAGGGAGTTAAGTGGTTTTGGTTTGGAGAATAGAAAGAGAGTCTTTTGAAAGAAAAGTTGCAAGAAACACATTAATCAAAGTCATATTTAAAAATTGTTAAATTTATAATTAGTTAATAAAATAGTGATTTGTGAACAGTGAAAGTTACCTTTTACACGTTCCTGAAGTATAAGGAGACCCCTGAGTGATCTTCGTAACATCTTGAACCAGATTTCAGGAGGTGGGGAATTTGTAACATTCCCACGAGCAGTCTACTATAGTCTACAAAGCAAGATAAAGATTATTCATGTTCTTTTAAAAACACTAGGACAATATCAAGTGCTACTAGAAGGCTTTAATATTGTTATGTCTTATTACTTGCATACTTGATCTAGCCTTAATACTACCTAAACAACATCAGGTACCTAGCTACAAACAAACAAAATGTAACTTAAATGTCAATCTGACAATGCTAATCAGCGAAACGGCCGTCATTGTAATTTAAAATATAATTTTTTTATATAAACTTGGAAGTTACGTTCAAACGAAGAGTTTTTTATTATTCTTTATTATCTATGTTCATTATTTTTTGATTTTTAATTTTAATTAAATAAACTACTTTGAAACATAATTTAAAATTCATTCCCTATTATTTTCCAAAAAAATGAATAGATACTTTTTGTGACAAGTGTATTTGTTTCAACACTCCTATTAACACATATTTTTAATTCTAGTTATTTTAAATAATTTATATTATATTATTTTAATCATTTATACATATTTGATTTTACTTTTTACCCTTATCTATGATTTATGATTACTAAAGGAATTTGATCTTTTGTAATGTTATTTTATTGCAGCTACATTTGTAACACTTTTTCTACCGTTTTTTTCTTGAATACCAATCTTGTTGATGATGATGATCTTCTTCAGATCAAAACTAGTTGCGCCATTTCATGTTACTACAATAAAGGTTTGTGGTTTGACTTCTCTACATATTAAGATATTTGGAAGTCTAGGATATGCTGTGGTATGTATATAAATGATACTATTAGGGATTTATTTAAGAAACGGTATATAGAGCTGGTAAAGGGCATCAATTTTTGATCCTAGCAGGGACCCTGCAGGATTAGGTTCGTAGCCCTACTCTGTAAGAATACAATTACCAAGAGGTATTCAACTCAAATAAGACCAATATAGGGAGACCCCAGATGTGTTAATTAGCAAGGCCATTAAATAAATTAACTTTAGTAACATATAGTTCGTTCGGTGGATCTTTTCCCATGACCTTGAACCATTTACAAACGCAATACATCAATACATTAAATAACACGTAGGTCGTAGATTGATAGTTTAATAAGGATATGGCTAAAGTGACGGTAGACGTGATTTATTATTGTATTAAAGCTGGTGATATTTGTAAATATTTTATAGCCTTTTAGCAATATGCTACCTAAATGTTTAGTTTAAAAAAACTGTTAGTATACCAGAGTTTAATGGAGCTATTCTTCAAACTTGCTATTAAACAAATTTACTTGTATAATATTTAGTATCAATAATAACTTTCTCACTAGAAACTATGCAAATCAGAATTGCTTTGTTAGGGTTATGGCTGCAACCATTACTATTGGACAGTTCCACCCACACAGTTTAACTTTGAAAAATAAATGGGTTGTAAAAATAAATAATTCATATTTTAAATATGTTTATTTAAGGCTTAAATATATACATATACAATAAATTTTATTTAATTTTCCTCATATTCAGAATCAGAACTGTCACCAGCATTTATATTTATTAAAATTGGTTGAATGCCAATATCATCAATATTCTGCTCTCGGGCATACCACTTTTGTATGATTTCATGGGTATGCCTAACACACTTTTCCCAAATTTGTGGATTACATTGTTCCAGTGCCTCTTTCCACATATTTATAACTGAACTATCTGAATACCCATCTTTACCAATATATTTATTATAATATGACTTGCAATTTGCCCAAATTAATTCAATAGCATTGAATTCACAATGATATGGCGGTAGTCTTAGCACTTCATGTCCACGTTCTCATCAATTATATAAACATTTTCTTTTTTATTCATTTTTGCAATTTGTAGCAATTCTGGTTTTGTAAATTTTACATCAAACTTAATGTTGTTTTTCATCAATCATGCTTTTGCCTGGACTAGAAAGAATTGGATTATTTTCTTTTCTTTTTTTTTATAGCATATACCTACTGTCCGCCGAGATATTTTCAAAGCAGCAGCTACCCTCTAACATAAAAAATTGATTAATTAAAGTATATTGCTAAATAATATTTATTTTACTTCTTGAACATTTGAAATTGGTTCCAAAGGTCTCCCATTTCTTTTTTCTAACTCAAAATACTCCAACAAATTCAGGACCAGCTCCTGTGCTTGCGAATTCAACCTTTTTCCAGGCATATTCTAAAAATGAAAACTATTTATCAATGGTTCAGGTTATTCAGAAAATTAGGTCAATATTTTCTACTTTGGTGAAAGCAAAATGTGTTTCATATAATTCAGTTTGATGGAGTTCTATCCAGAATCATAATATGTCAATTTAAGGTTAGTTTTCATTGCCAAATAAATTAATAAGAAGTAGATAAATAATATTCACTTACCACAATTATTCGAACACGCAGGTATAGGTTAGTTAAAACAACTGTTTTTGAAATAAATTTATATCCAAGGGACAATAAAATGGATAAAAATCTAAAATAAAAATGTAAACAACGTATTTGGTCTGTCAATTTACAAATTCACGGATAAACCACAGAACTTTCATTGTGTAGGTTACACCTATCATCGACATTCGTCATATGGCTATCTCTGTTTGTTATATTATGCTGTATTGGAACAAACGGTTCAATTTTGGGGTTTTAGTTTCTGTGAGTGGAAAAGAGACGTACTACAAAAAGGTAGTATGTTAATAATTTCAGCCATGGGAAAAGATCCAGCGAACGAACTGTACATGAGTAATCGCCGTGGTGTGGTAGTCAAGTGCGTTGGCTGTCAAGCAAAAGATTGAAAAATATTGCAGCGGCTACCTTCGGAAGGCAATGGCAGATCACTGAAAGCATTTTTCCAAAAAAACTTCTTACTTTGCTGCTTAGAACCAGTGAAACTGTAGTTCCCAACTATCTATGTCCAGAATTTTTGTACTACGCCCAGTTCAAATAGTTGCGGGAAGTTGACGCTCTGTACACAGCATGGCACATGAAGAAGAAGAAGATAAATGAGAATAATACATGAAATTTATGGTGATATAAACATTAAAAGCTAGATGATTTTATAACTATAGCAATTCATACTCTCCTAATATGCGGGGTTGTTGATGATGTAAAGCGATTGGGTATGGATAATATGCTGAATATAATGAGAGAGCTACCTAAGAGTTGGAAAAATATGCATTAAGGTTATGTTGAGATTAATAAAAGGTTAGTTATAAAGTTAAGTATAGGGAGCCTTTCTTCTGACACTAATTCTCTGTAATGTTTAGGGCACTAATGATATATATTTTTTATTATTTATTAGTTGGAAATGTTATAAAAGTAAACCATTAATTTTTATATTAAAGGATAAATGTAAATATAGAGTATAGTTAGTGACAATGGCAGATTCAGTAAAACGCACTTTCTGGGATGACTTTATAATTTCTAAATATTCCTTATTTCTAAAATGAATTTGTTTTTGAAAAAAATCATGTTATTCTTATTTGATCGATATAAATTCTCAAAGCACAAAGATGCTTGAACTTTATTGATTTATATATTGGTAAAAATTGTGCCATTAATGAATTTCAAAATACTTATATTATCCTCATTTTAGTGCAATTTATTTTTTAGGAGTGAACATTTTTAAGAATTCTTTTATTTGTTTTTTGAAGTGTCTTTTTGTTAAACACAAAATGCAGTCCTATTAATTACTGAAAACCGACATGATTGGAATATTTTGCAACGAGTCGTGACAAAAGATTCACATGCCGATACAGGTTTATTCTCATAACATCGTCATTTGCCTTAAACGAATACGTGGGTATATATAGAAACAAAAAGTATAAAATGACAGTTCCACAACGTCGCCTTTTCAACATTTTTATGAAATAAATCCATATACTAGGAAGAAATAAACTAAATACTTTTACTAAATATTTGTTATCCGTTAAATTTAATAATTTTCATAGCAACGACAGATAGTTGTCACTTCACGTTAAAAAAATCAGCTTGCATTTTTAGATTTGTATTTAAAACATAATTTCCTTATCATACCTTATCATAACTGCACGAGTGCATAAAAATTGCAGATAATCTTTTAAGAAAGCGTCTCCTTCTATTTTTATATGAAGCATTTGCCTGTTTTTCTTTGATTCACTGCTATTGTTAAGTAATTCCATCGCTTCATCTTTTTCTCGGTCGTCCGATGCTTCTACGACCTATTGGAGGGAGATATATCGCGTGCTATACTCACTACCCTTTCGTAATTCATTCTGATGATGTATTCCTTCCATTCTTTCCTTCTCTTCAGTGCCCACTCATTTATGTTCTCGATCCCGCATATGCTTCTAATGTTTTCGCTTCTTTCCCTATCTATCAATGTTTTCCCAGTTAATCTTCGTAGTATCCTCATTTCGGTAATTTCAAATATTTTGTGATGGTGAGTTTTTATTGGTTTTTTATTTATTTAGTTTTTTTATTGAGATGTTTGAATTGGTAATTGTTGTATAATTTAAAAAAATTTTATTGTTGAATACCCTATAAAAAAACTTGCTAGCTCAGTGAAAATATTATTTTATTTAATTTAAAACCCGACTCTTTACCTTGGGTAGGATTCAAGAAAACTCAATTTGAATTCTCTATAAAACATTCAATTATAATTTAGAAATTGTTTGATACAAACTCTACATAAAACTATTAATATTATTCAATTGTTTATTACATGCAAGAGTTTACTAAACACAATAGAAATACCTTGACAAATGCTATTATTCAACCTGGACTTACGTTTACAAATCATGCGTTCACAAATAAATAGTTTTTAATGCACATACCTCGTATAACTGTCTATTCCGTTCGAATGATGTCAAATGCTGTTCGTTTCGTGCTAAGTGAATCATACCCAGAAACAGGCGTCACCAAGATGTCCGCTCGGCTGAATATCCAAAACGATGAAATGAATCATATAAATATTATTATAATCTGGATTGTTTTTGATTAATCAAATTTCTTGGTAAGTACTTTTATACTATTAAAATACTTTGTTGATAATATTTTTGTTAAATAATTGGATTGACTCAATTTTTTATTAGTAATGAGTTTTTGGTGCCAATTAATTACCAATTGACGTAGTCAGCACGAATCAGAGAGACATCAGAGAGAGAGCAAAAATTGAATTTCACAGCCTTTTTATACCTTTTCCCCAATTATGACATTAATGACATATAATTAGGAAATCAATTGTTTTGATTTGCAAAATTTAATCTAAATTTACGTAAAATGATAAAATCTTTTTACATATTTGACTGTTTCTTTGATAATATAAAGTAAATCTGTATTCTTACATTCCTTGTAAAATTGATGTTTGAAATGTACTCATTTTGGGCATGTCAATAACCTTGAATTTATATAAATTTGAGCTAATAACATAAAATGAATCTAAATCTATGCATAAATCTGTTAAGATAGTCCTATTATAACTTTCAAATACTAATTTGACTAAAAAAAAAAGAAAATTAAGCTTTTTGTTTTAATCTTTTATAGATTAAAAATTACAATTACTTGTTTAAATGAGATCTTTTGATATTATCAAAGATTAACAACTTATAACTAATATACAAACTTAAATCACTAATTTACATACATACTCTGTCTATCACTGTAACATTTATAGTTTATACACTAATTTTACCTTTGTCTGATAGCATTTATTTACACAGTTTTTAGGTTTTACGTATTTTTTAGGTTGTGAGGTTTTGCCTGAATACATATCTGTTATCGAAGACTACAAAGTATCTACCTGTCACAATGTAAGTACTTCTACCTTATAACTAATATTTAAACATTTAACTACTTAAATTACACAATTGTTTATTAAACATATGAATTAAATTAATAGTTTTAATTATACTCTTTTTGTTTTAGATTGTAACTTTAACTTCCAGAGAAAGCTATATGAATTGTGACTTGTTTGATTGTTATTGAATAATACTACAGGATCCTATCCAAGATAAAGTTGTCAAATACATTCTCCATCTATTTGAATGTTTTACATTTAAGATTATTATACCGAATACTTTAAATGAAATAAAGAAAAGTAGCTGATATTTTAATGAAAATTATTCTGATATCCTTTTATATTTGCCTATTCAGGTAAGTTTTTCATTTTATTTTTACTGAAGCCTAGCTATTAATCTCAATTTGTTTAGTCCTTGATGTTTCGGGCCGTTTTTCCGCTGTATATGTCATTATTGGTCGGATTGCTGTGAAAGAAAGAAAGAAAGCATGATATCAAAAAATTGCAAGAGTTTATTTTCATATTGTCATATGAAAATAACCGAATGCACTTTGTATAAACTACGCTTAAAACTACCTGTCTGTTGAATTTGAAATTTTCTGGTTCTATATTTTTTGGTTTTATACTTTCCTCTCACCAACACCCACCAAAACGCGACATTTTTTCTATTTTCGAAGTTTCAAATTTGTTCTTCTGGCTTTCGCAGTGCAATTTTCGCTCTGCAGCAATTACCGCTGTAAGTTTTATGCGTTTTATACATAAGAGAAATATTCGATCTAATATCACAGCAGGACCTACGTAGATTATTTTGTTTTGTTCTAAAATATGTTTTCCCTCAAACAAAATCTAATCTTAACATTAACCATGGCCCTTTGAGCCGTAGAAAATATTTTGTATTTATTATAAACCAAAACATTATCAATAAGTTGCTAGCTTTTCTCTTTACTGTGGATTAAAATGTCTTTCGACATTTACTAGGCAGAAGAACAACTATAAATTACTCTTCAGTCTTATTGATAAAATGCTTATTATCATAAAATGTACATTACCATTCACTAAGAATCGTTATTCTCAACCACTTATAAATAATAGCCCATGAAATTTAATAAAATAGCAGAATGAAATAATTGGCTTTATGTTATCAACAATTTTTCTCTATTTTTCTCAACTGTAATACCAATAGGACGTAAATAAATACATCGGATGTTTGGTTGGTGTTTGTTTGCTTGTCTTTATTTTATTTTTTTGCGATATTTTCCCAACCGTATGCTCCGCCCACGCTTACAATGACCTTATGACTAGGTGAGTTAGTTATCGTGGCTGGTTTGACTTTCGATTAACGTTCCTTACACTACACCGTTCGACCAAGACCGAGTGTATCCTTCGGAAAGTCACAGCACGAAATATATTTACAGTCTCTAAGTCCAACAAAAACGTAATTTATTAGAATTTGTTTTACATAAGATTGATCTTAGGGACTTTCTCACTCTTGTGCAAATTGTAACTCAATACTGCTGAACATTCTAAATAAAACTGTCGAACATTTTTTTACAGTGGCGTTACCTTACCTTTAATCTGGGAGGCCGACCGTAGGTTAACTTCAAACCAAATTGCAACTCTTAATTTTTTTAAAACAATTATAAACTATTTTGAAAGAAATTAAAGTATAAACTAGACAGTAATCATAACAAAATATTTATTTGTTTAACTAGGCAGCAAAGTAGTAGATTGACTGACGAGGCTCAATTCATAGCCGAGCGTAGCGAGGAAATGCTTAACAAAAATTAAAGTTACATAATCGGGTATTCTATTTATGATATAAAATACAGGGTGTTCCATTTGAAAGAAGAGAGAAAATGAAAGGTTCGAGTTATCGTCCACCCTGTATACAAAAGGGAAAATAATTAATATTTAATAGAATACGGTGATATTGTATCATATTACGAAACTCTGTTGAGCAAAATACTTTTTTTTTCTTCAACGTACAATAAGATACAGAGCGTTGATTTATCTACGATTTTCACACAAACGTGTCCATAACTTCTGAAGGACTCTGTATAATGTATCAAAACCTTATATCAAAATCTTCAGAAAAATGTGAGCAGTCCGAATTCGGTATAATATACAGGGATTCCCATTTAAAAAATTATAGGTATGTTTGGTTTGTAGAGGAGTTATACAACACTCTGTATAGTTTAAGGTAATTTTAAAATATGGACCCTAAAGACATCTACTATTTTTGTAAATAACATTTTTTGATATCTTCTAAAACAACCCATATACCGAAGTTTGTCATAAGGTTGGTACACCCTGTATGTGAATTTCATGTTACTAAGGTTCTTTGTAAAATGTTTCGGTAAATTATCGGAAACCTGTATAAGAAGTACTTTAAAAATTAAAAAGTTTTTTAATGAATAGATATAAAAATATAATTACCGTGAAAAATTACACATAATAAACAACAAGGAAAGAGTCATAATAAACAATAATATAGTTTCATCTGTAGTTCTATACTTATACACCATTAATACCTGACGAGATACAATACATATTTTTAACAAAGCATTATTATCTCCCCTACATGTAAAAAAAAAACAAAATCGCTAACTAGTGCTTTCAAGAGAAGATATATACTGTGCTAATCAATCCTTGTATATTCCTGTTTCTTTTTGTAATTATTCTATTTTGTTATATAAGTAGGTCCAGCAGTTTTATTTTTCTGTAGATTGACGTGAAATTATTTTGATCTCTTTGAGCTTGAGAAGGAATTAGCCCAACATTTTATAAAGGCATTTAAAGCCAAAAGCTATATTCTAATTACATCTCCGTATGCTGAAGAATAAAGATTGTAATAACCGATGAAAATGACTTCTAATCCGCTGTTACCAAATGTAATAGTAGAAAAGATTCTAGCTTGCTGTCACCAGATGTAATAGTCGATGAAGTTTTTAATCTTAATTTTTAATAAACTTTAGCCTAGCCGAGCGGATGTTAGGCTAAAGTTAGGGTTCGTGGATTCGGCCTCCGCAGTATTTGGTGTTGGGAGGTCTTACTTCGGCGGTTAGGAAGGACGGAATTTGTTGCTGGGCTCTGAAAAAAGTCTGGAGAAATGATACACAATCTTCTCGGGAGAATCTAGCAAATTTATTAAGCTCTACGTTTGATGATACAAGTGAAAACTTAAATGAAGCTCTTGTGGAATGCTATGTGCATCTCCCAAAAAAAAGAAAAAAACAAAAAAAACTTTCTTTAAATTAACATTAACAAAATTTAAAACTAATCAACAACATGAATTGAAATATGGTCTGATGGGTCCTTGCGTGATATCAATTTGGTTACAGTTTAATTCTTAATCGTTACGTTATGTATGACTTTCCCGGAGGACTCAGTTCTCTGTCGGAGAATATTATCTACGTCCCGACAGTGGAGACCCGGTAAACTCTATATATCCGGTTGAGGATAAAAGATACAATATCCGTCTGAACAATTAAGACGATACAAATTCGTTTAACGAACAAATCCAAACTCCCATAAAATTTCTTAGTTATTAAGGGTTAGTATAATCTAAATTGACTCACCAATTTTCCCTGCAGCGAGTTTCGGTTCACTCACACACTCACTTATTTTATTAATCGACCCGGTAAAATTAGAATTGTGATTTATCGCTTGAATAATATTATTCACTGTTTATTATTATTACAAAAAGGTTATTATTTCGTTTCCGCGGCCCGGTGATCGATTATTTAAATTATTACTTTAATTATTTTATTGCAAATTACCACTTAGCTCACTTTGCAAAAAAAATACACTCAACGTTGCCCTAAACGCGGTTGATTCGATTGGCATCTAGCCTATGGAACGCTCCAAATCGAATTCCCCCCATGTTCTCAACACGAAGGATTCGATAGGCATCTAGCCTCTAGAGACGTCCAAATCGAATTCATTGATTCTTCGTTTTTTGGTCCCCAGCAAAAGTCTTTTTCCCCCGAGTACCTCATAAGACTACCCTTTCTCCCTCATTCTGCTCACTTGTCTGTTTACTATTGGCTAGCAGCCCTGCTACCGGCTTTGCTTGGGTACGCTTCAGGAGCTGAGCCAGCAAAATTTAGCTTACACATCGTTGCTAGCTCCTACGTGACTTTTTTTTATTTTGCCGAACCGCAATTTTTTTAAACTCTTTAGTTTCATGTTCTACATTTTTTCAAATACATTCTTGTGAAATAGCTTTTCGCTGACCAATAACCTGTCGCTATTACGCAAAGGTTACTTAGTTTCTTTTGAATTAATGATACCGGGGAGCTCCGATATGTTATTTAACTTTTTATGACTTATTGTATCTTTTTCCCTCATATCAACCCGGGGCGGGGAAGGGGGGTTCCTTGGATTATTACAAGATAAAGAGAATGTAACAAGAACAAATGTTCACTTAGACAAAGCTAAGATAATATACTATGAAAGGGTAAGTAAAATAAAATCCCAGCACCTATACAAAATCCGGTCCTATTCCCAGGAAGGAGCAAATAAACTAATAATAGCTCTAAGCTGGGATTTATGGAGATAAACCAAGGATGTTATACGGTTAGAAACAGGAAAGAGTAATAAAGTAACTTTATTTTAAACACCTGAACATACTGGCATTGAAGGAAACGGAAAGGACACCTTTTAGCTAAAAAAGTTGCTGACGGCTTATAAATAGGTCAAGAACTATTCCTAGGCATAGCAAATGGAGTAGCCAGAGAAAAAATTTTGTAGATCGGGTTGATGTTCTCACTGGTACGAGCTAGTGGGTTTAAGACATTTAAATTCATTCGTAAGAGAGCAGGCAGGACTTACGAATTGTGATGGGATCACCAACTGGATATAATAGCCTTTTTTTTCGGGCTGAGATGGGAAACTCATGTTCGATGGACTCACCCTCGAGAGGATGCCTACCAACCAAACCCACCTCAAAATCTCGCAGTTACCCTCGCCTCGGAATCACTACCCTAGCATACTCCAAGACGGGCGGCTGAATACAAAAAGGCTGAGCAATCCACCTTTCAGCATGGAGTGGTTTCTCGGTACTATGCCGGAGATCTAATTATAATTTTTAATGAACTATATAGTACTAACCCTTACTCTGTGGAAGTCCATCCTATTAAGAACATTAAACAACGAAACTTTTAAACAAAACTTTATTTAAAAAATCAGCTTTTTTAGTTCAATACCTGTTGTTTCGATGTACTCTATTCATCAGATTGGCATACATGTCAATCTTTTTAGGGCCTAGAAAATTTTGGTGGCAGAAGTATGGAAAATCGTTTCATATATACATGTTGGCCTGCTTATTGTTGTTGTTTATGCTATGGGTGTTGCTCGAAGTAAGTTTAATTTATAGTTGCCAATAATTGACATTTAATAACTATTTAACAACCATTATGTCGTAGTTTATACTCATCTAATCTTTATGTCCATAATTAAATGCTCGTTATAATGTCATTTAACTTGGGAAGGTAATATATATAAACTAATATAAATTAGTGTATTCACAAAATTAAATTTATTCAGCCGAAAATGTTTCATAATATATTTTAAAGAAATGTGTCACATAAACATCAACATACCACTAAATGGTATCGGTTAGAATAAAAGTACTTATTCTAGTATCAGTTTCCCAAAACAATTAAATAAGTTTAATAACGGGTGATACATAGAAATCAATTTTAATATCAAACTCAACAAGAGGTATGTCGATTATTCCATGAAATGCAGCCAGATCGTGAACCTATTTCATAATCTACGGTTAGTAGAATAGAGCGAAAATACAGACAATTAGGACATGTGAGGGATGCAGCAAAGCAAGGTAGACCAAAAATTGATGACAATATTCAACAAGACATAATTTTGTCGGCTGTAGAAAATCCACACTGTACAGTGCGTGGATTATTTAGGGGTTTTGGTATTGGAAAGTCTTCAGTAACAAACATTTTCAAAAAGGTACAATACCATCCTTATAAATTACGTCTCATCCAAGAATTGGCTGAAGACGACTTTGATCGAAGAACTGAATTCTATATGATGAACCAAAATAACAATTTCATTGAAAACATTTTATTTGAATGGTCATGTTAACCGGCAAAACACCCGTTATTGGTCTGATAAAAATCCACACTGGATGCAAGAGTACCATACGCAAAGACCAAAAAAACGTACGTAAAGGGCTAGTATTGTGAGAAATACAATTATTGGTCCATATTTTTTTGATGAAAACTTAACAAGAGCATTATATCTGCATTTCCTACAAAATACATTAATTCCTGATCTGGTCCAGCTTTTTCCTGATATTCAAATACCCACAAATGTGGACCGCAGAATCTGGTTTCAACAGGATGGCGCACAGCCACATTTCGCAGTAGCTGCGCGCGATTTTTTAAACACTATTCCACAAAGGTGGATAGGAAGAAGGGGACCAGTGGAATGGCCTGCGAGATCACCTGATCTGAGCCCATTAGACTTCTATTTATGAGGTTATTTAAAATCTAAAGTCTACTTAAACACACCTGGAAATATCCTTCAACTACAAGACCGAATCAGACAAGAATGCTACAGAATGTTAGAGACGAAAGTAATGCCCGGTTCAGTTATTGTCTAACGGTCAATGGTGAACAATTTGAACATTTATTGTAAATTTTTTAAATGAGTATAAAAATATATCTTGACTTAATACAAGAGTTATCTGAATTTGCGGAGGAGACAACAAGAAGGAATACAATTCTTTTTCATTTACAAGTGTTGCATTACAAACGAGCTACTGCAGGTTACATTACTACTTCCTGTTCAGTTTTATTTGTAGGAAGCTTTAAAGGAACTAGATATTTTTCACAACTATAAATAAAACTGTAAATGAAACCATACCTACATAATTATTGATTGACATTATTGACGTTCATCTCTAGATCAAAGCTATGAGGTACATCGAACATATTATAACGTAGTGTGTATGAGAATTGACCCTGCCAGGTCATCGGTGATATCGATACAAACAGAGATAAGAAAAAGCACAACTTCGACATTGTAGTAGTATTTGCAGATGCAAGAACACGTGAAGACCGACCACCAAGAGAAATTCCATTGTTGTCGACAGTAAACTAAACGTGATATTTAAGTCTGAAATGTAAATAGTATTGTTTGAATATATTTACGATTTTAAAGTAAAATATTTAGCCGGTTATCCACGTTTGAACGGGTTTTGTACAGAAGAAGAAACGAGAAATTTATTTTAATTTAACCATTGGTTTTTCTTTCGCTAAATGGAATTATTCGACTATTAACATTTTATTATTATAATTACCATAATATATAATATGCTTTGTTCGAATGCCTATACGTTTTTGTTTTGCGAAACTTTAACTAAGCAAAACAACTTTTAACTTAATTAAATATGGTTGTTTTCTGTTATGTGAATTTTTATAATTTTTTTTTAAACACTGATGTGCCTTTTACTTATTTTACTATTAATTTGGATATTTAAATAACACCAAAAATTTAATAATTTGCTTTCTTGAATCCTGATCTGTATCTTCACTGACTTCTCTCCAACCTCAAACTTCCTCTAAGCTCCAACTGACTGTCCGTCTATTATAGCATATCGTGATATACAGTTATAGAGTTTTTTTAACCATGCATCTTTCTTTGTTTTGCACATTATAATAATACAGATAGAATAAACCAAAATGTTCTATTGTCAAGATCTATTCATTATAAATTATTCTAACAAACACAATAAAATTACAAATAAATAAAATTTATTGTACCAACCCTTACTTTTTGAAAGTCCATCTTATTAAGAATAATAAAAAACTTTTTGATTGAACGTAACTTCCAAGTTTATTTGAAAAAATTATGTTTTAAATTACACTCAGCGAAACAGCCGTCTGTTAAAACATAATTTTTTCAAATAAACTTGGAAGTTACGTTCAATCAAAGAGTTTTTTATTTTTAACAAATAAATAAACTTATAAACTAAGATTTCCCTTCAGATTAAGTTTATTCTTTATGTATGTTGTCAATAAACAAACAAATTGTTTAGAAAAAAAAATATTATTAACAGTTTTAGGTATATCTGTACTTTCAGAAATCACAGAGGTATAAAAAATCTATTAAATTTTGATATTAAAATAATTAAGATATGGCGAAACATAATTAAGAAACCAACAATTAAATGTTTTTAACCATTAATCTTTGAAATATTACTTAAATATAGCTATTTAGTGTAAACAAAATTAATCATTTTTGCCAGGATACTAACTTCAATTAGGTTTAGTTATTAATTATTATTTAGAAAAAAATTGACTGCTGCTAGATAAGTTTAGCTTCGCTGGGTTTGTTCTTTCTACTGTTTTTTTACAATTAATTTAATTCAATTAAACTTCTTTTCTTCCTAATTTCTCCTTCCATAGCTTCGGTGGTATGATGCTGTCCGCTAGTAGTTTTATATCTTCCGCCACCTGAACATGTATTATTATGAATTTATTAATTTTTGTTGTTGCGTTATTATGGTTTTCTTTTATTTGTTTTATTTTATTTTTTTGATAAAAATCTTTACAATAAAGTCGTATAAATGTCCTCCAGCGGCAAATAACTATTATCGCTTTAAAACAGTTCATATGCAAGTCGAAGAATGTTAACTTATAAAGTTAATAAAATTTATGACTAATTAAAGTCTTTTTTAAAAATGTAAATTACGAGTTGAATGTTTTTAATAACTGTTGTTGAATGTTTTGAAAATGAGTCTTGAATCTTTTTAAAATTAAACTTAAGTGTTTAGAAAATGAATCGTGAAAGTTTTTAAAATTAAATCTTAAATGTTTGTTGAAAGTTTTTAAAACGAGGCTTGAATGTTTGTATAAAAGGTCTTGATTGTTTTTAAAATTAGGCTTGAACCTCCCTAATTCTTCCTGACTGGTTCTTTTACGTAAAGACTGAGATCCCTCTCGTTAATATTCTCTGACCAAAAAAAATGCTTCATTTTAAAATCTCCGCGAGAACCAATCAGAAGGAACTATTCCTTAATTTGCTTATTTCTAACTAACTACTTATATTTTACAAACAATTTTTTTACATAATATATACAACAATCATGTCTAAAATTCAATAATTTTTTTATAATTTATTATGATCGGAAAAGCTCTCAAATTCTATTAAAACTGAGGCTTGAAAGTTACAAATTCGACCAATATATTTCGGAGTACCTCTTACGTAATCACGCAGGTGGCATTCTAGGTTTTTAAAGTTCGCAGAAACTTAACACTTCAAACACGCAATGCTGTTTACAAGCACTCGTAATTCTGTTAATTTGACGTCACACACGCAGGTGCTCTTCTAAGTTTTTAAAGTTCGCGGAAACTAAACACATCAAACACGCAATGTTGTTTTCGAGCACTTGTAATTCTGTTAATTTGTCGTCACACATGCAGGTGCTCTTCTAAGTTTTTAAAGTTCGCGGAAACTAAACACATCAAACACGCAATGTTGTTTTCGAGCACTTGTAATTCTGTTAATTTGTCGTCACACATGCAGGTGCCATTCGCAGAAGAACTTTTAATATACACTTTTGTAGATTTTTGTAAATCCTTTTGTATGTTTAACAGAAAAATATTCTTAAAAAATTTATAATTTGTTCGTTTGCTTCTTGCATTTAGAATATTTTTATTATTATTTTCTTAATGGTTGTTATTTTGTTACTTATTGGATATTTATTTAGTTTCAATTAATTAGTGTTGATTAACTTACCTTCCGTTTTTATGAAATGTGATTACCTTTTTTATTATTTATTTGCTTTCAATTGACTTAATAACGATTTTGTTTTTGATTTGATCATCATAATTCATATTTCTTACTGAAATTAATCTTTTCTTTAATGAATATTTTTTATAATAATATAATTCGTCTCAGTATATACCATCAATAGTATAATTTAACATTTCTTTATAATTTTTTGTCCTTTCTAATTGTTTCCTCTACTATTTAGTAGCTCCTTCTTTATAATCGAAGTATTTCTTGCAATTCTCTGAATACACCTACTTTTATTGTTTTCATTATTTTTGGTAATATTTCTGCTCTAAATATCGGGCTGCTATTCATAATGAAGACTTATTTTGATTAGAGACATCTCATCTTTTTTACCAACAAATAAAAATATTAATTACTAATCTTAATTGTTTTAAGATTTTAATATATTTTAGCATCTACTAATCGATTCTCATAATACATAGTTATCTCCAAAACTTTTTAAAGTTTACCCCAATTAAAATTATTTTTTTTTTAAATTCCCCTGATAAAAAATTTTCTAAAGAAAACTGTAGATTTTTTGAAATAATTATTTTTATGATTTTTCTTGTCTAACAGTTATTAATTGTTCACGAACGGACTATAACTCTTAGATATCGATCTCTATAAGCTAACAACGTTTGGTACAAATTCGTATATGTATTTTTTTCTATCTAAAACAGATCTCGTTTATACATATATTTTTTTTCAACAGCTTATGGCGGACGCATTCCATCCGTGAGTTGCCCAAATCTATGTACAGTTATTATTATTGTTGGTGATAATTGAATGTTAAGTGGACGGTGATTGATGTTATTTATTATTGATGGCTCCCACAACACTCCTTAAATATCTCTCTTTCTCTCCAAGTTCGATATAGAAAAACGTATTATTAAACAGTAACTCGGATGTTAACTATTAGTTGTAGCAAATAAATCCTTTAAACAAACTCACAGTGTTATCTATTACATTTTTATTGTAATGATATTAATGGTAACCGCGGGGAGTTGAATCGATATGTTTTTAATTTAATACACAATAAAAATACATCTATTATATTAATGGCCGTAGTGAAATATATGTTTTTTGTTATTTATACACTCAGAGGCTCAAATTGTATGAAAAGTTTCCGATCTCAACATGAAGATGGCAGCACTCGTAAACAAAATTTGGGGAATGTGGTTGCGCATACTTTGAAAGGTACCCACTAAAATTTCAGCCATTTTGGACGCGTGGTTGTTGTCTGACAATCATTTGAGTGAGTCGATGTGAAATGGAAAAAATCGAGTATCGAGCTGTCATTAAATATTTGTTTTTGAAAGGCAATACGCCTACGCAAATCAAAGACGAGTTGGACGCTGTGTACGGGGACTCTGCACCATCATTTGCCACCGTGAAATTTTGGGCTGCTGAATTTAAACGTGGCCATACGAGCTTGGGTGACGATGAACGTTCGGGAAGTCCAAAAAATGCAACCACTGACGATAATATCGCTCAGGTTCACCAAATGGTGCTAGACACCCGTTGAATTAAAATTAGAGAGATAGTAGAGGCTAAAACATTAAATTTATTGTACTAACCCTTACTTTTTGGAAGTCCATCTTATTAAGGATAATAAAAAACTCTTCGTTTTAACAAAACTTCCAATATTTATTTAAAAACTGCTTTTTTAAAAAACTCAATGACAGCCGTTTCGCTAGCGAAATTGGAAGTTTTGTTAAAACGAAGAGTTTTTTATTATCCTTAATGGCTATAAACATGTCCAAAGAACGTGTTTGTCATATATTGAATCAAGATTTAGGCATGAGAAAGCTGCCCGCGCGTTGGGTGCCGCGTTTGCTCACTTTGGACCAAAAACGTGTTTAAATGAACACTTCCAACTCTCTGTTGGCGCAGTTTAGGAGCAATCAATGAGAGTTTTGGCGCCGATTAATTACTGTAGATGAAACTTGGATACACCATTACACTCCAGAAACAAAAACACAGTTAAAACAATGGACTGCGAAGGGGGAATCGGCTCAAAAAAAGCAAAGGTTGTTCCTTCGGCTGGGAAAGTGATGGCAACTGTTTTCTGGGATAGTCATGGAGTTATCTAAATCGATTATCTTCAAAAAGGAAAAACATTATAGGAGCATACTACGCATCATTACTTGACAAGCTGAAGGCAGAAACACATTGTCGTACCTTTCTTCATCAACGGAAATTTAAATGGTGAATCATATCTTGAGTTACTCAGGGGTTGACCCACGTTTTACAACAACAATACAAAATGATGATAACCTTTCCGAAGATTTACTGGTATTTCAATTTCAAGACGGAGCTCCCCCACAGTATGATATGCCTGTCCGACAATTTTTAGACGAAACTTTCCCCGCTCGTTGGATATGTAGAAGAGGGCAGATGATGGAGTGGCCACCTAGGTCACCGGATTTAACATCCTTAGACTTCTTTTTGTGGGTGTATTTGAAAACAGAAGTTTATGCTACCCAACCAGAATCTCTGGAGGATTTACGAGAGGAGTAAAAAAATGAATGTCGACAATTAAATCCAGCCGTATTAAGCAATGTCAGAGAGGCATTTCAAAATAGATCATACCATTTTATGGAAGTGAATGGTACTCATTTTGAACACTTATTGTAACTTCATAATAAATAGCACAGTTAAAAAGATTAAAGAGTTTGAACTGTTGTACCACCCATTTTATTACAGGCAAATAAGGTGAAATTAAAAAATAAGTAAAATTTGTGCTATTAAAAGAAAAATTGTTTATCTCATAACCTAGTCACTTTAACCTACAAGTATTATAAGTTTTTGAAATCAGCTCAAAGGGGAGTATCCAAATTTTATATAAATAATATGAGAAATAATTTAAAAAAAGGGATGCTGCTAGGGATGAGGGGGTGGCTTTTCCAGTAAGTTTAAATAAGCCATAATGCTTGCCCCTTCCAACAGAAATTGACGTGTTTTTGGATTTTTTCTAAATACCAGTATTACAAAAGTTATTAAAGGTGGATACTTTTATCTGAAAAGCACTGTATATACTGTAACTAAATTCAGTAGAATTTATTTTTAAAAAGAAAAGGTAGGTACGAATGTTTTATTGTATCCAATACTCACGTACGTATACATGTAAATACACGTTTTTTGTTTTTTAACGGCACTTGCTGTAAACGTAATTTATTATCTTTTTGTTGATATCAAGACATGAAATGTTTCATTACGTAATTCACGTTCACTTAAAGTAGCTTAGAAAAAGTTTTTTGTAATAATTTAAGTCGTTATGATGGAATTTTGCGATTAAAGAAGCTGTCATATATTGAACAAGGCCACGAGAAAGTCGATCTCTCGATTTCAGATGAATCGAACGTGAAACGTGTTAAGGCCTTAACGACATTAACTTGGGCGGCACAAGTTCTCTTGGAGATAGCATAGTTCGTGCTTTGCTAAATTCAACGAACGTGATTGAAGACGAATACGTTGTTGCCGGCAATACGTTAAACATTTTAGGCTCTAAGAACTTGGATAACATATTATTTTAGTAATAATTAACGGCATTTTATGTATTGGTCACTTTTTATAATTTATCAGTTTACGCTACTATGGGGAGAGGGTCTAAATTATGAAGTACATTCATTTTTTATTAAACAGGCATCTTTGGAAACAAATCCTGAAACAGTTCGTTTTTTTTATTATTAAATTAATATTAAATTTATTGCACTAAACCTAACTTTTTGGAAGTCCATTTTATTTTAAGAATAATGAAAAACTCTTCGTTTGAACGTAACTTCCAAGTTTATTTGAAAAAAATATGTTTTAAATTACAATGACGGCCGTTTCGCGAGATTTTATATTGTATATTTAACAAAAAATGAAATGTTTGAATTATTAATTATTGTATACTTTATTTTTTAAATGAACGCCCTAATAAATATCTGCTAGCTCAGTAAAATTTTGATTTATTTCCCGACTCTTTATCTTGGGTAGGATTCAAGTAAAACTCAATTTGATTACTCTATAAAACATCCAATTGTAATTATGAAATTGTTCAATACAAAAATTCTACAAATTATTAATTTTCTTCAAAGATTTATTACATGCAAGAATGTACCCAACACAATGTAAATACCTTGATAAATGCTAATATTTGTCCTTGATTTAATTTTAAATAATCATGCACACACAAATAAAATATTTTTTTAATAAACGAACGTTCAAATCAATGTATTTCGGTTGGCAACGACTCCGATACTGCTGGTTCCCTCCCAGGTTATAAGAAATCTTATCAATTTTACTAGAATTAAGATTGATTTTGATGAATCGCACTTTTTGGTAAGTACTTTGATACTATTTAATTACTTTTATAATAATATTTTTGTTGTATAAATTAATTAACCTTGATTTTTGTCTTCAATTGCCAATTAGCGGAATCAGAGCGAATCAGATAGAATCAGAAGGAATAAGAGGAAGAAAACCAAAATGCACGGCCTTTTATACCTTTTCCCTAATTATGACATTAATGACATTAAATTAGCAATCAATTGTTTCAATTTGCAAAATTGTTTGCCATAACTGATGTTGTTGGTCTACCATTTATGACTACGCCTACTGTTTCATCCTTCATTGCTTCTTGAAATATGCACTTCTAATAAATATTGAACAGCATTGGAGTAAAGACGCAACCCTGCCTGACCCTTTTTTGAATGTGGCTATCTGTCATGTTGTTATCATATTTTAGTCTTGCCTTCTATCTCCAGTAAAGATTGGCTATTATCTACATATCTCGATGGTCAATGTTAACTCCTTGCAGTTTACGTAAGAGTTTTGTATATTTTACTTTGTCGAAAGCTTTACTGTAGTCGATGAAACAGATATATAAATCTTAGCTAAAATCTAGGCAACTTTATGCTAGAATATTCGAGGAAACAATGGCCTCTCTGGTAAACATTTCACTCCAAATGTTTGGACAACTTTCTTAAAGATAAAAACAAATAACAAAGCAATTGAAAGAATGTCATTAAGACATTTCCAATCATTTTGAAAAAATAGAAACTTCCTCAACATTCTAAAGATTGAGGAGTCGTAGCTCTTACAAGACAATAATCCAAAGCAACTGAATAAGAAGAATTGGCAATATATACGACCCAATGCAAAAAAATGACAAAAAGTAAAATGATCATTAAAACGTTAGAAATCAATTTATGTATAAAAAATAGAAGCAATATAATTTAGAACTATTACTAGTACCTAAAATCAAAAAAGTACAATACACTTATCTGGATAAAACATGTTTTTTATCGAGATATATAATAAATATTAGATCTCAAGTGAATACTTAGATTGTAACAAAGTGTAATTTTGTCTCAATATTTGAACGATGTTTTCTATGGTTCAAAAGAGATATTGCAGACAAAAACCAAAAACAGTTACAATAATAAAAATTAAGCAAAATTAAAAAAATGTTTTTATTTTAAATATATGAACAATAAAGTAATTTAGGCTAATGTAGAATCTTGTAAAATTATTAGCTGGTCTTACTTCAAAACAGTATGAAATATCTTTAATAAAATAATCTATTTGAAGTTATACTTATAAGTGATTCAGTTGGTTTGTCGATTTCAAAATTGAAATTTCCATAAATTTGTTTTACAAGCAATTAATATTTACCACAGGTCAAAGCTGAATGATCATATGTACCATCTCTTGGTTTAATTTATAGTTTCTTGGGAATGGAAATGAACAGGTACTGTTAATATATAAAGTTTATTCAAAAGAATTAACTACCTTCCTGAAAATTCAGGCTGCACAATATACAAAGGATATCTTACAAAAGAATGTATGAAAATTAAAAATAACTATAAAAAATAAACTTATTACCATTTAAATGGTTAAATACAAACAGAATATTTTACACATTGACTTCAAATTATTTGGATCTAACTTAATTTTTTTACAAAAATTAACAAAAAAGTTTGTAATTGTATTCCGAGCCCCTATAAATAATCCAATGACCTCTACATCTTCTAATTTATATTTTCTAACCTAACAAATAAAAAATCCAAAAGTAGAATAGGTGATAGGGGCAAGGGATCAATGTCAAAATGTATCAAACAACAATAAGACCTATTATAACATATGCGGCTGAAACAAGACCAGATACAAATAGAACCCTCCAAATTATGAAAATAGTCGAAATGGGAATACTAAGAAGTATAAATGGCAAAACTCGAGAATAGAAGTGAAGACATCAGACAAAACTGTGGAATATAGGATAAAGGAAGGGCGGTCAGACAGAGACGAAGATATTGAAACAGACATATAAAAAGAATTGAGGGCAGCATACTAGTTTAAAGTACAAAAATCAATAAACGCCCACAGTGGGGACCATCAAAACGATGGCGGGAATGTTGGACCTCATGGTCGGAAGAAGACTTTGATTGCAATAAACAAGAAGTAGCCTACTAGCATGCTTAATCATGCTAGAAAGAAGGAGAACAATAATAAGAAGAAGTGGTTAAAACAATTGATTTAGCAATAAGGTGAAATATTTAGTTATTATAGTTAGAATTCTACAGGTGGAGAATTTGGACGGTTAAGATATAGAAGTAGATTTTGAGCTACTAATATTAGGGAAAAATCAAGTTAATAGTGATGAGGCAATGGTAATATAGAATGATAATGATTAAAAGCTTGTAAAATTTTAGTTACAAATATAACCAACAACATAATTAAGACTGTTTAAATCAACATAATTGAAAATTCCATTACAATAACTTTATCAAATTTCCTTTTTTTACAGCCTGATCATGGTCTGAAGACCGAAACTAGTCGCTATTGCGTTGTAACTCTAATAAAGAATTTGTATGTTAACTTCAAAATTTATTGAATCTTTTTATTGGATTTAATCACATTTGAAATGAATGTACTCAAAGTTGATATAATTTTTTCTTTTTTAATAGACTTGTTATTTTTTCCTTTTGCATCATATTTCACACATCTACACCAGTGTAAATAACTCACCTTGACCACTTGTTATTAAGATTTCAATATATTTTCTCTCAATATTGTAACACGTTAACTTTAGAATAAACATTGTAGTCTTTATTGTTCGCTACTGCTTCTAAGTACATTATTTGTTATTTGAACAACTAATTCTTACATGAAATAATTTACGTTGTTATAGTAATCCTCCTGACTATGTGTTCGTTCGGTTCAGGGTCAACTTTTCCAATTAACACTAACGGAAAGACGTGATTGATTTGTTAACTCAACAGGCGTCTTACTGAAGACTTTCAATTTGTTGTTCGTTTTATGTACAAAGAATCAGGCGGGAGCAACCCCAAGACTTATTTTCTTTTCCTGACGGGCTTCAGTATTTTTGACGAGTTGTAGATTGGGTGTGTGCGGATTATCTTGTTAGCAATCGGATGCTGTAAGGCTCTATTTTACCGACTAAATAGAAATAAACAGATCACTTCTTAAATCACATATTTCTCCATTATGTTATAGCTGTACAAAGATTTTTTTTTATTTCAAGAAATAATCGGATCCTAGAAAAATAATGATCTTTAATATACGAAATAATGTTTTCCTACGACCCACTATAAAAACGACATCTAACACACAGGCTGTTTTGACACTTTAAATCCCAATTTTTAACATGATTAACAAAATAAGTTTTAAAAATAAAGCTAAATTGTTCATTGTTATAAGATGTATTGCGGTCGTAGGAAAATCGTGTCCCCAACGCGTTGGAAAGTGTATTTCTTGCACTCGATACGTTTCCGCTATAGCTATAATCGTGTATACCAGTATAAATATAGGTGCACGTCATCAAAGTGAACAAATCGCCCTGTTCATTTGACTTCCTTCGTTCGTTTGCTAATGTCAATCAGTATCTTTTTTCGCTGTAAATTTGGTAAATGTTAAATTATAACTCTGTTTATTATCGAATTAAAGTTAAAACATTTCTACGTTTGACAATACATTTTTTGTTATCCGACATGTCAAAACTAATGTCATTTATCGTTGTCATGTTTTTTGTTTATTAAATACATAACATTTCCTTCCTCGCTTAAATAGAACATGTATCCATATTAGGGAATAAATCGTAGAGGTGCGCGATGTGTTCGGAGTAGATCTGCGTGGTATAACAGGTTCTGAAAGGACCGGCGGTGGAACGTTGTTTTCTGGAGTAGCTGGTGAGGTCGGTGTAGCTGAAGTAGCTGATGAGATTGGTGTAGCTGGTGATGGTACTGGTGCTTCAAAGAATCGAACACGTCGTAGCACTGGAGGCGATTCAGCAAGTTTGTTTTCATGGGATCTTGATACAGTCGTTGCTTTCGGAAACAACTTTATTTGATCAATGTGGCGTTTGATCGTCTTTCCTTCATACCTAATCTCATAGTGGAGGTCTCCAATCCGTGCTGCAATTGTACCAGGAAGCCATTTATCTGTTTTGGAGTTATTTGAGAGGAAGTAGACGGATTGTCCTACATCAAGGGTACGGAAACTCTAATGCGAACATCGTCAGGCCTCACCAGGTTGAGACGTGTTCGAAGTTCGCATCCCAAGAAAAGTTGAGCTGGAGATTAGCCAGTGGTGTGGCCAGCTTCGTGGTGTTCGTAGTGTATAGGGCATCCTTCACGGTTTGGACGTATCGTTCTGCTTGACCATTAGTTGAAGGATGGTATGGCGCTGTAAGTTTGTGGTACTTGACACCACTTCGTAAAAGAAAAGTTTTAAACTCTTCCGTTATCTAATACTACGGTGATTGGGGTGCCGTGTGCAGTAAAGAGGTCATCTAATAACTCAATAGTCATAGCTGCTGTTGTGGAAGTAGTTGGTTTAACTTCGAGCCACCTGCTTTAAGCGTCAACAACAACTAAGAGCATGGTACCTGCTACTGGGCCCGCATAGTCGATGTGGATTCATTCCCAAGGTGCTTTCGGGTACTCCCAGTGGTGCTCCTGGAACTTAGGCGGCGCGTGCGCGTTGATTGCGCATGTCGGGCAGGATTTGGCCATCTTCTCAATGTCTGAATCAATGCCTGGCCAAAAGACAAAGGAACGAGCCATTCCTTTCATTTTGACAATGCCTAATTGGGCTGCATGGAGGTCGTTGAGAATTATGTCTCGTAACTTAGGTGGTATGTCGACTCGGTGCTCGAATATAAGACAGTCAGCAGCGAGCATGTATTTTGATTCGGGTGCCTTGAAGCTGAATTGGTCGGTCGATTGATCTTCTTGGGTTACGTGATGTGTGTGTCGTTGGTTTGATTTTGATCGACACACCTTAGAGATGTGACCCTTTTTACCACAGGTCCTGCATTCGGCGTTGATAAATCTACATTGGCTTCGTGGATGATCCCCGCCGCATCCGGCGCACTTTGTCTGGCTGGTGGATGTCCCCTGATTCTTTGGACGTGGTTCGTGGGTCTGCTGACGGTTGCAGGATTTCTTGCGTTGTCGTTGGTCGCTCTTCCTTGCTACTGGTTTTTCATAACCTATCTGATTGGTCGAGTCGGATTTTGACGTCGCACTTTTCAGTGTGTCACTCGCTTGTCTGGTGGCTTCAAGTGTGCTTGTAATCTCACATGCAATTGTAAAAGTATTTGGTTTTTTACTTACAATTTCGTCGCACATCTCTTTTGATTCCAAACCTTTAAGCATCTGTTCTATTAGCATGCGATCCAAAAATTCTCCATATTCGCAATGCGTGGCTCCTTGTCTCAGTTTTAGGCTAAAACTTGCGATTGATTCACCTGTTCTCTGTCGAATAGTGGAAAATTTTATGCTCTCCGCGTACATGTTGCGGCTCGCGTCGAAGTATTTGATCAAACTCGATTAAATATCGTTGTAAGCGAGTGTCTCTGGGTCGACAGGGCTTACTAGGAATTTTAGGGCAGCATTTAGCTCGACCCCCATGTATACTTGTGCGTAAGTGGCATGTTCGCTTACCGGAATTTTACTCAATCCAAGTACCCAGTTAAACTGTGTAGCTCAGAAAAAAATTGATTTAATTTAAAACCTGACTCTTTGTCTTGGGTAGGATTCAGGAAAACTTAATTTGACTACCCTATAAAACATACAATTATAATTAAGGAATTTTTTAATACAAAATTCTACATAAAACTATTAATTTTCTTCACAGATTTATTATATGCAGGAATTTACCAAACACAATAGAAATACCTTGATAAATGTTAAGATTCGTCCTTGATTTACTTTTAAATTATCATGCACACACAAATAAAATGCTTTTAATCAACGTACCTTCAAATCACATTATTTTGGGTTAGCAACGATTCGCTGGCAATTCTTCATATACTCGATCTACAAGTTTTCCAAAATGGCTTCCTATCCAATAAAGATGAAACGAATCTTATCAATCTTACTAGAATCTAGATTGATTTTGATGAATCGCACTTTTTGGTTAGTATTTTTATACTATTTAAATACTTTGGTAATAATATTTTTGTTGAATGATTTAATTAAACTCAATTTTTGATTAACAGTGTGATTATGGTACCAATTAATTACAATTGCCAATTAACGTAGTCAGCGTAATTCAGAGAGAATAACAGGACGAAAACCGAAATGCACGGCCTTTTATACCTTTTCCCTTATCATGACATTAATGACATTAAATTGGAAATCAATTGTTTCGATTTGCAAAATTTAACATATTTGACTGTTTCTTTGATAATATAAAGTAAATCTGTATTCTTACATTCATGAAAAAGTTATTTAAATCATTTTTTGTTCATTTTTTCCTTACAAAATTGATGTTTAAAATGTGCTAATTTTGGTATGTCAATCTCCTTGAATTTATATAAATATACATGAAATAAATAATAATAAATATACATAAATAACATGAAAAAAGGGATTAGTTTTTGCATAAATCTTTTAATATAGTTCTATTATAACTTTTAAATACGAATTTGACTTGAAAAAAATGAATATTAGGCTTTTTATTTTAATCTATAATATGAACTAGATAGTAACTACTATAAGTACATATTTCAGTGAGATATTTTGATATTATCAAAGATTAACAAACTTATAACTAATGTACAAACTTAAATTACTATTTTACAAACATTTTTTTCTAAATTGCTCAACAATAAGTTTTACTAGCTGTTATTGAAACAGGCCTTTAAGTAGTCACTACTTGAGTCTTGTTAATGAAATAGAATGACTCTGTCTATCACTGTAACATTTATAGTTTATACACTGATTTCACCTCTGTCTGATAGCATTTATTTACAGTTTTTATATTTTTAGGTATTTCTCAGGTTATGAGGTTTTGCCTGAATATATATCTGTTATCGAAGCACTACAAAATGTTTACATGTCAAAATGTGAGTACCTCCACCGTATAACTAATATTTAAACATATAACTACCTAAATTACACAATTGTTTATTAAACATATGAATTAAATTAATGGTTTTAATTTTATTCTTTTTGTTTTAGATTTTGACTTTAACTTCCAGAGAAAGCTATATGAATTGGGACTTGATTGATTGTTATGAAATAGTATTACAGAATTCTATCCAAGATAAAATTGTCAAATACATCCTTCATCTATTTGAATGTTTAACATTTAAGATTACTATACCAAATATTTTAAATGAAATAAAGAAAAGTGGCTGATATTTTCATGAAAATTATTCTGATATCCTTTTATGTTTTTATACTAAGGTAAGTTTTACATTTTATTTATACTGGAGCTTAGCTATTTATCTCAATATATTATATTAAAAAAATGCCAAAACGTGACATGTAGAATCCTTATTGTTTAAGGTAAACTTATTGAACATTATAAGTAAAAAAAAAACAATTGTTTGGAACAGAATTCGGGAAAAAACATAGTAGTTTTTTATTACTAATGCAATACATAAAAAAACAAAACAATCGATCAGTCACTACTATATCCAAAAAAATTAGCTGTTTATTTACAACCAAACTGTCGGGTCAGTCACCTATCAGAAGATGATAATGGGCCTATCGTTGTAGAGTTCAAAAATTGGCATTCCTTATTGATGCATTGATGAAAGGTAAATCTGTAGGTTGGTGAATAAGATATTGGTAATTTTGACGCAGGAAGTATGATAAATGAGTTTTAATAAATAAACAAAAACTAAATAAACAACTATATTTTACCAGAAAAATTAACGGTGTAAAGTAAACAATCAGTATTTGTTAGATTAAAAATTTAATACTACATTCTGTTTTAATAGATAGGTAGGTATTGGATATTGAGTTCATAATTGATTTACACTAGACAAGTCTGAAATAACTACTATACAATATTGAAGCTATTCACTAATCAGTCATTTTCACTAGACCAGTTGCTTAAACTTCATAAGGCCAACCATACACATTGCGCTGTACCGGATGGGTGTACACCGCATATACAGTGCGTCCATAAAGTAACGCATAAATTCATTATTGGCTAAATAAACAATAAAATTAGAAATTCCCGAAACAGGTCGAATTTTGATTTTAAATTAATATTGTTTCAATTCATAATCTAATATACAGGGTGAACCACTTTCGTGTAATGACGTCATCATTTTTTTTTTAAATGGAACCAACCTATTTTTCAATTTCCAAACTGCTTTTGCTGAGCTGATTCCAAGAATGTATAATATGTTGCTTCAAATTGGTACGTATTGTTATACAACTACTTTGATAAACTATCAAGAACATCCAGCATTATTCTTAATAATTGTATCTTACAGCTTTTATTTGTTTGTTTGTTTGGCATTATTTTTTACTATTCTTTTTATTTGACAAAAATGTCAAAAACATTGAAGCACAGTTTCGTATTGTTAACAGAGACAACCAAGAGACGCCCAAGTATATGTTAAATTTTTGTTCTACAGTAATGAGTTGGTTCACCAGAACCGGAAATTGAGTTGAGATGGCGCTCGTGCTTCTCAGGAAATTTAAAAAAGCGCGAGCAAAGCCTTTTTCGTTTATTTTCTTATTTCTTTCATTAAAAATTAAATACAAAACTAAAAAAAGACATACTTTATTGAAAAATACAAAATGTGGTTTTATATGAAACATAAATGATGTAAACAATATATGAAACTTATCATATACATAAACATTATTGTGGTCCTCGACACAATATATATTGGACAAATTACAGGAGCAATGAAAACATACCGAACGTGGAATATGGAAGTGGTTCTTAACTTTTCAAAGAAATGACAAGATATAGACTAAAAGAATGCATAAAAAACACATCGTTTTTTAACTATCGTTACACACAAACTAATCACTAAACAAAAGTCTAAAATAATTGTTCTACAACCCACTGTTGCACAGTTTATAAGAACTCAAATTATTGAACTTATTCTAAAAACGCCACAAAAAAACACAGTTAATACAATTCTTCAAAACAATAATGGCGACTGAATACTTTGGCAGTTGGCACGTCACATTTCACATTTACCACTGAATATCAAACAAACTTTATGTTCTAAGGTTTGCCGTTGTGTCAAAAATACCATGCTCCTAGTGCCATCTGCGCTAACTTTCTAAAAATATGACAGAGATGTGACATTTCATAAACTTCTGAACTAAACAAGGATAGAGCTAGCAGGACTATTTTATTGGACAATCGACAAAAATGCTCATGCACTTGACCGTCTTTTTGGTTGTCTCTGTTGTTAACGCTTTAGAGAAGGTACGTTCGTGAACTTTTTTTACAAAATGCCTTTAACCGAAAGTGACAGGATTGAAATATTTATGATGATTGGTATTGGCGATAAGATGCGGACTCAACAAGAGGTATGCCGATTATTCAATGAAATGCACCTAGATCGTGAATCTATTTCACAATCTAAGGTAAATAGAATAGAGCGAAAATACGGAGAATTAGGACATGTGAGGGATACAGCAAAGCAAGGTAGACCAAAAATTTATGAAAATATTCAACAAGACATAATTTTGTCGGCTGTAGAAAATCCACACTGTACAGTGCGTGGATTATATAGGGGTTTTGGTATTGGAAAGTCTTCAGTATCAAACATTTTCAAAAAGGTACAATACCATCCTTATAAAGTACGTCTCATCCATGAACAGCCCCCAATAACCCTAGAAGAGCTCGCCAATGCCTTGCAGGGAATATGTGAAAACATACCTCAGCAATTTATCAATAATTTAATACGGACCATGCCAAATAGATTAACAGCACTAAGGCAGGCTAGGGTTGGACCCATACGATAATAATTAAGGACTTTATGGCCTGCGCAGTAAATGATTCAAGATTTTTCAATTTTTTCTGTTTTATTGTAAATGTTTTATTTTTATGAAAAATTTGTTTATTTTATTTTTTTGGGCATATTGTAACGTGAAAGAATAAAAATTAATTTATTTTATGGAATTTTGATTTATTAGTAATTTATTAGTTAGGACAAAAGAAAATTACACACAGAGAAATTTGTGTTAGAATGTTGTCAAGAATGTGCATTTAAAATGAAGCACAACCCTAATTCTTAGTTTAAGAAAAAATATTCTTCATTTGAATCCTGACATTCTTAAATTAACATTGCCATGCTCAATTTTTGGATTAAAAGCTACAAATAAGCACAAATATTCTTAATTTGAAAAATAAGAATTTTTGTAGCATGCATTCTTAAACTAAACATGAAGGGTGCTTAAATTAAAAATCTTAACATGTTAAATTAAGTATGGCATATCTAAATTTTCAGCACGTTGGTATGCGGTTAATAATTTAGCAATAAACGTTCTTAAATTAAGACTTAGGAATCAAGCATGTCATAACATACTTCAACGGAGAATAATAATTCTAAAATTCAGAATAAAACTTCTTATTTTAAGTACGGATAACCACCTTTCTCTTAAGATCTTTTTAAGAACACCCACACTCAAATCAAGCATGTACCATGTAGGTAACTTTCTGGAACTGACTATTAACATTTTTAAATTGAGAACGAAATTTATATTAAACATGGATATTCGAATTTCTCTTAAGAATTTGTCAAGAATGCTTATTCTCAAATTAAGCATGCCACATTCCTGAACTAAGAAGTAGGTAACATGCTTAAATTGAGAACGAAAATTCTTATATTAAGCATGGATAACCGTCTTTCTCCTAAGAATTTGTCAAGGACGGTCATTCTCAAATTAAGCATTTTACTTCTTAAACTAAGAAGTAACATGCTTAAATTGAGAATGTAAATTCTTATTTTAAGTATGGATAACGGCCTTTTCTTTAAGAATTTTGTTAAGTATGCCCAATCTTGAAATAAGCATGCGGCATTCTTAAATTGAAAGTGCGCGCTGAAATTGAGAATGAAACTTCTGGATTTTAAGCACGTCAGTTTCCAGTTGGTACTATCCCACCTTTTAACTTCCTCTTACAACATATTACCTATAACTCCACGACTAGACAGACGATATTTTATATTTTGTGTATTACAGTGCATCATTTGTGGTGGTTTTGTTTTAAAAGTTTTAAAAATTTGTATACGTATAAATAGTGATACACTTTTAACATAAATCTTATTAATTTAAATGAGAGTTTTAATACGGAATTATACCAATAACCGAATTACCAAAACCAAAATCATTATGAAGCCAATGAAATCTATAGTTTATTGGGGATTTCAATAACCCAGTCATAGAGAAAATTATAGGTAAGTCATATACTTAATGTTATAAGTAATTTTTTGACTGCTTGTATTGGATTTTGGTAAATTATTTCAATATAGTTTTTTAAGTATACATTTATAAATTAACTATTAATATAATTATAATTTTGCAGGACTAAAGATAACTGTTTGGCATATTTCGGTTATCGAGGATAGCGATATAGATACTTTGTTCCCATCATCAGAACTAGCAGACCGTACAAAATTTAAATACTGAGTAAAAAATGGAAGAAAATCCAGACAGACAGTTCAGAGCGTAAGTTAGTAATGTTTATTTTAGAAATGTTTAAACAAAATTTGACTTCTAGATCGAAACGGAACGAGTTGACTCTGCGTTTTCTAATTATAGCAGCTCCAGCATCAGCACCATTAAATCATGCGATATTGAGGAGATATTTGTGGTAATCATTTTTTTCAGGTGATCGGCAGTACACCCCCTTTTCATAGTTTCCTCAGATTTAAACTAGAAATGCACGCACACCTCAATTTTTGTTTGGAGAGGGACCCATTTTTTTTAAATTGTAACATAGACACTTCTTTTCTCGAACTAAGTGTTTCAGATTGTTTAAGATGTGTTTCAGGTTTTTATAGTTTAGTTTATAGGAAATAATGAATTTATTACACTCTATTACACTGTAATGTAAAAATTTGTTTTTAGAAGAGAATTGTTTTGTTTATTGTTTTAATTATTTTAATCTTTAATAGAAGATTTATTTATCGATTACACTTTTTTTATTAGTCCTACAACGTGCATGCTTAAATGCAGCATACATATACTTGAATTAAGAATGAATTAGTTCTTAGAACAAGAAATAGTATTCTATCATTTAGCACACAGCATACAGAATAGACATGCTTGGTTCAAGTATGATCATACTTATAAAACACAGGTATCGTTTTTAAAACAAGAATGTTCATACTTAAATCAAGCACGTATTATTAATTTTATTAATACAAGATAAGAATGAACAAACTCAATTTAAGCACTACATTCTTGTATAAAGATCGTACATAATCTTGAAATAAGAATTTTAATACTTAAATCAAACGCGCGATATGTTTATTTTAAGCATTAAATAAGAAGGTACATACTTAATCTAAAAATTTTTGTGCCTACTTTAATTACTGATTTCGAGACGATTTGTTAGCATGTAAGCTTAAAAATTTCTTAAATAAAGATTGTGGCGTGTTTGGCTCAAAAACAAGCACGAAAATGCTTATTTTTTGCTTAATTTTCAGCATGTATTTCTCTGTCTGTACAGATTTTTGTAATATCCTCTTCAATTGTTGAGCAATGTATATTATCAATAGGAACTAATTACTATTAAAATACAAATAAAGTACGTAAATAATACTAAAAGATAAATATTAAGTAAATGAAAAATAAGCAAACAATTAAATTCAAACATGATAATTACGCAATCTTTAATATTTCTGCGGCAACCTTTCTTGCTAGCCACTTTCTTGTGAACTATACTTTTCCTGTAACTGTTTTGATACGACTACTATGCACATTTTCCAGTTTTAATAATAATTTGGCCTAAGCACAAAGTAATAGGCCCTCCTACACATAATTGTAAATTGAATGCGATTGAGATCTTTTGGCACGAGCTTACATCAAGAGCACGTTCTATCCTACCACACCTTAAGCACAGTAATTAGTTTAATAAAAGAAGAAGCTGAAGATTTATATAATCATTTTGCTACTGATTATCATTAATTTAAATGACATTGATTCGAATTCTGATATTAAATCGATTATAATAATTTATAACGTAATTTTCTCACGTAAAAATAAAATCAGTTTAATTTTTGTTATTTTATTTTATTATCCATTGTTTCATGTTTTTTCCTTACTGTTATATTATAGAAACTAGTTTTATTTTAATCGAATCATTTTAAACTCCTTGTGATTCATAAGTTGTAAATATTTTGAATGCCATTCGTTGGATCCGAAATTGTTTATGTAAATAGTTAATATTTTAACGGTAATTACTTTATATTACGTAGAAGTATCTTTGACCGTTTCCACGGTCCCAATCTAAATTCAATCTTAGGTACCAATTCTCCAGTTATTCGCAGCAATTTCAAACAAAGTTCGATTCCTGCGATAAGTAACAATATGTATGCAAATTGCAGAGGTATTTATTACCATTTTACGGTCAACTGTGATTGGTACCAACAACTTATATTTCATATGTAATGGGACAATGAGATGTATATGATTGTGTGGGTGGATGGTACTCTCAGATGGCGATCGTACGTTAGGGAGAATTAGTACTGAAATAAAATACAGGGTGTGGTATTAAGTGTGATATAAGCATACACACTGTAAGTATAGTTACTATTTTGTTTATTTGTAGGTAATTATTTGAAAATTAATTTGTATTAATAAATCTGTGGGCTGTAGTTCTGATTAATTCCCATCACAATTTCGCCTTGGTATTAACACGGTAAATAGTTCTCGTGAAGCTCGATCGAAAAAAAGTTGTCTAGATGTGTGCATGCGCATACATATTGAAATAAATTAGTTTTAATGTTAAGCTACGAGAACGCTTCTTTTTGCCATTTCACTTTGAACTTTACTTGCATAAGTTTGTTTTAATTTTCTGCTCTCTTTTAATTGATATTTTTGTTTTAAAAAATATGTTAGGTTAGGTTAAGTTAGGTTAGGTTAAGTTAGGTTAGGTTAGGTTAGGTTAGATAAGGTTAGGTTAGGTTAGGTGAAAAAATCATATCCGGGTATATGATACAATTCGGCATAAAAAAACTCGCGTTTTTGTAGAAAAAATTCAATGCGCATGCGCAACTTCTGGACACGATTTTCGAATTCCGTATGTTGGGAATTTTCTCCAACCTGTGTAACTTGCATGAGCTATTATGTCTCTAGCGGAATACTTTGTATTTTCTGTTGAATTATTAGGTTAATTAAAGAAAACTAATCAATAACATTTAATTTATTATAGCAATTGAAACATTATAAACAGTTTAACCAAGAAAGATTCCATGAAATTGATTGTGGTAACCTTTACTTTGTGGAAGTTCATCTTATTAAGAACAATAAATAACTGAACGGTTGAACTAAACTTCCACTATTAGTTCGAAAAATACGTTTTAAAATGCAATTACAGCTGTAGTTGTACCTATTTAATTAAACCTAATCTTATTAATGGTAAAACTCAGACCAGAGATACATTTTAATCTCATACTACGTTTAACGCCCCAAACCGTTTTTTAATATATAAAAAGTTAATCTGTAAACCTAGCTTTTTATGTAATTTAATTTTAATTGTTATCACATTTTACTTTTATTTAGTAACCTTAAATGTTGGTTTTAAGTATTTAATATGGTCTATTATCTTACACTCCTTCATTGTTTGTGCTTTATTTGTTTTTTTATTTTTTATTGTTGTTCGAGGAAAGTCAATATTAAACACTTTATATTTTTTATTTTTAAACTCTGGTATGGTTTTTCTTTCTATATTAATTTACAAGACTAAACCGCACTGTATTTATATTTTTATAGCCTGATGATGGCCTCTATGTTAGGCCAAAACTATTTTTTCCATCAGTGAAAATTCTGTGATTTTGGATTTTTTATTATATACATATATAATCATATTCCCTTTTACCTTATAAGGTGTAGGGTATTAAAATCGATACAATATTACAAATTGAGCCCACTTCTGTTTGTTTTTGGTCAGTGCTGTAGCTTCTGTTTTCTGGATTCCTCTTTTGTTAAGTATGTCTTCTATATCTCCATCCCATGTTAATCTTGGTCTACCTCTCTTACGTTTTGTTTTAATTCTTGCTTCCCATATTTTTTTCACTGGTCTGCTATGCTCCATTATGTGTAAATGTCCCCACCAGCTCAGCTGTCTTTTTTCAATAAATTCTAGGGTAGATTCTATTTATAGTTCGTCCCTATCTTGTCCTATGGCCTGTATTATACTTTTATCTTTATTTGTTAGTACCCAAGATTCGCATCCAAAGGTCAGGATAGGTCTGTATATGGTTTTAAATATCTTAATTTTTGGTTTTCCGTCAAATTTCAGATTTGCTTATAAAATGTTTGTTCATTGCAAAGTAGAGCTTTAGTGTTTTATCTTTTCTGTTGTTGATTTCAGCTCATTGGGCAGTGTGAATAAAAACTAAGCTTTTACTATTAGTATTAAGAAATAGCTATAGCTTTTACTAGGTAGAGTTAGCTTTTGCTAATAGCATTTGCTGAAATTGAATGACCTTTTACTGACTAGCAAAAGCTAGCTATTTGAAGCTTTTACTGAAAATAAGAAGATTTCGTACAGTATCTACAGCGTTCCAAAAAATTTGTTTGCGAGTTTTTATACTGATAACGCCAATATTTATATTTTTACAAACCGGAATAAAATTGTACTGCGTCGTAAAAATATTGCGAAAAAACCAGTAGCGATATCGAAAGGCAGCATTAAGGTGAAAATGAATAGTGAATCGGAAAATTCTTCGAGTGATTTGTTGGAGGAGGTTTCTAAAAAATCTTCAGCAAACCTCAAATTAACAGGAATTTAGGAAAATTATAATATTATATTCAACAAATCCCAAGTTCCTAAAATAAAAGAAAAAAAAGACGAAGCATGTAAAGAAATCCATCAGAAATACATTCTACAAATTGGAAAAAATATAAGTAAAAAACAGCTGAAAAAGAAAATTCAAAATATAAAGACAGAGGTAAAGAAAAAGACCGACAAAAATGCAACTAGAAATAAAAAGATTATTTTGAACCAGTGGGAGAGGAAAACTGTTGATGTTGATGGAAGGACAAGAAAACACCGTTTTCCAAAAGGTACCAGGTAAGAGAATAAAGTAGGCTACAGATAAATGGTATAGCATCGCCGGCGCCGCACGTATTTGGCAGAAAAAAATACACAAAAAAAACTAAATTTCTGAATGTGTAAAGAAGGCATATTTTTTCCCAAAAAATTTAATTTAACGTCTTGCTTGTGTTTTATAAACAATTTTTTTTCAATGTCGGTAGGTTGTGTAATGAAACAACCTCAGCCATCTACATCAAAAAGTAAGGTAGCTACCAAAAATAACAAATTTAAGGAAACAGAAGAAACCTCGAATTTGTCAAATTCAGAGCTTCAACAACTGGTGTTGTTGGAACAGCTGGAACTAATAAGAGTCCAAAAAGAAAGGGAGAAATTATTATTAGAAAAAATAAAAAACGAAAATGGGAACAACGTTGAAGAAACAAATAATTTGTGCTATACAATTTTGTAAATATATTAATAAATTGCTGTTTGTTTACTCATTAGATCCGTATATTATTTATGAGTTTATAAAATAAATTATAGAAAAATTACACTTACAATAAATTACAACTGCAATTGAAAAATTATATTTTTTATTTCTTCTCGTCTTTGACCACGCTGACGGATGTTATTAAATTCATCATTATCTTCCATTACATCTTCAATAGCGTGATCCTCAACGGCAGCTTCAGATACTTCTTCTTCACTGTCGTTCGGTAAAATGCCATTTAAATATTTCGCAACATTATGCAGAACAACAGCGCTTATGATCACTGAGAGAATTTTGTCAATGTTCAATCGTATCGGATGTTGCAAAAAAGGGAATCGGCCTTTTAGTTGTCCGAAACAGCGTTCTATAATCCCGCGTTCTGTCTTATGCAAATTATTATATGCTATTTCTTGTGGTGTAGTGGGGTTTCTATACGGTGTTAACAGCCATGGTGTTATCCCGTAGCCTTCATCACCTAATAGAAATCGGTAGTTCTGCTGAAGTCTATTCATCTTACCATAAATATCTGATCTTCTTAAAATACGACTGTCGTGCACCGAGCCAGGCCATTGAGCATCTACGGATGTAAAAATCTGTTTTGCGTTACAACTGGCTTGTACTATTTATACTACACCATCCTTTTCTATTAATATACTTGTCACCATGTAGCGAGGGCTTTATTATCGGCACATGAGTACAATCAATTGCACCAAAGGCACAAGGAAATCTATACAACTCTGCTCATTCATTGATTGCTTGGCCCATCGAGGTATCCGCAGAAAATTTAACCCAAATATCTGCCTTTTCAACGATTTTTGGTAAAACTTTAGATACAGTTTTATATATCGTTGTTCTATGAACTGCTTCTTTTTTTCCAATCCCTATTTGAAATCCGGGATCACTTAAAAATCGCAAAAGTATTTGTATTTGTTTTTTGAACTTAACGCACCACCTCTAGTCTCTGCTTTTGGTTCTAAAAAATTGTTAGCTATCCACTCAACATTTTCTTCACTAAATCTATACAGACTGTGGTATTCCTCGGTACGACTTTCTATTCTTTCGGGATAATATTTGACAGACCGTTTATTCATAAATGCAGCCATTTCTGCCAAACTCAACACTACTAAATTTTATAAGCCATGGTTTCCCAGGCTTGCATAAATATAAGCTTTCTCTTCATATATTTAGAAATAGCTTACTTTTATTCACATCTTTTAAAGACAATGCTAAAAACTAAAGCTTTTACTAATTGCATTTTAAGTTCAAGTTAATACTCATTTTTATTCACTACAAAGTAAGTATTTGCTTATGAAATGGAAGATAAAGCTTTTACTACATTTTTGTTCACACTACCCCTTGTTTTCCTCGTTCTTCTATTTCTTCTTCATTCTTCTATTTCTTTTATTAACTGTTCAAATTAACTTAAAATTTGAAGAATGGTTTTTTTTTTAATTTGTTTGAAAATTTTATATAAAACACTATACTTTTAGAATTATTACTCTGTCGCCAGAGATCAGCCTTCCATTATTTAATTATAAAAATTAACTACCATAAAGTAAGGCTTTAAAGACCCTAAGAAAGCAATTATTAAAATAATTAAGGTAACAGTAAACAATTACCAAAAAAACTATTGATAACAATGAATTTTTAAAAAATTATAATTTATTTTGTCAAATAGTTTATTTAAGAAAATCACACCCTGTGAAACAGAAGTGGATGTGTTTCGTTATCTAAAATTTTCAATAAACAATACCAAGCACTCATTAGTGTCACGAGAAGTTCTCGCGGTATACATAAAATCTTTGTTAATTTAAAATTCTAGTAAGGCAATTTTTATGGGATCGTATTTTCAGAGACGTCCAGATATTCAAGCACGTTCGTGCTTAAAAATTAGCATGTTCCAATATAAAATGCAGATTTTATGGATTTCGTCTTTATCAAATATTCTACTTATGCCTACACGTATTAACTTGATTAGCATAGAGCAAGTTGTACGATTGTATTTTGAACAAAACGTTTCTTTTTGTAAAAACGAAGTTTCAACATATAAGAGAGAATGATAGTTATTGTATTTTAACGTTATATTATCATTGAATATAAAGTCTGTTACAAAATAAGACTAAAATTTTTTTTAATATACAAGGTGTTATATTCTAAATTTAATAAGTTTCTTTACAACCAACTATATTTTTTATTTTGCAGCTTCTGTAAAAAATTTCGTGTAATTTAGTTAACTTTCAAATTGTTTATATACAGTGGACGGCTAATTTATGGAATATTATCATTATTTCGAGTTTTGAGGGTAATCCCTAAACAGGTCGATTTTTGTTATAAAATACCTATGTTATAACGTACATGGAGTAAGGATGACGTCACCGGTGTGGGTGTAATGACATAATCGTTAATTTTTGTAAATAGAAATCGGTATAATGCGACACCTCATTTGAAGCAGAATTTAATTCTCTATTTAACGACATTACATTTGTAACTAAAATATTTTTTTAAGGGTACAAAAACATTTCTTTTTTATTTAAATTCAACCAAATTAAAACTAATGATTTAATTTATAACGTACCTTAAAGTAACCAAATTATGCATAATAAATATTTTTAATTAAATGTTCGAAGTGCCCTCCATCGGTTTCTTGACAATATGCGAATCTACGGACACATTCATCAAATACATTGCGGATGACTTCTGGAGTAATGAGACTCATTTTATGCCTAATTCTATATTTTAAGTTCTGTAAATTTTGGGGTCTATTGACATAAACTTTGGATTTTATGTAACCCCACAGGAAAAAGTCTAGAGGTGTTAGATCTGGCGACCTTGCTGGCCACTCTATAAAACCTCGTCTTCCGATCCATCTCCTGGGAAAGCAATTATTTAAAAATTGAAGTACTTCACGTGTGTAATGCGGAGGGGCTCCATCTTGTTGAAACCAGATATTGTTACTAGGTAAATTTGCATTATTGGCATTTGGATACATGTTAGCAAGGACAGGTATAAGTTGATTTCTCAAAAAGTTAAATAAAGTTCTCCTGTTAGATTTCCTTCAAAGAAAAAAGGGCCAATGATTCTGTCATCGATGATCCCTGCCCATACATTCACTTTCTGAGGATATTGCGTGTGTGCCTCAGTCATCCAATGTGGGTTTTCTTGACTCCAATACCTGCAATTTTGACGATTCATGGTACCATGTAAAAAATGTGGCTTCATCGGAAAAGAGGATTTGATTGATAAAACGTGGATTGCCGATACATAAGTCCTGCATAATTTCAGAAAATTGAAGCCGGCGATCGGGATCGTCGTCGTTTAATGCCTGGTGTAGTTGAATTTTGTACGGATGGTATTTTTCTTTTTTTAAAATACGTAATGCCGATCGTTGGGAAACTCCAGCATATTCACCCATTTGTGTTGAACTACTGTGAGGATTTTCATGGACATTTAATAAAACATCAAGTTTCACATTGTCTTCAATTTTAGGACGCCAAGTGTTTGGAATATGTCTGGATATTTTGCGTTGAATAAATTGCATACCTCGTTCTGTGTTCTTTTTTTATCTCCACATACGCTAATAATTAATATTTCTATGCGTTGTGTTTCATTTAGGTGAGCCATAAATTAGTATTCAAAAGTAAAAATTACAGTTGACAACTGATGACAATTCACAAAATCAAAAAATATTTACGACAATAAATATTACAGTAACTATGCCAATATCACTTGCTTGATTTAACATTTGACAAAAAGTTTCAGTGTTTATGAAATAACTTTTTGTGTCCTAAGGTATTTCTATAAAGAAAAACTTCATCCATATAAACTGTGTGAGTTACAATTACGTCTTATCTATGTATAAAATGAAGACTCAATAAAAGTAAACAGTTTAATAGTTGCTTATTAATCTTAGTTAGATGGACTTCCACAGAGTAAGGGTTTCTATAATAAATTCGTCTGCTATTAGTACGTATTTATAAAGCAAAGAAAGTTCTGTACGAAAATTGAGCTTTTGAATGGATAGTGACGAATATATTCATTTTTTAGATTAAGATGGCTTCAGTACGTTTCGCCTTACGTGAAATAAAAAAAGAATAATTTGATTATAAGAAATCATTAAACAACATTTACAAGTCCAAAATTAGAACTGTTGATAATATCTTAATCCGTTTTTCAATATTTTCGTCAAAAATCACTATACATATATGCCCTAGGTACTGATTCATATAATTGTATATAGGTATAAGACGGTAAATTAAAAGTTAATACCTAATATAAATTTAGAAGTGGCTGTCACGCAGTTTGAATATAAACATATAGGTCATGGCGTCTGAAGACGCCATGACCTATATATTGAAAAGGTATTTTTAAGGGTCATTTCAAAATTTATTTTAATTTAATATTTTATTTTTTATTTTCGGAGAAATGTCAAAATTTGAAGTAAATGTCAAAGTTAATTTTTATTAGGTTAGATAAAAAAAAATTTATGTAATGTAAACAACACTTGTATTAGGTTAAGGATAGATAAGTAGTGCAAGTGAGAGTAAGTGAGAAGTTTCGTTGCTAGGGGATAGAAGTTTTGACAGTTAGTTTTTTTTTGAAAAAAGTCACGAGAAGAAGAAAATGAATTTGCTTTTGTAAAAGCAGTGATATAAGTTGAACAAGTATAATTTAAAAGAAAGGAAAGGTCGAATAGCAGAAGTTTTAATTAATAAGAAATAAAGAAGGTGCCAGTTATAGAAAAGCTGTAACAGTCATACAGTTTATGGAGAAAGATTTTTTTTGACGTTTTGGTTGGAGAGTTTAGAAGAAAAAAGTAAAAAAATTAATACAGTTATCAATTATTCAAAGTAAATTGTTAAAAAATTAAATCAATAAATAAAAACATAAACAGAATAAAGTAACCAAATACAGGAGAAGAGGATAATAGTGTTGTAACTTTGGAAAAGGTGTCTGACTAGACCAATAAGCAGTTTGAAGAAAAGAGGCTATTGGACAATAAGACAATAAAAAAGAACACTGCGGTAGATAAGGTTAGTTTAGGTAGTTAAGATTAGATAGGATTTAGTTAGGAAAATAGATAGGATTTATTTAGGAAAATAGATAGGAATTAGTTAGGCATCATTTAATAAAGGTTTATTTGGTTAAACATTCAAAATTCAATTTAATTAAAAAAAAAATTTTAAAATAAATTTTGTTTCAACCCTACCCTTATTAAATAAAAATAAAATAAATTCAAACATATAAAATAAAATTTGGTATTGAGTTAATCATCTCAATATATACCCTATTAAAGACCTTAAAATAGAATTATAATAATTATAATAGAATTAATAGTACATTATTTTTCTTATTGTATTTCTCTCAGTGTAAAAAAGGAAGATATCTGCCAATTTGAGTTTTTCAAGGTCATACATTTTGGCCATACAAACGGCTTTCGCTTCTTGATAGTTGGTGTATTCTTTGATATAAAACTACGGAGAGAAGCATAAAATATTTAATTTAAAAACAATACTTATTTAAATATTTTAAAAATAAAATATGAGCCAGAACATCAAATTAGTAACTTCTTGTTTGGTCCTATAAAATAAAGGATCAACGTCCAAAAATCAATTTATAGTGATTATGTTGCTCCTTTCGAGGAACTTTTGGAACCTCTCGCCGATCGTATCGATGTTGATCAGCCAAGGCGATATCATGCTGAAAGGTTTTTTAAAAAGAAAGTAAATTAACTAAATGGATGGGGCCGTACTCAAAGGAAAACATAGGATGCATTTCTTCGTCTGAACAAGATTTAAAACAATTTTTATGAGTGAAATTTGAAACTAACGAGTCTGAAAATAATCACAGATTTCTTTAAAGATAAATGAGAGATATTTTTATTGTTTTTCTTTAATGTTCGTCAATAAAACAAACAAAAACATAATTAAATTAATCAACTGTTTTTTTTGTTTTTAAACAACTACTTAAACATAGAAAAACGGAGATTAGATAAAGATTTCTAACGGAAACGTTGAGAATTATAGTTTGGAAGAAAAATAAATAATATCTTGATACTTGTTGTAATTGTTACATGTACATGAAATTAAAAATAACAATTTTATTGAAAATATCCCACATATTGCACAAAGGAATTCTTTGGCGCAGAACACCGTCCAAATTTAATATAAACCAGTTCGTTACATGCGTAATTAAGATTTATAGCATAATATTTAGTCGGGTGTTAACTTTTTTAATAGTGTCTTTTTCTCTTTAAGCAGATTTATTGATACAGCCGGTGAGATAAAACGTATAAAAAAACTGCCTTAACATTATTAGCGAAAAAGATTACCACTAAATTATTTGAAGGTGTTTTCAACGAGTATCGACCTTCTACGAGGTCTACTTAAAAATAGCTACATAACTTTATTTACCACCAATATTTATATCTCCGTCTTATCTTAGAGATGGAACGTGTTTTCGTTGTTGTTGAATGGTGGAAAATTAGAGTTTTAATTAATACGCTTTTTTATTAGCTTAATTTTAATTTTATGAGCTTAATTATAACCGTTTTCGAGAAGTCTGATTAATTTGAGACTTTACATACCTATCAAGGTCCGATGACAATCCAATAATTTGATAATAAATGAAGCAAATCATCCATATCTCCAATGTGACTCTTCTTAAATAAAAAAAGGAAAAACCAATGTCAATGTTACAAATTTTTATTATTATAAAGGTTGAAAATCTAAAGGGTAACTAGTTTCGGCCTACAATAAAGCCATCATCATCATCATCATAAAAGTTACAAAGTAAATGGTTAAATATAATCAAGAAGATTGTACGATTGCAGTTGATGGTGTAACATTGAAATTATAACAAATAATGCATAATATAAAATTAATGGTTAAAACTAGGATAAAGTATTAAATTATATAGGAAGAAAAGAAATGGACATTGAAAAAGAAAAATGGTAGATTAAGTAAAGAAGAGAGTATTAAGCTCAATGAATTAATTATAAAAAATTACATAAAAATTAGCGGGGGTTGAAGCAACCCAACATTTACCCCGACATTTACGTATCCTATTGGTTAGTTTCGACATTTGGGTTGCTTCAACCCCCGCTAATTTTTATGTAATTTTTTATAATTAATTCATTGAGCTTTATGCTCTCTTCTTTACTTAATCCTTCTTTTTCAATGTCCATTTTTTTTCTTTCTATATAATTTAATACTTTATCCTAGTTTTAACCATTAATTTTATATTATGCATTATTTGTTATAATTTCAATGTTACACTATCAACTGCAATCGTACAACAGTTCAAACTCTTTAATCTTTACAGCACACAAGGCAAAAACACTCTTCATCTTCTTCATCGCTCTCTTGTTGTTTTTTAAATGATTTATTTTTCTTAGGATTTTTTTGGTTTTGATTTAGGGCCAGAAAAATTTTTCTTAACGCTTTTTTTCTTCTCTTCATATTCTGCCCTAATTTCTTCCTTCTCAGGGGTATCTGTGTATATGGTTGATTTTCTTTTCCTTTTTCCTTTATTTCCTTCTTTCTTCAGCTTCCGGTGTAAAATCCTCAGCTGAAGTAAGACGTGAAGTTGACGCTGTAGGTATATTTTTCAGTTCATTGTTAGTTTCATCTGAAACAGAAAAAGATGTGGGTGGTGCCGGTCCTTCATTTCGGCGTATGCAGCTTCAAATGTTGCAATGTTTTTGGAACCTTTATTAGTTTTTCGAATTTTCGTGCGAGGCATTCCGGAAATAAAAAAAATATTATATTGAGAAACCAGAATGTCTAAAATCGTTAGCGGGATCGCTTGTAACGTTACAATCGCCCCCTCGATAGTATGTTACGTTCGCCCCCCACCTTACTTTTTAAAAAGAATCTGCACTTTGCTTCATTTGCTAACCCTAGTTTCTTATTGTGGCTTTTTAATCGGCAATGCCCTTTTAGTATTCCCGTTAAAATTCGGAGCCTTTTTTTACTGAGGTTGAGGCAGCTAAGAGATTTCTTCTGGTCATAGTTCCCCTGTAGTATCTTGGATTGTCCCAGTCCTTCCATCTGATTCCAGTAATTGGATTTTTCCTTCTCCATTTCTTCCCTTAGTTTTCCTAAGATTACTCTACTGCTGATCCCACAGGATGGTTCTGGTCGCAAATGTGAGCTCCTTTTGTTCCCAGCTTGTCTGCTGTTTCGTTCCCCTCTATTCCTATGTGTCCCGGGACCCATAGGAGGGTGACAATGTTCTTCTGGCCTAGTTCATTTAGTTTGCCTAGGCATTCCCAAACCATCTTCGAACTGATTATATTTGAGCTCAGCGCTCAGCGTTGAGACAACTGGATTCATAGGCATCGAGTATTGCCTCGTTCAGTTCTATGAGATCATTTTCTGATGCCAGGTGATTCCTGGCATTTCTATTAGTCTTGAGACTTGCAAGATTTATGTTCAGGTTAGTGTTGTAATTTTCCCAGTTAGTTGTTCTAGGATTTCTCCTGAGTGCTGGCTCAGCTGGCTCAGGAGGATTACACTCTAATCTGAACGTAATCATTCTATGATCAGAGAGGGATGGTTCGTTCGATACTCTCCAATATTTCACCCTATCCTTAAGACTCGGTGTACTTAGTGTTATATCTAGTACTTCCTTTCTTGTTCTGGTTACAAAAGTAGGGGTAATAAAAAATTCTTCGTTTCAACATAACGTTATTATTCTTAATAAGATGGACTTTCAAAAAGTAAGAGTAAGTACAATAAATTTAAAACTAGGAGTATTCCCTATATTGTGTATGACAAGATTCTTACTAAATATAAAGTCTACGACTACAGCTAGGTTGCCTCCTGTATAAGACCTCAGTATCTTCCGACTACGTCGGCTAACTAACCTTCTTCAAATTTGTTTAATTAGAGTTTATATCAGGAAAATGAAATATCTTTACAGTCAGCACTTTGAAAACTGTTTGCCATGATATTTTATAAATAAAGCATTTGTTTATAAGAAGATTCAGTAGCCTTGTTACATATTTTATTTCTATTCGATCTTTCTAAAATTATCGTTAATAACATTTAACTTCATTTATATAGTTAATTAGTTTAAGATTTCCATCTTAGGTTCTCACTTTGATTTTAATCTGGATTCGGTAAATAATACTAGGTTAGTTTTTTGTCCTTATTAGTAATTCTTTTATTTTTGATCATAAGAAGAGGTTATTTAGTTTTGATGTTTACTCAAAAGTAAAATAAAATAATTATGAAATAAATGGACCTTTTGCATATGCAGAAGACTTACAATATTCTATATTTATGTGAAATGTACTATGTACTATGTAATATGTAATATCTTATTTAAGATTGGTTGAAGTTGTGAAATGTTCAATTTGTCTAATAATCTCTGGGAAGTGTCACAATAATAACTAAAATATCTTATCTGCAACCCTGGGAAATCTGAATACAGGGCAGTCCCCCTTGGAATTATCACACCAGTCAGCACAACACGTCTTGATACAATCTCCAGAAGTGGTATAGGAGTAAATATGTTAAAACAATCCACAAGGAAAAAAATAAACGTCAAGAAAAGAAAATTAAAGGCCTCTGGTGGCGTGGGGCCTAAAAAGTAACCTCAATAAAGAGTAGTTATCGTAGACGAAATTCTTTGGTAAATAAATCAAATATAATATTGTACACTGGTAATTGTAATTATAAAGGTACGTTTATATTTTACTTTTAATATTATAATTATTTTTTTTTTGTTTTAGATAGACGTGTGATAATTCCAGTGATGGATTTGCGGAGAGAGACCGGGTCCTGAGTTTGAAGCAACCAAGTTAAAAGTGCAATAATTATTACTTTTAATGTACTTGAAAAATTTAATTACTTAATATATTTTGCTATATTACTGTATCCTTTTATTTTATGGAATATTTGTGTTCTTAAAATTATTGGAACACTTTATTACACGTAACAGCCTGGTGGTTAGTATTATGGAAAAACCCTCCATATTACCTCTAAAGTCTCAAAGAACATTAATTGAACATTTTAGTTATTTGGGTTGTATACAGTTTTATTATTTGAATGTTGCTATGAGAAAAATTATAAATAATGTATTTTTGTTGGGGTGTCTTTTTTATTTAATTTGTTTTAAATAATTTAAAGATTTTCTCTTTAAGTAACTGAGTTGATTAATGTTTTATAAAACCAATTAAATTAATTTCAGTTGTCTTTGAAATAGGAAAAATAACCCCGAAATGTTTATAAAACATTTCAGTATTCCAATAGTAAGAAAATAAGGTTAATTAAAGGAAGACTGTTTAAGGAGAACAAAACACTGATAGAAATAGCAAGTAAGTGTAAAAACAAAAAGAAAAACAGGACAATAGAAAAGGTATCAGATAAAATTAAAGCGAAGAAAATAAACTAAATCAGAAAATTGATTTTTTCAAATAATGAACTTGATTCAAATACGACGAAACAAATTTCATGCTTTATAGATTTCCAAGAAATAGGAGTGATAATGAAAAAAAGTAAATAACTATTTCTGCTATCCGGTTTCATTGAAAGCAAGCAAGTGTGTAAGATTGACATACATCTAGAGCGTTCAAATCGATCACGGTACGACAAACCCTTTATTACTAATGTAGCACAAAAAATATATTATTGCTTGTTATTAACTATTTAACTATATACCTAATTGCTTTGTAGACAGTTTTTGTAAATAGAATTAATATGCCGTATCGCTTACGTCCATTGTTAATCTTAATTGTAAACGAGATTATAGTGATTACAGCACTACTGATATCTTTAATTTTTAATTTCTTTTAATCTATTTGCAGAGGTTCGATCCGCTCTATTTCAAAAACTCATTATTAACTTCTGCAAGGCTACTTTATATAACAGCATTAATCTTCTATCTTCTATATATATAAAGATAAATTGCTGTGCGTTAGTCTCGCAAAAACTCAAAAACGGCAGGACCGATTTTCAAAATTTTTTTTGTTTTATTTGCTTTAGTTTAGGGATGGTTTAAAAAAAATGGAAAACCCGAAAATTCAGCTAAAAAAAAATATAAAAAAATATACTGCTCAAAAGTCAAAAACGGCTGGACCAATCTTTGATTTTAAAATTTTTTTTTAGCTAAACTTTCGGGTTTTCTAAAAAATTTTATTTTTTTTTGGCTGAATTTTTGGGTTTTCCCAAAATTTTTTTTGTTTGTGTTAGTTTTCATTTTCATATTGTTTATATTTAAGAGTAAAAATTGACATAAGACAGCTACAAATGATATTCGAATGTCAAAAATGATAGTTGACAGCTAAAAAATTACAGTTGGTAGCGGAAAAATCATATTTGACATTAAAAATTACATTATATCGTTTGAAGGAAAGGGTGTGTCATTGTACTTCGTTGTCAAAGTTTGCATTTCTGTCATCCTATGATATGATTGGTTAAATCGTTAAATCATGTTTTATGCGCATGGTATTTTCATTGGCCGATCCAATAACAAATGAACAAAACCATTTAGTCCAGGAGGAATCGGCGCATGAGTACCGAAAACTATTCCACCTCAATTTTTTTATGTGATCCTCTTCAAATTGTCCTCCTAATGATATAAATGCATGTTGCCATGGCGCAACCCGGTGCCATATTGTTTAAACCGAAATTGTTTAAACAATTACAAGGAATTGTTATTTTTCAAACGGACAATTTTTTTTTATATTCTTTATTGAAATACCAATAAAAAAGGTCCTATGACTTTTCACGATAAAGTTAATATTTTTAAAGATATGAATTTTTTTAAAATTGGAAAAATCTCAAATTTGGGTACTTTCGACCCATGAAAAATATATTAAAAAAAAGATAATGTGAAAGTAATAAATGTTTTTAATTCTCTATACAATAATTAATATTGTTAATAAAGATTTAAAAAAATTTCATTGTTTATATCTTTCTTTTAATTGTTAATTTGTATGCATCGCTTACCTTTAAGTATCGATGTCTCTCTCTGACTCATGCGTTGCGTCGGCCTCTCTGTGTCTTGAATCATTATTTATCATTTATCTTAAAAACTATCAACTTTAACAAAATTTTTAAAGAAAGCAATGTTATTAGATAATAATTAAATTGCCTACAATTTGTTTTTAATACATTTTTTTCTGAAATAAATTTTTCAAAAGTTATGTCATTAAAATTACTTTTATCAGTTTATATTACTTTTTTGTTATTATCATAGTTATTTTTGCATTTATATCAACAATAATAAGATATAATGGTATTTGAACATTTTTTGAAATCACAATTATTTATAAATAATAAAAATATATTGGGTATTTAGAAAAAACATTCAAATAAATTGAATAAAAATAATTTTATGTATATGTATCATAGTGTGTGTATGAGTGTGTCTGAGTAAGAAAAAAATTCTTTCTTTTATTTTTTATTCCTTTAAGGTTACTCTTTGTATAAATAATAACGCTTAATAGCAAAAAGTAATATAATCTGATAAAAAAGTAATTTTAATGACATGTTCCGATTTATGCTTAAAGAACTTTTGAAAAATTGATTTCAGAAAAAAATTTATTAAAAACAAATTGTAGGCAATTTAATTATTATCTAATAACATTGCTTTCTTTAACAATTTTGATAAAGTTGATAGTTTTTAAGATAAATGATAATGATTCAAGACACAGAGAGGCCGACGCAACGCATGAGTCAGAGAGAGACAACGATACTTAAAAGTAAGCGATGCATATTTGTGAGCGCGCCAAATTAACAATTAAAAAAAAGATATAAACAATGAAATTTTTTTAAATCTCTATTAACAATATTATTAACTATTGTATAGAGAATTAAAAACATTTATTACTTTCACACTATCTGTTTTTTTAATATATTTTTCCTAGGTCGAAAGTACCCAAATTTGAGATGTTTCGAACCTTAAAAAATTCATATCTTTAAAAATATTAACTTTATCGTGAAAAGTCATGGAACCTTTTTTATTGGCATTTCAATAAATAATATAAAAAAAATTTGTCCGGTTGAAAAATAATAATTCCTTGTAATTGTTTAAACAATTTCGGTTTAAACAATATGGCACCGGATTGCGTCTGGCAACGTGCATTTATATCATTAGGAGGACAATTTGAAAAGGATCACATAAAAAAATTCAGGTGGAATAGTTTTCGGTACTCATGCGCCGATTCCTCCTGGACTAATTTATAAACATCATTAGATCGTTTGAAGGAAAGGTGTGGCATTGTCAAAATATGTGTTAAAGTGTGTGTTAAATTGTGTTTTTGTGGTTTTAAACTATTTTTGGTGTTTTTTTTATAATTATTTCTATAGTATTATGATCATAGTCCATAATTAAGTATATTATAAATGTTATGTATATTAAGAATAATCTTTACTATCTAATTACCCATCTCATCAATAGAAATGTTATTTAATAGTCACATTTTCCAAATTTATATTTAAATACTTTTTTTTAAATTGTTAAAGGTTAAAAGTATTTAAAATTCACAAATTTTTAAAAATGAATGATACACCATTAATTTTTCACTAAATTTACAGTATCCTACATAGTTTTATCAACTACATCATTGTGATACAGACTATATTTTAAAAACCCATTACTGTGTGCCGAGCGCAGCGATGTTCGCAGAAACAAAATACATACAAAGTATACCATTTTTAATTTTCACTACATTTTTCAACAACAAATTTTTTATAACCAATATTTATAAATACATATATAGGAAAAACAATAAAACATATTAAAATGACCAACAAGGTTCATTTAATAACTTAATACCATTTTAACCGTGTACATTACGAGCGTTTATCCTTGACAAAAATAAATAAATGTTGAAAGCTTGATAATCACGAATCAAAAGTTGTAAAAAAAGTGTTGCAGGTGATACGAAGTTCACAGGGTCAGCTAGTTGTTCAATAATTTATTAATTTAGTAATATACGGGGGAGACATTTCAACTAGTTGAAATTTGTTTTTTATTATTTTATGTAGGCAGACAGAGGTGGGTGTCAACTAAACGCTCCTAATGAAAAATGGGTAGTTTCTAATAACGAATCTTTACAAATTATCCAGTCGGTGCTAACAGTACTTCCTTTGGTACACTTAAAATATGAGTAATAAGTAGTAATAAATTTTTATTATTAGCTCATTTTACTTTTTCTCTAAGCTTTGAAAATACCCTCACGACGTATATTCAATATTGTACATCTTGAAATATTCGGTATTTGTACGTGACTTATGGTCGAATGTTCGGAACTTTGCAAAGCTTCATCCGGCGTACAGTGCGGAATTAAAAATGAACATGGGTGCAGTACAGACGTTACCACTGTACACCATCGATTTATTAGATTAAGTGTGGAATGAATCTTCGCGTAATAGTCATGTTCGAGAAAGGAAACGACAACTATTTTGTGATATATACAAATTGCCTAGAGAACTTGGAACGAATTTCTGGTAGAGAAGATTATGTTGTGATGACACGGGGTTCATAAAATGTGCAGGTAGCGTCAAGATAAATCAATTACCTCTAATAATAGAGAAGGTGGGAATATGAAACCCCTGTTTGTTTTTTGTTTACAAATGGATTTTTCTTTTTTATAAATACGAACTATTCTATGCAATAACCTCTAAATATAATCTATGTTTAGGTAAGGAAACATTTTCCAATAATATTCACATCTGGGAAAAATTTTGGTGATTTTATTGCTAACCGTATTCTTGTTTACACTTAACTGTCTTCTTTTAAAAATCACATTTAAGAATAAACGTAAAAATACTGTAACATTTAAAATAGGTAACAAACTGCAAGTGGCGTCATGAATAAGTTAAGTTACAATCGTGAATTAGCTTTTTAAAATACTAATGTTCTTCCATTTTTAATTTATAATTCTTTGGAATTTTGATTTCTAATCTTAAAATGAGGTTGTTCAATCCTTTTTAATTAGGATATTAAATTTGGAATCACAGTTAAGTTATAACGGTCCCTAACCCCACCTTTTATTACGTTTTGGCGGGTTCGGGGTTGTCGGGCGGCGGTACTTGGCTACTTGTTATAAAGTGATAGTGCAAATAGGGTCGATATTATTTCTTGTGTGAAGTTTCGTTATTACATAATATTCAATAATTTTGGACAATTTAATCTTAATAGGACGAAATGGACGAAATAACTAAAGTATTGTTAAACGATTGGGGGCTTAACGACCTTATACCTACATTTAAACGTAAGTAACCGTAATGTATCTATGCAAATTAACAAAAACTATTAAAATATTTTTCTTCATTACATTTACTTTTAGATTTTTAATTAATTTGTTCATAAAAAAAGCTTTTAATATTAAAAGCAACAATATTGTGTCTGCATGAAAATAACTTTGTACTCATTTTATATTGTATTTTATTTCGTGATTTTCATTTCTTACAGGGAAAACTGTAGATGTAGATGAATTACCTAGATGAAGTATACCTACCAACTATTGGTATTAGGTCCTGGTTAAGGCAGAAATTAGAAGTTTGGCCTAAAGAAAATCAAGCAGCTGTTAGTTATTATAAATTTTGTAATTCCTTTTACCTGTTTTAACTGGAATTATTTTATAGTTGCTAGCTGGTAGTTATTTTTATGTTTTAATAACATTTGTTTGTATGTATAGGTACTTATATATACTTTTTGTTCTTGTATGTGTAGTACTATTTTGATTTTATAGAGACTGTCATAAATAAATATATTTTTGATATGAAAATTAATTTTGTTTTTTTGACACCATTTCTTCTATATAATCCGCATTTTTACATAAAATGTAAGTATTTCCTAAATTTTAATTATCCTTCATTTATTCCATATACAGGGTGTTTCATTAAGAATTATCCATATAGTAACTGGAGAAACCTTAGCACTAAATATGAAGATTTAAGCCAAAACACTTCAGTAAAATATTTCTCCTAACCGAGATATAGGGTGTTTTATTTTAACTATTCTAAATGATTATATCCCATATTTTTGACACCTTCAAATATTTTCTGTTCATACTTGACAAAGAGTTTATACATATTAGGTTACTTTAAACAGGGGCAAAAGATATTTTTTCTCGATTACCAGAGGCGTGCGGTAGGGATGGATAGTTTCTTTTATCCCCCTACAATTTACGCCACTGTCGTAATAATTGTTTCTGCATGTTTTTTTGATTCTCCGTTACTTTCTACGTAAATATCATCCTCTTGTCTCAATACGATAGAGTGAGTAGTTTTCGAGTTATTTGCATTTAAAGGTAATGTTTAAAATATCCATTTTATTCCAATAATTCCTTAATAATTTAATCAACCCAACATTTTTCTAAAGGTTAGGAGAAATTTTTCCAAAAGGATTAATAAATGTATTGAAGTCAATGGAGGCCACTTCGAAAATTTACTATAATGTTAACTAACTAGAATTTTTTTTACAGTAGTCTAAATAAATAATTGTTTCAGTACGTTTATTTTATGAATCATCATGTTATTTCGTAATGAAAATCATAGTTCTATTTTGTTATAAATTTAAAACTGAAAGTTTGATAAATATTAATATGAAAAAAATCATTTGAAACTAATAAATTTTATTTATTCAGTGAAATAGTTATTGACTCATGTGAATTTACGATTAGAATTAACAAATTTTGTTGTCAAGGTGGTTAGATTATTAAGGAAACTTAAATAAGCAATAAAACAAAAATGGATATTTTAAACATTACCTTTAAATGCAAATAACTCGAAAACTACTCACTCTATCGTATTGAGACAAGAGGATGATATTTACGTAGAAAGTGACATGCAGAAACAATTATTACGACAGTGGTGTAAATTGTAGGGGAATAAAAGAAAGTATCCAACCCTACCGCACGCCTCTGGTAATCGAGAAAAAAATATCATTTACCACTGTTTAAAGTAACCTAATATATGTAAACTTTTTGCCAAGTATGAACAAAAAATATTGGAAGGTGTCAAAAATATGGAATACAATCATTTAGAATAGTTAAAATAAAACACCCTATATCTCGGTTAGGAGGAATATTTTATTTAAGTGTTTTGGCCTAAATCTTCATATTTAGTGCTGAGGTTTCTCCAGTTACTATATGGATAATTCTTAATGAAACACCCTGTATAATATAATCGTGTTTTAGCCAATTGGTAATGGCTCTTTTAATTATCTCAATTAATTGGAATTTAATATAATTATATGATTAATACCGACCCACATGAGTTAAATAAAAATTGTATTTTTGTACGTATATAATCCACTCATGCAAATTTTATTTAGAATTTAAATCCTAAATACAATTAAATATATAAGTATAATATTAAATATAATTATATTAAGTAACAATAAATTGCAACATTAAATGAGCAACAGTGGGCTGAAATACGATTACATATATGAAATCAATGAAGAATTAAATAAATAAAATTTAAAAAAAAGTTAATTTTAAAATTACAATTAAATTTACTTAAATTTACAAATAATTTAATTCAAATATACAACTAAAGAATCAATTACATTTATTTAAATCTGGTTTAAATTATAAAGCTCTACAAGGTTATTTTAATACAAAAAAAACCTGTTAAGTTACCAATAAAGTCATTTAATAAAACTAACTCAAAGTTAAATTTATTTTATCTTAACCGTGTTTTTGTATTAATAACCGAAAATGTATTTGTGACGTCATTAAATCCGTGACGTATATCCTAATCCAAATTTACAGTTAAGCATATTACGGTTAATTTATTCCTGATGCGGAATTAGCAATCCAGGCGATGAATTCTAGTTGCTTAACCGTGATTTTTTTTCACAGAGCAGTTTTCGTATTATAGGTCAATTTTTCAAAAAAGTCGAAATCCTACATCTGAGAAATTGTGCTGGTAATTTGTACCCCCCAAAAAATATTGACCTATTCAAAAGATACTTTTTATTTATAAAAACAAAAAACAAGTTTATGGTTGTGCTTTTGAAACCAATGATAAAAATCGCATATATACGCGTCTTTTTCACACCCCCCACAATACATACATTTAGAGTCGTCTTCATTATTTGGACGTCTTCCAGCTGGAATGTCAAGATCATCCGAAGAACCTGAATACACGTTAACATTGTCCTCATCAGACGAATCAGAAGACTCAGCAGCTTTTGTTTTCAACGTCTTCCCTTTATGTGTATTTTCTGCATTCCTTCCTAGTCTCTTTGGATTTTGGACCTTATTAGGACTGGTCTTAGCTAATATACATAATAAACTGTACATTAAATTTGCCTGGTAGCCTCGTAGCCATAGGCTTCTTTGGTCCATACTCAGAAACATCTGTCTTAAGAAACCTCCTCTTCTTTTTGATGACAGCATACACAAAGAGAAAAGAATACGTCTCATACATAACCTTCTTTCTCACACACCCGTCAGAATAGTATAATGTACAAACAAAACTATGCCTCGGTAAAAGAAGAAATCGTACAAAAATAATAATATGCTACATTTTTTAAATTTAAATGTTACTTTATACTTTAATTTACTAGATATCAACGATAATATTAAAAAATTATTATCATTATTTTAGAAAACAACAATGGGCCAGATATATAAGATTGTTAATTAATTATATCTGTCAACTGAATCGGAGTTTGCGGACTATAAAAACACAAAATTACCGTTGAAAAATGTATAAATCGGAAAGGTTAAAAACTGGCTCAAGTACTACCGATTCTGGTTAAAATTTATTACAATCTCCAATACGTTAGCATTTTTACGGATGAGAAACAAAAACAATAATGTCTACAGCTACCAAATAGCGGGTAATGCAAAAACTCAGCAAAGCCACTTAGTGTCAGATATAAAACATCGGAAAGTAGTAAAAACATTACAGATTTCGAAAATTATAACGCAGAATGCGCGCCAAGTTCATCGTACTCGAATGAACACACGGACTAAAGGAACAGAAGAATCATCGTTCAGAATTTTTTGTTGCCTCACCAAATTTTGTCGTCCGTACAAGTTAATTATTAACATTCTATTATTTAGATAATGCATTATACAAATTACTTGTAAAGCAAATTTTTATTCGAACACTTTATAGATCGGATAACTTTTAATTTTACGTGAAATTAATACAGCAGGTGCTAAAACCGAACACACGAAGAGAGGAAGTAGGCGGAAATATTTTGAAGTAGGGGTCAGTAAAACCCTACACGAACTTAATAATAATGTTTACATTAGGGTGTGTCATTATGAGGCAACTTTTTTTAGCTAAAAATTCAGGTTACAAGAGGAGTGTGTTCTTAACTTTTCATTTTTGTTTTTCTACATGCGTCTCCTAGGAAGCCCAACATATTCCATCACACCACAGCAGACGCGACTTCCAAAACCATGGCTGACGTTCTCAAACAAATCAAGGCCGATCTATCCTGTGTTCTAGGTGTTCAAAGTCTCTCTCTTTACTTTACCAAGGCAATGAAAATCTAGGCATCTTCTTGCAATATTGATGACTCATCAAACCATCAATACCCTTCTTTTAATAACGGACATAAATAATTAAAAGATAAAATCCCTTGAACGAAAACTAAATCACTGAAGGTTAAGGTTAACATTAATTTAATTCACGCGCTTGAAGAAAAAATAATAGATATTACAGGGATCAGAACGCTCTTTTTGTGTTTCGTTCTCATTGCCTTTCTTCAAAAGCTAAAATAAATTTTGAAGTACACACATATTTGGAAAAGTCTAAAAAGTCTTTTATAAAATAAAAATAAAATTTTGCATACGGTTCATTAAAATTTTAATGGTACAATTGCTGACCCTACATTTTTGTAAATTTAAAATGCAAACAAATTTTATCAATTTTTCTGCCGAAGTTACATGCAGAAGACCAAATACTTTAGTTTTTATACTTAATAAATAATCTTTTACTTTCGATATAGTTTACGCTATATAATTACTGCTAAGTTGTAGGCCTTATTCAAAGGTGACATGCGACAAATTAATGTAGCGGTGCATTGGAGTCTCTCAATGTGTAAGTCGATTGTGGTATTTTCCACCCTGTTCCCCGAATTGGTTATCGACTATATTTAAACTCAGGAAGAAGGTATGCAAGCTCAGGCTCCAATAAACTGTAAGCAAGGTACAGACTAAGAAAATATATCAAGAAATAAAATCAAACTATGAATTAGGGCTGCCCGTAAACTGAGTGATCCCTAGGCTAAACTTTTATAAAAGTTTCAGGTACTGATACTAAAAAAAGAGGACTGGGAAACCGGTTTGCCTGTAGGACTAACTCTCATTGGCCCCAAAACCGTTGTGGATACAGGGCTGGGGTATATGGCACAAAGCCAAGCAGGGAGGGAAGGAAGGGAAGGAGGAACTATATCCTACTAGATGGAATAAAAATCCAAAAGTAGGACCTTAGTCCTACTCCATCTAGTAGACACAAATCTCAAATTCCTTTCTTCTTTTGAATTCTTACTCCATCTATCTCCTATCCTATCGTTTCCCTACATTTCAATACTTCTAAAACTTTTTTAAAACCACACACCACAACACTCAAATCCATTTCTCTTATTTACACCCATCTACGATGTGTTAATATCCTCAATTTCTACTCCTGTGACTTTGCCTGATGATGGTCTAATTTAGACCGAAACTAGTTGCAATCATTGTACATTACTTCAATAAAGTCTGTGGTTTTGACTTGGCGTTTCATTGGATCTTTTCTATTGGATTCAACCACATTTGAGATGGATAACCTATCTAATTTACAAATGTGTAGTATTTGAATGTCATCGGTGTGTATCAGTGAGTTTGGATATTCAAGTAGGTGTTTTGCATAGTTCGACTTATCTGGTTGTTGTAATCTATATGCTCTTAAGTGTTCATTAAATCTTACTTCAAAATTTATTTGTGTTTGACAATTAAATTTGTAAACACCAGATTTTTTTTAATTCAGGTAATTTGGTTTTCACTCTTAACAATTTTGTGCCAACATTATTTTGTGTTTTAAATGAGATTAATGCTGATGTTACCGAAGATATTAATTTAAAAATTGTATTGGAAATATTTCCACAATATGTAATATTTTTATAACTTATAATTTCTTTAGTTTGTTTAGAAAATATTAGATCTAGTGACTTTTCTGTTCTTTCTTATTAATTAATTTATTTATCAAATTTAATGGATAGCCATTGGATGTAGCTATATTTAAGTTTTTTAATAAAGAAGTAATTATGATCAAAATATCACAGCCTTTCATAGAGGTTTGTGATTTTTTAAAATTGTAAATTTGATAAATACTCGTCAATTTATTAATTTTCAATATACAGGGTGATTCATTACTAATTGGAAATAATTTAATGCTAGAATCCTGACTTCAAATTATGAAGATTTAACCTAAAACACCTAAATAAAATGTGGCTGCTTACTTAGTTACAGGGTGTTTTGTTTCAAAATTTAAAAACTATTTGTGTTCAGTACTTTAAGACTGTTTTACGTATTCATTCCATATTTGGCAGAAAATGTAGACACAATACATCAAACTTTCAGCAATATTTTTCGACGATTAGGAGAAACTGGACAATTCAAGCGTAATAGTGGTATGAAACGGCCGAAAATAATAACTGTAAATCAGGACGATATTTTAGTGCGAGTTGCTAATAATCCGGAACTAAATACTTGGCGTTTAGCAGCAATGACTGGAGTAAGTCACTCTTCAGTTTTGCGAATTTTAAAAAAGGAAACTTTACGACCTAACCATTTTACACCGATAAAATTTTATTGCCTAGAAATTATTCTTCAAGGATGAATTTTGCTCAGAGGATGATGAATAAAAAAAATGAAGATCGAAATTTTTTAACAAAATTATTTTTTACTGACGAGGCCACATTCACTCGCAGAGGAGTTTTTAACTGGAGAATCAATCACAATTGGGATATTGTAAATCTCCATATTTTCCGAGAATCACATTTTCAGCATAAATTCATAATAAATGTACGGTGCGGTATCTTTGGAGATAGTTTGTTGGGTCCATATGAGTTACCAGCAAATTTGAATGTTAACTCATATTTACAATTTTTAGTAACAACTTTATTCGATCATCTCGAGGAATTGCCACTTAATCGAAGAAGATACAGGTGGTTCATGCAGGTTAGAGCACCACCTCATTATCAGATGATAGTGAGGAATTATCTCGATAACCAATTTCCTCATCATTGGATTGGCAGAGGTAGCGAATTTCCGTGGCCGCCTAGAACTCCCGAAGGTAACCCCCTAGATTTTTATTTTTGGGGTCATATGAAATCTTTAGTATATTCACAAGAAATAAACACTCGTCAGGAACTATGGCAGCAAATTGTAAATTTGGCTTATTGATGTAAACGGGGGTCACATAGAACATTTGTTATAAAAGGTTTTTAGGTACCTACTTCTGTTTAGATTATAATTTTCAGAACCACAATTGGTTTTCAATTCATCCATTTATTTAATAGTTGAATAGTTGTGTTCTTTATTGTTGACACGAATTAAAATTTCATTTGCTTATTAAATGCAATTCACTAGTCCAAAACATCGGCATAGTTATCACACATTAAAATTGGCAGCTTCATGTTTAACTTAAAATATCTCGAAAAATATTGACTTTATCGTTATGAAAAAAGAGTACTTTATTTACGTAAAAAGTATTGGAGAATCGAAAAATTGTGCTAAAGTTTCTATTCCGCCAGTAGCGTAGAATTTGGGAACGATTAACCTGTCACTTGCCCCTGTCGTACGCCTCTGGTGGTAGCTAGAAACGTTTGTTTAATATAATTTTGTAGGGTGTATAGTGTCTACATTTTCTGCCAAATATGAAATGAATACGTAAAACAATCTTAAAGTACTGAACCCAAATAGTTTTTAAACTTTGAAACAAAACAACCTGTAACTAAGTAAGCAGCTACATTTTATTTAGGTGTTTTGGGTTAAATCTTTATAATTTGAAGTCAGGATTCTAGCATTAAACTATTTCCAATTAGTAATGAATCACCCTGTAAAAACATTTTAGCGGGTGAATAAAATAGACTAAAAATGTTTCTTAATGTTTTTAGCTAGTTTTCATTACAAACAAATCCAAACAGTTGTCTGGCATTTGAAGAGATAGCATTTATAGTAGTTCCCATCAATTCGAAGCATTATAGCATAGATCTATATCTGATGGTATTTTAAATCGGTTTTAACCAGAGAGAAACCATTTTAGAATTTCATGGGTCTTCTATATACGACGTAGCCAGTTAATTAATAATTCCTATCTGTCAAGAGTCAAACATGATACAAGGCAATTGAATTAATATGTCCTTTATTCGATACATTCAACTTTAAATACATTTTATTATTCGTTTTATTTCTATGTAATAAGGATTTTTTAAGAGAAATAAAAACCGAGACGACAAGAAGGATTTTTTAAAATGACGGTTATCCGGTTATTGTAGTTCTTATAGCAGTTACTGTTCCGAAAAATATTTCTTAAATTATTTCGAAATATTAATTTTACTTCACACAATAACGTTATTCTAAAACTTAATTTAATCTAGGTGACTTTAAAAGATGAAATTTTCTTCATTGAGATCGGTCGAGTCATGTTATAAAATTAGATTAAATTAATACTATCAAAATATATGCATACCAACTGACAAAAAAATAAATAAATTGGTTTAAAAAACGGTACATTGGAATGCCACAGAAAAATCAATATTCTGAAATTCCACTTTTAATTCATAAGGTGTTTCATAAAGATACAAATGTAATATTTTTGAATATGTTTTTAATGAGATTAAAAAATAAAAGCAGGGTTAATAATAATTACAAGTTAAAATTTACTTCAATGTGTCGGTTCATAAAAGCAGACATAAAAGCAGGAATCCACCTACCTTTTGTAATTAAAAAAATTAAAACCGTTTCTTCATATTTATATTATTTTCTACAACTACATCATTTTTAAATTCAACAAAGTTTTCATAACTTCGATGATTACTTAGTTTTAAATAAATAATTTTTTTAACTACTCACCTCTAACCTAATTTGATTGAATTTTTTTGGGGTAGTAAAATTCTTAATTATTAATCAAGGTAAAAATATACAGGGACTACTTAAATATAACTAAATCTCAATCCGTTTGATAGAATGTGAGGTTAACTGATGCAAACACAAAATGTAAATATATTTTTATATTTTGCACTTATAAAAATCTTCATTATAAAACGCATTTGCGTATCGTAATGTAACTTTTGCGCACGCAAATTTTTGTTTTAAATGGTTGGCGACATGAGTGAAGTATCTAATGACAAGACTATTAACAATGACATTTGTGGCTAATAGCACTTTATTAATTTTATATTGTTCTTTAAAAAAGTATTTGTGAATATGAATATCATTTTTTACTTATATAATATATTATTATTGGTGTATTAGTCATTTTAAAATATTTTAAAACATTAACATTTCATAATTTAAATGTAAAAACTGTCAAATGTTATAAATAACACAGTGCTACCGACATACTTTTTAAAATCAAAATTTTCGGTATTACGTAAAAATAATAAATTAATTTAAAAAATGATAAAATAGCAAAATATAAAAAATATTATAAACAACTTATTTCATATGGCTGTTGTAACACTCGTTCTAAAAAAAAACTCATCGCTTTGCGATTCGTTTTTTAAACTTGAACTCGTGTCATAACAGAATTCCATATGAAATGCGTTGTTTAATATACTATTTACGAAGGCAAATTTTTGTTTTAAATGGTTGGTAACATATTATGTGAAGTATCTTAAAATCTTAAAACACGTCAATTTTAATTTTTAAATGTCCATCAACTGCTATAGATGTGTTGGACATTACGTCATTAGTGATGGCGTAATGACGTCATGGACGATTTTTTAAATACAAACCGAGGTCACGTGACAGCTCATTTGAAAGTTCTCCTTATTGCATTTGCAACAATGTTATCATTTGAATATTTATTTCTACAGGGTTAATCAAAACTGTTGGTTTATTAATACAATTAACTTAGAAGAAATGTTTACTTAAATACAATTAAATTACAACAAATGTTCAGCTGCCGACCTTGAGCAATAATACAATGAGAAAGACGAGCAGTAAATTATTTCCTAACGTTTTCGAGGACTTAAGATGTTATTTCTGCAATTTTCGTTCGGATTCGCTTCTTCAATTCTTCTACATTATTCGGTCGATTTTGATATACTCTGCTCTTTAAATATCCCCACAAAAAAACAGTCTAACGAAGTAAAATCTGGAGACCTTGGTGGCCATTCGATAGGCCCCCTTCTACCTATCCACCTTCCTGGGAAAACGGTATTAAGCCAATTTCGTACGTCAACGTCATAGTGTAGAGGAGCCCCATCCTGTTGGTACCATAAATCATTTCTATTTGGAAATAGCTGATTTAGCTGTGGCAACAGATAGTTTTGAAGAAATTCCAGATAACTAGCAGCAGTTAGGTTTTCCTCAAAAAAATATGGCCCTACAATTTGATTGTTAACAATGCCGGCCCAAACATTCACCTTCTTGGGATATTGTGTCCTATACTCTTCCATCCAATGTGGATTTTCACTTGCCCAATATCGATTTACGTGACAGTTCAGCATAAAAGACGCATCATCTGAAAAAAGTACCTTTTGTAATAAACTCTTACAACAGTTGATTGGTGGACATTATTATCTAGTGCGACCTGCCTAGAACTGGTATATAAGGATTTTCTTGAAACGCCAGTACAACGTCCAGTTTTTTTGGCTTCGGATATTAATGTTCTAGCACTTCTGGGAAGGTCTTTAACATGGCCCGTTTCTCTTTTTTTTTCAATTTTACTTACTGTTGATTGAGTAATTGGATCGCGATTGGGGTGTTTAGCATTAAATAAATTACGAACTTTTGCTTGAGTCCTCACTCTATCTTCGTAACCAATCATGGTTAAAATCTCGATTCGTTCTGTTTCTGTTAGTTTCATTTTTGTAAATGCTGTTATTTATGTCGGCAAAAATCTCGAAGAGTAAAAATTTGACGTCTATTATTTGACAGATTCACAGATCATTGAAGAATAAAGACGAGTCAATGACAATATTGATTTAAATATTTTTGTAAAAATAATTCCGAGTACTTACAATAACTAATTCCTAGTACAATAAATAATTTCAAATTATAATGTAGCATTGTTTTTATCAATATATTTTTTTCGGAACCAACAATAAACACTACCTTATTGCGGAGCTGTGGATAAAATATAAAAAAATAAACATCGGGCTGGAAAAATGGGAGCTATAGGAGAGTAATATGAAATTTTTTATTCATGACAAAATAAAAAAAATTTTGCAAAAAAAATAAATTTTTTAAATAGCAAGTAAAAAATAAGGGTTGATCTTAGAGGGGTTCAAAAAATTTACGGTTGGACCACCCTTAACATTTAGGGGGGTGAAAAACAGATATTGTCCGATTCTCCATCTTAGCAGATATGCACTCTAATTGACCAAAATCGGTCGAGTCTCACCCTGTGACTCGAATTTTATGCATTAGATTTTGAAACCATTTTAACTTTAAACAGTAATACATTTTCATTTAAAATCAATTAAAGCAAAAATAAAATATTGCATATTTCCTTTGTCTTGCTCAAGCAGAGAATAAATTGGAAATAATAAGCAACAGTTGTGATTAAATTTCTTAGACTTTTTAGACTTGGTATTAATGTAAGTTTTATATTATTATAGTTTCATCTTAAAGTATAAAACATTGTTGTTTTTTTTGTTCTCATATCAAGACAAGTTCTCGTATGTATACATCATACATTTAACAAATTAAAATATTTATACATCAACTATTGAATTAAACATATCAAATATGTAAGTCCTGTTAAATTATAATGAATTCCTGTTGAGCAGTCATAGCCGTTTTGATTAGAAGTATATATTCCAGTTTGATTTTTCGTCATTCTTTATAAGCAAGCTACCGATCTGAGGCATTACTGATATATAAATAACTTAGAATCGATAGCTGGAGTTCTGTAATACAAATACATACAACTATAATCATATTTCTTGTGTCAGAATAATATGGCTTTGCAGTAAGAGGATCTTGCTAGACTTATAAGGTAAAAGTCATTCATTTATTTTAATCGAACTATTAGATTATTGTTAATGTGTTTGCTTACGATAGTGTAAATCAAAACATGAATTAATTAAAACAACATTTATATGATTACTATTACTATCATATAGACAATTATTTTGATTGGAAAAGTTACAGGGAAATCATATAATTTTATATTATAAATGTTTTTTATCATATGATAGTTATTTATGTACCAATGATGAAAACGTGCCGATTACAAGCCTAATCTGCATATTTCAGCAAGCAGATGAGGTACATATTAAATTTTTCCGTCGACCCTAATAGTTTAAGCCATTTGAAAAATTCATAAGTATACATACCTCAATATCTATATTTTTTAATTATGTTTTATTTTTTATAAAACGAACAAAATTTAAATAACTATTCTTTGATATTAATATTAAACGTACAATTAGTACAATTATTAATATTTATTCCTGCTGTTGAAGTCGATGCAAGTGACAAATGTTTATTTTTTTGTATTCAATGAAGAAATATCATTAAAAGAATTATCTCTTCCATTACTCTCCTGTAAAATTTTACCTGTTAAAATACTTTTCGAGACATTAATTTTATTTGGAATAGAATCTTCAACATATCCTTCGGCTTATGTTAAAGATTTCCAGCCGCCATGTTTTTACAATGATAGAATATCCGCACCAGCATTTACCAACAGTGTAGCAGATGTAAACATTTTGCGATTAAGCTGGGTATTTTTGCAAATTTGTGAATGCCAATGACTTGTAGAGCACACTTTACTAATCTGTAGTTAATAAAAAAGGAGTTATGCACACAATGCTTCGGTCTTAAGGCTGCACAAGATCGGAACAAATGCCATCACAAAGTTCGTCTGTGACTTGCTGCGTACAAACAGTTAAATTCTGTGACGTATTCAGTGCGGACGAAAAAGGTTTGCGTACGAAAAACGTAGATCTTAAATAATACGACATTTTTCGTTCTAAAATTAGTACTAAAAATGTTATTTTTTGAAGAGGTCGATGGAAAAATAGACTACTTTATTATTATTCTTTATGGTAAAGCAAACTGTCAATTTGTTCTATATAGAGGGCGCCAAGCGTTGGTCACAAAAAGGTACATTACTTATATGGGAAAATTTGTGATTTTTATTTTTATTCATAGAACCGGGTGGATATACTTCTTTTGGGTGCAAATTAATGGGAGTTTATAAGTTATTTTTCTAAAAAATGCCACGAAAAAAAAGAGTTTAATTTTATATATCTTTTTAACCACAATTGTAGGAATTCAATTTTAAAATACTAATTCCTAATTAATTCTACCACACTACCACTTAAAGTCGGAGAAGTATTTTTTCCGCGCACACTCGATTTAAGTAGGTGCCACATAAGCTCTATGGAATTGAACACGCAGTAGTAGAGAGGTAGTCGTAACACTGTATGTCTGAATTCTTTTGCGATTGTATCACAAAAATATGTTTTTTTAAAGAAAATACTGCAGCACTTGTAAAAGTTCTTTTTTTGTATAATTTTTCTCAAAATATATGTCATTTGCAGCCATGAAGTTTTGAATCTCCAATTTCGTATTCTTTGAGCCAGGAATTTTTGTCTATGATAGCCTATGTCATAGTCTATGTCGACTATGATAGCTTGCGTTGTCTATTACTATAACGCTGTTTGGCGGAAAGTTGGGTAACAGACAATTTTTAAATCTTCAAAAAGCTCTGCTGTGATAATCAACCCAAGAGTCCTTAATAGTTTTGGCAGAAAGCCACATGGTATTTGGGATCCAACCATTTTCTGATCCTGCGTGTAATACTGTTATTCTCTTCCCTTATCAGAGGAATCAGACCTTCCTTTAGAAGGGTGTCATATGCGTCAAACCACGTCACCACGTCTCGTCGAGGTAGAGTATTGTCCGATTTTCAGACCGGTATTTTCTTATTGACGTTATATATTCAAAACGCCAGTTTATTAAACGTGTGGATTCCATTATTATTGTCTCTTGTCAATTTTGCGATATTTAAAGCTCGCTAGAGCTCGCCAAAGAGTAGTGAGGCCAAAGTTGATGTGAGTTTCGTCATTGATTTCAGACTTTTGATTGTAGGGACACGCTGCTCATAGTACATAGTGAAGATTTTTCGCCTTATCAATTCTTTTTCCCAGTCGTCTAGACTTTTTTTGACACAGGAATCTTTACGCTTTTTTCTTGATTCCAAGGAATTTTAAACAATTCGTCTAACTGAAGTAAGAGGCACCTTCGTGAAATTACTGGTTACTCTTGCTGCAGCACCCGCGTTATATCCTTGCTGAAGTAAGGAACTATACACATTTTTGCGTCAGAAGATATGTGATTCTTTTTTAACGAACCACTGGAAGAAGCATTATTACATTTTATCCACGGACGTCACATACTGCCTATTCTGTACGTTGGGGTATAAAATATTTGCTATCAATGTCTGTAATAACAAATAAATGTTAGAAAAATTATTGCACGCCGTAACACAAGTGAACACTTCCAATGAAATACAAAGACTAAAATGAACAAGAAGTGTAAGATGTAATTCTCTACAATCCTTCTCTGAGAAACAAAATTACCTGAAACAGGTCCTTTTACATTTATGATGTGCATCTCGGATTTTACAACTTAAGCGTCTAATTGGTTTTATTATAATCCTTTAGTCAATACCATTTATTGTGAAAACTACTATACTGTAGGCCATAAATCTATTTACCTACAAAAAAATGGCGCTATGGTGATTAGAAACAGGGCAACTCGATCAATTACTATGTTGGATACACAAAGGCTTAAGTTAAAAAGAAGTTGCTACACTGCTAAATGTGTCCCAAAATGTTTTCAGTGGTGCATGGAATCTATACTAGAAACTGGTTCTGCAGCGTACAGGCATGGAGGAGGACGAGAACGAGCTACAACTCCTGCTCAAGACCGCTTTATAGCTACAAGAAGAAACCGAACATTGCATGCATGTATTTTAAAAGCCAGAAGGCGTAGTTCACATCCACGGTTGACTGCCAATCAGAGTGCATGCAGATATCGGTGGGCGAGAGACCACAGTCGTTGAAATCAGAACTGGAGGTACTGTATTTTTACGGATGAGTCCAGATTTCGACTGAATATGTATGATGGTCGAATATTATATTGGATAGAAAGAGGACAGCGATACAATGAACGTTTGATGACGCCAACCACTCTTTTTGGTAATCACTCGCCAATGCATTGTAGAGAATATGGGAAAACATACCTTAGCAATTTGTTAATAATTTAATAAGGACCATGCCAAATAGAGTGACAGCACTAAGGCAAGCTACGGGTGGATCCACACGATATTAATTTTCGTGAAAGGACTTTATGACCTGACCAGTAAATGATTTAACGTTTTTCAATTTTTTCTGTTTTGTAACTGTTTTTTTTTTCATGAAAAATTTTTTTATTTTATTTTTTTTGGGTAGGTACATGACTAAAGAAACTTACAGATTTTGGTAATAACAATATCAATTATTGTGGAGCAGTGTATTTAAGCCGACAACACCGCTCCGTTAATATCATCTAAAATCAATAAATATGAAATGCCCGCACACGCGCTATCGTTGCACATACACAAAAGTTAACAACTTTTAGTTAGCTCTGTCAGCTAACTTAAACTGCTACTAACGAAATGCTACGTACACAGTGTTCTTTATTATGGGGTGGAATCATAGACACTAAATGCAGAGTAATGGGGCGATTTAAACTCTTTCGAAATATAGACTTACAAAAGAATTTTAAAAAGCTGATTGAATCACTAACATCGAAGTACTAAGTTTCGAAAAGACTGTACAAAAGAAAAGTGTGAAAAATCTTTAGGAATAGTAAGGTTTACATGTACTGCACATTATAGGTTATGTGATAAACATTTCAAAGATTCTGATTTTGAGACTACTTCAAAGACAAGTGGTACGTAGCATTCATTTTTTAAGAGGGTTATTCAAACATTCAGAATTATAAACCTTTCCACTAGATCAGCTTTCTTCCCTGGTAGCATAACCATCTTCATTCACTGCAATTATATTTAAATTATAAAAACAATCATTATTTTTATTCTAGCACATACATTGTTTGCTAAAATACCTAACAAATACAGTGATAATACATTTTTTATTTGGCAGTAGAAGGGAAGTTTATTAATGAAAATAAAAACATAATTGTGCAAATCTTATTTCCTGTTTTAAATTGTATGGGATATCACGCTTTGAATAAGTTTTAATGTTACGGTAATGAACTATAGTATAGTATAACTAAAATAAGTTGCTACAAAGGGTACTGCCTAGCGGCAAATTTTCCTTTGTCGAAACATAGGCGTGTATGTCGGTGTGTATTACAAATATTGTCGATCACAGAATCGTTTTTTAATTAAGTGCTTTTATTCTAAAATATGTGCCTTTTTTGAACTAGAATTTGGAATTTTATTTAATATGAATGATAGGAAGCATTGTCCATAACCACTACTAAATTTGGAGGAAGAAGCTGTTCTTGAACATTGTTTAATATTTTTCGCAGACAGTAGTAACGCATTTGGTACAAAACCGTTTTCACTTCCGGCGTGAAGAAACTGCACTTTTGAGACTGATCTACCCAGTCATACTGAACAGTATCATGTGTGTCAAACCAAGTCTCATCTAGTTATACTATATGCCTTTTTAGTTCACGATACTTCCTTATTTTACCTAAATATTCGTCACGGAGTACAACAATACGCCGCTATTCCATTATAACCATTTGTTTATCTAATTTCTTATAATTAAAAGCGCATTCTAATAGTATACCGCGTAAAGTTTCTTAACTGTTTTAATTATAATCAGGATAATCTCGTAATTTCTCTTGAACGATTTCTAAAGTCGGTACAATATTTTCTTGATATAAATTATAAACCGTTCGCTTTATAACATTTATAACATCTTTTATAGCATCGTCAACAGTTGCAAATTTTGTTTTTTTGTTTTTCCGCACCTTGGAATAATCTATAACATCACCGCGCTTAATAACCAGAGTAAAAGTGTAAATAGAAATTTTAGTTAACGTATTAATTCGCTTTGTTACAACGGCATCTGATTTTTTATTATTTTGATTTTTAAAATAATTGTCTGACATTGAATGTGTAAATCTTTATTGTAAAATTCGCTATACTAACCTCACCTGTTGGCGATATCATATCTTCTAACTTTAAATTTTGATCTGGATTTCTATTTTCTGATTCAAAAGGTCTCCAAAACGCTGCCATAATATATGTAACTAATTTAATGTTATAAATTAATATGGGAAAAAATTACAATACATAAAGCAATTATTAAAAATGAAATACCCAAACAAAGTCAACAAGTCGCGTGCGTACCCCACTTGTTTTCGCGCTGTACAACTACCAGTCTAGAGAGAGCTGGGTTCCGACGATACAGAGTGGATGTTTAACGGGACAAATATGTTGTTTTCATGCCATTCTTTCTACTTTGAAACCTAGAAAACTAACTCACTCTGTATAACACTTTTAAATGGATTTTAGCAATTAATAGTGGAAAGACTATAACACTGGGCGTATTTGCAAATGTGCGTAAAGGTTTTGGAAATGGATTGTATCATTATATGTATCATTTAAAATGGATGATTTTATTTTTTGGACTTCACACGGGACGAGATTGAAAATCTCGTCTTCGTCTCGTTCTGAAAAAAATTCTCAGTCCCATCTCAACGTTACCTGTTGTCCAGTCTGGTCTCGCTAAATAAAAAAAAGTAATTGGAGTTTAAACTTAAGTTTTTTTTATAATCATTTGAAAGAGTAGAGTAGAATGGCTCATAAGCTTTCTAACAAGTTCCGGATGCCAGACTTGGCCGAAGGCCTTTTGAACCTCCAGGAATACGCCAGCACTACAGAAGCGTTAATTTCGAGATCTGAAGATAATGGTTTGTGAGTTTACCAATGGGAGAATGTGAAATGTACTGGCCTGGAGTGGCGGTATAATACCGTGGGTGGTGCAGAAGTTCCAGAGTCTGCCCTTGATTCATCTCTCAAGGGCTTTCCTCAGAACGCTAATAAAAGAGATTGGTCTGTAGGATTCAGGTAGAGAAGGATCTCTTCCATGCTTGGATATCATGACATTGTTGGCAGTTTTCCAACATTTGGGAAAATAAAAAAATTTAAGGCAATAAATTAATAGATTTTGAAGGACCGAGAAGTTAGATTCAAGTTAATTTTTAAAAAAATGCCGAGAAATTGAATCTGGACTAGGAGCTGTATTTTTCTAGTCTGATAGGAGTATTTATTGTCAATAGTAAAAGGTGCGAGCAGAGGAGATTATTTGGAGATATAAAGGCTCTCCTTAAAGATTTGGGTTGCTTTAAGTTTAGGGGATGCAGCTGATGGCTACATCTCCCGAGAAAAGGTTTGGATTCAAGCTCGACGGGATCGATTGGAAAGGTAGTTTTGAGAAGGGCTGATTTGTTAATTTTTTACTTCAACATATGGATTTTGTCGTAAGCTATCTCGTATTTATTAATAAAACTGAAAGAGATTTCTATCTGGCCATAATGTTTGGGATCGCTAGAATCTAAAAGGTTTTTAGGGTTTTGGTTGGGAAGAAGTTTGGGAATTAGGTTGGATAGAGGTTTGTGGTTGGGGTTTTTGTATTTTTTGCTGAAGTAGGTCAAGAACCCAGAAGGACTAGGGTCGTGGATTAGGGTAAAGCGGGCTTAGAGATCTTTGACTTGTTGTTGGAGTTCTTATGTTTGTTATACTAGGATCTGTATAAGGAAATAGTTTAGGTTTATTTCAAGCGAGGAGTCCTAGTTGAATGTAGAAAGGCTTCTTGAATTGGAGGAAAGGGAACTGGAATGGGGTGATGCGGAAGGAGGAGGGAAGTCGTTTAGATTTGGGGGGTCTAGTCTGGATTGGGGATGATCTAGAGTTAGATCAGGAAAGAAAAGATTTTGGTATAGTGAGGAATGAGGCGTGTCTGCCGAGGAACTTAGAATACCTCTGCTGGTGGGAGGGGGTATTTTGCCAGTTTGTGATTAATTAGGAGCATTAGGAATTATCAGGAATGGATTGCTAAATTTTTGGCGAAGGAGCTTTGGTGGAGGCGCCAAGAGCGTTAAGCGTTGCGCCTTAAATAGATGCGGTAGGCGTAAGCCGGAATTGTAACTCGGAGTGTCAGTTGGGGGTTATTTAAGCATAAATTGGTCTTGGATTGCAAAGTATTTCCCTTAGATTTTTGCTCAAAATCTTAATTACGTTATTTTTGATAAAAATAGTATACCAATTAAATCGATCACGTTGAATACGAAAATAGAGTTTAAACTACAAAACTCCTGATAACAAACAAAATAACAACAAAATTGACCACTTCAGGTATCCGCATTACCTACTACTTCAACTCCCGATAATTTCCCACCTAAATTTAATCGTGTTCTACACATCCTGCTTCAGTCAATTCAGCGTCTTTTAAAACCCTACTTTCCATATTTTCAAGCACAAGCCTTTAAATTTTATTTTAAATCTTATTTATGTTATTTCTGATAAAAATAGTCTGGAACCACTACTAAATTGAATGTTGCAATTAGTTTTTCGATAGGATTTAAATCTGGTTGGAAAAATATCGGAGTTGAAATAGCACTGCAGAATTTAAAGTACTCAATTTTGTTGAAAACTTCACACCTCTACTTTTTAACCAATAAAATGTTTTGATTTTGATTCGTTACCATGGCAATTTACAAAATTTCCGAAAATTTTTTCGTGCGCCACGATATTTAAGTGGAAAATTTTTGACGGCTGAAACGTAAAACAATAGACAAATAAATAGTTATTTGATTGAAGGGAAACACAAAATCAATGTCACAGATCTTTATTTTTAATACAATAGCGAATAGTTTCGGCCTTTTAAAAGGCCATCATCAGGCTAGAAAAAACAGGATGAGGTCAACATTACAAATTTAACAAAATCACAAAAAACATACCTTGGTATAAAAAAATTGTTAAGTTCAAAACCATAATTGCTCGAAAAACGTTCCAATTCTACGCAAATTCGACTTTTTCATATTTAAATTGCGTTCCATCAATATCCAGATAACTAAATTATTTTATCAAAAGTAACTGGGCCCTACATTACTATGTTTACCGTTAATGACGTTTGCTAATGTCGTTAGCTGGAGAAGAAGAAGAAGAGGAAGAAAAAGAAGTTGCTGACGGTAGAAGGCAATGTGGGACGAAGACCGAGGCGGAGAGACTGAGGCAGAAACTAGGTGGGGAGAAAGAAAGAGGACTCAGGCATGATGTGAAGGTTTTGTGTGAAGTGATAGAAGACTGTAAAATGGACGGGAAGTGTGGCAACAGGCGAGTATGGAGGGCTAATTATTGGTGAGATGAGGAAACAGAAAAGTTGTGGAAGGAGTGCAAGAAAGAACGAAGAAGGATGGTAAGGATAAAAGATAAATGTAAGGATAAGGAGAGATACAAGGCGAAAAAGAAAGAGCTTGAGCGGAAGGTACAAAGGTCGAAAAGAGGTAAGTGGGAAATGTTGCCAGGGTGGGACTGGTGAGGAAGGTGGGTAGAGAGGGAAAGCGGACAGGAACTACAGGCCCATCAGTCTGCTGTGTGGGATAAGTAAAGTTTTGGAGGGGATCATGAAAACAAGAATCGAGGAGGAAGTGGAAAGAAAAGGGGGAATTAAGAAAAACCAGCATGGATTTGTGAAGGGAAAGTCTTGTATTTCCGTACTGGGCAGAGTGATGAGCTTAGTGGAAAATGCTAAGGAGGGTATTTGGAGAAAAAAAAACTGGCCCTACTTGTATTCTTCGACGTTGGTAATGGGGTCAGCAAAATGGCAGTGCTGAGCGTCTTGGCTAGACTTGGAGTGGGGCAAGTCTCAGTTAATTATTTCATTATTACCTCCCAAGATATTAGTTTTTGATTAAGAATTAACAACTACGATATTAAAATGTCAGCACATCAACAACTGACAGACATTATTTACAGATTTGTTTTAATTATATTGGTTTTTACCTATTCGTGACAAAATATTGATACTTAGTGAAGAAATTTTAGGTTTGCATTCAGCAAGTTAAAAATAAAGCCATTATTAAAAGTATGAAACAATATTATTTTCACAATTTTATGTATTTACTATCTTAAACAAAATTATAAATAATTTCAATTCATAATAAAGCCTACATGGTATAGTTCGTTGAGATCGTATTGTTGGAGCTTTTAAAATCATAAAAACATACAGGGTGTAACATTAAATATATAGATCATGGACGATGCTAGACTTGCGTATATCATCATGTACATTTAAATTTATATTTAAAAAGCTTAAATATAAATTTAAAAGTTGACGGATCCCAGCGTTTTTTATAATCTTCTAAACTAACCCCACAAAAAATTTTGTTCCATAAGTGTTTTCCACACTGTATAGTAAATTCTATTTCAGTGGGTCCACTTACTTTGTTAAAAGTGAAGAAATACAGTGTAAAAGCCAAATGGAATAAATTCATTATTTCGGTTACTGTACATATTTATAAAAAATCCCGAAACACGTCAAATTTAAATTATACCTTGACATTATTTAACGTGAAAATTCAACCCCTACCTTCAACCCCCTTAGAATGACAGGTACAACCCCCAATTTTTTAAATGGGAAGTATAGGCTTGTGATAAATCATTTGAAGGGTCTCTTCATTCTCTATTCAAAAATGTTATTGTTTTTAAATTTAATGCAAAAATTAACATTAAAAAAATTAATATCATGTTGTTACCGAAATTCGCTACAATACAATCAAAAACTAAAATGTAATGCAAAACGTAATAAAATGTAGAACACGAAAAAGAACTATGAATGTTAATGAAGTAGATGTTCAAAATGTTCTCCGCGAACGTCTTGGCAACATCCTAATCTCAAATAAAACTGTCTTCTAACATTATTTAACATATCAGGCGTGATCGACCTAATCGCAAGCGTTATTCGTTCTTTTAAGTCATTTAAATCAGAAGGTTTAGTTTTGTACACATGGCTCTTCACATATCCCCATAAAAAGAAATCTAATAATGTAAGATCAGGAGATCGCGCTGGCCATTCAATCGATCCTCGCCTCCCTATCCACCGATTGGAAAATATTGTATCGAGGTACTGCCGGACATTAAGTTGGTAATGTGGTGGTGCTCCATCCTGCTGAAACCATATCGTATTCGCTGGAACTTGAGGGTTACCTGGAGCAGGATATAAATTTGCCAACGTTGGAATGACATCATTTTGAAGTAGTGCCAAATAATTGTTGCCATTCAAGTTGCCCAAAATAAAAAAGGGACCATTAACCTTTTGAGGGTATTGAGTGTGTTCTTCTCTCATCTAGTGAGGATTTTCCGTGGACCAGTAGCGGCAATTTTGCCGATTAGCATGGCCGTTAAGTAAAAAAGTACACTCATCAGAAAACATAACGTCTTCTAATTGGATAATATTGTTATCCAACATGTCCATCATTTGCTCACACAAAAAATTTCTCCTATCAAAATCATCTTCCATGAGCTCCTGAGTAGGTATCATCTTATACGGATGCAATTTATTTTCTTTTAATATGTTTGCTATCGATGTATGGCTAGCTTTGAATGTAGTGGATGCCTGTCTACTCGATGTATGTGGGTTTTCCTGAAGCTCAAGCAACACATTTAATTTGAGTTCATCACTCAGTCCATTTGCAGCTGCTTTTTTTATCTGCCTTACATGACCAAACTCGCGAAACTGCTTTTCTATTTTACTTATTGTTCCTTGGGATATAGGCGGTAAATTAGGAAATTTCTCATAAAATAGGCGAGTTACTTCCTGTTGTGTTCGGATGTTATCTCCGTAACGAATCATTTGTAAAACTGTTATTTTATGCATTTCCGTTAATCTAACCATTTTTCAGAATTGAATTGAACAAACTTTATACTTAAATTACAACAATGACAACTTAAATAAAACAATTTACTACTGCTTGTTAAAATAAAGTTTAAAGTTTTTTAATGGTTACCATTTAAAAACCACATTGCTATGGTTTTTGTTCACTTTCTAATTATCAAGACCTAAACGGGAAATAAGTTTTAAGTATATAAGTTTCGAGTATAAGTTTCGAGTATATATTAGCGAATTTCGGTAACATGATTTTAATTTTTTTTATGTTAATTTTTGCATCAAATTTAAAAACAATAACATTTTTGAATAGAGAATGAAGAGACCTTTCAAATGATATATCACAATATATCCCATTTAAAAAATTGGGGGTTGTACCTGTCATTCTAAGGGGGTTGAAGGTAGGGGTTGCATTTTCATGTTAAAGAATGTCAAGTTATAACTTAAATTTGACGTGTTTCGGGATTTTTTATAAATATGTATAGTAACCGAAATAATAAATCTATTCCATTTGGCTTTTAAAACAATGCTACATTATAATTTGAAGTTAATTATTGTAGTAAGTACTCGGAATTATTTCTACTAAAATATATAAATCAATATTGTCATTGACTCGTCTTTATTCGTCAATGATCTGTGAATCTGTCAAATAATAGACGTCAAATTTTTACTCTTTGAGTATTTTGCCGACATTAATAACAGCATTTACAAAAATGAAACTAACAGAAACAGAACAAATCGAGATTTTAACCATGATTGGTTATGGAGATAGAGGACTCAAGCAAAAGTTCGTAATTTATTTAATGCTAAATACCCCAATCGTTATCCAAATACTCAATCAACAGTAAGTAAAATTGAAAAAAAAAATAGAGAAACGGGCCATGTTAAAGATCTTCACAAAAGTGGTACAACATTATCTGAAGCCAAAAAACTGGACGTTGTACTGGCGTTTCAAGAAAATCCTCATACCAGTTCTAGGCAGGTTGCACTAGATAATAATGTCCATCAATCAACTGTTGTAAGAGTGCTTAAAAAGGAGAAGTGACATCCATATAAAGTATATCTGGTCCAGGAGCTATTAGAAGATGACTTTGATAGAAGAATCGAATTCTGCGTAATCGTTATGGAACAATGTAACAGAGATCCGGGTTTCATACAAAAGGTACCTTTTTCAGATAAAGCATCTTTTATGCGGAACGGTCACGTAAATCGCCAGACATGTCGATATTGGGCAAGTGAAAATACACATTGGATGAAAGAGTATAGGACACAATATCCCGAGAAGGTGAATGTTTAGTCCAGCATTATAAAAAATCAAATTGTAAGGCCATATTTTTTTGAGATAAACCTAACTGCTGCTAGTGATCTGGAATTTCTTCAAAATTATCTGTTGCCACAACTGAATCAGCTATTTCCAAATAGAAATGATTTATGGTACCAACAGGATGGGGCTCCCCCACACTATGACGTTGAGGTACGAAATTGCCTTAATAACGTTTTCCCATTAAGGTAGATAGGTAGAAGGGGGCCTATCGAATGGCCACCAAGGTCTCCAGATTTGACTCCGTTAGACTTTTTTTGTGGGGATATTTAAAGAGCAGAGTATATCAAAATCGACCGAATAATGTAGAAGAGTTAAAGGAGCAAATCCGAACGGAAATTGCACAAATAACACCTGAAGTCCTCGAAAACGTTAGGAAAGTTTAATTGTATTTAAGTAAACATTTATTTTAAGTTAATTGTATTAATAAACCAACAATTTTGGTCAACCCTGTAGAAATAAATATTCAAATGATTACATTGTTGCAAAGGCAATAAGGAGACTTTTCAAATGAGCTGTAACGTGACCTCGGTTTGTATTTAAAAAAATCGTCGATGACGTCATTACGCCATCACTAATGACGTAATGACATTACGTCCAACACATCTATAGCACTTGATGGCCATTCAAAAATTAGAATTGACGTGTTTTAAGATTTTTTTTAAAAGTCGTCTTTCTGAAATAATGAATTTATTCTATAAATTTACATCATACTGTATATTCAAACTTTATTTGGTTATTTGCACACTCTGTACTTCGAAATAAGTGTGTAAGAGTCACAGAAAAACTCTAACCTTTGTTGACATTTCACTCTCATTTACATTTTTTAGTATTCTATTATTCTATGATTTTGCATTTCAAAGTTAATTTTATTGCACACAGCTGATTTAACTATTAACAGTTTACAGTTTTAAATTTTGTTCTAAGCAGTAAAATGTTAACATTAATAAACGTGAAATTATGTTAACCTCAAATCGAAGTGCCTGTGTAACATTCCAAGGTGAAATGTTTTTCCTTTTTGTTCACAATTTTTTTAATAAATTTCAAAAAAATCGAACTTCATACTTTTTAAATTAACGTTTATTTTATTTTTTATGTGAATAACCTTGATAACTTTAAATACATTTGTAATTTTAAAACAAGCCTAACTGTAATTTAAGCAAAACTTAAATAACCAAGATAAAATTCATATTTTATTATATGAGCATAGTAAAATATTTTGATAGCAACTATCTAACCATTATGTGGATTGGATTTAATTGTTACTACATGCAACCATTGAAAAGGTATTTCTTTAAAGGTAAAGAGCCTAATATAATATTAAAGATGATAAGATAATTCAGTGAATTCAAGAGACGTCTACATATTATTAATTACATATAACTTTGTAAAAAGTAAGGCAAAGAAAATTGAATAGATGTATTAAAATATTAAAATTTATTTTCAAATATTAATGTTTTCTTATCAGTCAAACAACATTGTTGTTCGTGTGTGTAACCAGCTAATTATTTTTGAAGGTTAGTGGTAATCTACTGGTGTTGTACTACACAGTGCTATTAAAAGAAAGTAAGTGATATTTAAATTAAAAAATATATATATGCTAGGTACTAACATTAATAATTTTTAACGTTACAAAATTATTATTTGCTTTGTTTACGTATAATTTCAGAAATATGTTAATTATTAAAATAACAAAGCATGTTAATTACTTAGTGTGTATATTTAATTAAAAGGCATGTAAATACTTTAGATATACAGTTAAACATATAAAAACTTTAATAGCTTATTTACTTATTTAGCACAAGGAACATTTAATAAAAATCTTTAATTAGTACAAAAGAACTTTGTAATAAAACTCTTACTATTTAAAAAATCTAATTTTGTTAGTTAACCAAAGCTGTTTCGATATACCATCATCGTCAGATTGACATATCAAAGTTACATTTTCTTCTAATAAATCCGATGTTAATTAAATTGACATTTACCTTTATGATCTTTATTCCAAACATGTTAACATTTCTAGCTATTTAAATTTGGTTAATATTTGTTTGGAGTTGGCAGCTAAGAAAAGTCATTAAATTGTAAAATATTGTAAACAAATCAGTAGCGCAACTACTTATTTCTATCGGTAAGAAATTTCTCATACTTATATTTTAATATTTTTAGGTAAGGGATAAGTAGTCATAATACGATATTTAGAATATTTTGTTTTTGGATTTTAACGAGAATAATTGTGGTCGTTAGGGTTGTTAAGGGGTTAAGGTAAACCTATGTGTATAATTGCAAAAACAGGTACGTTATTAGTCTATAAATTGAATATTTGTTTACCTATATCCTAATACATAAGAATATAGGTAAAGTACATTCATACTTATACCGTTCTGCCTAACGAGTTTTGGAAAAACTTTAACTTAACCAAAAATAAACAACTTAGTGTAAATATTGACATGAATATAATGCTTGATTATTACAGAACTTTTTATACACCAACAACAGATCCAACAACCCTTTATATAAGCAACCTACATCCTGATTTAGATTTAGATTTCTCCAATGCTGAAATGTACCAAGTTCTTAATGCAGTGAAAAATAATAAAGCCCCAGGAGAAGATAAAATACCAAATGAGTTCTACAAAAACTTGCCAACAGAATGGGTAATGTATTTAAAACAGCTTTTTAATACAATTCTCTCTCAAGAAAATATACCCTCTACGTGGACTAATATAAAAATGATCCACTTTCATAAGAAAGGCCCAACAGATGACGCAAATAACTACCGGAGCATCGCACTACTAAACCATAGGACAAAACTATTCACACAACTCATTACCAACAGACTAACAAATTTTACAGAAAACAATGAAATTTTACCTGAATGTCAAGCAGGATTTAGAAAAAATAGAAGCTGTGAGGATAATATTTATGTCTTATCAGTAATCATAAATAACTATCTACGTCTGCCAGGTAGAAAGCTGTTTACTGTTTGTAGACTTCAAAAAGGCTTTTGATTCACTGAATTATGAACTTCTTTGGTGCAAACTTTTCACTAGTGGTATTAGTGCTAAAATTATTAGAATAATTAAACTAATGTATAGCTCAGCCTCTCTGTTTATTGAACAACAAGGTAACGTATCAGAAAGAATAAAAATTACGAAAGGAGTTCTACAAGGAGATACTCTAAGCCCACTCTTATTCTCTCTTTTTATCTCGGACATTAATTCGTTTTTCAAGGAACACGGTGCTAAAGGTGTCACGCTTGACGACGGTGACAATATCCACATGTTGTTATATGCCGATGATCTGGTATTGTTTGCAGAATCCCAAATAGAACTTAGTCGGAACCTGCAAATTCTTGAATCCTACTGTTCTAATAACAAACTCGACGTCAATCCGACAAAAACAAAAATAGTTATTTTTCGCAAAAGCGCAAATATCGGGCATCTACCGGAATTCAAATATAAAAACAATATTATAGATCTTTCAAATACATATGAATACCTAGGGGTTATCTTCACCTTCAATGGGCTGTTTTTAAACCATTTTAAACAACGCGAGCAAAAAACGCGATTCTCTCAAGGGGTTTTACTTAAAAATATAGTCTGCTCTAAAATCTCGACAATAGAGTCAATAAAACTATTGTATAATAACGTCGCAATACCTACATTCACTTATGCTAGCGGTATTTGGGGCCTTCGTCATCTAGAAGAATCAGAAAAAATACAAAACAACTTTTGGAAACACTTATTATTTCTACAAAGATCAACAGCGGGATATATAATCAGGGCCGAACTAGCATTAAGTAAGATAGGGTACTTCATAATTAAGCAGGCCTTAGAGCTTCTTTTACGAATTAAAAGTAAAAACTTCAATCGATATGTTAGTAGGGCGCTATTCCGCTCTATTAAACTACAGCAAACTGCTGTTGGAAATTTAAAATATAATTGGGTTGACCAACTCCGCAAGGCTATTGTAAAGTATTGTGACATAGAACTTAATATAAATAATATTGACCTAAACATAAAAGAAACTATATTAACTCGCTACATAAATAAAACTTTTGAACAGGATCGAAATAGAATAATAATTAGCACTCATCACGCTTCATATAAATTTCTTTTGCAACAGAGTGGACATAATGAAAACAATTATTTATCTTGTACAATTCCCCTACATATTAAGAGATTAATAGCTCAACTCAGGACCACAAATTCAGAAAAATTGTACATTTATGTCAATAATAACTCATATAAAATTGAAATGACCAATATTTGCTCAATTTGTAACTTCCTACAGCCTGAAAATCTTGAACACATATTTCTGGTCTGTCCTATGTATAAACGCCTCAGAGAAAATCTTATTAAGGTTCCAGGATTTTCGGATGATCTAGACTCGTAATTATCCTCAATAGATCCACCTACGTTGATGCAAGTATATCGTTACATATGTGGTGCGATGAAAATTAGATCATTCATAATAAATGAATGAGATCCCAGTAAACGTGCCTAGCGGCTCTATGTTGATGCGATAATCTACTGTTTGGGTTCCCTTTTACATTTTATTTTTGTCGATATTTGAATGTTTTATTTTGTACAATTTGTATGCATTTTATATTTATTACTGTAATTGTTTATGCATAGTACTGGTCGTTCTTCTTGTTCATGTACTCTATTTACGTGTGAACAATAATAGTATATTAAACAACGCATTTCATATGGGCTTCTGTTATGACACGAGTTCAAGTTTAAAAAACGAATCGCGAAGCGATGAGTTTTTTAAAGAACGAGTGTCACAACAGCTATATGAAATAAGTTGTTTATAATATTTTTTATATTTTGCCATTTTATCATTTTTTAAATTAATTTATTATTTTTATGTAAATTACGAAAATTTTGATTTTGAAAAGTACGTCGGTAGCACTGTGTAATTTATAACATTTGACAGTTTTGACATTTAAATCATGAAATGTTAATGTTTTCAAATATTTTAAAATGACTAATACACCAATAATAATATATTATATAAGTAAAAGATGATATTCATATTCACAAATACTTTCTTAAAGAACAATATAAAATTAATAAATTGCTATTAGCCACAAATGTCATTGTCAATAGTCTTGTCATTAGATACTTCATTCATGTAGCCAACCATTTAAAACAAAAATTTGCGTGCGTAAAAGTTACATTACGATACGCAAATGCGTTTTATAATGAAGATTTTTATAAGTGCAAAATATAAAAAATTTATTATTATTATTATTATATTATTATACCGTTCTGACTTAAGGACTTCTATTATATTGCCTCCAATAAATCTTCCTACCGGCCGGCAGACTCCGTCGAGCTGCAGGCAGGGCCGGAGTGGACTTTTTACTTTTACATTGAGAAGCAATTGAAATATTTATAGATAGATATAAATTGTCTAAAAATTTGTACAAATGTGCAAACAGGTATGTAGTTAGTATTTCTAAACATAATTTTGGGTAGGTACTAGGTAACTTTTATTACAATTTGAATTTTTAAGGAAATAATATGAATAATATGGTTACCTACCTTACAATATATATTAATTACCTTACTACATATCTTATTGTACCTATACCTACCTGAATGTTTTAAAAAAGAGTTTGGGTATATATATGCCCTTAGAACAGTAAATGGCTTAGTATTTTCCAAAATGTGGCGAACGTGGAGTAAATCTGACGATGAAGCAAGCGATAACGAGCAGCAAGAGAAAGCATCTTTCTGTTGATGCAAAAGAAATTGTAAATAATGTATATTCAACTTTAAGAAACGATGTTTCCATACAAGCAGCTTTGGAAGAAACGTGCAGGTTAACGAAAATACCAAAGTCTACCATACGCGGTATTGTTAAAAAACCGATAGTCAAGAGAAAAAAAAGATGCGATTCTGGTACTGCCACAAAACTTAATGTAAGTGATAAAGACCTAATTCGACAAAAAATCTATAAAATGTATGAAGAGCAAAATGCACCAACATTGGACACCTTAATGAAGAGACTAGAAATGTACGAAAGTGGCATACAGTGTGGCAGAACAACATTGTGGAAGACTGTGAAAAAACTAGGATTCAAATGTAAGACGATAGACAAAAAATAAGTGCTGATGGAATCGCAACGACTTCGGAAATGGAGATTAGAATATCTTACGATATTATAGAAGTCAAGGAAGGTCGATCATTTATTTGGACGAAACGTGGTACGATACCCATGACACGCCATCAAAAGGTTGGGACGATTCAAGTGGTAAATGTAACACAAAAGCACCATCCAACAGAGGTAAGCGGATAACAATTATACATGCGGGATCAAAAGACGGATGGGTTCCAAATGCTTTATCACTGAGTGCAAAAAATATAAAAGACTCTTCTCTTGACTACCATGACGACACAACTGCACATTTATTTGAAGACTGGTTTAAAAATAAGTTAATTCCCAATATTCCTCCTCAAAGTGTTATTGTTATGGATAACGCTAGCTATCATAGTAGGCAATTAAACAAACACCCTTGTTCAAGCGACTCCAAAGCAATTATTCAAGAATTTATGCACTCCAATAATATTTATTTTCATGAAAATTATTCAAAAAACAATTACTTGAAGTACTAAAATGTTTTTATATAGAGAAAAAATATGTTTGTGATGAGTTTGCAAATAGCATGGGGCATTCAGTTTTAAAGCTTCCACCATATCACTGCATTTTTAACCCTATATTTGGCATCAATTGAAATCGAAAGTTAGACGTAACAACAGTTCACCGACTTTAAATAGTTTTGTATTAGGCATTATCACCAGGGAAATAGATAAAATACCAGTAAATAATTGGAGCAACAGTTTAGATCACGTAATTAGAGTTGAACAATCATATACCACACTTTCAAGTAATGTTAAGGAGTTAATTATGCAGTTAGGGGATGATAGTGATAGTGAGACTGATTTAATTGAATAGGTCCTAATAATAATTATAAGTTGTAATATTTTTAGATACTTTTCATTTTATATTATACAGGGTGTTAAAAAAAAGGTAACACCGTCTCTAGGATAGGTAAAAAATTTTCAAATCAAAATATTCCGAAAACGGTACATAATATCGAGTTTTACCAAGAGTACCTTTTTGGTGCAGAATTAAACGATGTTTATGTTCACTTGGAGTTTTGACTAATAATTCTACCCTAAAAAAAGTTATGTTGAATAATACGTTGTATGAATCGTGTACCTAGGGCCCTCTATGAGAGTTAGTTATAAAAACAAATTCATGGGATATATCAGCTTCCAAAACATATTCGTATAAAATTTCATTGCAATGGTGCCAAAAGTTTCGGCAAAATCGTAAGAAATGTCTAATTTTTTATTTTTTTCAACGCCCTTTATCTTGAAAACGGATGGCGTTAGAAAAAAATTTTACTAAGCAAACCCCAATTATTTTTCAGTTTTTTACCTATCCTAGAGACGGTGTTACCTTTTTTTGAAACACCCTGTATATTGTATTTTTAAAAGCTTTTTATTTATATATTTTTTAAATGACTAAGTAGGTATAATTAATTTTTTTATACATTGCCATCACGTGACTTTTTGACGCAATGATCAACGACAAGTATTTAACGACAATATTTAAAAAAATAATTTATAGTATCCCTAGGTATGTAATAAAATTTGTGATTATCAATGTGTTTCTATTTTTTTCTATAAAAAAGTAAATTCCACCCTGTTCCGTTCAAATTTTATAGCAGGTAACACCTGGCTAAACCGCCGGCCGACAATATAGGACAAAAGGGTCGTTTATTGGCCTTAAGAAGTCAGAACGGTATAAGTATGAATGTACTATACTCTTTAGTGTTGGTGGTTTATATTGTGATCCATATTTTTATTATTTTACTCCAAGAACATTTTCGGTAGTGAAAATGGCGTCAAGTTCGAGTTTTGTTTCAGTACAAGTGGAAGTCCGTTTTCTCAAAGAGAAAAAACTATTGTTTTAAATGTTCATAATGCACTTAAATATCAATATGCATCAGTAACTGTTCGTGATGTGATGACTAGGTGCTCCAATATGACCGGTGTTAGTGAACGAAGTATCTATGGATTTTTAAGTGAGAGAAAACTTAAATAAAGAGATTTCGACTTTGGACAAAGTAATAGCTGTTATAGAAGAAGTAGATACGATTCCCGAATTTGGTTATGGAAATTCCTAAAAGAAATTGGTTTTGAGAAACGCATAATTAGACTAATATTCAGTCTGAGTTATCGAGAAAGCTGTAAAGAAACTTTTAAGTCGAAGAAAATTTAAACTTTTACTCCGTTATATATTTTTAAATGTGTCACTTATGTTAGAGCAGCCTTTGATGATTTCTTAGAGACTAATAGCGCACGAAGTAGAAATCTTATAGTGCCTTTGCACAGGACATCTACCTACAAGAAGTCACCATATTACAATTGCATTGCGCTATACAACGCCCTTCCCAACAATTTAAAAACTATTATTCCGTATTTTAAATTTAAAAATGAAGTCAAGAAATTTCTTATTTACAATTGTTTTTATACCATAGATGAATTTCGTCCTACATACCTATAGTATTGTGTTAGTTTGTATATTTTGTTACATTGTAGTTTATAATTGTTTTTATCTTTACACACTATTTTAGTTTTTTAAATCTTTTCGTAATATGTTTTGACCTGCCTTTAATATGTATATATTATTAAGGTTAATAAAGCTTTCTATCTATCTATCTATGAGTCGCATAAAAAACGAAAATATTTTAATGAGACAGAAGACATTATTTGCTGGAGAACACAATACTTAAGAAGTATTATTCGGAGCGAGGGAAGAACTAGGTATCTTTTATTTAGAAGAAACATGGTTGAATGAAGGACACACTGTTTCTAAAGCATTTTGGGTGGGATATTCAACAGGATTAAATGCTCCTCGAGGAAAATGTCGCAGACGAATAATCGCACACATTGGCAGTGAACATGGTTTTGTAGAAAATGGGTTATTAGACTTTTTATCAAAGTCAACGAAAGATACCACGAGGAAATAACCTCTGATATTTTTCCCAGCTATTGGACTTTCTGTCAAGTGCTGCAGTGGTTGTCTTAGATAAGGCCAGTTATCATTCAAAACTGGTAGAATAGTTACCAACGACGTCATGAAAAAAAGGAGGTATTAAAGAGTGGTTCCAGAGCAAGAACATTTCTTTTGACAACACCATGCTGAAAACGGAATTACAGCAAATTGCAAAGCGCCACAAATTACAATATGAAAGATACATAATTCTTACTTTTTAATATGTAGCATATTTTACTTTCAATTTGAATTATGCTTTAAAAAAAACTTCGGTTCTACGGTCATGGGATCTGTTCAGCTACCTGTTGTGACAATATTATCTAGGGTTTCTATTGTGTTTGGGTTAGTTAATCCCTAATTACAGGGTGAACTCTTTGAAAGGATCTGAAGGATTTGCATTTATAATGAATTCAATATGCTGCCAACTCCAAACAAATATAGTATAACAATTACGAAGTTTAAACAAGTATTAAAATAAAATAAACTATTTCATTCATTTTGAGTTATGCACTGTAGAAAATGTAAAGTAGAAGAAAATAGAAGCCTAAAATATATCAATAATAAACTTTTAACATTTTAATTTGGATGATTTTTGATATGTCAAATTTCTTATTGTTTTGTCTTCTTGTAGCTACTTCCAATGAGTAGCTTCACTAAAGAATAGGATCAAGAAAGTGAAACATTAAACAATTATTGTTTAAATCAAATTGTTTTCATTCTTAAAACGATGTTAAGTTAGGTATTATAATTGAACTTTTATATCCATAGAGAACTATGAGGAATACAAAATTATAAAAACTACATAGGAAATATCTTGGCAATATGGAGCTTAAACAAAAAGGTGAGAATTTTGTTTTTCTGTTTTAAAAACCTAATAAATCATATAATTTTTAGCAAAAGCAGCTACTAGTTTTGAAGATGGTATTGCAGCAACGGAATTCGGCAAGTACAATTATCTATTGATATGTATTATAGGATTTCCTTGCATGGCTCAGATATTGAACACAACCGAACTTTCCTATGTCCTTCCTATTGCAGAATGTGACTTAGATCTTACGTTAGAAGATAAAGGCATCCTGAACGTCGCAACTTTTGCTGGTAAGTAATTAAATGCTTTTATGGTGCGTTTCCACTATACAAGATCCCTTGTTTTTGATATTTGAGGCGTCAATACGACATGCAGTTTCTGCATTAAATTAAACCTGTTACCAAATCCCATAAATTTTCCTATTATTAGTATCCTTTCTTGTCAAATTACAAACTCACTGAGCAAATATAAATATGAAATAGTATTTAGATTTAAAATTATGTTCTTCCAAATTTTTACTTCTTCCTAGTAGCTTAGTAAATCTAAGTATTTTAATTGAAAATACACTTAGTATCAGTCATAGTGGAAAAGTAATACTTTACACGCACGCAACAGTAAATGTCACTAGTTGAAATTAGAAACTTAAACTTCAAATTTGTTTGTTCCTACATAAATCGCCGCCGGTGTGTTTCAAAATAATATGTGCCACTCGTGCACCGTTGTCGATTACCCTCTCAAGTCAATAACAGAACTAGCTTCGTCCGTTTAACTTCGCTTTCGTGACCAATCGACAAACTTTGTGCACTAGTTACACAATATACCATTTTCAATTCAAATGTTTCCACCCCGATGCCCTTTGGTTAAAGATATCTTCGTCCCTCAGGTTCGTGTGTTGTCTGTACCGCTCCCCCAATGACAGCCCCTAAAAACAACTTTTCCAGTCACTTTCCCGTAAAAAACCTCATCTCCACCATTCACCACAAAAATTGGTTAAGCTCTTCGAATACTGATCCGCAAGGCTGAGAAATCGAAAATTTCGCGATCAGCAACTCTTTGACCAATCTCGTGACTGAGCTCACCTATTTTCCGCGTGTCAGCTCACACGCAAAGATCCTATTGGATATATTGCTCACAACCCACCCTGACCCTTGTAAAACCTCAGTTTCAGCTCTCTTGGTCTTCTTTCCTTCGAATTCCAAGCCCAGTGATATCTCATCCCCACTTATCCTCTGGCACTACAAACGTGCCGACTGGGAAGGCTTGCGTGAGTTCTTCTCCAGTTACCAGTGGGGCTCAACCTATTTTGCTTCTTTAGATCCTTCCGAAATCTATGCCCACATCACTGAGTCATCAAACTGGGCATAGAAACGTATATCCCCCCTCTCCGTTAAGCCTAAAAACCCCATAAAACAAACCCTAGTTTTCCAAATAATGCGACTCTGCCAGACGTAAGAAAATTGAAGCCCACAAAAAGTCGCTAAACCACCCCATACCTGAAAATCGACAGATGTTTACAGAAGCCAGAAAGTCCAAAAACTGTTTCAACACACACTTGAAAGATAAGAGTCTCTCCTGTCCCAACGGCAGTAAATTCTTCTGGTATCTAACCAAAAGCATAGGTCAAAATCTCTCCACGTTCGACTTTCGTCTCTGGTGACGAAACAATCTCCACCTCTAAGGAGAAAGCAGAACTCTTCGCCACCAATTTTCGGCTTACAATATACCAGTACTTACTATTTCAGATGTATTTTCCAATATGCAAAAAATCTCTTTCACCGCCAAAGATGTTCGGAAAGTCTTTGGTCATCTAAACAACCAAAAATCTCCAGAGCTAGATATTCCAGCTGAAAAACTGTTCTTCCGAGCTTGTCCCAGTTTTCAAGCGTCTCTTTCTATGACCAAGGAATCTCACTACTTTCGACTGTCAGCAAATTGATGGAAAGTATAATCAACTTTTAAAATATCTGGAGAAACACAAGCTCATCCATGACAGACAGTGTGGATGACCAGCAACCCCACCATGCGCAGAAGATGAGTATACGAGATATCTACACACTCATTTTATTTTCATTCATCGCACCTCTTCGAGGTGTTAGTGAGCTTATATATTATATACGGTATGCGCCAAAACAGTGAAATCAGGAAACCTGTGAAATATAATCCCATCATATAGAACAACTGACAATAGTTGTCATGGTATTTTTAAACATTGTTTATTCTAACAAACCGTCAAAAAGATTCAAAATGGTGCTTACAACTCAAAAAAAAATGTTTCTTATTTAGTGTTATTTCCGCTCATACGGGAATAGAAGATCAAATGGACCTAGTTTGTTAATGGTTGCCAATCAATTTCGGGAAGAGTTTCAGAAGCCTGCACCGACTGATAAGGACGAACAGGAAGCGTTCTAACTCAACGCAAAAGCTCTACTGGTCGTCCAGTTACCGTGACAACAAATGCGTATCAAGGAAGGCTATTTCAACAGGTGTTAGAGTCACCAGAAAGAAGTTTCCTCCCAAATTCAGGGAAATATTATGGTACTTGGCATTTTATTACTCTACACCTTTTTTAAATTGAGTATATACAAATTTTCCTTTGTCCTGACTAATCTTTGTTCGAGATTCTTCAAAGACTGTCTTCTTGCTTGCTTGATTGCGTGTTTTCTTCTTTTTTTGTTTATATTTGTCATAAACTTGCATTTTATTTCGGTATCTATTAGAGTTTCAAACTGTCATGACCACGACGCTGCGCAGAGGTAGAAGTAGAATTTAGGAAGGAGTACTGGAAAGGGTTTTATATTAAGCAAACTAAAACACTTGAACGTTCACATTTTTGCAGGGATGCCGGGGTGGTTTGATTCGTGAGAGGCCGGTGGTTTGACGTTTAACGTAGGCATAAATCAAATGAATTTATTTTGTAGTCAATATTTTTGGCACGGCTAATAGTATAATTAATTTGTATCTTTGCAAAGAAAATATGGATTGTAAAATTAAAAAAAACCTTTAGCGGTAACCATAATTAAGACTTTTAATTGATGTTAAATTTTAGGTATGGTAATTACTGGCTTATGCTGGGGTTATTTAAGTGACTCGTTGGGTAGGAAGAATATTATCATTTATGGTTATTTTGCTACTGGTATATTTGCATTGGTAGCTAGCTTAACCACCAATAAACTTGTAATGATAGCGGCAAGATTCATAACTGGTGCAATGTAAGTATTCTAAACTCAAGATGAAGGAACACTTGACTTCCAAATAATCACATATTAAATTTTTTTTAAATATTATATCTTTTAATTGAATTATTCCTAGTTTAAATGGTCCATTTTCCGCAACCACTTCGCACATAACAGAATTTCATTCAAGTAAATATAGAGGAAGAGTGAATATAGTTAGAGGAATTTTTCTGAGTGCTGGAACTTTAATTTTACCAATATTGGCATGGGCAATTTTACAAAGGAAATGGGATATATCAGTTTTTGGACTGTTTGGTAACAAAACATATACATATCATTTATTTTTCTTAATTATATTGTTACAAGAGAATGACTAAGACCAAATGTTACAGATATTCACTCGTGGAACATATTTCTAGTAATATGTGCATTTTCGAATATAATGAGTGGAATTGTATATATTTTATTGCCAGAGAGTCCTAAGTATCTTATGTCTACCGGCAGAAATAAGGAAGCTTTACGAATAATGCAGACTATATACTCAATTAATACAGGAAAGAAAAAGGAAGATTTTCCAGTAAGTTTTTTTTTAACCGCATAACTACCAAGGGTTATTAGCGGGAGTTTTACGTAACAATTTTTAAAATATAATTAAAACATATTTGTGTTTTTTAAATTTTATAAAAATGTTTGGTATCTTTTAGAAACTTAAAAATGTTTTTACATTTTGAAAATAAACATTCTTGATTTTGTGTCAGTAGTCCAGAATATATTCATTCTTGATGGAATTGTGGGCATTCTTTTAGGATGTGATTGACTGATAGTTCATTGTTACATATTACATCTTGGTAGATCTTCTTTAGTTTTAAGATGTAGATGTGTTCGTGAAGTATGGCCTGATGTTAGTGGTAACTTAGATCTCACTTGAGGTTTTATTTCTTTTAATTTTGAATTATTTGAGTTCCATATTTGTTGCCAGGTATTAAAAATATGATCTGTTATCTTTATATTAATGTCATTTAAAGGAATAATGGGTAAATTTGGGATATTTGGATCGGAAATTGAATTTATTGCTATTTGGTGTACTCTTTCGTTGCCTTTAATTCCTGTATGAGGTGGAACCCAGAGAAATCTGATGTCTATATTTTTATTTGATAAGTTGTGGAGGTGTTCCCTTATGTTTAATAAAAGAGTATATTTTTTTCAATCCCTGTAATTCACTCAGGGAGTCAGAAATTATAAGTATGTTGCTCCCTACTAGTGATGAGCAAATGCAAGACCAAGACCAAGACCAAGACCGGGTTAGTCTTTGTCTTGGTCTTGAATACAAGGTCTTGGTCTTGCAGTCAAATAAGCAATCTTGGTCTTGGTCTTGTTCTTGCAGGGTGCAGTCTTGGTCTTGTTCTTGATCTTGCACCAAGACTCTTGCAAGTCTTGCACTTTTTTTTAGATTTACTGGGGTCCATTTTGACAAAAAAAAGGAAAAATAGTTTTTAAAATCATTACAAGTAAAGAAAGATTAAATGAATGGGATAGTATTTTTCATTATAAAAATTTTGTTTTTTTTATATTACAATGTAGCGATAAATCAAGTATGAAATAGTTATTATCCTAACAAGTGCGGAAAAGTTAATTTCCGCAAGAGTTAATATCAATATTTTTTTACAAGCAAAATCACCTCAAAAATTATTTAGATACTTGAAAAGATGCGATTGTGACAATTAAATCTTTCATAGTGTCAATAAATACACGACTGTAGCTATAGCAACTCTACCTAAACAGCTGAGTTTGTTGTTTCTTTGAGTAAGGTTTACAGGGGCGATTTAATAAATTGTGATTTTTTTTTAAGACAAACATTTTAAAAATCCCTATTTTCATGTAAAATAATCTTAATTTTTTTACTATTTGTATGTAGTCCAACAAGATAAAGATAATAATACAATAATTTGTCAAAAAGGTTATCGGAAAACATCTCTAATTAATATTGTCTGAATTAAAATGTTGTTTTACGCATGCTTGTAGAAATTTTTTTTATTTTTTATTTATTTTGGCAATTTTTTTAGAAAATAGTTTTATAATATGTCAATGATAATAATATATAGAATCAGACGTAAAAATCTAACATTTAATAATTTTATTTATGAGTTTGGAAAAATATATGAATATTAAAGTCACTGAATTTTGCGTCTCTCTATAAAAAATTATTCTTTGCAGGCCTATTAGCTGGGATTTGAAATAAACTAAAACTATGTTTGGTGTTGATGAATAAAAACAATAGGTAGGATACATTACCAATAATAGAGCTTATGTCAATATTTTAGAAAGATATATTTAACAACAACTAAATACTAAGTTTTCACAACAGTTAAAAAAAAGTACCTACTATATGTATAAATATTATAAAATATTTTTTTCTTTTGATTCAAATAATGAAAAACAAAAATAGGACAAATTATTCGAATAGATAGTAAAAACTATTTTAGTTTCGTTTTCCAACAATTGATACACAGTAACCAGCGGGCGGGCTCATTGTTGAGTCTATTACGGTGTTTTCTTATTACCAAAGATGCTTTTGAGAAGAGTATTTCTGCTGGAACCGAAGTAGCTGGAATGGACAAAAAATCACGTGCCATTTTTGCCAAGATAAATTTTTCATCATTTGTTTGAAGGTGACGACATTTTAAGATTTCGTAGACGCCTTCAGTTTTCCGTTTCTTAAAAATCTTACTTTCTTCCGACCTTTTCGTTTCTTCTTCCGATGAAGACTTGTCTTCCAAAAATATTATCATTGCCAAGTCCAAATCATCAATTTTTTGCTTTTAACACAGAAACACTCTAATTATTGTCAAATAATGAAAATAAACACAAGATATAAAACAAACTATAAACACACAAAACGAAAGCAAATACAAAAATGGATTTAGGCGGTCAATAACGTTAAACTCTTAGCGACCGTCCTGAACGGTCGTCAAATTACGGCCGTCAAATTACGGCCACCGCTATCCTAGGAAACCAAAGCTTTACAGTTTAAAATAATCCATGGCTGCTTTATTTTTCGGTTTATATGTTTAAAAGACGCAAGACCGAAAGACTCTTGCAGGCTTGGTCTTGGTCTTGCGTATATCTTGCAAAGCTAAGTCTTGGTCTTGCATAAGTCTTGCACTGCTCGGTCTTGGTCTTGATCTTGCAGCCTGAAGTTGGTATTTGTCTTGGTCTTGCATTTTCTGCAAGACCAAGACCAAGACCGCAAGACCAAGACCAGTCTCGCTTATCACTACTCCCTACATCGTTACAGAGATTTAGTGCTTCCTTGATTGCGCACAATCCAGCAGTAAATGTGCTACATTATTTTTGCAGTTTTATTTGTTTATGATCTGTAGCATGTAAAACTGCAGAGCCGACCTCATCTTTATTCTTAGAGCCATCAGTGAAAAATAGTTGAAAATCTTAATATTTTGCTATGGTTTCCAAATGTTTTATTTGAATGATTGATGAGGAATAAGAATACTTTGGATATTGTTGCATTGAAAAATTTATTTTTGGAATGGAAGTTTGCCATGGTGGTATATTGGTTATGTGCAGAGAGCTAGAGTGTAGTTTAAAGTTAAAATTTAGACATAGTTTGTGGTAAGAAATATTCGTATAGAGGTGATTTGGAGTACTGGGTTTTAAAAGTGTAGATAAAGGGTTATTGTTAACAGATGATATATTAGCATAGTAATTTAGTAAGTTTCAATATAATTTATTATTCATGACCTTGTTCGTGACCTAATTACACATATAATCATTAAGCTTATGAAATCCAAACTTTTGGTTACGACAATTTAAATATTCATAAAAGCAAATAAGATTATTTATAAATAAGTACAATGTGCTACCTGACAAACAATTAGGTTTTAGTGCATTAGCAAATATAACTGATAAATTGATGCAAGCTGTTGATTGTATTAAGATTTCAGTTCTAATTTTACTAGATTATACCAAAACTTTTGATAGGATTGATCTTAGTATTTTAATAGCCATCCTTAACTTTTATAACTCAAATATAACTAAAAAATATTTTAAATAACAGGTTAAATTGCAATTAAATACTTAAATTATAATATTTTATTACCACTGTATTTTCTTGTGCAGGTATCTACATTGGAGTATGTAGTACCTAACTTTTTTTGTATTTATATATTTTTTTGTAAATAAAACTATTTTTATTATCTTATTTGAGAAAGCGTTTTATCAATATTTTTTCATTTTTTTAGGTAAAAGACTTGATCGAAGAGGTAGAAAATACAACAGTGGCGATAAGTGTTAAATCAGCTTTAATAAAAGGTTTTACCGAAATAAAATATCTTTTACGTCAACCGTACATTTTAAATTTACTATTAGTCTGCTTTAACGTATTTGCTTTGGCAATAAGGTAATTTTTTGCATTGTTACTTTCAAGTTCTATCGCTCCCATTTGACATAAGTTTGTTACAATTGTTTAAAAATATTCTCTTCTATTTATATGAAATATTTAATATAAGAGGTAACTATAATGTAAAAAATGAATAATTTGATTTTTAGTGTCAATACTTTCAAATTGTGGCTTCCGGGAATTTTTCAGTCTATAAGTGATTACCAGAACAACCACAATGGAAGTAGTGATACAATGTGTACAATGTTGGAACAAATGGTTCCTGACGAAAAACAAAGCGTGGAAAACTGTAACGTGGTATGTACAATATTAAAGGAATAAATTTAAATTTACGAATTAAATAATAAAAATCCAATTTTAATTTTTTTTAGGATTTAGATAATCTTTCTGTATATGTAAACACATTTATAGCAGCAGCTGCCAGAATTGTATTATTTACATTTATAGGGTTTTTTATTAGATTGTTAGGACTGAAGAGATTAAATAGTAAGTCATTTTTACAAACGGAGATCTGTTTGAGTATTTACAAGATTATATTTCAAAAATATCAAATTCTTAACTTCTTTCTTCTTACATTAATATTTTTATCTTTTTTGAAAACTTATATGTTGAAACTAGTTTTATTACAGTTATTGTATGTTTTGTGACGGCATCTTTAATGTTTTCTATATACTTTGCTAAAGATTCAACAACCGTTACGGTATTATCAGCAGCTGGTACAGCTATTGGTAGTGTAGCCGACAATGTATTAGTTTCTTTGACGTTAGAGTTATTCCCAACTACTTTAAGGTAATACATACACATATTTAAGTTCGCTAAGTCATTTATTATACATACTTTTAAACTTGCTAAACATTCTTTAGTTCTATCTTTAATTTAAAAAGCAATACCATTGAAACTACCAAACATTTTATCTTTTTCAGGACTATAGCAGTATCCACTCACTATATGTCAGGTCGCATAGGTACTTTGGTTGGCAATGTCGTTTTCCCCTATTTAATAACTTGGGGTTGTTTACCACCGTTTTTCTTTATTGGAGTATTCGCCTTCTGTAAGTTTTATTTATATCTTAGTCTTATATTGATTTAATAATTTTTTTCTCTTTTAGTGTGCGGCTTATTTTCCTTCTTGTATCCCAATGTAGAGAATAAAGCTTTGCTATGACATGTAGTTCTAAAATTAGTAAAATAAATTTTTATTTAATATTACGTTTTTAATTGAATTTATGTTTTAACCAGTTTTAATTAAAGTGATATTTTGGACAAGACTAAACATATATACTTACATAAATCAAATTTTTTTTCTTGAACCTTCTAAATATAATTTATTTTAGTTTTTTTCCAGTTTGGTTCATGACATAAAGAATGATTTGGATGTTGAACATTTATTAAATATTGTTAGTTTTCAATCGACGTTTCGACAGGTAATCCATGTCTTTGTCAAGATATATATTTTTTATTAATTATATTATTTCTATAATATAAAAATTGTAGCTCAATTATTTATAGGTCTAAATTAATGTTGAAAATGGCATAAAAAACGGGCGGCGCGTTGGGACTTTTTTGTTGGAAATTTCCTGCCTTTAAGAATCCGTTCAGTTTTTTGTTCTAGCTGTTATAGTTTATGAGTTATTAGCAAAAATGTAAACCCCCTTTTTTAAAAATCTAAAATTGTTAATAACAATAGGAAATTTTTTAAAACGGATTTTGATATTCAGGAACATTTTTCTATTTGTCATTTCGAATCGATTGACACCAAAATCAGATTTTTCGGATCGGTGTAACCCATATCCGATTTAAATGACTTCTCGACCAGACTAATGTGTGTATATTTATTGATAGGTTTTCCGATTTTCAGTCTAGTTTTCCATGTTTTAGCTAGTTTCTGGGAAAACAATGCATGGATACATTTGCAGATGAATAATTCTTGCATCTCGGCACTGAACAAACATTTCTTGCTATGCTTTTGCATTAAATAATAAAAATCGATCCAAATATACAACAAATAATCAACACTTTACTAACACAGGATCTTATGACAAAATGTTTGTTTTCCCGTACATTTTCTTACAAATTTTCAAATGTAGATGGCGCCCACTCCTTGGAATATTTTGATGTACGTCATTTTTATTAAAAGAATAATAGATCTAAGTATCGTCTTCGTAGAAGTGTGATTTACATGAAAGTATGGCATATTTTATTTTAACAAAATAACTTCGACCACAAAAACCGTTTTCAAAAAATAGTAATGAAGTGAGACCCAAGTGTCTCAGAATAGCACACATCCTTTATTGATTTATTGTTTCAAACGCTTTCGAAAAATCCAATAGATTCAAAACAGTTTCTAAGGATATCATCAGTAATATTTAAAAGTGCAATTGTAATTAGTTGGTGCGCTATGCACATTCTTGAACTTCATCTGGAATTTCATTACTTATGAGGCAAGGAAAATAGAAATGAATGTTTTTACAACTAATTTAAAAGGATGGTCAGTGATTTAATAAATGTTATAGTTTATTTATAACGTGTAAAATTCAACGTGAAATTTAAAAAAATATTTAAATTAAACTAGAACCACAAAAACATATATCTTAAGAATACATACAACTGTATGTTACGGTGTAAATAATTTTGTGTGGTTTTTTTTTATTAAAAAGCGTTACATTTACAAGTAGCCCAACAAGATTTCAGTATTGTTGGTTTGAAATACCGTATTGTTAGATTATTTCTCACTAATTTCATTTTAATTTTACGAATAATGAATAATGTAACTCAAATTATACCCAAAATGATGGTCTGGATGCATGTCTCGCATAATAACAGGGTTTAACACCATTGGCGTAGTAGGAATTATTTTTATAAAAGGGATTATAATTTAACAAGATATTTCTTATGTAAACAAAAACAGTTTTAAATTAGTATAGTGGTTAAATAACCGTCTATGTCTTGTGTAATAAATACAAATACTATTTAAACATAAAAAAATATGAAATTGATTGTGGTAACCTTTACTTTGTGGAAGTCCATCCGATTGACGATGCTAGTTTTTAGCGAAACAGCTGTAATTGCATTTAAAAACGTATTTTGCGAAAAAATAGTGAAAGTTTAGTTCAACCGTTCAGTTATTTATTGTTCATATAAAAAAATATATTTTCTGGCGAGTTTCCTGACTTCTAGACTAGATTAGATTGTCATAGCCTTAATGCACTTGAAATCTGGAAGTCTAGTAGGGAGTCAGAGTAACTTCTTTAGATAATGGCCTAAAGAGCAGTGTTCAGTGAGAACAACTGCGGACATTTTGATGTCTATTTGCTCATATCGATTAATCTATTTACAAACCTTTGAGCTTACCATTAATCCATTGATATCTTAGTAGATCTTGTTTCCAGGATCCAGGACCAAGGAATAATGCACAAAATCTATCGATACTCCAGTTGTTTGTTGGATTAAACGTGTGCTAATTCAAGATTTAAATGAGTAAATTTTAGGTAAGGTAACTGTGGACAGTTAATTTCATAATCTTGACACTATAGGGACAACAAAAAATGTAAAGTTCAAGAAAAGATTCTGGTTCTTAAAAGCCATAAAAAGGGTTAGGCTGTTGACAATTCGATACTCGGCAAATGCGATATATATTTGTATTTAGTAGGACTGTTCATAATTTCGCTTCTTGCAAAGATAGATCTAAGATGAATGGCTTTGTTTTAGAGATGGACAAGATAGGCATGTTACTAAGCAGGAAAGATGGCGATATACATGTGTTAATAATTACAGAATAAACTGGAAATAATCAATATTATAAGATTTGCAGACGAAGTTGTTCTGTTTACGGAAAAGGAGGAAGGCCTAAAAAATATAATAGAAGAATTGGAGCAAATATCAAAGAAAGTAGGACTTAAAATCAACCTAAGTATAACAAAGATAATGTGTTAACAAGACCCACAAATATTGGACAAAGTGTAACACTGGGAAAACGCAATAAAGATATTGAAATAGAGAGAAGCCAACGATTAGGATGGGTAGCATTCGAAAAATTAGCTTTCATTCTGAAAAACAAAAAAATACCACAGGACTTTGCGATCTGAAGTATTTGACCAGTGTATTCTCCTTGTTGGTGTAGTGGTAGTGTAAACGGTTTTCGGTATCATTTTCGCCAACGGTTCCAGATTCAACATTTTACTCCTTGTCATAACATATGGATCTCAAACCTGGACTCTCACAAAACAAATAACAAAAATGGAAGTCACATAAAAGGCTATAGAAAAGGCAATGGCCGCTTTCTCGTTAAGCAAAGGAGAAGAAACAAATGGATCCAGCAGAGCACAAAATGGCAGACATAACTACAAGAATAACACAATTAAAAAGGGATTATGCCGATCACATGATGCTCAAATAGAGACCATGGGAGGGAAAAAGAAATAGAGGTCGACCAATAAGTCGATGGTATGACGATATCAAGAGATCAGCAGGACTAACATGGATATGAATCGCACAGGACAGGGATAGATGGAGAACGTTAAGGGAAACCTATGCTCAATACTGGGCACACACGGGATAAAGAATAAAAAGAAAAAACTATAAATAAAGCTATAGGTATCTTCTGCTGACCATACACAAGAAATTGTTTTGATTAACTAAATCGTAAGCAAAATTTCTATAGCCATTTTCATAAAGATTCATGAAATTAGATAAGATAAAAGATGTGGAGCAAAAATGGTTGATGGTTGGAGCAATGCCAAATAAAACTGATGTAATATTTGCTAGTTTGCTTAAGGTTTAATAGGTTTGGGCATGTTCATTCCTAAAAATAAACAAAACTAAGATAATTTAATAAAATTGTACCCTAGAGTGTTGAATTTTACCACTTTGATTATCGTTTTTCAAAACTAACTTCATTTTTATACCGTAGATTGGCGATTTTGTGTGTCTACTTCACTGACTCTTCAAAATATGATTACCAATATAATAGGGTTCGGAAGCGTGACGGGCTGCTGTTATAAGGAAAGTGGTAATTTACACCCAATTAGAAAACTTTTAAATTCAATAACAACCGCCTGGTATCATTCACATAATAACAGAAAATCTTTTCTAGAGATTTAAAACTAATCAAAAGAATTTCGCAAAAAAACTGTTTTTCCAGTTTGAGTTTAATTAGTTAATTTAGGAATATAAACTTTAGATTAAGACTTTAAACAAAGAAGAAGTACACAATATTTTTGGAATTTCAGTTTGAATACTACCAATACAAAAAAAAACAGTGAATTACTTTAGAAAATTTTCTTAAATATTTTTTTATATTTTGCACTTATAAAAATCTTCATTATAAAACGCAATTGCATATCGTAATGTAACTTTTTATATTTTGCACTTATAAAAATCTTCATTATAAAACGCATTTGCGTATCGTAATGTAACTTTTACGCACGCAAATTTTTGTTTTAAGTGGTTGGCGACATGAGTGAAGTATCTAATGACAAGACTACTATTGACATTGACATTTGAGGCTAATAGCAATTTATTGATTTTATATTGTTCTTTAAAAAGGTATTTGTGAATATGAATATCATCTTTTGCTTATATAACTCACTGTTAGTAGTACAATAGATGTACATTTCATTATTTTAGAATAATGAGAAACAAAATTACTTCAAATGTTCAAAATGCTCGCCGTTTACTTGCTGACAATATGCCATCCTATTAACAAATTCTTGAGTCACTCTTTCCAAGACTTCTCCACGTATTAGTTCACATTCATCAATAATTCTTTGTCTCAATTTCTGTAAGTTTGTTGGTTGTCTAACGTAAACACGTGATTTTAGATAACCCCAAAGAAAAAAATCTAATGGGCTAAGATCCGGAGAACAAGCAGGCCACTCTATGAATCCTCTACGTCCAATCTATCGATTTGGAAAATTCGCATCCAGAAAATCCCTAACCCGTCTATTATAGTGGGAAGGTGCTCCATCTTGTTGAAACCAAATATTTTGTGGTAATTGCCCATTTTGTTGAAGTGCAGGAATAATTTCGTTATTTAGTAGATCCAAATACTTGTCACCATTCAAGTTTCCGTCGATAAAAAATGGGCCTATAAGCTTATTTTCGACACTTCATCCAAACATTTAACTTCTGTGGATGCTGGGTATGTGCTTCATGAATCCAATGAGGATTCTCATTTGACCAATACCTTGAGTTATGGCGATTAACTGTTCTATTTAAACAAAAAGTTGCCTCATCGGAAAAAACTAAGCTAGAAGCAAAATTTTCGTCGACATTACAGATGTCCATTAGCCGTTCGCAAAATTCCAGCCGTCGGTCAAAATCATCGTTTGACAATTCTTGAACCAACTGTACCTTATACGGATGATACTTTTCACATTTTAATATCTTTCCTACAGAACGTCGACTGATACCATGGTTAAGTGCCAAATTTGTGGTGGAAGTTTGAGGTGATTCTTTTAATCGATTGCAATATTTTGTTTAACAGTTTCGTTCGTTGCAGTCCGCGGTCTTCCAGGTTTTAGCAAATTTTTTACCATCCCAGTAGTATTAAAACGTTGTAATGTTTTAGTTACTGTTGAGCGTCATATAGGATTTCTCTCCGGATGCAAATTATTAAAAATATGACACACTTTTTCATGAGTTCTAACACGATCACCATAACCGATCATTCAATACGCTCTTTTTCACTTAATTGAACCATTCTAAATTGTGCAATTTATTTCCGTCAATTAGAATTTGACACTTGAAGAACAAAAGACGTACTAAACAGTACTTGTTTATTTATTACTATGCATACAAACAACATCAATTAGTTTATCTCTAATTTGCTCTAATGCAAAAAACTCAAAGGAGGTTGGTTAAAGTGCTATATTCCTCGTTTTTACAAATTTTTTTCCGGTTAAACCGGAAGTATATTATTATCAAAAAAATGTACATCAGATGCGTTTTGTTCCATTGCACTTACCTGCAAATTTTCATAAATATTGTTCTTTTCGTTTAAAAGATATTTACTTGGTTCCATACTTTATCCCAACCCCGTATACTATTTACGCACGCAAATTTTTGTTTTAAATGGTTGGCAACATGAGTGAAGTATCTAATGACAAAACTATTGACAATGACGTATGGTGGCTAATAGTAATTTTATATTGTTCTTTAATAAAGATCCTATTTGTGAATATGAATATCATCTTTTACTTATATAAACTATTATTATTATTTTAAAATATTAACATTTGATAATTTAAATTTCAAAACTGTTATAAATTACACAGTGCTATCAACATACATCGCGATTCGTTTTTAAAACTTGAACTTGTGTCATAACCGAAAGCCATTTGTATACTATTTTAGCAACGGATTTTTATTAAGTTGCTTTAAAGAAAAAGTAAGTAAGCAAAAGTAAGGATTACTTTAAGCACTCTTAGCGTGCATGGTTAACAAATCTTTTTAACGATCTACTTTACCAGTTCGCGTATCATTTCACATACATAAAAATAAAAGTTATAAAAGGAATTTACTACCGTTTACCATTTTTGACGCTTCTTAACGCTGCCTCTAAAGTAAAAATAACGGGAATACATACGCGCCACCTACGGAGCAATGCGTGACTACAAAACTAAATCGGTTCATTCTTGAATCGGTGTTGAAAAAGTCCTCGATGCGGCTGCTCTGGTTTGACATCAAAGAGGATAGCATTTAACACATCATCAATTATCGTCAGTTTTTGTTGCTCACTTTATGATAATTGGAGAGAACTGTCTACAAAAGACGTAGATTGTGCTTTTTTGTAAAAAAGAATGGAGTGCATCATAATCCTTGTAAGAAAAAAAAACAATTACGAGTATAGTAGTCGTCGAAAGAAAAAAGTACTGAAAATGAATATTGCATTTAAAGTCAAAAAGAGCACCATTACTATGCAACAAAAAAATGTTTTAGATTATTTAACATATTTTTTACACTGGATAATATTTATTTTACATCTTTCAAACGATAGATTGTTTTTATTTCTAAAAAATTTTAAAATGATGCATTTACCAAAGATTTTTGTTAAAAAAAATTATGTAATACTAGGCGTTTTGCCGCGAGGTACCAGATGACAACCTTCTCCGCCAAGGCCATAAAAATTCAGGCAAATTATTGCAATATTTCTGACCCATCAAAATTGACACTTAATGTATGACAAAAATCAAATAAAAGATAAAAACTTATAACGGAAACGAAGTCACTACACATCTTCACCCCTTCCAAAAAAAATAATTAAACAAGGGGTCAATTTAATATAAATAAAACTTTCTTTGAAACATCTACGGATTTATGCTCCATATCATCTACTAACAAAAAAGCAGGTTTAACTTTATCAATATTTATAATAACTTCTTTATTCTCCTTCAAAATAGTATCACTTCTTTTAACTACTTGGGGGCGTTAAAAAAGGTTTAATACCCGGAACTTTAACAAAAACAAATTCCGCTTTCTCAAGCTCTGGAGAAACAAAAGTCTTAGCTGAACTGTGACGTCCAACCTAAGAAACTTTCAAATTCCCAAATGTTTCTCGTCATCTACAAAGAATAGGATATGAGTCCACATCCTCATAAGAATCTAAAAAGAATTCACCAGGAAGTCTTAAAGGTTGTATATACACTAATTCCGCTGAAGAACATCCGCTCTTATACCTAATAAGATTAAAGGAAGTTCATCTTTCCAATTTCTGTTATTTCTAGCCAATATTGCTGACTTAAGATTACAATGGAATATGCCTCTACCCATCTTGTACAGCGATCAATAACAGTTAGAATATAGCTACAATTACCCGAAACTTTTAACGGACCTACGATATCGATATGAATACTAAGAAATCGTCCTCTAGGGATTTCAAAATTTCCAACTTCAGACTTAGTATGTCTAGAAACTTTACTTTTTCTAACAATTAAAACAAGTTCTGGCCCAAAGACAAATCTCTTTATTCATTCTTGGCTAAAAGAAACGAGAATCAATCAATTTTTGCGAAGCTCTTATACCCGGATGAGATAAACCATGCATCTTTATGATAGCGTAAATCTTTAGGTATTCACACCAAATGCTCACATTTGGAATATTAGTAATTACTTTTTTATATTTTGCACTTATAAAAATCTTCATTATAAAACGCATTTGCGTATCGTAATGTAACTTTTACGCACGCAAATTTTTGTTTTAAATGGTTGGCGACATGAGTGAAGTATCTAAAGGCAAGACTATTGACAATGACATTTGTGGCTAATAGCAATTTATTAATTTTATATTGTTCTTTAAGAAAGTATCTGTGAATATGAATATAATATTTTACTTATATAATATATTATTATTGGTATATTATTCATTTTAAAATATTTTAAAACATTAACATTTGATAATTTAAATGTCACAACTGTCAAATTTTATAAATTACACAGTGCTGCCGACATACTTCTTAAAATAAAAATTTTCGTAATTACATAAAAATAAAAAATTAATTTAAAAAATGGTAAAAAGGGCAAAATATAAAAAATATTATAAACAACTTATTTCATATGGCTGTTGTGACACTCGTTCTTTAAAAAACTCATCGCTTCGCGATTCGTTTTTTAAACTTGAACTCGTGTCATAACAGAATTCCATATGAAATGCGTTGTTTAATATACTATTTTAGTTTCATTTATGTTTCTTATACAATTATTTTGGTATAAAAGGGTCTATTCTTGAAGGAAAAAAAGACTTTTTCAAAGTATATAACAAACTGGAGAGTAAGTTGAATAAAACAGATATTAATGAAATTGATTGTGTTAATAACCTTTACTTTGTGAAAGTTCATCTTACTAAGAAGTAACTAGGTACTTCATGTTGATAAGTAGTTAAGGCTAGACCAAGTAAGGAAGTAATAAGACATAACAATATTAAAGCCTAGATGTTATTAGCCCTAAGGGATTATCCTGGATGTATTTCCCTCTAAGATCAGTATAACTGTGCAATGATATAGAAAAACCAGGAAAAAACTATATCATGCTGATCTTTACAATAACTTAATATATTTATGTTACAATAATGTCTTATCTATGTATAAAATGAAGACTCAATCAAAGTAAACAGTTTAATAGTGGAGAACTTCCAAGATTTATTTGTTCATTAACTACTTTAAACTGTTGATCTGCTAGATGTCTTTTAATAGTGGAAGTTTGGTTTAACCGTTCAGTTTTTTATTGTTCTTAGTAAAACAGATATTGCTATAAACGGTAAAATGAAAAAAATCTGATAATTAATACCAGAAATACGTCATTAACATTCTTTTATGAACATAATATAACAACCCCAAGTAAGACAGTTATTAAGTAAGCTCATTATCCAGTAAACCCTCTTAAAACGGATATTTGCCACTATTGAAGCTATTGCAGGTATTTATAGTGATAATGGATGGATGCCATGTTGGTTAATACAAAATGAGTTCATCTGGGTTATGGCAAATTAACATCAGCCTTAATCAGACTCCAAGCAAACAGTTAAAACCCTGGAAATCGTATCAGCATTGAGATTAATAAGACTATATAAAAATACATTTTAATAGGCGCCACAGATGCATTGTAAGAGCAGTCAGCGCAGCAGGTGGAGCAAAGACAGATGTCTGCCTGAAAAGCGCATACGGTCAGAGGATAGCGCACCTACTTAGGGGAAAAAGCCCAAGAAGGAAGCATTGCCCTAGACACAGACACTGTCCTCGATATACACAGAGTTTCCCATATATTATTTTCTTGTTAAAACACTAGAAAAATTGGTAGTTGGACAAATTAACGGACTTGGCACTGAGCGATCTTATAGACTGCTTTCGAAATCTATAAAAGATAAAGAAGTAGCAATATCTTCGTTCTTAGACTTGGAAGGGGCGCTATAGTGTTTCAATCAGTGGTAGAAGCTAATAATTAAAAGAAGAGGAGTTCCTCCATAGAAGCCTAGATTCAGCCTCACGCAGGAGGCTTTGAAAGAACTGGTATGAGGATGAAGTGTTCTGTATCCATTCTGTATATTATTGTTTTTTTTTGTCATTATTTACAGGTTATTTTTGTTGGTCTAAAAACTAGCATTAATTATCAATGTATCGGAGCGAGCCAGTCTTAAATAAATGTTCGAAGTAACTATATGGTATTATTTCAAATTAATTAATACTTAACTAAAAGAATCACATAAAAGGTTAAAATTGCTATTGGGAGATAAAGACAATAATTGTGTGTGAAAACATGAGGTATCTGTGGTTATACAAGAGGGTCATAAGACCAATGTTAACCTAACCCCCAGTAGGTAAAATGCTTGGTAGGGTTCAAAGGTTGGCATGCCACCTGTAGGAGGAATAGTACAATTGATCTGCAAAGGGCGCAGTGTATCAGACTGTCCAGCTGGCCCAATATCTTATCTGTAACAAAGGGATCAATTTTAGATATTCCACAAGAAACAACTCCATATCAGTAGACCAGTCTATATAATAAATTCCGCAAATTAACCCCAAGCAAGACCGTACTATATAGTAGCTAAATACTGTAAAGTTCCGAAGATTCCCGAAGGAGATAGCATACATATTTATGTGGTAGGTTAATTAATAAAAAAGAATATATCATCTTCCATACTATTATTTTTGCTTTGTGGTTTTCGCTATTTAATTTGTGTTTACTTAGCCATAGGTCTGCTTTATCTTTAAAAAGCCTTAAATCGATATCAAAATGAGATTTTCTTCAGCAAATCTCTGAAATAGGACATCAAGGTCAGTAAATCTTGCTAGGAAATCGCTGAAGCCTCCTTGCCATTATCTCACTACGATATATCTATCTTTACTGAGGTAAATAAAATTAAATATTTATAGACTACGCTGGTAAAAGAAGACAATATATTTTGTTTAATATATTAAGCATCAGTCAAACAACTACTAACAACCCAAATTAAAGATTTTATTATCTTGTGCTTGTATCTTTTCTTTTTCAATATTCTTCCCATAAAATAACAGTATGTATTTAGCTGTTCCACACTGTATATAAGAATAATTACATGTATATAATAATATATCTTATAAATTGGCCACCCAGTTTTTCACAACTGTTATATGTAATGTTAAAAATGAATTATATCACTTTGAGAAAGAATGTGGTAAAGAAATTTTAATGATTTTGAAGAAATAGTTAGATAATTAATTTCATCTATCTCTGACCTACCAAAAAACTGTAATATAGAAGAAATTCTTAAAATTGTTGGAAATCTAAACCGACCAACTTACTTCTGCTTATAAACGAACTTCAGTAAAATAATTCAAATGTTTTTTAACGTATTTCTTACCAAAAGCGAGGTAGTTAGTAAAGGCGCACCCAAAGTGGTTTTGCTGCTTAAACATGATTTATTTACATCAGGATGTACACAAATAGGAAGACATAAAATGTTTGTATCTATGGGCTGTTGCGGCTGTTGCAATACGCTACCTTCTAGATATTTGTCTTAACTTTTTTTTATATTTTCCTTCTATGATCCTATGATAAACCATCATTAACAATGATGTTTTTTAATTATATTATCTACTTACAACTTAAATTGCACTTAGAATGTATGTTATAGTTCAATTTTCAATGATAAATATACCTGCTCGGCTAAAAAAGTTTTAAAAAGTAAAACAATATACAGGGTGTTTCAAAAAAAGGTAACACCGTCTCTAGGATAGGTAAAAAACTGAAAAATAATTGGGGTTTGCTTAGTAAAATTTTTTTCTAACGCCATCCGTTTTCAAGATAAAGGGCGTTGAAGAAAATGAAAAATTACACATTTCTTACGATTTTGCCGAAACTACTGGCACCATTGCAATGAAATTTTATACGAATATGTTTTGGAAGCTGATATATCCCATGAATTTGTTTTTATAACTAACTCTCATAGAGGGCGCTAGTTACACGATTCATACAACGTATTATTCAACATAACTTTTTTTATTAATTAAAAAAACTTACAATAAGAAAATTAAAATAAAGACAAAGAACATAACATAAAATTCAATTAGAGTAAATGTTCAAAATGTCCTCCGTTTTCGCGAATACACAAGTCTATCCTTTTTTCTAAAGAATCCATTAATCTTCTTAACGGTTGGGGATCATCTATGATGTCATTAAAGTGACGTTTAATTCTGTCTATTAATTCTTGACGAGAATTTACCTCTGTAGCATAGACTTTTTCCTTAATATACGACCAGACTGTGTAGTCCAAAGGATTAAAATCGCATGACCGAGGAGGCCAATGAATCGGAGCTTCTGCACCTCTACCAATCCATCGATTCCGAAAATTGTTACTCAACTAATTACGACACCTTCTATAAAAGTGCGGTGGAGCTCCATCATGCATAAAAAATAATAATGTTCGCTCATTTATCGATAAATGATTATTTAGAAAATCAAGGTACATATCACCACTTAAATTTCCAGGTAGAATATGATAACCTATTAATCTGTTACCTAAAGTTGCTGCCCAAACATTAACTTTAAATGAGTGTTGGTAATGTGATACCCTTTTGGCTTGTGGATTCTCATCACACCAGTAGTGTGCGTTATGGGAGTTAAACATACCTTGTCGCGTAAAGGTGGCCTCGTCCGTAAAAAGAATACATTTTAAAAAATTTGGATTGAGGGCTGTTCTTTCTCGCAATGTTTCACAAAAATCGACTCTAACCGGTAGATCGTCCGGCAAGAGTTCTTGAACTTGTCTGTAATGGTAAGGATGTAGCTGCTGCTCTTTAAGTATCCGCCAAGTAGTTGAAGAAGATGTATTTGTTTGTCTTGCCATATTCCTTACACTTAATGTTGGATTTTGATCAACTAAATTTAAAATAATATTTTCTTTATTAATTGTTCTTGTTGTTCTTGGTCTACCTGAATTTATTTTCTTTGGTCTTACATTCCCAGTTTCTCGACAACGTCGTTCAACTGCTCTAAATGTTTTTTTACTTGGTAAGTTTCTTCTAGGAAACTTTTCTGCATAACGCGTAAAAGCTGCACTAGAGTTTCCTAAACACTCCTCTAAAGTTAATAACATGTCGGTGTATTCAACATTTGAGTACATTTTGTTTAACAATATCTAATTTTACAAATAACAAGGTTTCAAAACTCTATTTATTGTTGACTTATTGTCATAACAATCAATAAATGTCAATTTTACATGGCAAACTTAGAGAAAAGCGAACTTTATCATTAGTTTATATCAGGAGCGATTATTACTTCATAATTTTCAAATCAAAATATTCCGAAAACGGTACATAATATCGATTTTTACCAAGAGTACCTTTTTGGTGTAGAATTAAACGATGTTTATGTTCACTTGGAGTTTTGACTAATAATTCTACCCTAAAAAAAGTTATGTTGAATAATACGTTGCCCTAGCGCCCTCTATGAGAGTTAGTTATAAAAACAAATTTATGGGATATATCAGCTTCCAAAACATATTCGTATAAAATTTCATTGCAATGGTGCCAGTAGTTTCGGCAAAATCGTAAGAAATGTGTAATTTTTTATTTTCTTCAACGCCCTTTATCTTGAAAACGGATGGCGTTAGAAAAAAATTTTACTAAGCAAACCCCAATTATTTTTCAGTTTTTTACCTATCCTAGAGACGGTGTTTCCTTTTTTTGAAACACCCTGTATATTGTTTTACTTTTTAAAACTTTTTTAGACGAGCAGGTATATTTATCATTGAAAATTGAACTATAACATACATTCTAAGTGTAATTTAAATTGTAAGTAGATAATTGAAAAATAGTTATTTGTATGCTAAGGCCGCGAAATACCTCTTTAACGTACCGAAAGAACAGTTATCGCCGAGGCCGCTTGCGGCCGAGGCAAGATAATCTTGAGGTCGTTAAAAAGTTTCGCGGCCATGGCATACACACTATTTTTCGTGCAATCGTTAAAATTATTAAAATAGATAGTTGTAAATAAATATATTATTGCTCTAAAATCAACAGCATTTCAATTCATTTAACAATATCACCATGTGCTATGGAAATGATATGTTTCAATATATATTTTGACAGTTCTTGTCAAAACGCAAAATGTCTGATACTGATAGCGATATGGTATCTGGTTTGAATGTAGGCAATAACCATTATTCAGAAACACTAGATGTAGTTGCTTCAACTTCTGGAGTAAATATAAGTAATAATACATACTGTACAATTAATGTAAATATTCATCCTAAATAATATAACTTATGTATTTGTTGGTATTCAATAAAAAATAATCCTTGTCTTTGTAGTATTTTAGAAATGTCAAATTTGGAAGTGACGTTTGGTTTCGCGGCCGTTGCTATGGGTAACGGCCGCGAAATTAAATTTCGCGGACTGTGCTGAGAACGCGAAATACTGACTTCGCGTGCGATTGCACGAAAAATAATTTTTTCCGGCAGTTTTTTGAGTTGAATTACCTAATGGCAACAAAATTCGAATTATAAGTGTCAAGTTTACTTCGACAAAAAAAAGAGCCAGCGAGTGTAATTCGGTAAGACAATTTAATGAATATTTAAATCAATAAATTAAAAAATGAGATGTAAATTAGTTTATTTAATTTAACGGAAAAGTACAATTGTTAAAAACACAATTATTAAAAATAGCTTGATTTTCAGAAGCTTCTTGTCTTTTGTTAATATTTTGCTGCATGCTAGTATTTTGAGCGGTGGTAGTAACTGTTTCCTGGATCGTAGTACGAATGGAACCAATGATTTCTCTATGATGTTCTTCATCTAACTGAAGGTACGGTTTTAATGACGATGGGTTACTATGTCCCGTAATTTTCAGTTTGAGTTTCAGTTTTTGTTCACCTATACCACTTCTGGACAATTCAGTTACAGCGGCAGCTCGATTAGAATGGTTCGTAATTTTCACCCGCTGGTTGTCATGCTTTCAAAAGTTGTCGCTGGAAAAGTTAGGGCAAACTTTTTTCGCTGTCATAATGACAAAATCACGCGGCTTATGGGATTTTTTATACGTGAATTAAATTGTCAGTAATAATATAACAAGAGAGTGAGAATAAATTGAAAATAATTTGACAGATTGTTTGAAAACTTGTTGCCAGACAATAGTCACGAGAGCCCGCAGGACTCAAAGTGATACTGATAATCTTATTTTGTCTACGAACCAAAGATGTAGAGAAGTAATAAACCAACTTGTTTAAAAGATTTTAGTAAGATCTTAAAATTGGTTATATTGATTTATTTTTTGTTATAATTATATTTTATGTTTCTTAAAGAAAATATTTTGGTACATGTATGTATGTATGAATGTATGTATGTTTTTTTATATAAAGACGTGGAAATGAGTTTACGCATTCCAGGCAGAGGTCTGGATATGTGAGACTCGACGCAGCGTCATACTCACTAAAACCACTCCTGTCTTCCGGCCTCTAATCTCCCACGGCAACCGCCGCCTAGGCATCACGGGGGGAGGAATTAGCTATCGCTATATAATAAATTACTTAAAGACTATTAAATTAAATATATAACCCCTAATAATTGGAATAATTTGGTTCGCAATCCTTTAAGTTTAAAAAGTATGTGGCAAATAGCGTACGCTGATGCCATTCTACCACACACACACACACATCGCTATTCCTTCTGGTGACTAAGGTGTTGTTTATACCTTCCTTCTAGGTTCTAGCTTTTGCTCTTCTTCCTTCTATGGAACGCAACTCTATAAGTACTTCTGTAGCGAATGCACTTGTTGCATTCCAGGCAGCTTTACTTTTTATCATTTCTTCTACAATCGTCTCTGGTTTGATTCTCTTGTTGAGGATAATCTCTAGCTCTTTACGTTTTTGGCTGGAACGAGGACTCTCAAAAAATACATGCTCCACATCTCCAGCGACTCCTGGACAGGACGGACACTCCGAGGAATCATGGTGCTTGAAGCGGTGAAGATAAGCTCGGAAGCAGCCGTGTCCCGACATCTGTGTGAGATAGTGAGTACCGATGACACAGCAGCATTCTGGTGGTAATTATACTGCTACCTATAAGACCTATTGTATCCTCCTTGCGTGCCATTAGCTCCGATGTGTTCTCAGACTTATAGCAGCTCTTCTAGTCCTACTTTAGAATATCGTCAGGCTTCAAATTAGGTAAATACTCCTCCTCTATTTTGTGTGCTCCTGGGTATCAAACCCTAGAATTTTGCAAGGCAGGGCATTCCGAGGGTATGTGTATAGAGTCGTCCTCTTCTTCACAGAATCTGCACTTTGCTTCATCTCCGTTAAAATCCGGAGACTTCTTTACTGAGGTTGAGGCAGGCACAAGATCTCTTCTGGTTGTAGTTTCCCAGAAGTATCTTAGCCTGCTTTAGACCTTTTAGCTGATTCCAGTACTTGGATTTTTCTTTCTCCATTTCTTTTCTTAGTTTTCCTAAGCTTGCGCTGCAGGATGGTTCCGGTCCAAGATGTGGGGTTTCAGCTTCTTTTTTTGCCAGCATATCTGCTGCTTCGTTCCCTTCTATTTCTAAGTGTCCTGGGACCCATAGGAGGGTGCCAGTGTTCTTCTGGCCAAGTTCATTTAGCTTGCCTAGGTATTCCCAAACCATCTTCGAACTGAATATATTTGAGCTCAGTGCTTTGATGGCTGCTTGACTGTCCGACATTATCACAATTTCTTGTCTGCGGTAGTTTCTTTCTATATTAAATTCCGCATATCTTTCAATGGTGCGGATTTCTGCTTGAAAGATGCTTGGGTATGTGCCCAAGCTTTCTAAATATTTGGATCTCGGTCCAAAGATTCCTATTCCAGTTCCCTTATCTAATTTGGAACCGTCCGTATACCACTTTATGGCATTCTGGTTTAAATTCTGTATGGTGTCTTCTTCCCATTCAGATTTAGTACTCAACTTTGTGATACATTTTCTCACAAAGTTGAATTTCTTAGGCATATCATCTTGGGGCATTTCCCAAGTTTAATCAAATTGAAGTGATCGAGGTTTTTCCCTGATAATTCCTTCTTTGATCATTCTGTATATTGTTTTCTTCCTTACATTTTATAGCTGAATATGCAGTGTTGTCAAATTTATAATCACTTTCATTGCAGCAGTGGGGCAAGTTTCCGCACTGGCTAGTCTCTGAATCTTCGAGAGGTTTTTTCTCGTAGTACTCAGATTCGCTCTTGTATCCCAAGCCACTGCCCCATATGTAATTAAAGATCTCACTATTGCCGTGTACATCCATCGCAGGATACGTGGGTTACATCCCCAGTTTTTACCTACACACCATGAGGGCGTTGGTGGCTTTGTGTATAACTTCGTTTTCGTGTTTATTTCAGAGTAACTTTCTATCTAGGATTATCCCTAAATATTTAATCTCTGTTTTCCACTAGACGATGTTTCCTCTATTTTTATGGTTTTTAGATAAAGTTCTTTTTTCCTTGTGAAAGCTACCAGTGTGGTTTTGGTGGGGTTGATGTTAAGTCCGACCGAGTCACACCATTGTTTCGCAATGTTCTGCCCTCTTTGAACTATATAGCAAAGGACATACTTTCCTTTTGCAAGGATGACCATGTCATTGGAGTATCCTTGACATGGTATGCCTTCTCTGGTCAGATGACAGAGTAAGCTGTCTACAGTGAGACTCCACATAAATGGGGATGCAATTCCCCTCTGTTGACTGCCTCTGGTCACATTAATGAATATAGTGTCTTGTCCTGCCTCCATTTCTGCAAATGTAGATAGCAGTTGCGACATCCAGGTGGACGTCGTTCTATCTACTCCTCTCTCATTCAGTGCTCTTTTGACAGCTTCATGTGGCGTATTGCCAAAACTCCTTCTATGTCTAGAAAGGCACATACCACGGTTTCTTTCTTATTCAGAGCGTCTTGGATTTGTTATATATAATAAACATTAATTAATATTGTAATATTAAACAAGTATTATTTTTTTTTTCTAAATTAACTTAAGAAAAACGTAGATTTTTAAAAATATCTCTAGACTTTTCGGATGTGTTACTTTGAACATTAAAAAAAATTTAAGGTTTCCTAAAATTGGCTCAAATTATAAGGTGAATAATAATAAAGAAGCAACTGAATTATCGTTGGTTTAATCAATTATCTTTATGATTAATACTGAATGGTTACTTGATAGGAAACGTATTCAGTATTAATTAAAGCCACAATGGCACAAGCAACTAACTTCTTGATTAATTAGTAAATGTAATAAGCAATTGGGGTTTAATCCGTCTTAGTCGTCTTACATTAACTACTGCTCGCTTGGTTTAATTGCGCCGTAATATCGTTAACCATTTTGATATTCTTATATTTTTATTTTAATAAATCCATTTTAGTCATTAAAGCAATCATCCCGTTACCATTTAACTGTTTACGAAGTACAACAATTTAATTGCCGACATAATATTCAGTTTTAGCTCGTTATCTACACAATTTTAAAAAATCGTAAAAATAGACTTAATGCAAAACAAGAAACATTGCACGTATTATTATTATTCGATGTTGCCATATTTAAAAAATGATAACATTAGTAGGGATTTATCAAGTTTAATAATCAGGCAACTTAAAATACACCAAACATTCAAGAGATTCAATTGATGTCAGTGATGGTGCGATAATTATTTGTACCTATTGTATTGTACCATTCCATTAGACACTACAGTAGGGGAGCCCACGATGCTAAATAATAATAATAATAATATTGTCTTTATTATTTCACACAAATAAACAATAGTACAAAAAGTTATATAATTAAATTACATTTATAGAAATCAATATTTTGCATGAAATAAAGGGCGAAGTTCATTTTCTGCAATGCAAGACATTACAGAATATGCTCTACCACTTAACCCTATAATATTTATTAGACAGTCTCACCCGCCTACAAGCTGTCTATTACCAAATCGGGATTTACTCGAGCGTCATAGAGACCTATTGGGCTGAAAGGCTTAGGTGATAAAAAGAAAAAAATGTTATATAATTTACACCTTTTCAGCGATGGGCGGAGCGGCTATAGATTTTCAAAAATGTAAAAAAAACTGTTGCATGGACATACTCGAGCGCGTCAGATATTGATATCACGTATGACCTGCATATTTTTAAAAATGTACGTATGTTAATCTGACGGTTTCCATGATGGGTGGTCGTACGTAAGGGTTGAAAATGGAACAAAAATTATTTAAGCTCATCAGATATTCAGGAAGAAAGTTAGGTTGGTTTAGGTTAAGTGACCTCTAAAAGGTATCCTATTCAAAAGACTGACAATTTGGATGGAGTCAGAACTCACAGCCGATTTTTGAAAATGTAAAAAAAATAGTGACCTTGAAATACTCAAGCTCATCAGATTTATATTAAACTTATTAAACTTTTTTAAAACACAATAAACAAACCAAAGCGTCACAAATCTACGAATACGATCTCGTTGTATTATATTGTTATTGGAATCAGCTGAGGTGGCATCATAGCCGCAGAAAGTAGTGTGCGAGAGAGTGAGTGTGGTTTTTGAATGACAGCTAGGTATTTCCTAGGTATTTAACCAATTCCCCCATCTGAATTATTACTTAGTACTATACTTCTAAAATTACAAATAATAGCAGTTTCATAACGGTAACCTCTCATTTTTTATAATACAAGCGGCATATATCAGAAATGTTCAAATTGCCCCAAAAAAAGATTGGAAATTGAAAGGGAAAGATATTTGCATCTGATCGGTAGTTGTTTTAAAGGGGCTTAAAAACTAAACAAAGAAACTTCTAGCATAGTAAGATGTCTAAATTCTCTTACGACCAACTGTTATAAATTTAAAATATTTATTAATTTTCTATGATTATTTGTTATTGGCGTGGGTTGCCTTCAGCTTCGGCGGTTCTGCAGTATAACTGTCATGCTAAATATCAACTTCAAAGTTTATATTCCCTCGTTAAAGGCAGGACAATTATTCCTTGCCATTCAAATAAATCTGCACACGAATGTTCTCCAATCACGACAGACACCAACCAAATGATTGATCTCACGCAATCATCACAGCATCAACTAAAACGGCAAATTTCAAATAAATTATTACGCTGGAAACACGCACAGAGTCGGACTTCGTAACACTTACGTTTTAAGCCATAATTACGATACTGAACCTTTGGCTATACATTATTTAGAAAAGCTTTTAAAAAAAAAGATAAAAAAAATAAACAAATATACAAAGGGGGCAAAGCAAAATAAATCATTTTTTTAATCCAAGGAATGATCTATAACTCAAATGTGGCTTATATCAAATAAATATCAATAAAACCACAAAGTCAAACCACAATAAATTTAATGTTAACACTATAAAAAAGTACAACTAATTTCGGTTTTATACCATCATCAGGCTAAAAATAATAAGATACAGTACGGTAAGGATTAAGACAAGAACTATAACAAAAATAATAAATATAAAGTTGAGCAACATATTAAAATGAGTGAGGTACAAAAGTAATAAAGAAAAGCTTACCTGATGTAAAAGTCAAAAAACGAAGGACTAATACTAGAAGTATTAACATCTTCTTCGTAGTATATACTTCAAAAATAAGCAGGTACTACATTTCAAAGTAGATAATTATTATTATTAATAATTATAATAATAATATTTTAATATTAATATATAATAATAATTTAGAATATTATTATTATTATCAAAAGACTTATTATTATTATTATATTTATTATGATATAGGTATAATTTATAATTTAGTGAAAACAACAGGATTAGTATAATCTAAAAATAATAGGTTTTATTAGCTATTTACATAAATTACAATATTTACATCCTTATAACCAAATGTTTTGTACTAACCTTAAAATAAGAGAATCAACAATCAAGCTATTGCTTCACGGGTCTGTTTCAAAACTTATAAAGTATAAACAATTCTTGTTCATTAATTCTTAAAGATGTCATTTATGACATAGAACTCTATTTAGATCGGTAACAATCATGGATCTTCTTTCACCGAGTGGATGCGTTCGTTCTGCTATACGAGGCGTTCACAAAATAATGCGCACAGAGCTTATATAGATTTTTATGGAAAAATAAAATACAAATTAACAAACAAATTTTTGTTTTAACGTTCTCTATACATCAGTATTGCAATTTCTTTACGGAACTGGATTCCTCGTCGTCTAATTTCAGCATTATTTGGTTCAGCATATACTTCAGCCATAACTGGTTCATCTTCTACATCAATTTGTTGAAAATCTTCATGTGGATCTCTCAAAAGCTTTAATTTAATTTTACGTTTCTCTGTTTTCTTCTTATGCACGATACCTTCTTAATTTTACTTTTCATTTCTTCATCACTTGTTTACAATCTACCTAATGTTTGTTTAGTACTTTTATTGTAAATATCCGTTAAATACAGAAGGGCTTTGTCTTTGGCAGATTAAATTGCAGGTGTAATTTTCTTATCTAAAATTAGTTTATGATCTTTCAGCATAATAACAAAGGCTAACTGTACATTTTAATTTTGGGATTCTTCTTGATTGGGGCATTTCTTCATCTGAAGACATTTTAATAAACATACCTACACACCTGACTTCTTACTTCAAATAAAATTAAACAAATTAGATAAACTTGTCTTCATCTTGTGTAATTTTCAAAGTGGAGTAGATGCTACACCTTTCGAATCATATACGACGTAGTGAAAGAAAATACTACAAGCAATGTAGTACATACTTCGACGCCAAGTAAATACTACCGGAACTTACAACATGCTTAATGCTGGAGCAGATACTTCGAAATAAATTATTCTTTAATTTGTAGTATTAGCATTTACTTCGTTTTAATTTCTTCCACCCAATATGTATTAGTACAAATCATGTTAAAATTGTACAAGATTGTAGAAACAAAAATTAAATATCGTAATTTTATTTGGTAAAAGAGACAATACAATAATTTTTGTATTATTAAGAATAGCTAACAGTAAAATAAAATAAAAGAAGCGTTGCTTGAAAAGATGAAAACACCGTCCCTGTAGACAATCCGAAGATCTAATAAATAATCATAGTACCACGACAAGCACAACACGTCTATGCAGGATATTATGCAACATTTTCACGCAAACTCTACCTCGCCTGGTATCTGTTGCTTATTTCAAGCCGCATGGCTATATCGTCGTGTCAAAGAAATACTCTAACCAAGGTAAAATAGTAAATATACCAACTACGATGGGTACCAAATAAACATGGTGGTGGCTAAGATAAGCTCACTTTCTAATTAACAGTTGACACAATCACAGAAGTACTCGACACGGAAGCTATACCTGACTATAAATCCGCTAGATGGTATCGAAAAACCAATTGTACCTCCCTTGTGCTCATGCAGACACGTAGGCACCCTACAAGCAGACTCGTTATGCTGTTAATAATTACTGTATGTTGTTTTATCTTATTTTCGATTTGGTTACACGAAATCCACTCGTTTTGTAAGCACGTCTATGTTCTTTGTAAAGGAAATAAGCCCAGATAAAATGGTTTATTATTCTATTGGACCAATAAAACAAACGTTGGTCCAACTAAAATCCAAAAATTCCACAAATCTTTTTTTATTAGTAGTACCTAATAAAACTCGAAGTTAATCAACAATATACACATATGCCCAAAAGTTTGGAATACATGAAATAATTAGGAAATGTTTAATATCCCGTTAAACGTATTTAATAGTGATTGTTTTGGTTTATTTATTGTAATGGATGTTAAAAACTCATTATAGAAATGTTTTGAAGGTAATTTTGAATTTTCTACATATAGAACGTTAATATGATTATTGGAAGAAATATTATTAATATTTGAAATACTGTAGTCGAGAAAGGGCCCAAGATCAAACAACTTAAATTCTCATATTTAAATTAAACAATATAAATATAATTTTTGTAAACACCAAAACCCTGTCTAGTTGACAACTAAGCAGGTTCAATGATGACAATTTATCACAGACTGTTGTTATATTACTGTCTTTGTCTGATGTGTTATTAAATGTTGGACATGCGGCTTAATTTCAACATATTATATTCTGTGAGTAGAAATGAGACAAAATTTAAAATTAGTTAGTGAATATTTTTATACATGTGCAAAGATATAACGAACAGACTGTAGTATTATTCTTTTACATAATTTTTTTTAAAGATCGTTCTTGTCATTGGTGTCACGGGAACATATCGCAAAAATGAGCTTTACAACCTGAAGGCTTCGAATATAAAACATCTAGGAATACGAAATCTAAAAAACCAAAAAAATCTATCGTAAAGGAAGAATTCTAAAACATAATGAAAAAATATTACCATTTAAGACCACGAGACATCCTTTCTGATAATTTTTTGTCAATTTCCAAAGAGGAAAGTGCACGAAACAGTTAATTGATATCAATAAAATTGGTAATATGCCCAAACAAATTGCAAACAAATCTCGAGAAGCGTCAAGAAAAAAGAAAAGAAAAATTTAATTAAATTTAACGTAAAGGACAGAAGAATGGAATTGTTTCATATTTCATTTCACTAGACGAACTGTGGTAGGAATGAACCTATAACTAGACTGCTAACAATTATCAGCATAATCTTGATTTTTTCGGCTCTACATTACCACAATTTAAAAGCCAAATCAGGGGTATTCATTTTACCTAGAACATTTATGTATTGATTGTTGCTCATAGCTTTTAATATAAGTATATTTATGTATATTATTTTTCGATTATGAATGTTATAAATACATCTATATTAATTATGAATTGGTTAGTCCGTTTAATAAATAAATAAATACACAGGTCATTGTTGTCAGAGAACGTAAACCACTGTGTTAGTGGATGCAGGAGCAAATCTGGAAACACTAAAATGGCATGGGGGAGAGTCTTTTCAAGTGGTGGAAGGATACATAGAAAATTTGGTGCAAAATCGAATTAATACAGGAAATAAGCTGGTCTCATTAATTACTGGATCTAACAATCCGGTAATCAAGCCTTCACTTCAAATTATGTTAATGTTAGTTAATATTCTACAAACCACGCAATTGTTGAAAATTCCTCCAATAATGCACCAGTTTCTCATTTCGAGAACTGTATAAATATAACTATTAATACAAAATAGAATGTTTCTTGAATTATTGAGTAGATATAATTATTTATTGTTCGTTTTCATTTAAAATATATATTTAAAATATTTGATCGTGGAAAAAGTATATACTGTATTTGAAAATCAAGAGAGAGTAAATTCCCAGAATAAAAACTAATTCGGTATGCAAAACTATAGTACAGTACTTGCGGTAAAACTTATACTTATACTTACAATATTTGTAATGCATTCTAAATTGTTTTTGTTAATTTCAATACAAAATTTATTAAATTTCTTGGACTATCACATTATTTTATGATCTTTCATTGTTACTACAGTAGGCCTAAGAGGATTAACGTGCGTCATAGGCGTAACCAGATTAGAAAGGGATAATTGTTATTTAACGACCTCCGAATGGCAACAGCTTCTAATGACAGATATTTTGACTTAAATAGTGCTTAAGTTTCTAGAAATGCAGTTATTTGATTTTCGATAAACGTGACAAATAGTAGTGACTAAAAATGGAAGCAGTTTGTGAGTATACGCCAGTGAAAAAATTAAAACTAGACCATTTATCGCTCAATGAAAAGAGTGCTGTAGTGAATGTGTACCACTATTTTAAACATCAAAATTCCTCAAACACTATTGACAGTGTAGTTGAAACAACATCTAAGGCAATGGGATATGGAAAATCCACAATATATAGAGTTCTAAAGGAGGAAAAATCAGGTGGAGTAACCTCACCAAAGCCGAAACCAGGTAGACAAAAACTATTAAAAGTCAACGTGGACGAGTTTTTTAAAAATGCTATTCGTAAGCTTGTTCACTCATTTTTTATAAACAAGCAAATACCAACTTTAGATAAAGTTTTGCAAGCCATTACGAATGATGTTGATTGGAAAACGTTACATGAGTTAAACTTTAAATTTGAAAAAATGGGCAGACACTCAATGCTAATTGATTCTGAAGAAATTGTATGTTGGAGAAGACAGTACCTCAGAAGAATACAACAAGTTAAAGCTCAAAATAAAAACATTTATTATTTAGATGAAACATGGGTTAATGAAGGACATTGTGTAGGAAGAGTTTGGAAAGACAAAAATATAAAATCATCCCATCAAGCTTTCCTAGAAGGATATACTACTGGTTTTAAGGAACCTATAGGAAAAGGTAAAAGATTAATTATTTGTCATATAGGCAGTACAAACGGTTCTCTTGAGAATGGTTTACTCTTATTTGAATAAAAAAAAACCGTTGATTATCACGAAGAAATGAATGGAGACGTGTTTGAGGAATATTTTGAACAGATGATTCAATTCATACCAAAAGGATCGGTTATTGTAATGGACAATGCAAGTTACCACTCCAGATTACTTGAACCTTTACCAACCACTAAATGGAAAAAGGATGAAATTGCAAAATGGTTATCTTATAAAAATTTAGCCTTTGACAATACCATGCTGAGGGCAGGATTGTTAACTATTGCTAAAAAACATAAGCAAAATTATAAAAAATATAATATTGAGAAGATAGCCAAAAAACGAGAAATTGAAATCCTTCGTTTACCACCCTACCATTGTGAGCTGAATCCGATAGAATTGATATGGGCTCAAGAGGTTATGTTGCCAGAAATAACACTACTTTTAAATTATCAGATGTTAAAAATCTCTTCAATAAGGCAATATCTGAAGTAACAAGTGAAAATTGGCAAAAATGTATTAGACACGTTACAGAAATAGAAAATAAAAATGTGGGAGCTAGATAACTTAATTGATATTACTATAAAGCCCATTGTAATTTCTCTAGAATCAGATGGTGAATCTTCTGACACAGAGTGCGAGGAACCATAACTTAAAAATTATTAATTTATGTACTTTAATTTTATTTTTAGATTTTTATTTTTTAAGATTTAATATTGTCGTATTTTTTGCATGTTGCTCGTCAAATTTTATCCTTGCGGTTGGTTTTTTTTCTCATATACCTACTTAATTGTTTTTTTAGCTCCTCATATTAATTTATAAGTAACTGCAAAACATTTCTGGGAATTTACTCTCTCTTGATTTTCAAATACACTATAGTCTGCTACTCGGTTAGAATGAAAATTCGTTGTGCTCGTGGTTCCTCACCCTCGCCTTCGGCTCGCTCTCGGAACTTTCCTCTCCCATCAAATTTTCATTCTAACCTTATTATAGAATATACTATTAGAGAATATTAATAAATATTAGAAGATAAAACCGAAAAAGGAAAATTTTAAAATAGAAAATCTATGGGAAAACTGCAATTAATTTTTTATTAGGTAGTTTTTAAACCCTGATTTTTTATCATCAATTTTAATGTAAGTAAGTGCCTCGTAATGCTTATTACTTTAAATATAATATTTATAGCACTGCAAAGGTGTTTGTACATAATTTATTTACGTTGGTGTACCTTCCTTAAATGTTAAATAAATCCAGATCAATTCCATTGTAGCACTTTTGGATTCAAATCCTGGGAGAGTTTTGGAAACATTTTCTGCAATATTTAATAAATTAGAAGTAGATACTGAGGGTGCATCACTTGGAAAATTTTACTTACTTAACGTCGAGTTCTGACAGGCCGCGTGGGACACCATTCCAATCTGTGAGAAGTGTAGGCTATATTCTCAAAAAAGGGCTCCTATAAGATACAAGAAGCATGTAAAAATTGAGCAAATGGTGGGTTCCACCTATTTCGACCCCACTGAATCAGAAAATGCCATTTGCCAACACGAAATTTGGGTCCTTATGCCTCTAATCCAGTATGGCGGCTAATCAGGGGCTTAAATTACTCTTTTCGCGTAATAAGTCAATATTGGCCGTAGAAGTGTCGATTCCTATGTATTTGGGGTCGCTAAACAAGAATATAATTACAACAAGGCAATTAGGTGACCGGGAGTATCGAAATCCAAGATGGCGGATAATTTGGCCGGTGGAAACTGTTGAAAATTATCAGTCGATTCGGTGATCGGAAATTCCAAGATAGCGACCGCCAATCAGGCATAAAATACAATGTATCAAGGGTCTTGTATTGCATAGTGAAGGATAAGTTCTTTTCCGGGGCGCAGAGCGCATATTTATACCTCAATAATTTTGGAATGATAACTCCAGAACAATAAGACTTTTTCAAACGAAAAATGCATCTACATACACTAAAATGAAAGCACACGGATGTGAAAAAGTCAGTGTTCATTCCCTCTGGGTCTTTATTTATGAATCACGTGCAAAATGCTTATTTGTATATAATTTATATACCTACCCGTTTTAAATGTGTTAGGAAATAAAAATGTTTGGCAGTAAAATATTGGCCAAACCGTCTATAATATTAAACCCTGTTTAAATTATGCTGCGCCTGAGCAATCTACTTGCATTCCCCGCAATCACAGGATGTGACACATTCTCAAAGATAGCTTCAATGACAGAGACGGGAGACATGGGTTATTTTGCTGGATGTCTTCAGAGGAATTGGCAAAACCTGGCAAAGAAGAATAATTCTCAATTATGACATTGCGAGCTCTCAAACGCTTCATCAGACTGCGCGGTCAACAATTTACAGTGTCCGAAGAAGCAACTGAAGCATTTAAAAACCATTAGTTGCATAAAGAGAAATTAAAAAAAAACTGCAATGACAAATATTTTGAACGAATGTAAATTTGGAAAATTAATAAAATTATTTGTAAATGTTTATTATTATTTACTATTTTCGTTACATAAATAATACTCCATGTAACATATGTGAAGGTAATTGGATGAGTTGCACATATTATGCACATGCCACGAAGGTAACGTTGAATAAACCCCTCAGAAAAAAGTAGAGTTGGGCGACCAGCAGAAAACATTTAATTATAAAGGTGATTAAATAAATATGTGTACTCTTTTATCTACAGGGTGTCCCACGACGTTTTGACAGTCCAATTTCTCGAGAACTGTTCATATGACATGTATGAAATTTGGCAGATATAAACAGTCGAAACTGATGCTTATATTCATTATAAAATGACTTCCGTTTTTCCTGTCATTTCGGCTCACGTGACCTCAACATAACTTTTTTAAATGGGACAACCGGTATAATATTACAATTTTGGATACATCATTTAAAAACAAATTCAACGATACCACACTTGTCATCATTGTATTGTGCAGGCCTTTTTATAGGCTCGGCGAAAAATGACAAATATGACATAAAAATCGGAATTCAACTGTTCGTTATTTCCATTTGTGTTTTTTCAATACTCTTTGTATTGAACTTCTACTTATTTGTAATTCTTGTTCAAGAAATCGTATTGAGGTGTGTGGATTCACCTGCAGATAAGCCAAAATATTTATCACATTGTCATCTGTCTGAGCCCCTATTATCATTACTGCACAATACAATGATGACAAGTGTGGTATCGTTGAATTTGTTTTTAAATGATGTATCCAAAATTGTAATATTATACCGGTTGTCCCATTTAAAAAAGTTATGTTGAGGTCACGTGAGCCGAAATGACAGGAAAAACGGAAGTCATTTTATAATGAATATAAGCATCAGTTTCGACTGTTTATATCTGCCAAATTTCATACATGTCATATGAACAGTTCTCGAGAAATTGGACTGTCAAAACGTCGTGGGACACCCTGTATAATCTCAGGAAGGGCTTTTTGCATAAATTGTTAATTAATTAAATAAAACCGATAGTTCATTGACACTAAATTCTCTGTACATAATCGAGCAAAGATGTATAACTTTATTTGTCTGGATAAAATGTAAATTTAGAAACATTTTATTCGAACCACTGTTCATCATTATTACTTAAAGTTCCTTATTTATTTGGCGAGTGAGAGATAAATTTAATATTACCATATCCGCAGACAATTATTGTCATAATTTATATGGAGATTGGAAGTCTTCAAATAAATTCGCAAATACAGGACAAGATCATGCCATACTGAAAATTTACGCATCACGCACCGCCGCGTGAACCTCAGGAGGTGTCGATTTTATGACTACAGTCTGCCACTTTTTATTAGACTTGGAATTTCGATTCTTTAATGTCTCTCTGGAATTTTATTACATTTTAGTTAATAACTCTCTTATGATACATTATACAGTGTGTAAAAGCCAAATGGAATAAATTCATTATTTCGGTTAGGTACTTTACATATTTATAAAAAATCCCGAAACACGTCAAATTTAAATTATAACTTAACATTCTTTAACGTAAAAATGCAACCCCTACCTTCAACCCCCTTAGAATGACAGGTACAACCCCCAATTTTTTAAATGGGAAGTATAGGCTTGTGATATATCATTTGAAAGGTCTCTTCATTCTCTATTCCAAAAAGGTTATTGTTTTTAAATTTAATGCAAAAATTAACATAAAACAAATTAATATCATGTTGTTAACGAAATTCGCTACAATCAAAAACTAAAATGTAATGCAAAACGTAATAAAATGTAGAACACGAAAAATAACTATGAATGTTAATGAAGTAGATGTTCAAAATGTTCTCCGCGAACGTCTTGGCAACATCCTAATCTCAAATAAAACTGTCTTCTAACATTATTTAACATATCAGGCATGATCGACCTAATCGCAAGCGTTATTCGTTCTTTTAAGTCATTTAAATCAGAAGGTTTAGTTTTGTACACATGACTTTTCACATATCCCCATAAAAAGAAATCTAATAATGTAAAATCAGGTGATCGCGCTGGCCATTCAATTGATCCTCGCTTCCCTATATCCACTGATTGGGAAATATTGTATCGAGGTACTGCCGGACATTAAGTTGGTAATGTGGTGGTGCTCCATCCTGCTGAAACCATATCGTATTCGCTGGAACTTGAGGGTTACCTGGATCAGGATATAAATTTGCCAACGTTGGAATGACATCATTTTGAAGTAGTGCCAAATAATTGTTGCCATTCAAGTTGCCCTCAATAAAAAAGGGACCAATGATATTGTTCCCTACAATCCCTGCCCTTACATTAACCTTTTGAGGGTATTGAGTGTGTTCTTCTCTCATCCAGTGAGGATTTTCCGTGGACCAGTAGCGGCAATTTTGCCGATTAGCATGACCGTTAAGTAAAAAAGTACACTCATCAGAAAACATAACGTCTTCTAATTGGATAATATTGTTATCCAACATGTCCATCATTTGCTCACAAAAAAGTTCTCCTATCAAAATCGTCTTCCATGAGCTCCTGAGTAGGTATCATCTTATACGGATGCAATTTATTTTCTTTTAATATGTTTGCTATCGATGTATGGCTAGCATTGAATGTAGTGGATGCCTGTCTACTCGATGTATGTGGGTTTTCCTGAAACTCGAGCAACACATCTAATTTGAGTTCATCACTTAGTGCATTGGCAGCTGCTTTTTTTATCTGCCTTACATGACCAAACTCGCGAAACTGCTTTTCTATTTTACTTATTGTTCCTTGGGATATAGGCGGTAAATTAGGAAATTTCTCATGAAATAGGCGAGTTACTTCCTGTTGTGTTCGGATGTTATCTCCGTAACCAATCATTTGTAAAACTGTTATTTTATGCATTTCCGTTAATCTAACCATTTTTCAGAATTGAATTAAACAAACTTTATACTTAAATTACAACAATGACAACTTAAATAAAACAATTTACTACTGCTTGTTAAAATAGCGTTGCCACGGGAATTCTTTAAAGTTTTTTAATGGTTACCATCTAAAAACCACATTGCTATGGTTTTTGTTTACTTTCTCATTATCAAGACCTAAACGGAAATAAGTTTTAAGTATATTGTAATAAGTTTCGAGTATATTTTAGCGAATTTCGGTAACAACATGATATTAATTTTTTTATGTTAATTTTTGCATTAAATTTAAAAACAATAACATTTTTGAATAGAGAATGAAGAGACCTTTCAAATGATATATCACAAGCCTATACTTCCCATTTAAAAAATTGGGGGTTGTACCTGTCATTCTAAGGGGGTTGAAGGTAGGGGTTGCATTTTCACGTTAAAGAATGTCAAGTTATAATTTAAAATTGACGTGTTTCGGGATTTTTTATAAATATGTACAGTAACCGAAATAATGAATTTATTCCATTTGGCTTTTACACACTGTATAAAATTTAGTCTCACAAATACACAGTGCAGGAAAATTAATTAACTTTCTTAATAGACAGATATTAGGTATAATAGATATTAAGAAAAATCTACCTGATCCACAATTTAAAGTTGTTAATGAATAAATAAATCTTGGAAGTTCTCCACTATTAAACTGTTTACTTTGATTGAGTTTAGATTTTATACATAGATTAAGACGTCATTGTAAAACACAAATATATTAAGTTATTGTAAAGATCAGCATGATATAGTTTTTTCCTGGTTTTTCTATATCATTGCACAGTTATACTGATCTTAGAGGGAAATACATCCAGAATAATTCCTTAGGGCTATTAACATCTAGGCTTTAATATTGTTATAACTTATTACTTCCATACTTGGTCTAGCCTTAATACTACCTAAACATCAGGTACCTTGCTACAAACAAACAAAATGTAACTTAAATGTCAATCTGACGATGCTATTCAGCGAAAGCCGTCATTGTAATTTAAAACATAATTTTTCAAATAAACTTGGAAGTTGCGTTCAAACGAAGAGTTTTTTTATTATTCTTAATAAGATGGACTTCCAAAAAGGGTGCTCCTTTTCAATATCGTAATAGATGAAATGGGGATATAAAATGGGGGAAAATGAGGTCCATATTTTGTGCTATGCAGACGATCTCCTAAGGCTGCTTTACCAGTTTAATTAAATAGCAAAAAAGCTTAATTTGGTAATAGCAGCGGCAAAAACAAAGTCAATGGTTACTTCCAAGTCACCGATCAGATGTAAGCTGGTGGTTTATATTAAATTAATAGAACAGAAAATGAAATATTTAGGAATAAAAAGATCTGGACACGGGGAAGTAAGAAAGTAAGAAACCAATCTTCAAGAGCGTCAATAGCAGCGGTGGTTCTGAACGACACAATCTAGAGGAACAAACATATTCGAACGGAAGCCAAAGCTCGGATATACAAGACCACAATGAGACCTATATTGACCTATGCAACGGAAGCCTGACCTGAAACCATTAAAACAAAAAGAATATGAGAGAGCACAGAAATTAAGGTTGCGCGTAGATTGGCAAGAAAAACATTGATGGATAGAGAAAGAAGTGAGAATATAAGACGAACATGCGGGATAGATAACATCAATGACTGGGTGTTGCATAGGAAGATAAAATGGAATGATCACATTGATCGAGATGTGAAGGTAGCAAGGTACAAATCACCGACAGGAAGAAGAAGCCTTAGAAGACTTAAAAAAGGTGGGGCGACAACCTTCCAGATGACTGAGTAGGGACAATGATGTGAAGGAAAACAGGCAACTTTGCCTATATTCAGCAAGAATAATATACGTTTATTCTACTCAACAATAAAAAGTCATTGTGAAAACGAATACAGGAACTGATATTTTTGAAAAATGTCCAAATGTGTGATATAATTGGGAAGACTTGACAGCTTGATACACAGAGATCTTTGCAGGTCTAATTATGCTGCCCTGCTCTTCTGATGAAAGTTCAATAGTCTTGATAGTGGTCATTTCATATGTCCTGCTGCTTTTGGTTTCTCCTCTTTAAGTTGTAGAATCCGCAGTCTTGTTAAGCCTCCGCAGTGGCATAGGATGTGAGTAACGGTTTCGTCTTCTTCCAGAAAGTACCTGCGTCTATTTCTGCCTGGCCTATAATGCTCATGTGAATATTGAGCCTACAGTCTACTATTATGCTTACTAACTTTCGTCCGTGTAAGTCTGCCATGAAGTTTGCATATAGGTACACTCTGTATCCTACTTCTTACAGAGCCTTGATGAAAGTTACCGACAATTTTTAGTCAAGTGCATCATCAACTACATAAATCAGAATTTTTAGAAAATCAGTTTGAATAAAATATTAGTGGATTGTTTGCTATTATGTTTCTAGTATTTAGAATGTTACAAATGCTTGGAGAATACTACCTGAATAATTTAACAGGTTACACATTAGATTTTGAATGATAGACACAAGAACAGATTGGTTAAACTGATGATACATGCATCTCTTGAACGATAGAGAAATAACGAAAGTTAGATCCATTGAAGATATAAATGAATAATGAAGAATATAAATATACACAAATGGCAATATAAAGATCTAAGATGAAATGCATTATCATATCTTAAACAACTCAGAAATAAATTAAGCGTAGATAATTCAACAGCCAGAGGTCAAATTCAGATATTAAGGTATAGAAAGATGGAGTGGAATGAACATATCGCAAAAATGAAAGTAGAACGAATGGAGAAAATTGCTCACGAATTCACCGAAGTCACCTTCGGGAGGAAGAAGTGCAAGGAGACCTTGTAAGCGTTGGAGCGATAATCTATCTAGATAGAGCGAGTTGCGTTGAGAAACAAGTATTGTGTCTAAACTGGACACAAACGCTTCACCTGAAAACTGACAAATGAAACAACCTTGGTGACCAGCTCGTTTAAAAGCACAGTTAACCTATTTTTGTTAGAGTAAAATATCAAATTGTAATATTATATTAAACAACGCATTTCATATGACTTTCTGTTATGACACTAGTTCAAGTTTAAACAACAAATGAGTTTTTTAAATGAGTGTCACTCACAACAACCATATAAAATAAGTTGTTTAGAATATTTTTATGTTTTATAATTTTATCATTTTTTGACCCCCCAGGGGGATTCTGGACAGATCGCTTCCTGGCCTTCTGTTCCGAATCACGGGTGTGACAATCCCGGGGCCCCAGTCACGTTTGTGTCGTCTTATTATGATATCCAGGCTCTATCATAGTGGACCAAATAATTCCTAGGATACGCGTGGGACTAATATCAATAGTTCTCTATATTTTTCTTATTTTCCTCCTCTTAGCGGGTCAAAGCGACCCAGAGTTGAGTCTCCAACAAATATTAACCGTATTGATAACTATAATAGATTCTTTGTGATCAAAAGAAGTTCAGATAATTTTACAAATATTTCTCCTTTTGTTATCCATAAAGCTCTTAGCAACTTTTTTGGCTCCTTAAAAGATACAAAAAAACTATCAGATGGTTTCTTATTAATTGAGGTTAATAATATTAAACAGTCAGAAGAAGCAACCAAATTTGATAAATTACACGAATGTACAGTTTCCACATCCCCACATTCGTATCTGAATACTATTAAAGGTGTTATAACTTGCAAGGATTTGACTGTCTGTACTGACGAGGAAATTATAAGTAATCTTAGTGATCAAGGTGTAACAGGTATATATAGAATTCTTTCTAAAACAGATAAAGAACCTACAGGGACCTTTATTGTTTCATTTAACACCCACTCTCTACCTTCCAAACTGTACGCAGGCTTTCATTCCATACGTGTTAGAGCACGTCCCTAACCCACTAAGATGTATTTCATGTAATGTTTTTGGTCACACTTCCTCAAAATGTAAAAATAACCCTACTTGTCCCTCGTGTGGGCATCTCTCTCACGATGATCAACAATGCCCAACTCCCGCTAAATGTGTAAATTGTAACGAAAATAATTCTCCCCGTTACAGGGGATGTTCTGCATATAAACGCGAATTTGAAATACAAAAAATTAAAGTCAAAGACAATATCTCATACTTTGATGCTAAGAAAAAGTATTTGGCATAAAACCCGTCGTTTGTTTCTAAATATAGCTCAATAGCATACTCAAAACCCTCAACTCCTCTTAAGTCATCTTCCACTCAATGCGACCTTCCCAAGAACAAACCTCGACCCCCTCCTCCCTCGTTAATCCCCCTTTCTTCCCTTCTTCCCACTTCTAACCATCCCACTTCTCAATCTTCCCTTACTCTCCCTATCTCTCTTCCAAATACTTCCCCTAACCAGGATCCTCTTTTTTCTTCAAAAGACCCCATTTCCAGACCCTTTCCTTCTAAAATAAACCCAACAGTAGTACTCAAAAAGCCCCCATCTAACAAACCAAATAAATACCATTCTTATAAAGAATCTTCTCAAAAACAAAAACATTCTTCTTCCTCAAAGAACAACTCTACCTCCTCTTTATCGGACGTAGATCCCACCGCTCTCGTAATTCGTCAAACTAATTATATTTCAATGGGAAATTTTAGAAGACACCCATGGAAGCGACCACTTCCCAATCATACTTAGATGCCAACAACCCAGACCAATATCTCAAAACATCCCCAAAAGATGGAACCTTAAAAAAGCTGACTGGGAATTTTTTCAATCCTCCCTTTCAGCTCTTCCTCTTCCTGACTTCTCCAATCCTGACCTCTTTTTAACACGCTTTGCTCAAATTTCCTTCAAGCTTCATCAATATCCATTCTGGAATTCAAAATGTCTACAAACAAAATCCTTGGTCCATGGTGGAATCACGAATGCTCTCTAGCTATTAAAAACAGAAAAAAGGCCCTGAATTTATTTAAACGACACCCTCCAAAGTAATTTGGGATGGTATAAAAAGAATGAAATCAATTCCTTCTCGTCAAATACCTGGCATACACACAGACAATAATTGGAGAACAGATCCCTCAGAAATATCCAACATCTTCGCAACTTCTTTTCATCTCAAGTCGTCCACCTCTTCGTATAATTCAGATTTTCTAATACACAAAACAAAATGTGAATAATCCCCCATTCACTTTTTTCCTTCCGCTGAACAACTTATTTTTCTTGCATAAATTCAACGCACTCTCCAAATCAAAAAACTTAGCCCCTGGCCCAGATGGAATATTAATCCCAATGATCCGAAATATGCCAATAAATATTACCTCAAAATTAAATAATTTTTACAATTATCTGTGGATAAATCACATCTTTCCACAGTCTTGGAAACATTTCATCAGAATACCAGTACATAAACCCAGCAAACCAAAAAATATCCCAGAAAGCTTTTGCCCAATATCCCTTACAATCATTTATGTAAACTATTTGAAAGAATGGTGAACCTCCGTCTATCCTGGTTTCTAGAATCCAAATGTCTTTTGGTTAAAAATCAAAATGGCTTTCGTCGTAAGCGTTCTACCATAGATCATATATCAGGCCTCGAAATTGACATGCAATCAACTTTTCAAAAGAAACATAATTTAATTGCGGCTTCCCTTGATCTCTCAAATGCCTATGATACTTCCTGGAGATACAACATCACCTCAGAGCTCAAAAAACTAGGACTAGAAGGACATCTTCAAATCTTCATCTCTACTAACTTCCTAAAAAGTAGATCCTTCAAGGTTAGGATTAATTATCATTTATCAGCTTCGTTTGCTCTCGAAAATGGCATTCCACAAGGATTCGTGCTCAGTACTACTCCTTTTATCATATCTGTTAATGCCATCTCAAAATATATTCCCCCTTCGATATCTTATAGAATGTAGGCAGACGACCTTATAATTTATCATTCTTCCAGTACCCCCACTATTAAAATAAAAATGTTTATTATTTTTATTAAGTTTTACTATCAAATGAGCTTACAGAAAAGTGAAAAATAACTTAAAAGTGCACACTTTTACTTTTTCTTTTATGTTCATAGCTACTTTCTCTCAATAAACCCCAAATATAGTCGCCCATCATGTTTTCATTGTATTGGCATTGATAGCTTTGTTCAAAATTCATGATGTCCTGATGGAAACGTTCTCCTTGCTCTTCGGAATAGGCTCCCATATTGTTTTTAAATTTATCCAAATGAGCATGCAGCATATGTACTTTTAATGACATCCTGCATCCCATGGCCTTAAAATTTGTAAGCATATCCTCAACCAACTTATCGTAGTTTTCAGCTTTATTATTTCCTGAAAATCCGGAAACTACTGCTTTAAAACTGTTCCAACTTGCTTTTTGAGTACGATTCAGCAACGTTGGAAATTTTTCATCGGCGAAAATCTGTCTTGCAAACATTTCATGCCTAGTCCGCTGATCCGTGATCTTAACATCATCAAGCAAATTCCACTGTTTTAACCGAGAGCCAAAATGCTCTGCTTTATTTTTTGGCAAATTTAAATCTCTAATTAGATCGTTAAAATCTTCTGAAGTAATGAGATAGTGTTTTGGTTGTTCAGGTGTAGGTAGGCAAAAACTCCTTATCGGAATTACTTTTATAAGAACTAAAAGATGAGCTACTTTTCTGCGATAATTTTTTTGGTGGCTCAGGTACTGGTCGTGTCAGGTCGTGAGCAATTGGAGCAGAAGAAGATTCGAGGTCAGGATATTCAATAGGTTTTGCATTTTTACCTCTACGTCTTTTACTCGGATTCACCATACAAAAGTAGCAGTCAGTAATATGGTCTTTTGGTTCTCGCCAAATCCTTGGTATTGCAAATTTCATAGACCTTTTCTCACCTCGATACCAACCTAAAAATATAAAAATAAAAATTAATATGTTTATTTATTTTGGATTCATCGCTTAATTAAATAAAAAAAATTGCTTACCTTCCAAACACCTTTTACAATAACTACAAGCAACATGTGGAGCCCATGGCTTATCTTGATTCCGTACAGGACAGTCAAAATATGCTTCATAGGCTTCACAGAGAATGTGAGATGTCTTTAGTTCATATTTCACGTCTCGAACTTTAATAAATTGACCACATATAAAACAAAATGCATCAGCATCGTATTTGCACTTTCGTGACGACATTTTAAGTTATTCTGGGCTTGTAAATAACACCTGATGGTTGTTTATCACTCGGGTGCCGTCTAGCGGCACAGTGTAAACGTTAATACCCCACTCTCACCGCGCGGTCTTTTTAAAAATATTAAAATCAATTAAAATTTATGAAAAAATTGAAAAATGAGTATTATTATTATTATTATAACTATCACAAAAGCAAACTTTATACCGAAAAAAGGTATATTTTCTTTTCGTTTTTGTGCATAACTAACTGGAAAATAATAGTATAAACTTTAGGACAAAGAACGAAAATTTTTTTGTAGAGTCGTGTAATTGCAGACTGCAGAGAACTTCAACAAATAAGAAATAAAATCTTAAAAACCAATTCCTTTAATGATATAATGTCTTTTACCCCTGAATCCGCTAATAATATCTTCAAATTCATTAAAGAAATTGGATTATACCACAAAATATAGAAATATTAAAAATAAAAATTCAAATTCTCCTGGGTGCTAAATAACCCCGATGTCGATGCACCCCTATCCCCGAACATTTCCTTCCTTTCATAATTTTTTGAATTATTTTTTTAATTTGCATGTAAATTACGAAAATTTTTATTTTAAAAGTATGTTGGTAGCACAGTGTAATTTATAACATTTGACAGTTTTGAATTTTAAATTATCAAATATCAATATTTTAAAATATGAATAATAGATCAAATACATCTCTATAAATTAAAAAAAAATGCGGGAGAGGCCTATAATAATTTATTGTTTTCGAAATCAAAAGGTTTGTACCTTAATGCATATAGAAAATTCATAAAATGGTGCGAATCAAATGGAATAAGCAAAATCTCTGAAAATGTGCTTATCGTTTATTTCCAAGAAATTCACAAATACTTTCTTAAAGAACAATATGTAAGTAATAAATGGACTAGTTTAGTAGGATCATATTAATCAAAATGATAGCAATATATATTTAGGATAAGATACCTACTTACTTATATTGGTATTCATTTTGCAAGTAATTTTTCTCATTTCGTAAAATTTAGCAATAAATAATTAGTAAGTTTTAAACGTAGCGCCAACTAATAACCAATAATGAAGTGTGTTTAAAAGTCAACGTTGTCACAGTTTAGCTACGTTCGTTTCAAGTATTCTCAAAGAACTGACGGCACAAAACACCGTGTTCTGTGACTAACTGATTGTACCAGTTGACAAGATATATGACAGCAGAGAAAATCGTCTTTATCTGTAATAAACAAACAAGACCCCTATTCTTGACGGTGATAGAATAGAACAGCCAATAGAAAGTGGGAGTGGTTCTATTGAAAATGCCAAAAAGGTATTCTTGAAATTCGTTCTCTCACTGTACCGATAGAAGGGTTGCTCCCCGAGAGAACAATTACTTCTATTGGTTATTTTTGGAGGAACCGCTACAACACCAAGAGAAGGTGTTAGGGATTTTTATTTTCGAAACAAAAATAGTATAGAAGTAATTTCTTTCATAAACCAAACACAACCAAACAACAAATTAAACTAACGAAAATGACAGAATATTTTGTTTAGTGTTTTACTCCTTATTTGATAAAGTGTCAATCAGAGAACAAAAATATCGATATATTTATCTCTTTTTAATGACAACAAATAAGAGAGAGAGAGATAAGTTTCTCGGTTAATATTAAAGCATATCGACAACAACGCAAATTTTCTACCAATCTTATTGAAACACGTCACTTACCACTTATGACGTATGTAACCATTAAATTTAAATTTCAAAAGCCGATTATGGCAAGAGGATTAATTTTATAAAAATTTTATTTGTACAGTTGAACCACTGAAAACCTATTTTATAAGATGCAAAAATAAAAAAAAATCACTAAACTAATACTTAACTTAATACACAATTAATAAATATTAGGTTAGGTTAGGTTAGGTTAGGTTAAATCCTTCCACCGGCGTGATTATTTTTAACAAACAAATTATTTAAATTAAATTTTAAAAGACGGCTATTATGATAACAGTAGTTATATGAATTATAAATATTGAAAATATTAATCAGTTTACTAATTTAAGCGAAAAATATTTGATGGTATGGTATTTTTTCCAAAAATTATAATTTTCAGTAACTTATTGTTCAATTTATAATTTTATATTTTTCATCAATGTTTCTTTATGACATTATCACATAAAATGATCCTCCCGTAAACCGACTGTACAGACAACCAATTTATTTGTACTTCACACTGTACTCCTACATCTGTTTGCAATAGTAAAAGAGTAACTGCTTATAAGGGTCTACCACTTTACACATAAAAATTGTAAAATTGCCATCACCTGTCCAGTTTACTTACAACGAATGGCAGTTAACTAATTAACGAATTCATTGACCCACCTTGGAGTTCACGGCTACTTTACCACTTACCGGAAGATAGGTGTGTCTTACATCATTTATTGGTTATATTTATTATAATATTGTATTAGCGTTTGTTTCAACCAATCCTCGAATTGTTGGTGGCAGAAGGGGAGGATGTCTCTTGTAATTATATAGCATAATTTATTGGTAAGCCCAATTTTTTACTTGTTTTAAGTTACCTTAACGTAATAAGTATTGTACCTATTATGATTTTGATAATTTTTTTACAGTTTAACTAACTTTTATTAATAAATTTTAATTGATAAATATTTTATATTGTTTAAATGTTTTTTCACTCGTCACAAAAAGTATCATGTGATAAGTGATTTAAGTTTTTACTAAATTTGGAATTATGTTTCAAAGTAGTTTATTTAATTAAAATTAAAAATAAAAAAATAATGGGTATAAATAATGAAAATAACAATTATTCTAGAAAAATCAAATAAATTTAACGTTTTGATATCTGGTATTGCTAACTCTGGCTTTAAAAACTTCTCTCATTCTCCGTGGAAGGCTTTTTTTTAGATCACTTATCAAATCCAAATCCAAATTTTCCCATTCTTCTATTAAAACATTTTCCTTATTAAGAATAATAAAAAAACTCTTCGTTTCAACGTAACTTCCAAGTTTATGAGAAAAAATATGTTTTAAATCACAATAACGGCCGTTTCGCTAAGAAGCATCGTCAGATTGATATTTAAGTTGCATTTTGTTTGTTTGTAGCTAGGTACCTGATGTTTAGGTAGTATTAAGGCTAGACCAAGTATGGAAGTAATAAGACATAACAATATTAAAGCCTAGATGTTAATAGCCCTAAGGAATTATCCTGGATGAATTTCCCTCTAAGATCAGTATAACTGTGCAATGATATAGAAAAACCAGGAAAAAACTATATCATGCTGATATTTACAATAACTTAATATATTTGTGTTTTACAATTATGTCTTATCTATGTATAAAATGTAAACTTAATCAAAGTAAACAGTTTAATAGTGGAGAACTTCCAAGATTTATTTGTTCATTAACAACTTTAAATTGTGGATCTGCTAGATGTCTTTTTATTTCAAGTTCTTCAAGGAAATCTAAATTTTGTTTTTTATCACAAGTGTGTAGTATTGGGATGTCATTGGTGTGTAAGAGTGAGGTTGGATGTTCAAGTAGGTGTTTTGCATAATTTGACTTATCTGGTTGTTTTAATCTATATGCTCTTAAGTGTTCATTAAATCTTACTTCAAAATTTCTTTGTGTTTGACCTATAGATATATACAGCATTACATTCTGGACAATTAATTTTGTAAACACCAGATTTTTTTAATTTGGGTAATTTTGTTTTTACATTTAACAATTTTGTACCAATATTATTTTGTGTTTTAAATTATATTAATGCTGATGTTGCCGAAGATATTATTTTTGAAATTGTATTGGAAATATTTCCACAATATGTAATATTTTTATAACTTTTAATTTCTTTAGTTTTTTTAGGAAATATTAGTTGTAGTGACACTTTCTGTTCTTTCTTATTAATTAATTTATTTATTAAATGAATTGGATAGCCATTAGACGTAGCTATTTGTTTTATGATACTAATTTCTTTATCTAAGTTAATTTTGTCCATTGGAATTGAATCATGTACCACAGAATTATAAGCTGCTAATTTATGCGTTATAGGATGATTTGAATTATATGGTATGGTTACATCTGTTTGTGTAGGTTTTCTGTATATTGAATAATTTAATGAATTATTAACTTTTTCAATTCTTAAATAAAATTAAATTGATTTCTTTTAGTTTGGATGAATTTTAATTCCACAGTTTTTGCCATTCCTCGTTTATATGATTCTTAATTATAGTTTTGTGATCGGTGTCTGGGTATTTATCGACTATCTGAATTAATGTATCAGAGTTTGCTGCCTTTTCTGTTCTATCTGCAATTTCGTTTCCCTTAATTCCCACATGTGATGGAACCCACATGAATTTGATGTATTTTTTCTGATGCTGAAGATATGAGAGCTGTTCTTTAATTTTTTGTAAAATCGGATGTTGAGGGTATAGTTGACTCATGCTGTTTAGAGCACTCAATGAGTCAGTAACTATTAGAAAAAGTTTTTCCTGATGTGAGGTGAACATTTTAAGAGCTTCTAAGATCGCTATTGTTTCTCCAGTAAATATGCAACATTGTTGGGGAATTCGAGTAGCAAATTTTTCATTATTGCTGCTGCATGCCTTTGATAAGTTTTTGATGCATCCGTAAAAATCTAGGTTATAACGATGATAGTTTCCAATGGTTTCTTTATATTTATTAAGTAATATATGCGGACTGGTGGATGATTTGAGATAGTCAGAAAGAGATAGGTTTATAGAAGATATATGGATGGTCCAAGGTGGACATTTTATACCGGAGGGGAGTGAGTGATTAAACTGTTCAATGTTAAGGCCACTTTGTAAGAGTCTTTCTCTCAAAGGGAGTGTTTTGGTTGCTTTATTGTTGAGCAACTTTCTGGGTAAGATGTTTGTAAATATTGTTTTGTAAACTGGATTAGTGGAATTAGATGATATTCTCGCAGCGTAATTTAATGATAGCTGCTTTCGGCGTAGTATTAAAGGAATTTCACCAGAAATGGCTTGTATGCTGCCGATGGAACTGGAGAGGGATTCTGTTTCACGATTATACATTATCGAATTGAATGATATCAAACTCGATATCGTGAGTAAAATTGATTCTGTTCCACGATCGAATTACCTTTCGGTAATCGTCGGAATTTCTACAGTGCACTTGCGCACTGCCGTAGTTGTCTAAACTGTCCATTTGTTTACTATCTGAATCATCAAAATGTTACCAATTTTCCATGAAGGTCTTTTGGCAAAAATTAATCGAGAAAGAAAGAATTACGTGCAACTAGTGATCCTTTTGGTCTAACAGAAAACAGGTTTATTGAACTTTTTCGCCTCAATAAACGTTTAGTGAGAAGGCTACTTGTAGATCTGAGATCATTTATGATTGAACTAATCAATAGGAAAGGTGTTACTATTGAAAACAAAGTTATATGTGCATTAAGATTTTTTGCTACCTACAAGATCTTATCAAAAATGTCTTGGCGAAGAATATAACTGTGGATTGAGCCAAACAATGGTACACAGAACTATTTATATGGTCACTGAAGCTATTTATAATATCGCAGAAAATTACATCTATTTACCATCCACCATGCAAGAACGAAATATTAATGTTCAAGTTACCATGACCAAAAAAAATAAGAATTAACAATCTGTTTGAGGTTAGAAAGTTCAGTTAAAAACAGACAGAAACTGAACGAAAAGAGATAAAGTGACAATTCGACTGCTTATGGGCAATCGAATTTTCTGATCGAGTTGTCACGATGTAACCGTGAAATAGAATTTGTTTTGTTGGCCAATTCGATTATTAGTAATCGAATCGTAAAATAGAATCCTGACCCTGGATCTAAAGGCCCCTATCGACAATCCAGGGATTTAAGTAGTCTTTTGCTTGCTGTATCGTAACATATAGCACCGTAGTCTAATTTACTTTTTATTTAAGACTTGTATAAGCTTAGTAGTTGTTTTGTGTCAGCACCCCAAGAGTTGCAGGAGAGAATTTTGATAATATTCATTCTAGATTGACAAGAACGTTTGTTTTCAAGAATAGCGATTTCCATGTTAATGCATAGTCAAATGTTACGCCTAGAAAGTTAATTTCTTTCACTTCTATTCTATTGTTCTAAACTTTTTAATTGTTTCAACCTACGTATTTCACAGCATTTGTGATATTCAACTTGTGCGTCGTTGACGATCAAGCCAACTTCGCTTTGGCGGGCAATCAACAATGATTGTAGTGTCTATGGTATGCGACCAGTGGAAAAGTTTAGATTTTCAGTTTTTACCTAATTGGGTAATATTTTTTTTAAAGTTTGACAACATAAATATTACAAGTTGTACTTGTTTTTAAACTGCCATTTCTCTCTATTTTTCCCAAGTAGATATTTGTTTTTTTTGAGATTTTTTTATATTGAGATATCAAAATAAGAATTCTAAACAAAATGACACGACAATTAATTTTGAAATAAAAAAAGTAGACCTCCACTTAAAACTTTTACCATTGAATCATGGCATTTATCTAGAGGGCAAAAATAATTAGCGTAATAAATGTTTCATGTAGGTACAATAATGGATACCAGTATAATTTACATAGTTTAGGTAATTGCTTGCACTTTTTCAAAAAGATCCATCCAATTATAAGTATCCCCTATTTGTTAATAATAACTGTATATTACGCGGCATTGTTGAAAACCAGATCGTGGGATCAGTAGCGTTTCGTCAATGAAAGCAACCTAATTTAAACCAATTGTGTACAAAACATGTTTAAATTAATATTACATTTTATATACACTTGCAACGATGAAAGATTACCCGTGCGTCATTGTATGTAAGCATACGAATCAAATCAAAAAATTTTAGTCAAAACAAAGTCTAAAATCAGCTCTGCGACCCGAAATAATATGATGTGGCTAATACTCCAACATACGACTTTTCTCTGCAAAGAAATTTTTATTGACAAAAATATTTTGTAATAAAATTGCTGTTGTAATTAACTGGGGTAATATTATTTTAACAAATGTTATGTTATTCTTGTTCTCATTCTTAAAGAAAAATGTTATTTTTAATACTGCAATTAAGGAAATAATACCTATAGTTTTTTTTTATCAGTAGGCAAAAATTTTATATACTTTTGTAATGTTACAAAATAATATATTTTTGTTAATACCTCAATAGTTTTCCTATTTACATTAATTAGCCTCAGTACGAAAAAAAAGTCATCAACAAAAAGCACAGGTAATAGAAATAAACATTATACCTCCATATGTGTATTCTATTATCATTTATTTAAACAAACCTTTATTTTCATTACATATAAATTATTAACAGTAAATAAATAACATACCAAACAAAAAAAGCATATAAAGCCTATAAATAAAGTATTAATATATGATATAGAAAAATAAATATGATACCTACTCGCTCTACTGTAAAGAAAATTGTTAGAAAGAGAATATCAAATAAAAAATAAACTTTTTTATAAGTAAACATACTTAAACATCCTACAAGAACACAATTCAGAAAATTTCTACTAATAATCACTTTCAGAATCTGAGTTGTTTTCATTTACATTTTTAATGATTTTTTCCACGTTAATGTTTATTAAATTTTTTTTTCTTGTAAACCATTCTTCAATAAGCTGTTCGGTGTGTCTTACACAATTTTTCCAAACTTCTTCATTGCAATTTTCTAGTGACTCCTTCCACATGTTTAAAACTTTATCATCCCCATATCCGTCTCTACCAATATGATTGTTGTAATAGGTTTTGCACTTGGCCCAAATTAATTGAATTGCGTTAAAGTCACAATGATATGGCGGTAACCTTAACACCTCATGGCCATGTTCTCGTAAAAGTTCATCTATTACATATACATTTTCCTTTCTGTTCATTTTGGCAAGTTGCAATAATTCTGGTTTTGTAAATTTCTCATTATAGTTTATATTGTTTGCTTGTAGCCAAGTGGTTATTTGATCTTTTCTGGAAGAAGTCGAAGGTTGCTTTTCTACAAGTAAACTGTGGTAAGGAGCATTATCCATTACTATCAATGAAGGTTCCTCCAAACTAGGAATTAGCTGCGTTATAATCCATTTACTAATAATATTACTGTTCATTTCTCCGTGGTAGTCAATCGTTAAAGATTTTAAAGAAAACAGCAAACTTGCTTCTTGGACGAATCCTTTAGAAGAACCAGCATGAACGACAATAAAACGTTTGCCGTCATAACCCTGTGGTTTACGTACACTTTTTACATTACTATCCTGCCAAGAATTTGTTTTGTTTCCCTTAGCATATATCCAAGTTTCATCTAAAAAAATTACTTCTCTGGGTGAAGCACTATTCCTATTTTCCACATATTTACGAAGGAAGCAAGCTCTTTGACTAGCAATACAGGTTCGTTCTATTAATGCTCTTCGATTATCATCCTTTTTGTATTTAAAACCCAATTATTTTAATAATGTTCGCAAAGATGTATTACCCACAGACACAACATCTTTCTTTTTTAACTGAATGTTTAAAGTTTTGATGGTAACGTGCTTTTCTAAAATAAAAATAAAATTAATAATGTTTTCACGTACTACCATTTTGGTTCCATCAGGTAAGTCAGTTGTTTTTGGTTTCAAACGCGATCTGCTCTTCCCCGGAGTAGATAGCACTGGGTTATTTTCTTTTCTTTTATTGACAGTATAAACTGTTTTCCTAGAAATCTTAAGTGCAGCTGCCGCTCTCTAAAACAAAAGTCAAATATATACTTAAAAAGAATTTAATATTCTTTAATATTTTACCTCTTGAATAGATGAAAGGGGTTCCAAGGGTCCACCATTTCTTTTTTCCAAATCAAAATACTCGCATTATCCTAAAAATACTAAGAAACAATAGGATACTGCAATACTGCATTAAAAAAATGTAATACAGTAATACACTCGTTTGACGAGTTCTTAGACATAACATCTACAGCTGATTGAATTAATTTTTTTATGAATGTAGTTTATTTAAATAAATACTTACCAACTTGGAAACACAATATAAAGCAACAATAGTTCTTAAAAGGACTGATTTTTACAAAAAATACGACAATAATACAAATAGTAAACAGGAACAATCAATGATGACAACCAATTGACAGGTACCACACTGGTCAATTGAGTAACTGTAAATATACAACATAAATTGATCACAGTTGGTCAATTACATCGCTCTCTCTTTTTATGATTCGTAAATACGTCTGTATGCATACGAACGTATGTCTTGGATAGAGAAGACAACAGTTTATAATTTAATATTGTCGTTTGATATTTATAGAAAAGGACAGCACATAGAAAAGGTGTCGTTGAATCCTGACGCACGGGTAATTAATAAGTCTATGCATAAATCATAAATCATTGAAAAATAATCTGACGAAAATCTCCGATTAAATTATTTAAATAAAACTACGTAACGTCTATGAACCCTGTTAGCATTGGCGGGTATAACAAAATAACGCGCTATGGTTGGTTGTTAGTATACTAGCAAGTTATGGTCGGTCTGTATTCTCATGACGTTCGTGTGTTTGTTTATACTATAATCAGAGGAGTAGACGATGTAATTACCCGGAGCTCCAATTAAAATAATGGAGAGATGCCACGAACCATTAACATTTCATCGAGAACCTGTAGGTAGGGGCGGCTTCGCAATATTTTGTTAACCTTTCATTGTTGCAGTCAATTTTAAATATAAATTGGTTAATTATAGATTTTTAACAGTGTTTTGTTTGTGTTGACATTATATATTTGTGTTGGTGGTATGCTGTGTAGTTTTATACAGAGTTTACAGAAATGATTTAAGTTCGAGAGATTATGCAGTCATGAAATATAGAATAACATTTTTTTTATTAATTTATGCAATATTTTTAAAATAAAAGTATTAATATAGTACAAGGAATTAATTTATTGGAAAAAATCACTATACAATTAGTATACAGAGTGGAAAGTTAAACTGGAACAAATTATGTAATTTAATAAATAAAGGTTTGTCGCAAAATTCCTGAAACACGTCAACTTTTATTTTCTATGGGGCATAAAATAAAGAGGTTTGTTTATTTTCTTAATTATATTAAGGATTGTAGCGACCCCCAACTTTTTTTTAATGAAAGGGTAGGTTGATCTTTTTTTATTTTAAAGCTTTTTCAATTGCAAATACAAGTAGGTATTTTTTTACAAGCAATGTGTTAGAAAACAATAAAATACCGAAATGTTTTTTAATACTACTTTAATGCAATAAATGTTTAAAATGCCCTCCATTTTGTTGCTGACAATATCCTAATCGAATATAAAAATTATCCCGAATATTTTCCAATTACTACGTCCATGTACTTACACTTTGTTTTTACTACTTGATAAGCCACAATAAGAAATCCTTCCTTTTTCTAACCTACTATCAGGTATTTCACTAATTACAACTTAATTTGATTGAGTTTTCTTCAGGTATTTGTTTTAAATTTCTACAACAAATTTATAAGCCAATAAAATAAGAAAATGTCTTATTTAACCGAAACGCACCGTATCGAAATTTTACAGATGATCGGATATGGGAACAGAAGTCGAACACAGGCTGAAGTTGCTCGTTTGTTTGCTGAAGTTCATCCAGAATTGCCTCCAATTAATCGAAGTACGATTAGCAAAATTGAAAGTCGATATCGAGAGTTGGGCCATGTAAGAGATATTTCCCGAAAAAGGCCTTTACAAATCGACGAAGAAACCCGGTTGAACATGTTGTTGGAAGTTGAAGAAAATCCTGTTACTCCAGCTAGGGAAGTAGCCCGCGTTCATGGTGTCAGTGACACAAGCATTTTAAAAGTTTTCAAAGATGCCAAAAAGTACCCATATAAGATGCAAACCTTCACGAGCTTAACGAAGACGATCCTGATGATGAAGCTACGTTCACATTACATGGACACGTAAATCGGCACAACTGCCGTTATTTGGCTGACGAAAATCCCCATTGGATGCGTGAATCCTATAGCCAAAGGCCTCAAAAAACAAACGTCTGGGCTGGAATTATTGGGAATCGCATAATGGGTGCTTTTTTCTTCGATGAAAATGTAACTGGAGAAACATACAGTATGTAATTTAATGAAAATGTTAGATCAGCGACATGTTTCGGTCATAAGGCTCTAAGAGAAAAACACAATGTGTCAGAATGAAAAATTACAAAAGTCAAATCATATAAGACAAAATATAACGTGTAATAGAATATGGTAGTTAATCTAACAGTAAATAATGTATTTTAACATTTACAGAACAAACAGAATCAATGTTAAAACATATACCAATTATTATATATTACCTATAACATTTAAATATTCGATAATAGTATAGTGAGTATAATATCAACAGAAGTTGTTTAATATCATCTTAATCAAATAACTTTTATTATATTTTTTGTGTATTTGGGAGAAAATTTTAACTTAGAAATAATTTTTATTATGTAAGGTATCAATATTATATTTTGTACATAAACATGTTATTTAAACCTATCAGAAATTTCGCGAAATTAAGTATACAATGTGTAACAAGACAGATATATTTTTATTATATTGTCAACTAGAAAGATCGACAGTAGACGAAGTGAGTATGTCTAGTTATATATAGGAAAGAAAGAGATGCATATAGTATTCTAGAAATGACTAATTCATAGAACCATAAAAGAAGTTTCTGGAAGGTTAGAAACCTATAAAAGGACTTGAGCAGAGGTCGTTGAGGAAGTATATGATTAGAAATCAGCCATAGAAGATCGGTCAGTGAACAAACAGTTTTTAAAAGTAGTAAAAATAAAGTGTTAAATAGTGACATTAAGAATACAAGGAGTAAAACAAAGTGCTAAAAAGTGACACTAAGAACTACTCAAAAGTGTAATGAAAAGATTTTCGGCGTATAAAAAAGAAGAAATTATATGTGTACTTACTATTTATAATAACATTAAAAGAACTATAATCCAACACTGAACTATAATAATAAATCGATTTGGAGAAACAATTATATAGGAGACAAGAAACCAAACGTGTAACAGCCATGACAATTTGCCAAAGTCGGAGTTTCCATGAATACCTTCGTTGGTTTCCGTTTTTCATAGAGCGACTACGGTTTTTTTTCACTAATCAGACAGCGCGACTCTACGTATTAAGGCCAGATAAATTTGTAAACATTTTGAATTTTGTAGTAGGTAGTTGAGTTATATAATTTTAAACAAAAGAATTAATTTTTTTCTCAATAATTACTGTATTTTAATAATAACTTATTTACCATTACATAAATAACAATAATTAATTTAGCACAATTTCAACATCAAGTAAGTTCTTTACTAGTTAATAAAAGGCCTTTCTCTTTTCTTATTTTCCTACTTATTATTTTATTAGTCATTCAATAGATTACTGTTTTAATTTAACTTTTTTATAATAAATTGCTTGCAGAACATAACCTCCTTGAGAAAAAGAAGATCTTCCTACTATTAGAACATTTAAATAATATCAAATGGTAATCAATCAAAATTTATAAATAAATAAATTAAACTATAATCATTAAAATCAAAACATTAATTACAATATATTGTACAGACTCACCTTCATGTGCAGACTGCAGCGTTTCACAAGTTATAACAGCTGTTATGAGTAAAATTTGACTTTTCTACATGTTATATTTTGTCTTATATATTTTGACCTTTAAATTCTTCAGTCTGACATATTATGTTCTTCTCTTAGAGCCTGAAGATGGTCTGTAACATTTTCATTAAATTACATACTGTGGGTTGACTTTGAGTTTTATTGCTAGGTAAAAAACAAATTCAATGCTTTAGCTTTGGGTTGTCATCCAACATGCTTAAACCAAATTACCAATCCAACAAGATGTTTGCAATTGTTTGGGCAGTTCCATGTGCAAACAATTTTGAAATTTAATTTTTAACAATAGTTTAATACAGTTTTCCAATAATAATAATTGCTAATTGTGAATAATATCAGTTATAATTCTTTAAACAGAAAACGAAGTTCCCTTATAATTCCACATAAAATGACATAAATTTCATTTTTTTTATTCTTAAAATGAATACTAGGTATATTTATCTGTTAGATCCTAACTAAATGATAATTAATTCTTATTTTACCAGGAGTAACATTAGGATTTATCCAAATAATTTAATCTAAAATCTCTTCAACTCGCCTTACGGTCTAAGGCATTCATCCAATTCCGTGAAATCCACCACTGTTAAAACGTCGAAAGTCTATATTGTGTTAACCTTTGGCCGTATTTATTGAGGCCGAATCGTGCAAAGTTCCTAATTATGTGAGAACGATGGTAGTTGCATCGTTATTCCACTATTCAGTGAACATCACCACCAATTTGACTCACTCAATAAATATTATCGAGATTTGCTGAAAGTAGATACATAATTTTGAATATAATTTATTTGTTTTTAGGTTGTTGTGAAATATATTTGTAAAAAATTTAAAATGCTCTTTTACTTAACAATCTAAAAGTATTGAGACAATTAAAACTAAAATAAAAATCTAATAAATTATAATATCAAAAGATATTGTTTTATACTATCCCAATCAATAATTGATGTTATAGTTTTGAGTGTACGGTCACAAGTATCTATTCTAGTAACAATTGTCAGAACAATGAACAATAAAATAATTTCAATGATAGATAATGAACAAAAATCAATTTTTCTACAAAACCAATTTTTACCATAATAATAAAGATAAAATATTTTTGAGTAATATCAATATGTATCCAGTAATATTTTCTATTATACTATACCTTGTTAAGGTACATAAAGTGAAAATATTTTTAAAATTGATTTCATCTTTATATTTTAAACTAATTAATGTTAACTAATCAAAAAAAATTAGTTAAATTAGATCTAGTCTAATACAAATGTAGTAATCTTATACTTTATCCTGTTTCAATTAAACTTTTATAGTATTCTTAGACAATAGTATTTATATTGGAAGATTTATTAACATACACATAAAAATAGGCTTGATTAATATATTTGTAAGTATATTTTAACTTAGAAATAATATTATCAGAAATATTAAAAACATTTATTTTGTATTACAACAATATAGGGGGTTGGGATTAAATATGGAACCAAGTAAATATCTTTTAAACGAAAAGAACGATATTTATGAAAATTTGCAGGTAAGTACAATGGAACAAAACGCATCTGATGTACATTTTTTGATAATAATATACTTCCGGTTTAACCGGAAATGCCATCAACTTCTTTAATTTAAATGGGACACCCTATATATTTTTACAGATTTTGAAAGAGCTTGTTATTTTGAATTCATACATACTGAGTTTAGTGTAAAAAAATTTGTAAAAACGAGGAATATAGCACTTTAACCCACCTCCTTTGAGTTTTTTGCATTAGAGCAAAAAACTATTTAGATAAACTAATTGATGTTGTTTGTATGCATAGTAATAAATAAACAAGTACTGTTTGATACTTCTTTTGTTCTTCAAGTGTCAAATTCTAATTGACGGAAATAAATTGCACAATTTAGAATGGTTCAATTAAGTGAAAAAGAGCGTATTGAAATTTTAATGATGATCGGTTATGGCGATCGTGTTAGACTCATGAAGAAGTGTGTCATATTTTTAATAATTTGCATCCGGAGAGAAATCCTATATCACGCTCAACAGTAACTAAAATATTACAACATTTTAATACTACTGGGATGGTAAAAAATTTGCTAAAACCTGGAAGACCGCGGACTGCAACGAACGAAACTGTTAAACAAAATATTGCAATCGATTTAGAAGAATCACCTCAAACTTCCACCACAAATTTGGCTCTAAACCATGGTATCAGTCGACGTTCTGTAGGAAAGATATTAAAAAATGAAAAGTATCATCCGTATAAGGTATAGTTGTTTCAAGAATTGTCATACGATGATTTTGACCGACTGCTGGAATTTTGCGAACGGCTAATGGACATCTGTAATTTCGACGAAAATTTTGCTTCTAGCATAATTTTTTCCGATGAGGCAACTTTTTGTTTAAATGGAACAGTTAATCGCCATAACTCAAGGTATTTGTCAAATGAGAATCCTCATTGGATTCATGAAGCACATACCCAGCATCCACAGAAGTTAAATGTTTGGATGGGAATTGTCGAAAATAAGCTTATAAGCCCATTTTTTATCGACGGAAACTTGAATGGTGACAAGTATTTGGATCTACTAAATAACGAAATTATTCCTGCACTTCAACAGAATGGGCAATTACAACAAAATATTTGGTTTCAACAAGATGGAGCACCTCCCCACTATGATAGACGGGTTAGGGATTTTCTGGATGCGAATTTTCCAAATCGATGGATTGAACGTAGAGGATTTATAGAGTGGCCTGCTCGTTCTCCGGATATAAGCCAGTTAGATTTTTTTCTTTGGGGTTATCTTAAATCACGTGTTTACGTTAGACGACCAACAAACTTACAGGAATTGAGACAAATAATTCTTGATGAATGTGAACTAATACGTGGAGAAGTCTTGGAAAGAGTGACTCAAGAATTTGTTGCTAGGATGGCATATTGTCAGCAAGTAAACGGCGAGCATTTTAAACATTTGAAGTAATTTTGTTTCTCATTATTCTAAAATAATGAAATGTACATCTATTGTACTACTAATTATTCCTCGTTTTTACAATTTTTTTTACACTAAACTCAGTATGTATGAATTCAAAATAACAAGCTCTTTCAAAATCTGTAAAAATATATTGGGTGTCCCATTTAAATTAAAAAAGTTGATGGCATTTTCGGTTAAACCGGAAGTATATTATTGTCAAAAAAATGTACATCAGATGCGTTTTCTTCCATTGCACTTACCTGCAAATTTTCATAAATATCGTTCTTTTCGTTTAAAAGATATTTACTTGGTTCCATACTTTATTCCAACCCCGTATAAACTTATCAGAAAGTTCTGGAGATTAATTATATAATGTGATAAAAGAACAGTGGACAGTGTCGGTATGTCTGGTTGTATGTAGTGAAGACAGAGATGCAAATAGTGTTCTAGCATATTATTAGCTACCCACAATCTCCAGAAATGTTCTGGAAGCTTTGAAATGTGTAAAAAGACTTGAGAAAAGGTCGTTGAATCAGTCTAACAATAGAGATTCAATCATAGTCAGTCAGTGATAGTTAGTTAGTTGAAGTTAAGAAATAAGTAAATAAGGTCAAATCATCAGTGATATAAAAAACAATCTTCAAAAATAATTCCTAGTGAATTAAAGGAAAACGAAAAGTACTGTACAAGACTATAAGTGATCTTAGTGCATTTATGGACATTTTCCGATTGTATATAAAATATTAATTGCTGCAATTCACCAGTAATAATTAAATTTAAACAATAATAACCAAATTAAATGTTCCATTCAATAAAACAATATAAAATACTTTTGTTTACATAAAGTTGGTAGCCGTGATTGACAAGTCGTGTCGTTGCCGTTGTCACAGATTAGTATATTATTTAGTTTTGTATTTGTCATTTTGTTTGTGGTTTTTGTGTTATTCTTTCTTGTTGTTATTTTGATATATAATAAAACTGTTCTTTTAAGAACAACAGTGTGATAAGTGAAAAAATGCCAAAACAACTAAATAGTCGCTGCAAAGAACTGGTAGCTTCTTTTATAAATTTTTTCGAAAGAAAACGAGACAATGGTGGCCCTTTCATACCTGTTGCTGCTGTTCGAGAGGTTAGTAAAAAGTTGTAAAAAGTATATTAGACAAAATATTTTTTAAGTTATGTTTATTTAATTTAGTTATGGATATCCATCAAGTAACAGCCAATCAATCAAAAACATTTTTTTTAGCGTGTGGCAGCTGCACTCAACCATGTATGGCTAAAGTTTTCAGTATTTTAAAAACTGTGAAAGACCATGGAATATTAAAGTCGCCTCCAAAGAAACGTCGGTTTGAAAAAAGAGTAACTAATACCGATGTATTAAATACAAGTGGAATTCAAAATGTAATCTACAATATGTATGAAAAAAGTAAGCCTTTTTCTTCTGAACACAGCTATTTAAATTATTTTTAATTGTAAGACCAGAAAAAATAATATTTTTTTTTTTGTTTTCAGGAGAGAATGTAACTTTAAATTCTTTACTTGCTGAATTAAAAGTAAGGCACTTATTTGAAGGTTCTCGCACGTCTTTATCAAATTTATTAAGCAGGTCTATATAAATTTGTTTTTATTGATGAAACATGGATATTTCAAAATGGTAGCATAAACGATTCATGGCAAAATAATGATAAAAGGAGTGTCAAAACGATGGTAAAAGGTAAACTCTCCGGTTATTTTAATAATAATTAATAGTATATGACTCTGTACCTATTTACATGGTAATTTTAAATGTTTCTGTTCAACAATAAGTTGATATTTCGTAGATATATCATACTCCATGCTGGAAATGAAAATGGGTTTATTGACGGTGCGAAAGCAATATTTTCCTCAAAAACCAAATTAAGCGATTACCATGGTGAAATGAATCAGGATAATTTTTTAAAGTGGTTTGAGAACCAGCTGTTAATTAATCTCACAGAACCCAGCATAATTGTTATGGACAATGCTCCATATCACAGTGTTTTACTCCATAAAACACCTAATACAAGTTGGAACAAACCACAAATTAAAGAATGGTTGACTAGTCAAAACCTTGATTTCACAGAAAATATGCTAAAAGTTGAACTTCTGAACATTGTTAATAGGTAAGAAATGAAAGTAATACTTTGAATTTTAAGCTTAACTTTGGAAATTTCCTTGGGATAATCATTTAATTTTAAGAAATAAATCACCAGTCATATAGCCGAGCAATATAGACACAAAGTGCTATGTTTACCCCCATATCATTGTATTTTCAATCCCATAGAACTGATAAGGGGTACATCAAAACAATATTATAACAGACACATTGGCAGAGACGGAACCACTGAAACAGACTGTTTAAATATGTGGTAAAATTATGATGACGTGTATCAAATTTTGTTTTGCACCGACTATACTATGTTTATACAGATAGTTTTGAAATAAAATAAAATAGACCTGAATTTTCTAAAATAAAGATTTTATAAAGAAACATCCTCCAAAAAGGCTATAATTTTTTGTAAACCTCTGTAGTAATTTGCCTGATGTGTATGAACACAACAAACTAAATTTATTTTTAATATAACATTATTAATTTTACTGAAGAATAAAACTTCAAATATAACATTTTAAAATGACTTAGGCGGCACAAAACCAAAGACTTGTCTCCAATCAATATGTAAATGGGAGAATCAAAAACAATTTATTAATTTGAACGTGCTGCCTGACTCAATTTAGATTAATTACCGATAGGTAAGTCAAGTTAAAGATCCGGAACGCATTTCAGAGAGCAGGTATTGAAAAGTGTTTAAATATCTGATCGAATTTGTCGAACGGAATTTTAAATCAGTTGCATAAAATCTTTTTTTAAATGGAATATTTTTCAAATGTTTAAATAAGTTCGTGTATGTTTTAAACAATTTTTAAATTTAATAAAATTTCAATTCTTTGGTTATTAGCCTTTAATTATTTAAACAATATACAAGGTGGTCCAACGAAAGCTTGACACCTGCGACTTTAAAATGAAAATAAGGAAAATCGCTTTGACGTGTAAATTTCTAATTCATCACAGTAACCCCATTTAGTGGAGAATTACCTATCGGCTCGGGAGTGTATGGCAGCAAACCGAGGGTTGAAATCGTAGTAAACCTCGGTTGATATGCTACCATCTTTCAGGCAGAGGTTTTCGCCATTGAATTGTGTGCAAGAGAGCTGATAAATCACCCTCTTGTAAACAAAAACATACATATTGTATCAGATAGCCAGGCAGCTCTTAAGGCACTGAGCTCCAACCGGCTTAATTTAAAGTTGGCATGGAACTGTATTAAAGCCTTGGAACGTCTTGGTTCCAACAACAGGGTAACTTTGCTCTGGGCACCAGGACATAGCGGAGTGGTGGGTAACGAAAAAGCCGACACTCTTGCCAAAAAAGGAGCAGAGTCTAGATTTATAGGACCTGAACCATTCTTTGGCATTACCAAAAGTACTGCCAAATATATTATCTCCGGCTCGATAGAGAGGAAAATCCTCATGTACTGGAATGATATCCCAGGACTAATCCATTCGAAGGCTTTCATCTCCAAACCCTCGAAAAATATAACTAAGCAGATTCTAGAGAGGGATAGGAACCTACGCACTGTCAATACGGGGCGCTTTCGTCTAAGATACCACCTGAAGAAAATAGGTCTGAGTCAAACTTCAGACTGCCGCTTCTGCAGTGTGGAAGACGAGACTGCAGAACACATATTATGTTTTTGCTCCGCCCTGGAAAATACTAGGCACCGCATTTTTGGTTTCCCAAAATTAGAGCCTAAAGACTTTAAACAGGTCTCGCCGCAGACAACCATTGACTTCGCAAGGAGGATTGGCTTGTATGGCGATTTATAACCCTAGGGGTGAACCAAATAAAAGAGAAGAGTTATTGGTAGGGCAATTGAGTAGAGTGTGCTGCACGTTGCGGAATTGTGGGGTGAAAGAGCGTGGATCCATGTGAGGATAAAGCCACTACTGCAGGTGCAGAGGGGTATTTTGTTTAGAGTGGTACAGGGCAGTGAATGCAATAGCAGCAGCTGTGCTGTCAAGGTCATGCCCTTTGGACCTGATCGCTAAGGCAAAGAGGCAACGGTGGAAGAGTGCCATAAAAGGGGAAGTTCAGTATTGGATGAAGGAGGAAATGGTGGAAGGTGGGAGGGATATGAAAGTGCATTAAAAATGGCGATTAGGAGTAGAAGTAAGTGGATAGACTACTTCTTGACCCAAGAGCTTCCTGGGCATGGGTAAAGAGTGGAGTATCTACACAAGATTGGGAAGATAGAGACTGGAATATGCGTGAGGTGTGAGGTGGAGGATAATGAGGAAAGAACAAGGAGGATTTAGAGAAGTTGGAGAGGAGACTCGGGGTAGCAGTTTATTGGGGGAACATGGTGCAGATAATGTTGAGAGGGGAGAAAGAATGGATGGAGGTTAGCAAAGTTGTGGATAAAATGGTTAGGAGAAGAAAATGCTCTTTGTAGTATGAATGGGAGAAGAGTGTGTGAGCGACCGCCGCCCGCCTGGAAGTATGCTAGGGTGGTGATTCCGAGGCCGTTCGTATCCGACACATTTCAAAGGTAGTTCATAATAGGTTCAAAACAAAGCGGTTGTGCTCGCCCCCAGTAGGTGGTTGAAGTTATGGGGATGCAAAGAGCGGAAAATAGTTTCGTCTCGAATCAGAAATTGACGGGTCCGAGCGATTTTATATTTTCATCTTATAAAGTCGGAAAATCTAGGTGTTAAGTTTTCGCTGGTCCACCTTTGTAGACAGTAAGTAAATATATATCACTAATACTAAAATTAATATTTGAAGTATAGTCTTTCCAATATTAATAGCTAAAATCCATTTAAAAGTGTTATACAGAGTGAGTTAGTTTACTAGGCTTCAAAGTACCACTCTGTGCCGTCGGAACCCAGCTCTCTCTAGACTGGAAGTTGTACAGCGCGAAAACAAGTGAGGTACGCACGCGACTTGTTGACGGCTTTAAAAGGTCCGCTGTATTCAGTTGCGTGCAGGAACTTGAAATTGTAAACAGTGAATAATAATTTATCGTACTACAATTATAATATTTGATTGCCATCTTGCACCTTATTGCGAATCTGTGGATAAAATATAAAAATAAAAATCAAGATGGAAAAATAGGAATTGTATGATGGTAATACAAACTTTTTATTTAGCCATGACAAAATAAAAGAAATGCTGGCAAAAGGAATAAATTTTTTAATTGACAAATAAAAAATAAAGGTTGATCGTAGATGGGTGAAAATTTAGGTTTTTAATATTTTTGTATGCTGTATCATAAAAAAATAAAAACAAAAAATGTTGTCCAAAGAAATAATAAAAAATTTAGTGGTGGTTAGGTTAACATTTAGGGGGATGAAAATTAGGTGTTGTTCGATTCTCCACCATAGCCGATATATCTAATAGCGTTTTCCATTCGTCGCACTCGGGCAGCACTGGGTTTTTAGAGAATTCAAGGCCAGTGCTGTCAGATGCATGCTCTAGCTAGAGCAAAACCAATGGAACACGAAAATTGATTTGACCCGGACCGAACTGTTTTTTGTTTTTTTTTTATTGACATTTAATAACAATAAAGAAGATTTGAATTTTTTATTTTGTAGAGTGTAGATTTTATTTAACTAGGTGTGGTTTGTCATTTGGTTGTAAACATTAATTATTTATGTAGGGTTGTAAACATATTTATAATAATATATTTATTGAAAATGAAAATTAACAATGAAATTTTCTCCCTCGACTTTGCAAATGATTACGAAACTCACTATCCGCCATTATTGTAACCCTTGATCAAATAGCTAGTGCCAAATTATTGCCCTCGGTTCGCCCTTAGCTCGCTCGGAGTTTGAGTGACACATGAATGGAACACAAAAAAATGAAAAAAGTTCAACGAATGGAACACAAAACTGGCGCGAGTTCTCCCCCAGTGCGACGAATGGAAAACGCTAAGATTCACGAAAATCCGTAAGGCCGTTTCGGAAGAGTTTAATCACGCACACCGTGACAGGAGAATTTTATATATTAGATAAATAATTCACTTTTAATAACACAGTAATTGTAAGGAATAATAATTAATTTACCTTTCGTTGACAAATGTTGATATCTTCAAGTTAAAATTGGACACTTTCCAGACCACCAATCTGAATATAACGGGAATCAAGATAATAAGCAAAAAAACTCCGAATTAAAATAATTTCCTTATTACTTTTTATGAACAATTTGTTTATTCCTTGTTTCTTTCTTCACACACCTCGGACATTTTCAATTAATTTAGAATTACGGCAGTTCAAATACTGTTGTTATTTTATTATTTTGTCCAATTATAAAAAAACCAAATTATATAGTTGTATCTTTCAATTAGTGCAAATGCTCTTGTTAGTTTGAAAACTAACAGTTTGTAACAGACTTTTAATTTGTTTTTAATCGTGCTCTTTTTATTTAAACTGTTAATCGACCCTACTAAAAAAAATTAGAGGAAACATTCGTTGACGGATATGAATATGCATGCTTTTCAATTTGTTATATAATCTAAAAGCTGTCGCCTGCTAGTACATCGTTAATCAGTTCTAAAAAAGTTTACGAGAAAATACTAACCAGAGGTGTCAAAGATAAATGATGCGCTTCGGTCAGAGAAAGATGTATTGTGAACGTTAACAATTTTTCTTGTTCACAAGTATAGGCACAGTCATCTGATATGTTTTATAAGAAAACATAAATAATGAGCGTGAGATACTGGCTATTTTTGGATCTATTAAAATGAGCTTTATAATCGATAGTTTTTAAAAATAATGCTAAAGCGATGAATAATAATTGTGACATAATGTTAAACAACAAATTGAATAAAATTCAATTGTGTTTATAGTTTCCTAAAAGTAGTGGGTTTTAGAATCCAATAATGGATAAAAACGGTTAACTAATTTACAATTAAAATATTTTTTTAAAGAAATAGATTAAACAAACCAAAAATATCTTTAGTGTGGTTTTTTATTAGTAGTTTAGGTCAGCTTTATTATGATTTGTTATTTCAATTATACTTAGTTCGTTTGTTTGGAGTGGGCAGCTAAGAAAAGTTATTAAATCGTAAAATGTTTGTAAATAAGACACTAAATCAGTAGCGCACTTACTTATTTATATCGGTATTAAGAAATTTCTTTTAATCATCATATTTTAATTTTTTTAGATAAGGAGTAATTAGTCATAATACGATATTTAGAATACTTAGTTTTTCGAGTTTAACGAGAATAATTGTGGTCGTTGGGTGTTAAGGGATTAAGGTAACCCTATGTGTATAATTGCAAAAACAGATACGTTATTAGTTTATATATTGGGGTTTGTTTATATCCTAATACATAAGAATATAGGTACTCGTTAGTGTTGGTGGTTTATATCGTGATCTATATTTTTCTTATTTTACTCCAAGAATATTTTCGGTAGTGACAATGGCGTCCCAGCTATTGGACTTTTTGCCAAGTGCTGCAGTGGTTGTCTTAGATAACGCTAGTTATCATTCAAAACTGGTAGAAAAGTTACCAACGACGTCATGGAAAAAAGGAGGTTTTAAAGAGTGGCTTCAGAGCAAGAATATTTCTTTTGACGACACCATGCTGAAAACGGAGTTAGGTACTGCAAATTGCAAAGCGCCATAAATTTCAATATAAAAGATATGTAGTTGACGAAATGGCGAAGGAAAAAGGAATAACTGTATTACGTTTGCCACCTTATCACTGTCAATTAAACCCCATAGAATTAATATGGAAACAATACAACTTTTAAATTGAATGACGTTAGACAACTTTTGATAAATTCTTTTGGAAACGTAACACGGGAAAATTGGGCAAATGCCATAAACCATGTGAATAAAGAAGAACGATTGTGGAGTGTTGATATCAATAGGTTTGTTCATACAGAAAATCCCTGACAAGTTTCCAACATGTTGTGGATATAACAGGTTGGTGACAACTAATCATGGACTTGTCTCTGATCTGTCGGTAATTTATAAATATCCTGTGTGAACATCTATTATAAGTAGACGGTAATTGTTATCACGGAACACAAATTTTGTGTGTATTCTTTTGGTATTCTGACCATGTTGATGATTCATTGGCAACTGCCGGACTGACTCTAAAATGCTCTATAAATTCTTCATCATTATATTGTAGCACTGTTTGATTATTAAAGTTTTTATATTTGGGTTTTATTCTCTCCTCAAGAATATCTTCAATATCGGAATCTGTAGAGGATGCATAATGTAGGTCGTTAAATTCAAACTCATGCATTGCTTCAATATCAATTTTAAATGCAAAAAAAATAATAACTTTAACGCATACTAAACTTAACACTGACTGACTGATTAAACACTATTTAACATCATAGAATAAGGTTATAATCAATGATCGGTATCGTCACAAATAATTTATTAGTCACAGAACAAATCTTGGACAATTTACTTGAGATTTATCCGCAAACAGTTTTGACTGTCCTCGGATTGTCAGAATTTTCTGTACGAACATCCGACACTTTTTTTGAAAAATGTCAGAAATCACTGAGAACAGACAAGTAAATACTGCGCAGACTCATGATGTCCCCGACAGGTTTCTGATTGCTGTATGAACAAACCTAATATTGAAACTGTTCGCACCCATTGTAATTCCTATCGGACCAGACAATTAAAGGAGTAAGTGCTTTTGCATTAATTTATATTTAATTCTTACTTTTTAATATGTAGCATATTTTTATTTTACTTTTAATTTTTATTTTTATTTGAAATATGCTTTAAAAAAACTTCGGTTCTATGGTCATGGGATCTATTCAGCTACCTGTTGTGACAATATTATCCAGGGTTTCTATTGTGTTTGGGTTAGTTAATCCTTAATTACATGGTCAACTATTTGAAAAATAACATTTATGACTATGTTTCAATAGAAATGTATTTTTAGTTATTTTTCATGAACCACCCTTGCTTGGGCTTTGAAGGATTTGCATATAATGAATTCACTGTGCTGCCAACGCCAAACAAATCAAGTATAGTTCTGTTTATGTTTATACCTTCTTATAACTTTGATAATTATAGAAATATTCAATAAAAATATACTTTAAGCAAATATTTACTTAAAATAAAAATAAAATAAAAAACTAGATTAAAACAAAAATTTTACTAATTCCTTTTTTTACGGTAAAATTTTCACTTTAAACTGTAAAGATTATTATCTTAAACTGAATGAAAGTTTCTTTTAGAAAATTTTGCCATTTTTAAGAAAATAGTCTTAAACATAATTGTTTTATTTGACACTTAGAGACACTCATTTGAAAGCTTATGTCTAGACGGTCTAGGGAGAGAGGGTCATAAATTATTATTGTTCTGTAATATGTTTATAGTTTTAGCAGTGTTGTTAATTATGTTTATTTTCTTTTAGTTCCTTTAATTTGGCATCTACATGAATATATGAAATTATTTGTATTAATGGAGAAACGTCGACATTTATTAATTTACGTAGCTCTTTTTGATATTTATCGTATTTTAAGTTGCTGATCTGTTTTCTAATATTTTCATCTAAGAAGTTAAATTCTATAGAATACATTAAATAAGTTCATTCTGAGTGAACAGTTTTTCTTTAAATGTCTAGACAATCTCTTACAGTAAACCACTTACTACTTTCCTCTTTATTCCACATTTTTTGGACCTTATTAATTAATTTTTGTCTTATTCAAACATTCTGTAGATTTATAGTATGTACAAAAAGTACAAGGAGTAATACACCCTAATTAAGTATGCAAAACCTTTACAGGGAGCACCATGAAATTTTTGATAAATCTCTTACTTTAAATTACATTTCTTCCGTAAATCTAAAAACCAGGTAGATCGACCCCGTATTTGTTTCAGTTGTAGCAAAGTTTAGGGTTTTTCATTGTTAAAGGATTAGCAGATAAGCAATAACGCAAAGCAGTGGTGTGTATTTTGGGAAAAAAATACGTTTTAAATTATAATATAATAAAAAATGAAAAGAAATAATTATTGGAATACATTTATTACTTACATTTTATATATCCGACTAGGGTCGATTAAATCATCACAAATATTGTCAATTTTCCACATATTTGCCTCTACTTTGATAACATGCTCGATACAGTTTGTCCAATTTTCCTTACTAACATGACTTACAGCACTCTCAAACAATTTCACAACATCGTTTATTTTAAAAGTAGTATTTTTTTCCAACTTTCCCCTTTACCTGATCCCATATTAATTCTATGGGATTAAGTTCACAATGATAAGGGGGAAGTCGAAGAACTGATATACCACGAGAAGCCATTTCTTCTACAATGTAGGTTTTGTATTTATTCTTGTTCATTTTTGCAATTCTGTAAAGTTCTTTCCTTAGTGGATCTTTTGGAAACTTAATATTTTTCGAAATAAGCCACTCAAAAGCTCTGCGTTACGCCAACGATTTGTGGGCAATGCTTATCGTAACCGTGAATGGTAACTTGCGTTGCCCATAACAATAACAGCCCCTTTTGGAATCATATCCAACATTTGAACAAACCATTACTCGAAGACATCCCCATTCATATCTTCGTGATAGTCCCCTGTGCGTTTTGAAATAAAAGTTAATAATCCACCATCAACAAAACCTTCAGAACTTCCAACATGGACAATAATAAGTCTTTTTCCTTTTCCAGATAGTGGTTGAACCTACCGACAAACCGTTCACGAATGCCTGCCTTCCGCTTTTAATGTTTTCATCTTGACAAGATTTGGAAACTGTATATCCAGCATTTATCCATGTTTCGTCTAAGTAGAAGATTTTTAAATTTTGTTCTCTGGCATGCTTCTTAAATAGTCTCTTCTCCAAAAAACTATTTCCGGTTTATCTATCAAGAGAGATTTTCTATTATGTTTTGTATATCTGAAACCCACATCTTTCAAAAGTTTGCATAATGTCATTCTGGAGAATTTTGTATAGTCCGAATCTTCTTGCACTGATGTCATAATTTTGTCAAGTGTTGGAATTTCCTTTCGTAAGTAAAATCCATGGACTTTACGCCTTAGTCTTTGTTTTAATGACTCATCAATCTCAATTGGTTTTCGGCCTGAAGGATTTTTAGGGGGTTGAAGAGTTTCATTCTTGCTTTATTTTAGTAATCTATAAATTGTTGATTTAGCAACACACAACATAGCAGCCGTTAATTCCACAATATCATCAACACTTGCACTTGGATCCTTGTTTTTCAATGATATATAACAATTCAATATCAGAGTTTTTTCATTTAAAGATAATGGACCTGTTTTTGGTCGTTTAGATGGTCCTTGGCTTATCGACATTGTTTGGTACTTGCACAATTAACATTCAACAAATGTTTTAAATATATTCCAACTGTTTACAATATTATGAAAACCATACAACTTCATACAACTTTACTCAAAGAACTAATACTAAGTACTGATTTCATGTACCTACTTTTTTTTAAAATAATATTCTCGATAATGTTTCTAAGAAAACTGGCTTGTTTGGAAAATCCCTCTCAAAAATCGAATAATCTGGAAATAGGTGTAATCGTATTAAGCCGATTACAGTAGGCAACTTGCCATTTAAAATTTCTGAGAAAAATTCCTCAAACACTACATATAGAAGTAATACAAATAAAAAATATTCATTTTGCTTCTTTGAATTTAATAAAAATTGTAACGATATCTTGCTATCTTGACTTTAATTAATTGTTTAAAAATATATTTCATTGTAATTTATTTGTGACAATATTCAAAGTTTGAATTAATCTTCTTACAAAAAGAACAAAAATATATAAAATAATTATTGTTACAGATTGGTTTGTTTTCTATTATGAATAAACTGTGTTGCCTTACTAAAATGTATGTACCTCTATCACTTTTTTTATTAAAATTAGTACATCCCGTTACCTCTGACCTAAATCGTATATTCTTTAGCATAGCTGCAACTCATTTGTTCAATACAAAATGTACCTTACGGTATACCCTCTTAAAATATATTTTGGTACGTCTATGAAATCTACTTAAATGAATGATTTATTACTCCTTGTCCTTTCTATATACACTATAGCATAAACGAGTGAATTAAATTCTTAAGGAGTACCAACATTTTTATTGGTCAAAGTTTTATGGGTTACATTGTAATTGATACAAACCGGCTCAAAATATCGTGAAAAACGATTTTGCAGAGACGTAGTTTTTAAAAAATGATACAAAGGCTAGATAACAGCCTGGACGTCTCAACATTTTACTTGGATTTTTTTTTAATTGGATATCATGCACAATACTTAATTTAAGAAATACCGTATCCATAATATTATCTACATCTTTCAATGGATCAGCTTTATCATTCACGTTTTGGCTGTTTTTTTTTTGTTGTTTCAATAACTTTTCGTTCACAACGTCGGCTAACAATTTTTTGATAAGAAACTACAGTTACTCGGTCATTATGTTTATATATATTCGAAAAATCAAATATGAAGATCGAACGTTATGTTGGAAAAATTCTTATATTCGCCTTATGTAACAAGCTCTCCACTTAATAACGGGTTAGCGTTCCCGATAAAATCGAAATAAAAATATTACCGAGAAACCAGTGCGCAGTAATAAGCGGTCATTACAATTTTGAATTAACACTTGCATTTTATCTGATGTGTCGTCGATGGTTCTCTTGGTATCCTTTTGAAATTGAAAAATTAGCTATCAAATAATGTTCACCGACAAACAGTCATTAAAAAGATAATCTGATGTACCGGTAGATAATTTGCATTAACATTTTCATTCCAATCATTGTTTAATTCTACATTTTTGTAAAAAAAAAAGTTTCAATCCAAAAAATTACATCCGCAATTTCTAACGTTACCCAATTCCTTTTACATCCCCTTTACATTAACATACACTTTTTACTGTCTGACGCGCGTTTCGATAACCAAGTTCCTCTTCAGACACGGAAGGTTAAGTAAAATAAAACTTTTTAAAAAAATCTTCCACTATTTATTTAACCTATATTCTCTTAAGTTTTCATTGAATCATACTTTAGAATTTCTTCACTGCTCTGAAGAGGATATTTTATAAATTTTAGAAAATTGCGTACAAAAATAGTATTTTAAATACAGTATGATGCAAATGTATGGAATAAATTCATTATTTCAGAAACGACTTTAAAAAAAATCTTAAAACAGGTCAATTTTAATTTTTGAATGGCCATCAATTGCTATAGATGTGTTGGACATTACGTTATTAGTGAGGGCGTAATGACGTCATCGACGATTTTTTTAAATACAAACCGAGGTCACGTGTTGGTTTATTAATACAATTAACTTAGAATAAATGTTTACATAAATACAATTAAATTATAACAAATGTTTAAATTGCCGACCTTCAGCAATGATACAATGAGAAAGGCGAGCAGTAAATTATTTCCTAACGTTTTCGAGGACTTCAGGTGTTATTTGTGCAATTTCCGTTCGGATTCGCTCCTTCAACTCTTCTACATTATTCGGTCGATTTTGATATACCCTGCTCTTTAAATATCCCCAGAAAAAAAGTCTAACGGAGTCAAATCTGGAGACCTTGGTGGCCATTCGATAGGCCCCCTTCTACCTATCCACCTTCCTGGGAAAATGTTATTAAGGGAAAACGTTATTAAGGTAACTTCGTACCTCAACGCCATAGTGTGGGGGAACCCCATCCTGTTGGTACCATAAATCATTTCTATTTGGAAATAGCTGATTCAGCTGTGGCAACAGATAATTTTGAAGAAATTCCAGAAAGCAGCAGTTAGGTTTTCCCCAAAAAATTATGGCCCTACAATTTGATTGTTTATAATGCCGGCCCAAATATTCACCTTCTCGGGATATTGTGTCCTATACTCTTCCATCCAATGTGGATTTTTACTTGCCCAATATCGACATGTCTGGCGATTTACGCGACCGTTCAGCGTAAAAGACGCTTCATCTGAAAAAAGTACCTTTTGTATGAAACCCGGATCTCTGTTACTTTGTTCCATAACGATTTCGCAGAATTCTATTCTTCTATCAAAGTCATCTTCTAATAGCTCCTGGACCAGATGTACTTTGTATGGATGCCACTTCTCATTTTTTAGCACTCTTACAACAGTTGATTGGTGGACATTATTATCTAGTGCAACATGCCTAAAACTGGTATGAGGATTTTCTTGAAACGCCAATACAACGTCCAGTTTTTTGGCTTCGGATATTGATGTTTTCATAAAATTTGGGTATAGGGAATGCTTAACAAACAAAAATTAAAGTTACATAATCGGGTAGTCTATTTATGATATAAAATACAGGGTGTTCCATTTGAAAGAAGAGAGCAAATGAAAAGTTCGAGTTATCGTCCACCCTGTATAAAAAAGAAAAAATAATTAATATTTAATAGAATACGTTGATATTGTACCATATATATGTTAGACAAAATACTTTTTTTTCTTCAACGTACAATAAGATACAGAGCGTTGATTTACCTACGATTTTCACACAAACGTGTCCATAACTTCTGAAGGACTCTGTATAACGTATCAAAACCTTAAATGAAAATCTTCAAAAAAATGTGAGCAGTTCGGATTCGGTATAATATACAGGGGTTCCAATTTAAAAAATCATATGTTTGGTTTGTTACGGAGTTATACAACACTGTATAGTTTAAGGTAATTTTAAAATATGGACCCCAAAGACATCTACTATTTTTGTTAATAACATTTTTTGATAGCTTCTAAAACAACGCATATACCAAACTTTGTCGTACGGCTGGTACACCCTGTATATTGAAAATAATTTTGATCGATGCAAGATGCATGGTTTAGAAATCTTATTGTTAGGTGTATATGTCGGCGTCAATTAGTGAAATCCGTCATTCCCTGAAATGCCTAGTCATTTCACGTATTGCCGGCAAATAGCGTAACTCTACATTTGGTACACCGTTTGCCTAATTATTTCAGTCAAACGCTGTAATTAACCAAATGATTTCAGTTACCATGTTTGCCGGGTTTAGTCGAATACTGTAATTGTAATTTACATCTGTTGTGTACTGATTTTTTGTGAAAACTGAAATGTCGAAGCATTCAGAATTGTTTTATAAGAAGTTAGATGACTATTATTCCAGTCGAAGCAAGAAAAAACCTTGGGAAATTGCGCAATTGGCGGAGGTAAGTTAATTATTTCAAACATAACCTCAAACTACTTCAAGTGCAAGCAACCTACAAAATCAGTTGAAATTCGTACACTGTTGTCACGTTTAACTCTGTTTTATAATTCAATTGTGTGCATGCCTTTTTATTGGTTTTTGAGCATACATTTATATTTTAATTATAAAACTGATATTATACTTTACTTTTTTATTTTAGGTTGCCACAGAAGTTCTGCGGACTAAAGAAACTTCTGAAAAAAAAAAACGAGAAGACAGTATCACCTTTTATCTTTATATGACGTGCTGGAAGTGGGAGAAGAAAAAATTGTTATTTAAAAGGACAAACATGAAGAAGGAAAGTATGTTTCCGTGGTTCCTTTTGAAAAAATATTTAATATTGTTTTTGAAGCACATATTAATGTTGGCCATGGCGGTCGAGATAAAATAAAGCACAACTTAAAAACAAAATATGACCATGGAAGATATGCAATAGAAAAATTGCTCGAAATATGTGAAGTTTGTCAAAAAAAAGAACAGGTCTCATGCAAATCTGACCATAAAACCTATTATATCAACAAACTCTAACTCTAGAGGACAAGTGGACCTTATGGATTTTCAATCCTGCCCAGACAATGAGTATCGTTGGTTGCTCTAAAGATGGAGGTCAATTTATATTATGTAAAAAGACAGTAATAATTAAAGAGAACAGACATGATGCGAGCCGGGGCCTAAAGCGAGCAGCAAAAAAAATGCTTGCAAATACAGGGAATAAACTTCCACCAATAAATATAGGTTCGTGCGTCCTTTTACCTATTGACAAGATTGACATGCAAAATTTGATGTGTGTTGTAACAGATTACAAAAATGGGGTCTATTAAGTCGGATGTGTAGCTGGTCGAATCAAATCATGGTTCAATCGACCTGATTTAATGGAAACCAAAGAGGCATTTCTTCAAGCAGATGACGTTCCTTAAAAATTTGTATCAGTACGAGAAGCTGTGCAGTCGCTCTCACTTTCCGGAGGTCAAGGATATTTTAAGTGTTCATGTAAACTAGCACAAAAACCATGTTTGTCAAATAGATGTGTTGGTGTAAAGAAAAAAGTTCTTTGTATATCAAGGTGTCATAAAAGGCACCTTGCGCTAATAAATAATAAACCATATTATCACTCATTTCCTCTTATATTTTTGTATCTAGCTATTATTTTGTTACGTTCCTATTTGTTCGTTCTATGCTTTTTTAATAATAGGTATGTATACTTAAGAATTTCATCTCAGAATCATATTTAATTTTTTGTATTTGTCCTTATATAATTACATGCTGATAATAAATGAGTTTATGTTTTAAATTTAATACTTAATACCTTTTCATGTAGTACCTACTGGCAACACTGTCCTAATTACAATGATTGACTAAAATGGGCAAAAAGGGTAACTGAAATCATTTAGTTAATTACAGCATTTGACTGAAATAATTCAGTCATTACAGGGAATGTCTGAAACTATTAGGCAAACGGTGTACCAAATGTAGAGTTACGCTGTTTGTCGGCAATACGTGAAATGACTAGGCATTTCAGGGAATGACGGATTTCACTAATTGACGCCGACATATATACATACAGCTGACACAATAGGTCTCATTGCCTTCCCAGGCAACCTTGCTTCCTTTGTCGTCAGCTTTAAAGTAAAAACATTGTTTATGACTCAAACTTTTGACAATATTTCCAGTTTTCTTAATTCCCTGTACATTTTAGTTTACATTCGGTATTTGAAAAAGATAAGTTGGTTATCGACACGCGCGTTACAAAGTTAAAAGTGTGTGTGTAGTGGTAGTGTTCGGTATCAGTATCGCCAATGGTTCCAGATTCAACACCTTAACTTCTAACGTTATCATGCACTAAAACTTTTTATGACAAAACAATATCCTCTATAGTCCTACCAAGCGAAAAAATAACTGGTTTCCGTATATAACGACAAAATTTTAATGAGTCCAGAAAGAAAAAGCATGTTTGGTTTCACAATTTACGGATATTGGGTTATGCAAGAAAGAGTTTTAATACCTAATTTGAAACGAAACAATGGTTTTGTTAAGTTAATTAACTTTGGTTAATCAAATTGAAAATTTTTTAGGAGGACAAAGAAATTCCAAATAATTAAACTAATTTGTCTGTATTAAACGAAATCAAATTAAATGCAGTTTTCCAAAAATTTCGTAAGTTTTCATAAGTAATGATATGATATAAAAAAGAAAAGAAAGAAAACTATTAGTATCGAAAATTGTTATTATCAAGTTATAAAAAACTGTTTCAGAATTATTTAAGGTTATTTCTTGTGGTGTTAAAAAAATTAAAAAGTCTTTTCTTATCAGAACAAAATAGTGAATTATTATTGTTATTTGGACGCTTTTAAAAGCTGTACATTCCTTGCTTAAGGACAAAGAAATATTTGAAGGTAGTGAATCTTCTTTGCGTACACGTAGAGGCCTAGTGGAACTTAAGCTTGTAAGCGAATACAGTTTTTAAGAACATTGACGTATCGAAAAAAAATAAAAATTATATCAGGGTTTCCCCCTCCATGCATCTCTACCTTGACGTAGCAGTAGCTGTAATAAGCTACTGTTGTGAGGGGGCTTGAGAACTTCGGGGAATCTTTGGGCTATGCCGGCAGTAGCTTGCTACTGGTAGGGTCTCCCATGCCGGACAGGTCAAAGAGGAGAAGTCAGACTAAAGGAGATGCACGAGGAGTAAACCGCGTTAAAAATCCCCTATCTAAGGTGTTATCCGTACCTTGCTGATGGATGGATAGCGGATGGGTAAATTCAGTCTTGAACGGTGGCATCCAGACACCAGGCGACCTCTGGATGTAAATAGCCTTACTCGCTCATGCTGGGCTCTGTCCGAGTGGACCTTCTCTGTGGACGATTCATCCATGAAGGCACTGATGCAACTCCCTAAGAAGGGGGAACCATCCTCCTCCACAGGGACGCGGAGAAAACCAAAAGAAACCAGGAAGGATGAGCAGCCATGCCCTTCTGGAACCATGGGCGGAGCTGTAGTGAGAAAGGAGGTAAAATCTTCTTCCTCGCGAAATCAGCAACGTCCTGGAGAAAGGAAGGACAAGCCTGGGACTTCCATGGTAAAAGGGGGGAGTAAATTCCCCTCTACCAGCAAAAAGGGCAAAGGTAAGGCTGGTAAAGCCTTGCCTTCCAAGGACTCTGAGAGAAAGAGTCCACCCTAACAAGGGTAGAAATGGCGGGTATTAAATTTACCCAAGCAAACCTCCAACATGCCAAGGCTGCCCCATATACCATCGGCAGGAGGTTTGCTAAAGAGGCAATAGATGTAGCCCTAATCCAGGAATCTTTGATTAACGGAGCAGGTCAGATTGGGGGCCTAGGATCCAACTTAACTAAGGTACTGTATTACAGGAGTGGGGGAAAATCCAGAGCCTGCATTGTACTTAGAAAAGATATTAACTGTTGTTTGCTTACAGGTTTCTGCACAGAAGACGTGTTGTCCGCACAGCTCACCATTCAGGAGGAGGGGAGCAGACGGGATATAGTCGTATGCACCGGATACTTCCCAGGCGAGCGAGGGGAATAAAGTATACTATTTTTTCTTGAAACGTAACAATTTTCAACCATAAATAGTACAATTCATACGCTATTACTAGAAAATAACTGTGACAACTATCAAAATCGTCTAGATGTTAGAAATTGGTGGGATTTGCGTCTCCCTGGTTACAGTTGTTTGACAGTTATTTTATGTTATTAAAGACAGTATCATCAACAATTACCAATGCGTATCAAGAGTCGGGAACATTTTTGCACGGTTTCAATTTTGAAAATGCTTCATTAACTAATTGTACTTTTAATATTACTGTAATTAAAAATGATGTTTAATTGTTGTTAATGACATTTGTATTGTTGCTTTGTGACATGTTTCATATTGTTGCCATGACAACATTTTTCCCTCCGCCGTAAAGAAATGGGAAAAAATACTACTGTCTGCTACTCATACCTACATGTTTTATTTTAAATTTTAAAAAATCCATTAGTGAAGCCCTATTTATCATCGACTTAGAGTCCAAGACTTATCGACCAACGCGATAACAATTTTGGAATTTATTTCAAAGTACACAAGAAACACTTTTCTACTGGCCTTCCTGTCACTGACATTTTCTAATCACAACATTTTAACAAACGATTTTTTTTTTCCTGGGTTTATGGCTTTGGTGATAACCAATTAGCCAGACTTTTTTATTTATTTGTTTTTAGACGCTTGCTCTCAACAACTCACTTTCACGTTATTAATTTTATATTTTTAGTAATAAAATCTGTGCTTTGATATATGTATGTTTATTTATTCTTTATTTATTTTTTTTATATATTTTTTTGTATAAATGTGTTTGGTCTCTTTTTTTTTATTTTTTTTGTTTTTTTTTTATTTTTTTTTTTATTTTTTATTTTTTTATTTTTTCTGCACTTACAGTTGTTTTCACTTTTAGTATTATGGTGTACAGTTTTGTTAGTAAATTTACATTTTATATTTGCATCTTTTTGTATGCAAATATGTCAGAAAAAGTACAGTTTGATTGTGAGAAAATCTTAAACAGTCTATATTTATTGGGAATGTAATATTAAGATCAGCTAGTTCTTTGTAGAGTATATCTATATTGTGTTTTTGGGTATTACATTCCAAAATTATATGACTTAGGTCTCCATACTCCCCGCATGTACACAATGGGGTATCTGACAAACCTATCAAATTTTTGTAAGATGGATACATTGCGTGATTACTGCGTAGTCGATTCAAAGTGACTATATAGTCCCTATTTGATGCTCCATGAAACCATTTAACTCTGGGGATTTTTGGATAAAAACTTTTAAAATTACGACCGGTGACGGATTTTTCATATTCTTGTTGCCAAGACATTTTTTGTTTTAGGGTTGCCTTAGTTTAACAAACGATGGTATAAACACTGTCAGTTTGACCTACTAGGGAATAATTCAAGAGTAGCTTTATTGGCAGCTTCTTCGAGAAACTGGAAATAATAATTAGTGATTTATTGACGTTAGTTGTCTACAAGAAATAATCAACGAATTCGATTTTTGTTAATCTTGATAACTTGTTTCATGAATATAATGATAATGTCTAAGCTGCTATTTTATCAATTAATTATTGAAAAATATGTGTGCGTTAATTTGGACTATTAATGGTGTATGTAGAAAAAATAGCGTTTAATATACATGCTAAAAATGATTTTATTTTGTTTGAAGTGACGAAATACTCCGCCTTCAGCGTTTCCCAATGCATTGATGCACGTGTTACACACAACTGTTTTCCGCCCACCTTTATGGCTATTAAACAAAAAAATTTAAATATTATGGTTGCGAATCGAACCTGAACCTTATATTGTAGAATTTATGCTATGATGTATTCACTTACCTTCATCATGAGGTATTCAGAATTGGACGCTTCTTATAAAAATCGAATGCACTCGTCTTGTACTTCTAGATGTTGACTCTGAACTTCTAGATGATCAGAAGGCTTTTGACCAAGTCTGGCATGCCGGACTTGTTAGAAAGCTCATGAGCATCCACCTCCAAATTCCTTTTGTCAAACTCATTTACTCCTACCTCACAAACCGCACTATCAGAGTCAGATCTGGTAGTTCGCTATCCCTACACCTTTCTCTCCACTTGCCGGAGTCCCCCAAGGATCCATCCTAGCCCCACTACTCTACCTAATCTACACCCACGACGTTCACATTCCACGGAACCCCCACACCCACATCCAGCTCTATGCAGACGATACTGCAATCTTCACTTCCGCTCACCACCGCGACCGCCTCCAAACCCGCCTACAAGAATACCTTAACACCTTTTCCGACTGTTGTCGCAAATGGAGGGTCACCCTTAATTCAAACAAATCCCAACATATCTTTTTCCAACACCCCTACACTTTTAAACAAAAACTTCTTCCCGGAAACTTCCGAATAATGCTTTGGGGGGAGAGGCTCGAACTCCGGAACGAAGCCGTCTAACTGGGGGTGAGATACACTCGCACCCTCTGTTGGACAACAGACGTAAAGTCCACCTTGGAGACGAGCCAATCTCACAAACGCATTAGGATGAAAATTCGGCAGAACCCACCCCTCCAATCTTCTGCCTCTTCACCCACTCTTAGACTACAAAGCATCACCAGCAGCACAAGCACCATCCAATCTTGTGAACGAGCCATCCTCCGATATTGCAAATATAAAAATCGACCCAAATATCAGAACCCCCAGCAATGTAGTCTACCAAAACACAAACATCACCCCTGTACTAGATTGATTCAAAAACCTCCAATCGCTCTATGTCCAGCGCACCCTTCTCTCCGACAACACTCTTGCCAAAAATTCCCTAAAACTCCCTTGGCAAATCAATCGCCGCTGTCCAGAACCCAAGAGAAAAACCCCTTATCTACCGCTCCGCTTACTGCAAGTTATCCCCCGAGACACCCTCCCCAAGGAAATCGATGTATTCCTCGACACACCTCTAGCGATTCGCTAAAACCCACCCTAGGACCATCCCGAATACCATCCCCCGCCCCCGGGGGATGCAACAAAACATAAATCTCTCCTCCAACAAAACCCGGGTAACTCCTTCGAGGAATCTTCATAATTCCTCGAACTACCCCGCTAACTCCTCGCCGGCGCTCTGTCAGGTTATAGGTTTTCTGTGGTTTCCCTATAACACTTACCGAATGGCTGACAGGAAGGGAACAATACAGCCACAGCTCTGTACCCGAGTCCCCACGATGTCCAATCGCCGCCCAAATTTTGGCCCGTTCTCTGCGAATTCTTCAAGCCACGCCCCAAGCCTCGCTACCCCCAATTGGCACTCTTCAGCCACACCGAGCCATTATCTCCCAACCTCACTCAAAATTCAACCAGGACAATACCATCCCACCATCCCAGTCCTGTAGAGGATCTCAAATCCTAATCTGGGTTTATCTATTTTATTCTCTAACCCTCGTAGAAAATTATCAAATCTCCACCAAAATTTCTCGCTTATTCATTCATTCATTCTTGTGATAGTGCTTTAGATTTTTTTGCTTTATAATTTATAAATTTTTTTTGAAAAAAGCTCTCACTTTGTAGAATTGGTCGAAATTTATATAATTTCTGATTTAAAAACGTCAAATGCAAGGAACACTTTTTCAATACTAGAATAAAAAAATCGTGACATCCTTGGGTTAATAAACAATACTTTCCGCCCTATTTTTGGTGTTCGTATGATTGATTTTCCGGTAAGGTAGGCGGAAAAATAGAACTACGACAAAAATACATCTAACAGCTAACATACCTAACCTATAAATAAATTCTAAATTAGTTCAACCACTGAATTAGATCAAATTAAATTCTATAGTACAGTTAAAAAAATATAATTTTGATTAAATTAAGCAACCGCAAAAAAGTTAATGTTTAAAACCAAGTCACTAAATTTTATCGCCAAAAACCAATTTCATAAGTACCTAAAGAATTTCTACGGTTTCCAGTTAATTACTCTTCAAATTCCATTCGTGGTTTTAAGTTTTGTATTGTCATTATTCGTAACTGGCAATTGATCAATTTAACAACTTTGTATTCGTTAATTTTTCAAGTTCGGATTATTATTTTTTTTATAACGATTTAATTATTTAAATATCGATCACGACTTCGTCATTATGTCCTTAGGATTATATATCTCAGAAGTATGCACGAAAAAAACAGGTACGATGATTTAACGCAGGACAATAACGAGTCCAAATTATATAGTCAAATAATGATTTTGGCAGATTGTGTTGCATCACCTAATTGAGAACATCAAAACGAAAAAGTCACGTTTTTTTGACAATTAAGGGTTATGAACTTTATCAGTGTTCAATCAACAGCGTATATATACTTCAGTATACACAATGTTTCGTAAAACCGGTAATAACCTGTATTTTTTGCTGTGTGGTGTACGTACCGGGTGGGTCATGTCCTACTTTTTTACTTAAATGGAAAGCTGTTCAATAAATTTTGTCAATTGAATGGAAAACCGCTTATTATTTTAAATATAAAAATTTATAAACGAATTAATTCAAAGTTTGTAACTCATACATTTTATTCATTGTTTTAGTGCTGTTAACATTCTTTCGTATTAACACTTTGGACAAACTACCTCTACAATTTTAAATTGAAAGCATAAATAAACCACTAGACTCGACTCTTTACTAGAGGCAAAATAAATAACTCTTGGTATTTTCATTGGCATAAGATCGCTTTTTAAATCAATTAAAAAAGCACTGAAAAGCAGGAACACAAATGCCTCACTAGGACAATGGGGATTTGATGACTGAAGCATTGGAGAAAGGCTGCAGAAGGCGACTTTTTTTCGGGCTGAGATGGGAAAAAACATCTTGGAACGGGTCCTCCTCGGGACCTGAACAGTGTTGGACTCATCACCGCTAGAATGATGCCTATCAACTTAAACCACCTCAAAAACTCGCCGTTGTTCCCGTCTCGGAATCACTACCTTAGCTTACTTCAAAACAGGTAGCGGTCCCTCACTCCGTCTCCATTTACTCTGCCACTTAGAAACATTGTCTTCTCCTAACCATACTCTCCACTGCCTTCTGGTTTCTATGAATAAGAAAGAGATACAATATAAAAAGTAATAAAGTAATTCGTAAGCAGTTTGGTTCATAGAAAGAGATACACAGACTGTATTTTTTTATTTATATGTTGTGGTTTTATCTATTTAATTACTATAACACCATCTTATTTAATAAAACACGGGTTATTTTGTCCATTTATTTATCATTTTCTGTGACTAATGACAAATATGTCTTTTTTTCTAACAGGGAATATTCTTCATCACCAACACCGCTTAAAAAAAGCAATCCTGTTCCTGTTCTTTATTTTTATTTAAATTTTCTTTCATAGTAATAAAATAATGAAAATCATAACACTAAAACACAAATCAAAGAGAAAATACGATTCTACTTTATCCGCCAAATTTTCTTTAGAAACTCTTTGTGTTCTGTGTAGAAACTAGTGCCCCACCACGAGATGTATGTATGTATGAGTTAGGGGTGATAATTACACTGCGACCTATAGGATCTATTGTGTTCCCCCTTACTTGCCATGTTCTGATATTTTCTCAGACCTATAGCAGCTCTTCGAGTCCTATTTTACTGAGAAAGTTTAGGACATCGTCGGGCTTCAAATCAGGTAGATCCGCTTCCTCTATTTCATGTGCTCCTAGGTATCTAGCCCTAGAATTTTGCAAGGCAGGGCATTCTGAGAGTATGTGTATTGAGGTTTCATCCTCTTCCTCACAGAATCTACACTTTGCTTTATCTACTAACCCTAGTTTCTTCATGTGGCTTCTTAACCGGCAATGCCCGGTTAATATTCCCGTTAAAATTCGGAGCCTTTTTACTGAGGTTGAGGCAGCTAAGAGATCTCTTCTGGTCATAGTTCCCCAGTAGTATCTTAGATTGCCTCAGTCCTTCCAGCTGATTCCAGTACTTGGATTTTTCCTTCTCCATTTCTTCCTTTAGTTTTCCTAAGATTACTGTACTGCTGATCCCACAAGATGGTTCTGGTCCCAAATGTGGGGTTTCAGCTCCTTTTTTTGCCAGCTTATCGTTTCATTCCCCTCTATTCCTAAGTGTCCCGGGACCCATAGGAGGGTGACAGTGTTTCTTCTGGCCTAGTTCATTTAGTTTGCCTAGGCATTCCCAAACCATCTTCGAACTGATTATATTTGAGCTCAGCGCTTTGATGGCTGCTTGACTATCCGACATGATCACAATCTCTTGTCTGCGGTATTTTCTTCCAATATTGAATTCCACACATCTTTCGATGGCGCGGACTTCTGCTTGAAAGATGCTCGGGTATGTGCCCAAGCTTTCTGAGTATTTGGCTCTCGGTCCAAAAACTCCTATCCTAGTTCCCTCGTCTAGCTTGGAACCGTCCGTATACCACTTTATGGTATTCTGGTTGAAATTCTGTATGGTGTCTTCATCCCATTCAGATTTATTACTCAACTTTGTGATGAATTTTCTCACAAAGTTGAATTTCTTTGGCATATCATCTTGGGGCATTTCCCAAGTTTGATCAAAATGAAGTGATCGAGGTTTTTCCCTGATAATTCCTTCTTTGATCATTCTATATATAGTTTTCTTCCTTACACTTTCTAGCAGAATGTGCAGTGAGGTCAAGTTTAAAATCACCTCCATTGCAGCAGTGGGGCAGGTTCCCATTGCTCCAGTGATACAAGAACAAGCTAGTCTCTGAATCTTCGAGAGGTTTTTCCTCGTCGTATTCAGATTAGCCCTCACGCCCCAAGCCACTGCCCCATATGTGATTAATGGTCTCACTATTGCTGTGTAAATCCATTGCAGGATACATGGGTTACATCCCCAGTTCTTCCCTGCAATGTTCCTACACACCATGAGGGCCTTGGTTGCTTTGTGTATTACTTCGTCTTCGTGTTTGTTCCAGAGTAACCTGCTATCTAGGATTAGCCCTAGATATTTTGCCTCTTTTTTCCACTCGACGATTAGGTTTCTTTTTCCTTGTAAAGGCTACTAGTGTGGTTTTGGTGGGGTTGAGTCCCACCGAGTCACACCATTGTTCCGCAATGTTCAACCCTCTTTGAACAATATCACATGGACATTTTCATACTTCCCTTTTGCCAGGATAACCATGTCGTTGGAATACCATTGACATGGTATGCCTTCCCTATTCAATTGAATATCTTGCGGACCTTTCTGCACTCAGAGAAGAAAGTGTGACACTGCGTCCCAATGGATTAAACGAACCTGCACACATTGGGTACATTCAGAAGGTCCCAGCGGCTAGATTCAGCCACTCAGCATGTTGTGGCCTCTGTTAATTAGCGCCTTCGTTTCGGCTGAATGCGTGGCTCACTTACAGCGGAACGAAAGTCAATTGTTCTTTTGGTGTTTATATGTCTGTGGTATTTGTGTACAGAACTACAATAAAAAATGACGAGAAGTGAGCTTATGAATAGAATTCATATTCATATCGTATTTATCTTGATAATTGTTAACCTCAGTTATCATATGGAGAAAAGCAATATTAATCACATCCCAACAATCAACACAAACATACGTAACCCAATTTCGAAATGTCATTAATGTCAAAATCGCGATACGCTTTTTCCAAAGCGAAGAATTTCTACGCTGAGTAAAACATTCAGCCGCTGTTGAATAGATTTCAAGCAGCGCTACATTCAGATAGACTTCTTTCTAAGCGATCTCAGCTGCTGGGACCTCCTGAATGTACCCAATTTCCAATGGTTTGTAAAACTCGCCTGCACTCGTGCTGAATTTTTCTCCCAATGCAATCTGTGGTCTGTGTGACTAGAACTTAATAAAAAGACAAATATGTTTATCTTCTACAACAAAGCTTATAACAAAATCAATAATAGAAGCTAAGTATCCGAAATAGTAAATATCAATACAAACACTATTAAAAATATTTGATTTCCTAACGGCCATAGGATTATGCATGGTTTTATTTATCTTTATTGTTAGTTAAATTGCATAAGTTTTTACTTGATTTTATTAGTTTTCTAAATTTGCAGAAGGTAACTTAGAAAATGTAAGCCAAAAATATTTACTCATTAACTATTAAAAAAAATGTAATAAATGAAAAATAATTAAAAAAAATACAAAGTGTTTAAGGAGTATACAATATTTTTAATTAATTTTATTCTGACGAACCAATTTTAAACGGAAATATTAAATCCATCCATCAAAAATGTATACACCTGCAATTTAAAATGTAATGACATTTCAATTAAATTTAATATTTCTCATTCTAAAGATTATTCTTCCTTTTAATAATAATATATCCAGCGACAGGAACTTCCTTTTCGTATTATTAAATACTGTAATTAATCAAAGAGGGTTAAATTATTAAACACAAGGCAGCATTCAAAAGTCATTACTATTTTTTACAAAGCGTCAAAGTGTTTACTTGGTATTAGACAAAAGATATTCGTGCTTTAAAATCAGTAGCGTATCTCCTAAATAAATATATTTACAGAAAATAAATTCTTTGCTGATTAGCTATTTTATGAATTTTAAATTGTAAAAGTTATCCTAGAGGAAACTATTTGAATAATCCAGGGACAAAACAGAGCTAAAAAATTGTAGCAAAGAGACAAGAAGTAACTTGAACTTGATTTACAGAAAGATTTAGACGCTACATAACTGCAGGAAATTTATAAGAAAACTTAACACAGTCACAAGGTTTTAGGAAACTATGCACCGGCTAATTAAAAAAAGATAACTTTTCTCCAAGAGCAGACAACAAAACTAATAACCAAAATAGCTAGAGCCTTTGGAGAGTAATTCCACCGTAGTATCAAACTCTGCATCATAAATTAAGACGCTCTTTGGCAGTAGTGAAGAAGTGCTATTCATAAATCACAAACTCTTAAAGTTGCGTAGGGACTTGAAGGTATTCCAAATGTGTTTTTAAAGTAATTACCGTCAGTACTATCACAATTTTTATAACCTATATCAGACTAACAAATATCTCAAGAGGTTACATCGAAAATTACAAACCATAAAAGCGGAGTTCGACCGGATATCCGAAAGATCAAAATATTTTAAGGTCAAACTTTATCCGAATTCTTTAACTTTATACGATCATCGGATAGAGTTAAAAATATTTTAACTTGTATACGATGACAGATATTTTTTTTATACACGAAACGCATCAACCACGAAGGGTTATTAGCGTGTATTTAATTAACATTTCTCGATAGATTGATTTAACTTTAGATTTTTTTATATAGATTACAGTCTTTAAGATATAGTAAAATGTTTTTAAAATTTCCATCTTTTGGAGCTTCTCTTAATGTAGGGGAATGTTGTGTTTTATTCGTTCAGTGTTATACCTTGAACATTGAAGAATCACGTGTTTCACAGTTAGATCACTTTTACACTTTTCACATACAGTTTTGTTTTTTGTTTGGAATAAGCAATCGTGGGTCAGTCGCATATGTCCAATGCGACAGCGGGTGAGTATTACTTGCTCTCTTCTGTTAAAATCTGGTTTCCAAAGATTTTGGTGTTTCATTCTTTCGTACGACTTGGTTAAAGAGTATTTTTTAGTCTTTGTATACTATATATTATACTTTTGTAAAATATGGCACGATAAAAACATTTTAGCTTGGTAATATGTGTTTAATAAAATAAATTTATCAAAAATGGATCGCTGAATCTGCTGACATCTAGCGGACTGAAATAATTAGTTTAGTTTGACCCAATCTAATAAATGGCTCTCAAAATCGACATAATTTTACTTTTAGGAAGTGTCTGTTCTACACCCTTTATAAGTATTATTCTATGATGGAAATCTTAGTAGAATAATCGGAAACATGTACCAAGACAAACAGCATAGCTCCCACATTGTTACTTTAGCTATAGTTATTCTGCAGCCTGGATAAGAGATAAGTTTTAGCCCTGAAATTACATCGCAGGAGCCGAGGCTGAGTTCCACGCAGTTCCATGTCAGCAGTTCTCGCTGTTTGCAGCAGACAAATATCGTCTTCTTACAATACCCTTAGAATAAAAAGAAACAGGAAGAAGTCTGTCATATATTAACTTTAAGAAAAATTTGCTCCTTGTATGACGCATTGTTTATGTTTAACGTATGCTGTCAAAGCAACATATGCATATAAATGTCAAAAATAAGCGAATAGGCGTATCATTCGGTTTTTATAAACACAAAATGATTTACAACACTAAATGTATTCCTTAGAGCACATATACTAGCGTAAAAACAGCGTCCAAATGATCTTTGTTTTGTATCAGGGGGGAAAAATAAATGTCATATAGTGTCCAGCAATCTCATTGGTCCGTTTTGAATTTGCGTGTCAAGTCGAATTGTCACATATGCCATTATTGTCAATTTGTTTTGCATCTAGAGTTATTTTTACAATTTAATATTATTGGATATTACTTTTAAAGCCATTTTTTAAATTAAGTTGAGCATATATTATATGGTGAGAGTTTGTGTGATTTGTAAATATAAATATGAAAATGAATCATCAAGGTTTACAAATAAATATGCATTAGCGTCTCTTATACTTATTTAAAAATGGATAAATGAATAAAGCAAATATACCGCCATATTATTAAGAATACTGAAAATCTAGTTTATGCAATAAATTCAACTTTCTATTTTATAAAATATCTTATGATTCCATGTAAATCAGTAATTACTATTACTACTTAAATCTAAGTCTAAAAAATATTTTTTATATTTTGCACTTATAAAAATGTTCATTATAAAACGCATTTGCGTATCGTAATGTAACTTTTACGCACGCAAATTTTTGTTTTAAATGGTTGGCGACATGAGTCTAATGACAAGACTATTGACAATGACATTTGTGGTTAATAGCAATTAATAATTTTATATTGTTCTTTAAAAAAGTATTTGTGAATATAAATATTGATAAATATCATTTTTTACTTTTATAAAATATTATTATTGGTGTATTAGTCATTTTAAAATATTTGAAAAAATTAACATTTCATAATTTAAATGTCAAAGCTGTCAAATGTTATAAATTACGCAGTGCTACCGATATACTTTTTAAAATTAAAATTTTCGTAATTACATAAAAATAATAAATTAATTTAAAAAATTGATAAAACGGCGAAATATAAAAAATATTATAAACAACTTATTTCATATGGCTGTTGTGACACTCGTTCTTTAAAAAACTCATTGCTTCGCGATTCGTTTTTTAAACTTGAACTCGTGTCATAACAGAATTCCATATGAAATGCGTTGTTTCATATACTATTGTTACATGTTTCAAAATTTATTATAAAGGTATTAATTTCAAACCCCCTAAAAATGATACGACACTGGCTGTAGTGTCTGACAGTTTCCCCTCTAATATAAAACAATCACTATTGCTTGCTGTATTCACATACTTGATTGGTTGGCATTTAATCAAAATAAAAACCCTCATATAAATTTTATTTTTTTACGGTACATCATTGGAAACGGAAATTAAAATTGACAATTGGTCGCCATATGCAAGCTTCTTTCTGGACTCAAGGTAATTTTGCATATACTCCTTCCTGTTTCTTTTTGTTCTAAGTCCATACCGCGCATAGTTACAGCTTACAGCGAGTATAGCCTAGGCGACAATACAAAGCCCTTTGGTACTCCAGCTGCTAATACAAATGGTAGTACTTCAAGATGGTAGGATTACCACCAAGTAATCTAGTAACCAGTACTGGAAGCTTGTGAAATAGTCCAGGTATCTAAAGCCTTTTTTCGTTAAAAACTTTTATAGGCTCATTTGAGACATGTGCACAGATTAGATTCAAACAAATACGAAGGTTTGGAAGAGAACTGTGAAAAGCGAGAGAGATATTTTTATTTAAATTGTTAAATTTTTCGAAAAAATTAGATTCGGTACTGAAAATTGTTATTGTTCCCTGGTGAACATTCCAATTTTGTCCAAGGTCAATGACGACGAGTTTTAAATACCTTTGATGCTTTGCCGACATTACTATCTATTCTAATCATTAAATTTGGGTCTTATATATGTCAGATAAAGATAGACCTATGCAGTTTCTGTCAGGAAGGTTAAGTTAGGCTTGTGGTAAGTGGGTCTATGAGGCCCTCCACTGCGACTCGCAAGAGTCTATTGTGGCTCACACCTGTTCTTAACAAAGCCGATTAGTTTATTTGGTGAATGCTATTTCAGCTTTTAGGGCGAGAGAGATACCCTGATTCCTGAATAGTTATCAGATACCTGATTAGGTATCCATCAGATACTTATTAAAGCCACGGCGGAGCAGACACAGATTATAATATGCTCTGCTGTTTCATCATTTTCCAGATAAAGACGGCAAATCGGATCTGCCGACAGTCCAAGTTTGTGAATATGATGACAGTGGCCTGTTAAAAGACCTGTTAGACAACGTAGGTCGTGTTTGCTATAATCTAACATGTGTTTGGAGACAATCTTCGAAGGATGTATAAAAGTTTTTGAATGAACCAATCCTGGTTAATAATGCCAGAAGTCTAATGCTCTTCCTGCTGTTCAGGTATACAGGGTTTGTTTAACAAAACTACTCGCGATGCCAATTGTAGGTTCTGGTCAGATAGAAATACGTGCGGCACCCTCCCTTGCAAGAGAGTGTGACTTTTCATTTTCTTTAAAGCCAGAATTACCAGGAATCCAAACCAGCAATATTCCAATTGAGGAGTTTTTTTTGGCAGTCTAATGGGCTTATTCTGTACAAAAATGTTAGTGGTAACAGCGCTGTAAACTTTCAAGGTCGAGAGATGTTATGAAAATGCCATTCTGTACGCTCTTACTGTAATTTACATCGATGTATTGTAACATTTTCGCTGTTAAAATAACACCAACCAAAACATTCGACGTTAGGAGTGTTGAAACTGTCAAACTGTGTTTGTGATAGAATTGGAAATTTTCGAGAAGTAAATCAAATTGAACAATATCATTCCATAATAATAATAAAAATAAATATATAAAACTAATAATAATAAATATTTTTCAATAAATATAACGATAACCTAAAAAGTCGACAATTCATATTAACCAACACAATAGAAGTGAAGTTAGCTGCAATGTAATATTGTTCAGAATACGATTTTTAACCGCGCTAAATTTGATTTAACATCGCGATGTTAAATTTACAGCTGTTAGAATATTTGTACAGAATAACCCTATAAAACCAATTTTGATTTGATAAGTGCTTTTAAAGCTACTTGCCTATCCGATAAACTTTTTATTAATCTATGTATAGGATTGATTTGCTTCAATCTTTCCACAAGTGAAACAATAGCGTCAATTTCCGCCTGAAATACGGTTGCTGTCAGGAAGAGGTCTAACAAGACTGCAGTTCTAAAACTTGAAGAAGGAAACCGGAACCAGCAGTCTATATGAAACTGCTACTATCAAGGCTAATGAACTTCATCACAAGGTTAAGACCAGATGAGGTGATTTAAAAATACAAAAGGAAACGCATTAGATCTATAAAGTTCGCTAGTTAACAGGCTGTCTCTAATCTAGTCAAAACTACAAAAGCTCAATGGGAATCGCATCCTAGAGAGACTTTCTTTAAATGATGCCTGAAACAAAAAAAGAATTTAAAAAAGTAAGGAATGTTAAAATATAAAAACGTTTTCTTTCTTGGTAAAAGTAAAAACTTACCACTAACAGTATTAAATCAACAACAGAACGACTTAAAAGAATTCTAATAGAATTTTATTGGATATAAAAATGTTGGGATACTTAATGGAGGGCGCAGTCAACGTAAAGCTTAAGAAGGGTAATTTAGGTCCGTCCAATTAAAAAAATATAATCGAGATAATAAAGTTTGAGTGATGTATCCCTTCGAAATTTGTAAACGAACCGCGAGGGCTTTAATCCAAATTCTTAATAATATATTTTTTAACATTTTCCAGTAGACCGACTCTTCAGCCAACTGTTACAATCTTAATGAGGTGATAAAGGAAGCACATATGATTTGTGAAAAATAAACGACTCCGAACAGTATAATTTCATCGGGCGTTATTGTAAGCTTTAAATTTATTCCCATGGTAGGTACGCCAGCTTTTTAATCAGTAGCGTAGTTATTATTAAAAATTTGCGGAATTGCGGTCGAATCGATTAGACCCACGACATGTTTCATTGGTTCCTTTTGTAGTGTGACGTTGCGGTTAGATATTCGAATTTTTCATTACAATCGGTCGAATCATTGGATAAATAATAAACTGATATAAAAAATATTTATAAAAAAAACAATAATAAATATGTGACGTAATAAATCTATAGGTAAATAATTAAATTCTTCTTTATTATCAATTTACCTACATAAAATTTGGCTTAGGATCTGATAAGAATTGTTCCCCTCAAAAATTTAGCAAGTCCCAGTGTGGATTTAGAAATGTTAGCAGATGCTTTAAAATAATAAAAATGGGCCCAATGGAACCATGGTCGACATCATCACAACCTAAACCAACCACACATTGATAAAATTACATTAATTGAACTTCGATCAAAAGATAAATAAAAATGCTATCTCCACAGTTTCCCATCGTCTTTATATGGATGACATTAAAATATTTGCCTCCAATCAGCAACAAATCCAACGTCTGGAAATAACCAAACAATTTTTCAACGATATACATCTGGAATTTGGATTAGATAAGTGCAGAACCTTAAACATCAAAAAGGAAAAAACTGCCAATGAAGATTAGGCGCTTCAGAATGGGGAAACATACAAATACCTGGGATTCTAACAGGCCAGGTTGTTAGTCCAGTCCAGTTCCAAAATCAGGAATCAGTATACACAGAGGGTTAGTTAATTACTTAAAACGCAGTAAACACTATTATTAATACATTTGCCGTACCTATGTTAATTCATTCGTTTGGTATTCAACGATGGACAAAAACTGAATTGTAAGATGTTCAGAGAATCACAAAGACTATGTTGACCAAGCACAGATATCACGATCCAATATCGTCAGTACACTGCAGAGAAAGAGGGGAGGAAGAGCTCTTTGTGACATAATCAACCTACACAACAAGCAGATAACTTCTTTATCACCAAATCACTATCATAGAATTAACACAAATTTGTTGTAGGAGCAGATAAGAATTATTCCCTTCTTAATTTAGTAGGTCCTTGTTCCAAGAGACTGAACGATTTTTGATGGCTATTCAGGATCAAGAAATTAATACTAACAATTACAAAAGTATGTCATCAAGGATTAAACTATTACATCGGACAAGTGTAGACGGTGTCAACAAACATCGGAAACCATACTACACATAACATCAGGATGTTTAACAATAGCAAACACGGTTTATTTACGCAGGCACAACCAACTGTGTTAAATTATCCACCAGAAACTTACCAACTGACTGCTTAATATCTATACACCCTATTACAAGTGCAATCCACAGGCAGTGCTCGAGAATGCAGATTTTAGACTCTACTACCATAGGTCCGTTATCACCGTTATCACCGAGCCAGCACTCAGGAGAAACCCCAGGAAAACTAATTGGGAAAATTACAACACTAACCTGAACATAAATCTTGCAAGTCTCATGACTAAAAGAAATGCCAGGATTCACCTGGCATTAGAAAATATCTGATAGAATTGAACGAGGTAATACTCGATGCCTATGAATCCAGTTGTCCTCTCCAGAGGACTAGAAAAGCAAAAGATGCGATATGGTGGAACAGTCATCTGTCAAACTTAAGATCCGAGACGCGACAGCTCTTCAACAGAGCCAAATGTAATGGAGATTGGCAGAGCTACACCGAGAAACTTACAACATATAATAAGGAGATTAGAAAAGCTAAAAGAAATAAGTAGTTTCAGAAAATTCTGCGAAGAAATAGACGCTACACCCTCTGCAGCAAGGCTACACAAAATCTTGGCAAAAGGAAAAGTAGACACTATAATGACATTACGGAAGCCAGATGGAAGCTTCACAGAAAGCGAAAAAGAACGAGCTCTGCTCCTTTTAGAAACTCACTTTCCCGGAGGAATAGTGAGGAACGGCTGATATGGGCTATAAACACCTTCCAGCCGTTCAAAATCCCTGGAACGGATGGAATATTTCCTGCCCTACTCCAACAGGGCCAAGAGGCAATAATTCCACACTTGATCCGAATTAGTCGAAGCAGCCTAAAACTGGGACCAAAATCACCTTCATCCCAAAAGTAGGGGAACGGGACACTACGCACCCCAAATCCCTTAGACCAATCAGCATCACATCGTTTGTTCTTAAAACGATGGAAAAAGCCGTAAACAACTACATTAGAGCAGAAATCTTGGAACCGGGAAATCGGGAAACCGTTTTAACACAATTGACTGACGAAATCCAAGACGCCCTGAATAAAAAAGAGACCGTGGTATGTGCCTTTCTACACATGAGGCAGTCAAAAGAGAACTGATTGAGAAAGGAGTAGATATAACAACTTCCATCTGGAAGAAAGAAATGGAGGCAGGACAAGACACTATCTTCATTAATGTGACCAGAGGCTGTCCACAGGGGGAAGTTGCATCCCCACTTATGTGGAGTCTCACTGTGGACAGTCTACTATGTCAATTGACTAGTGAAGAGATACCATGTCAAGGGTATTCCGACGACATAGTTATCCTGGTAAAAGGGAAGTATGAAAATGTCCTCTGTGATATTGTTCAAAGAGGACTGAAGATTGCGAAACAATGGTGTGACTCGGTGGGACTCAAGGCTCAGAATTCTAACGAAAATATTAACCGGGCATTGCCGGTTAAGAAGCAACATGAAGAAACTAGGGTTAGCAGATGAAGCAAAGTGCAGATTCTGTGAGGAAGAGGATGAAACCTCAATACACATACTCTCAGAATGGCCTGTCTTGCAGAATTCTAGGGCCAGATACCTAGGAGCACATGAAATAGAAGAGGGAGATCTACCTGATTTGAAGCCCGACGATGTCCTAAACTTCCTCAGGAAAATGGGACTCGAAGAGCTGCTATAAATCTGAGAAAATATCAGAACATAGCAAGTAAGAGGGGACACATTAGATCCCATAGGTCGCAGTGTACTTATCACCCCTAATTTTTACATACATATACATACATACAACCTTGCAGCTATCAGACAATAAAAATTCGAAAAACTGCTGTATTACTTTCAACTTACTTTTTCTAATATCTTGTAATATTATCTTTAATATAGTTTTTATATTTATCAAACACCTTGTAAAATTATCTTGAACTTGCACACATAATATGTACACTATTCACGTAGTAATGGACTAAAAAGACCCAGAATAATAAAAGTGAATAAAACTCGTCAGTTGACCATATCCCAATAAAGGAACACACAAGTAGAAGTAAATGTAAGCCATTATTTAACTTTAACACTTTGTCCTGTTACAATTTACAATTAAATGTACTAATTACTGCAGAGTTATGCTGTAACGTGTTCTAGTAATTATTTTTTGTAGAACGTACTTATTGAATAAAAAGCTAATAAACATTAAGATGACGAAAGAACGAAGACTATGTTTTTTGATATAACTACCTCGTTTTACTGCTTTTGTCTACAATGATCTGGAACTAATTACGACTAAAACTTTTTATTTAAAAACTGCGTGTACTATAATACGCACTAGAAGTTTCTCAATCTCGAAATGCGTTTCTAGACTTTTTTTGTTTAATTCGTTATATACAGAGTAAACTAAATATTTACTTTATGCACAATTTTTTGTTATATCTAATCACGTAACATTATTTTTAACGATTTTGTTTTTTGTCCAAACCAGTTTCCGGTTCTTTGGCTACTAATTTTGAAAAATTAACAGTAGAAAGTAACTAAAACATTTATCAAATAAATCAGGTTAAATTATGATGGGAGTACAAGAGACCACCATGAAACCAGGAGTGTGACAAGTGTTCAACATTATATTCCCAACAAATATCTGCATGAGCAATGGTAGCATTCAACGGACGTAGCGAAAACTGATACCGTTACCGATACCTAGCGTAAACAGCTCCGACGTCCCCTAAATTCAGATTTTTAGACAATTTTTCTTCGTATTTGTCTAACATAGGTAGTTTTAATATAAAAAGATTTAAATTGAACTACGTTTTTATTTTGACAACTTCCAGAACGCTACCAATATGTAACGTAAGTAATTTGTCCTACCAAAAATGGCGACCGATTCACAACATGTTGGGAAAATAGCAACAGTGCCCGTGGACTTTTTCCTACAGTTTGCTAATAGTTACGTCCCCTGAATACGACCATTGAGTGATTTAAAAAACAGTATCAAAATCAACGACAAATCTATTAACAACCTTCGTTATGCTGATGACACCATAATAACCCAGAGGTTCTGCAACATTAGCTGGACATACTTACCATTGTTGGCGATCAATATACCTTTTATATTTCGGGATTTGGCAACCCTGGTGTTGCAATCTAGCAATTGACAGCTCTATCGTAAAGCTGGACATTTTTGAGGTTATACGTACTCAGAATGTTTTGGATTATTTTTTACAACTTTCGACGTGGATTAACTCAGCAACAGTGCGTGGATGAACTTAATTTAATTTTTGCCGATGAAGCTCCATCAAGGACCAGTGTTTATCATTTGTGGCGAATTTCGTGCAGGTCGTCCAACATGAGTTGTTGTTCGGAAAACCATTGATGCTGTTCGCGAACTGATATAGCAAGGTCGTCATGGTACCTATCGTGAGATTGAGACAACCTTAGGCATTAGTAGGACCAGCATACAATTTATATTGCATAAATATTTGACGGTCAAAAAGATTTGTTCGTGTTAGATCCCACACAAATTGTCAATCGCTTAATAAAAGGCTCGTATCGATTGATCGAAGGAAATGCTCAAAAAATACGATCGCGGTGCTTCAAAACACGTCTATGACATCGTGACAGGTGATGAATCATGGATTTACGCCTATGAGCTCGAAAGTAAACAGCAGTCGACTGTATGTGTGTTTCAAGATGAGCCCAATCCAACAAAAGTTGTTCGCGCACGAAGCACTTCCAAGTAAATGGTCGCCTGTTTTTTCCGAAAAACTGGACATGTCGCAACCGTACCATTAGAACAACGCAGAATTCCGAGTGGTACACAACCATCTGTTTGCCAGTTGTCCTCCAAGAAATCAGGAAAACCAACCGCCAAAGACTGATCACTCTTCACCACGACAATGCCATCTCAAACAACTGCATCTTTGAGCACCCAAAACATCGATTTGATGAATCATCCGCCATATAGTCCTGACTTGGCACCGAATGACTTCGACTTCGACATTTCGTTCAAGTGTATAGATCTTCATTTTCTCTAATCTAAAAAGTAGCAAAGGAGATTTTGTTCCCATCATAATACTTCTCCAAAACATTACGGATCCTCCTTTATATTTTGGGAGAGATCTTGCAGCCTGGAGTCTAACTGGTTTTCCTAGAGCTCTGAGAACCCGACGATCATCTGATCCAGGTCTCATCTGAGAAGAGAACATTTTTCCAATTTTCAATTGTAGGTCCATTTTTGTAGTTGAAGGCACCAATTTATCCGGTCAGTTTTGTTTTGTCTGGACAAATCTGGAACCCGTAACTGTCTCCTGCTGTACAACCCTCGAGCACGAAGTCTTTTTCGTATAAGTTAGTAGAGGCAAATATGGCCCAGCGGGTAATATGGCCCAGTACCCCTATCTTACAAACTAAAATATTTATTTGCGATCTGGCAACATCACAGATTTAGAAATTAGAAAAAGAATACAGCAATCAAGTGCTACTTTTGACACTTTTCTTTCTTTTTAGATGGAAGCGTAAAACAGCGTGGAGAGCCCAGGTTTTTAAACTGCAATAAATGGAGAGCTAGTTTCTCGCACAATTCGAATGAATGTTACAAAAATAATTGAACAAACTAGTCGTTAGACATTTTTTTCGGAAAGTCAACTTGCCTTAATGGAAGCCAAAAAATTGTGGGCAAGTTAGTTTAGATTGCCGACTTTTATTAGAGCAATAAATTATACCCACGTAAAAATAGAGAAATAGAGAGGGCTTAGTATTTTCATACCCAATACTATTTTCGGATGGCATAAAGGAATTCTTTTATTAAAAAAATACTATTTACATATAGCAGGTACTGTCTTTAAAGACAACCACAGCTGTAGCATGAAGCAAAAATAACCAAGTGGTCCATCATTGGCATATATAGCGTGGAAACCACTTTTAAAATAAAATTATCTCTTCGTCCAATCTATTTATTTCTTATAACTAAGGCATAATGGGGTGTTGCTCCGTCCCGCTGAAATTAGATATTTTCATCCAGTAGGTTCGAATCTATTGCGTTGGGATATAAGTTGGCCAACTCAAGAACAACTTCGTTTTGTCTGTTTACTTCCCCATTCAATGTGAATGTTGATTCATCGGAAAAAAGAATTGTACCAACAGCTATTTCATATTCAATTCTGTTCATTTATTCATAATTCTTTCGCAGAAATCCATTCTACGATCTGAATAGTCTTCTATTAGTTCTTGCACAAAAGTTAATTTATATGGATGAAGTTTTTCTTTATGGAAACACCTTAGAACAGTTCTGTGACTCACTTTATTTTAACGAGAAATTTGACGTGAACTTGACGTTGGATTCTTCATGACACTTTACAAAATATCCACTTTCACATCATCTTCAACGAAGTGAGGTTTTCTCTCTAATGGTTTGACATGTCCAAGTTCTCTGAATTGTGCATGAATTTTAGCCACAGTACCTTGTGAAATATTAGACAACTGAGGATACCTCTGATTAAATAAGTTTGCCACTTTAACTTGACTTCTGCAATTATCGCCGTAACCAATCATCATTAAAATTTCAATCCGGTGAGTCTCAGTTAAATATTTCATTCACTACTTCTCAAGATATTAGTTTTTGATTAAGTATTGACAACTACCATATTTAAATGTCAACACATCAACAACTGACAGACATTATTTACCGATTTAGTTTAGTTATATTGGCATAGTTATCTCTACAGTTTTTACCCATTCGTGACAAAAAATGTTAACAAAACCCAAAATATTGATACTTAGTGAATAAATTTCAGCTAATTAAAAATAAAACCATTATTTAAAGTGTGAAGCATTATTATTTTCACAATTTTATGTATTTACTATCTTGATCAAAATTATAAATAATTTCAAAATTCCACCCTGTACACATAATAGACCCTACATTGTATAGTTCGTTGAGATCGTATTGTTAAGGAGCTTTTAAAATCAGCTCACATTTGAATTTCAAAGTTGACGGGTCCCGGCGTTTTTCATAATCTTCTAAACTAACCCCACAAATAATTTTATTCCATAAGTAGTTTCCACAATGTATGTACCCATGTCGGACCCCTTTAAAATAAATTAATAAAAGTGTATCCAAACAATTTTATTTAACAAAATATATAAACAATTAACATATTAAAGTAGAACAAACTAATATAATAACATATTAGATACATAGTTAGGTTAGGTTAGAAGGTTTGCATCACGGGGTAACACCAGCCCATTCATTATGGCACCACGACTTAAATATTTGAGTAATATTTACGTGTTTGCAGAAATTCCTTCAGAACAGATTCGTCTTCATCAGACGAGTCACTGTGAATGACAATTCGTTTTACTGTCGTGAGTTATTGTTTTCCCATCTTCATTTTCTTTTCAATAATTTTCTCTCTAAGTTCTTTAATTTCTGGCCTTGAATTCAAATCCAAGTCTTCTGCCTTTTCGTTTACCAAAGCTTGAGAAAAAGGTAAAACTTCCTTAACCGAAATATCGAGGATGAAAACAAGTTAAGACCAGAATTAGATGGCTCTTGCATAATTTGGTTTTCATCTTCAGCATTTTAAAAGGGCCTATCCGTAGCTAAAGCTGGTGCTGGTCCAGTCCGCAAAGATATGAGGATTAAAAGGTTGGATGCCAGTCTTTTTCAAGGAATTTATCGCACTTGCTGTTACAGCAGCCTTCAAATAAGCTTTTTTGAGAAGGCCTGTAATACCCCCTGGACCATCATAGTACACAAATAAGTAGTTCTTTCGCATAACCTTGATTCTTGCAAGTATATCTAATTAACATATGATAGTTCCTTCAAACTGCAGTAACAAAAGCAGATGCTAGTTGAACGTAAAACACAAAAAATAACTAACATTATTATCAAGCTACTTTTTTACATCGTTGCTTACCAATTTTAACTTATTCATGTATTTGAACAAAAACAGCTTACATTTACGTGAGCGTTTATAACAATGAAGTCCTAAAAAGAACAGAACGAGAAAGAGAACTACTCCAGATAAATAAAAGTCCTCATACCTTGATCATATAATATAAGCTAATAATAAGCTATTGAACTAATCTTGGAAGCAAAAGGCCGCAGGGCTAAATGGCAGATGAAAGCATTCTTGACCGAAAAATATAAGAGACTAAACAGGTTTGGATGATCCCTCACTCTTCAGTCCAAAACCGCAAGACGTTCACTGCGATTATTAATAATAAGGAGATGATGATGAGGAAGATGATTCTCCATTATTTAATTTCAATATTTCTAAATTTTTTGCTGACTTTTTTATAATTTACTAACCCGTTTATATTTAAATTTTAGAATTTATTTGTACGTTAAGCCTGATGATGGCCTCCATGTTAGGCCGAAGCTAGTCGCCGATTTTGTCCACCTAAATTTTAATAAAATCCTCTGACATTTACTTTGTGTTTTTCATTCGGTTTTCTCATCAATCACATTCGAAACATTATAATTCCTAGAATTTAGGATTTTCCTTTCAATGTTAGAATTTTATAAATTTTAATCTAACGAATCTTTCTCATTTGAAGCAATATAGTGAATATTTACTGTTAAACTGTCTGAATTTTTCTTGTGCCAAAAAAATAATTTAATCTGCATACAATATAATGTTTAGTTGCCTACTTTTTTTAATCTATTGGCTATTCTTTTGTCGGTTGTGCCAGGCAATTTACATATTTTATAAGGTAAAAGATAACCAGCTTATTCTGACCTATAATTAGAGTCAAAGTTTCATTTCTGGAATAATGTACCCTATAATTATAGTGTGAAGAAAACAAACATCCTCGTTTTGGGTTAGATTTATGACCTTAATTAAAAGTGAATAATCATACTTATCAAAAAATAACATTGCTTTTAGCTTGGTTTTGTTTTCTACAAAATAGTATGAACATAGTCTTAAAGAAAGAGTCAATAATAATTATTTTGCATGCTTAAGCTTGTAAATAAATTGTGCATGAAAAGACACATATGTCCAAAAGTTTGGAATATTTAGAAATAATATATCTACGCCTGGTTTTTTAAAAATTCTTGTTGATATTTATTTTAAAGCGTTTTTAAATCAAAATAATACTAAAGTTGATTCGTTTTTGTATTAATTTGGTCATATTTAATTGATTTGGGTGCTTTCACATTATTCCAATTCTTGTTTAAATTTCATTTGAGCTGTTTAAAAATGCCCAGAGACATGATATCATATTTTAATAGGTCTATAGTAATTGCTGTATGAAAAATTAAAAAAAAAATCCAAGACACAAATGATGTGAAGGATCGTGCCAGAAGTGGCAGAAGTCGATGTAAAACAGCAGCACAAGACCGGCAGATAACATTGATAGCTCGAAGAAATTGACAGGAATCTACAAGTGGCATATCCAGAGAAATTACTAGACTTGAAGGACTGAATATCTCAAGGCAAACAATTACACGAAGATTAAATGCGGTAAATTTGTATCGCAGAAGACCTCTACGTGTTCCCAAACCAAACTATCAACAAAAATTGTAAGGTTGCAATGGGCTCAAGAAATGTAACACCATGGTCCTAACTGGAATTACGTGATGTTCTCTGATGAATCAAGAATTGGCTTGGTTCTGACAAGCCCGATTAGAAACAGCCCAACCACGTGTTCCATTTGAAGGTGGGAGTATTATGGTTTGGAGTTTATGAGGGGTACACGGACGCCTCTCCTGGTTTTGGAGAGAATAACTGGTGCTGTGTACATGGAGGAAGTTTCAAAGCCTGTTATGCATCTATTCCGGGGGGCGGTAGTTGATGGATTTGTGTTTATGCATGAAAATGCACCTCCACATCGAACAGCTGCAGTACAAAATTTTTTGGAAGAAGAAGGAATATCCACATTAAGATGTCCATCAAATTCCCCTGACATGAACGTCATTGAACATGCCTGGGACATTCTTAAAACACGCATTAAAAAGCGAAACCCTTCCCCTATTACTCTACGAGAACTGAAAGATACTGCTCGTGAAGAATGAGAGAGAGTTCCGCAAGCCGAGCTCGACCATTTAATCGATAGCATGCCACATCGCCTACAGTCATGCATACAGGCCCATGGAGGAAATACTGATTATTAATTTTATTTAAAAACCTTTTTTTGCTTATTAATTTATTTTAAAAAATTTGTAATATATATTTTTCACCTCCAAATAATAAATAATTTTTTTTGTTTATCTGACTTCGAGGTTTATTTAGTATTGGTCAGTTGTAGCAAAATGATGTTTAATTATATAAAAAAAAATTATTTATAAAAAAAAAGATGAAATATTCCGTTATTCCAAACTTTTGGACATATGTGTATGTCTAAATAAATGATTGTTACGTAGCCCAATTTAAAGATTTACAAAGCCCATTACATGTACATACATTTTTATTGTCAAAATCAACTATTTACTAACAAACAAGTGAACATTTACTTTTTATATTGTTTCTTAATTAAATGCAATACATACTTGAGAATTTGGAAAATTCCATATTATCGGACCAAAAGGTCAACTCCCATTAATTTGCTAAAGCCAACATAAATTTAAGATATTTTCAAATTAACTATATTAAATTAAATAAATCAATGTGTACAAGTACACTGTAAATTATTGAAATTAAACTTTTAATGTGGATCTATAAATAACCTATAACAAATGACAAATATTTTTAAAATTTTGTTTCTTGAAATTTGTGACAATCCGTAGATAAAGCTATAGCTATATAAATCCTAGCTGATCACAACAACCATCATATTTTGCTAATTTTAAATTCTTTACCCAATAAATGTTTCTCTTATTTTGAATTTTGATTATTATTGTTATATCACTGATTACTATCTCCAAAGTATACCTCGATTTAACTAAACACATCAAAACAGCAAGTGAATAACGAAAAAAGGAATATTTTAAAAAATTATCGACATTTCTGCTTTGCCGATTTTTACTGTGTACAAATACACCATAAAATAAATCAAAAGTTGTAGTTACGTTTCCTACAGAACGTTAACATCATAATTTATGGTATTGCCTTCGGCTAATTATATATGATGATAGCCTGGTTCGTTTTGTTGAAATATAAAATAACTCGCTTTACCTCAAGAGCCAATCTCTTCTTTGTTATTAGCGGAGATTTTGTTGATTCTATACATAAAAGCCACATCTTCCTTTAAGAAAAACATGCATTGTACACAGCCTTAAGTAATGTTCTGGTTAATACAAATACATATAAATGGATGTCTATCATTTTTTGGCAACTTTCAAAAATCATCCGCTTTTTTAAACAATTTAAAAGCTTTTTAGGATCCCAGGATAATTATATTGTTGATTAAGCACATTTATAATTAAATTGATTGTACTAACCCTTACTTTTTGGAAGTCCATCTTATTAAGGATAATAAAAAACTCTTCGTTTTAACAAAACTTCCAATATTTATTTAAAAATTGCTTTTTTAAAAGACTCAATGACAGCTGTTTCGCTATGAAGCATCGTCAGATTGACATTTAAGTTACATTTTGTTAGTTTGTAGCTAGGTACCTGATGTTTAGGTAGTATTAAGGCTAGACCAAGTATGGAAGTAATAAGACATAACAATATTAAAGCCTAGATGTTATTAGCCCTAAGGGATTATCCTGGATGTATTTCCCTCTAAGATCAGTATAACTGTGCAATGATATAGAAAAACCATATCATAGTTATTGTAAAGATCAGCATGATATAGTTTTTTCCTGGTTTTTCTATATAATTGCACAGTTATACTGATCTTAGAGGGAAATACATCCAGGATAATCCCTTAGGGCTAATAACATCTAGGCTTTAATATTGTTATGTCTTATTACTTCCATACTTGGTCTAGCCTTAATACTACCTAAACATCAGGTACCTAGCTACAAACTAATAAAATGTAACTTAAATGTCAATCTGACGATGCTTCATAGCGAAACAGCTGTCATTGAGTCTTTTAAAAAAGCAATTTTTAAATAAATATTGGAAGTTTTGTTAAAACGAAGAGTTTTTTATTATCCTTAACATTTATAATTGTTTAAAACGACTCCCGACTAGTGTGATCCTGTTTTAAATTTAAAATAAATACTTAACGTTAAATGCGACACCAATTTTTTTCAGAATTAATGCTATTCGAAATGTGGCACCACCGTGTGGACCTTTAAAGACCTTGGCGCACCGCAAGAAAAGACAATGCAGTCCTGTGGGAGCCATTAACAGGACCGACCTGTCCATAAATCCTTGTACACAACGTTCGAACACTGTTCTGCATCTGACGCGACCAATTAAAGTCAGTAAACACATGGATTACAATTGCGGTCATTAAGCAGGCGACCATTAGTTGTGAGATCAGATCGAACCGGCGGTGGTCTGTCCATAAACCAAACTGTATACCGTCATTTGTCGATGTTACACAAGGGAACGTTTCTCATTTCGGCTCAAGTGGAATTTACACGCCCTGTACCTACACCGGTACTTGTACAGCAACATTGCTATGGTTATGAAATTGGCGGCACAGTGTGTCGTATGTTTTAAAATCAAGAGAACTTAAAGTTGAATTTTAATAGTGTTGTACCTACACCGACGAAAATAATTTCCATGCCTTTTTTAAATAGGCAAGCAGTATTTTTCACTTTATTCAATATTTATATGACTTTTTCTTGTATATGTTTTATGAACATACACATCTAGAATTAAAAAATGAATAGGTAAATAATAAAAATTATTAACTTAGTTTGCTTCTAGAAAAGCAAGGATGTCAGTAAAAGAACCGATGGTAACCAAAAATAACCTAAATTAATGGGTGTCTTTTAATTAACTAACTATATCTGATATTGCACGAACCACACCTTCATTAATTCATAAGAAATATCTTATCTTCTGCTTCTATACAACAAATAAAGTTTATAATGAAATGAATAAATGTGCGCCATCTATTAACTGATATATTGCACTTACTTGAAAATTCGTCGGTAACTACCTACCATTGATATTCTTCTTTGTAAAATAACTACAGATCAACGAGATTTTTCAAATATTTTCAAGTTTTAAGGTATTTCTCAAAAGCTGTAACTGCTGACTAATGATAATTAATTCAATATCCTTAGAGCACTGATGTGATTTTTTTAAATTCTTCTCTTATTGTCAGTATCTTCTCCATGAGAACGAATTTTTCATTCCAACATTATAGTAGCAATAGGTTTATGTGATAAACTATTTGTGAATTACAAAGTCTCTCATACATTTAAGTAATTATGTAAATAGTTTTCATTAAATTCAATCATTTTCATTTCAAAAATATTGTATTATTAATACATATATTTGATGGAGGACAGTGACCCCCTGACTTCCATGACAAAACTTCTCAATATAAAGTGTTAAAAAGTTTGAACAAAATGGAAAAAATATAATTGATTGTGTTAACCTCTACTTTTTGGAAGTTCATCTTACAATAAATAACTGAACAGTTAAACTAAACTTCCACTATTTATTCGAAAAATTCGCTTTAAAATTCAGTATATATAGATCAAACACAAAGAAATTTTGAAGTAAGATTTAATGAACACTTAAGAGCATATAGATTACAACAACCAGATAAATCGAACTATGCAAAACACCTACTGGAACATTCAAACTCACTTATACACACCAATGACATTCATATACTACACATTTGTGATAAAAAACAAAATTTAGATTTTCTAGAAGAACTTGAAATTAAAAGACATCTAGCAGATCAACAGTTTAAAGTAGTTAATGAACAAATAAATCTTGGAAGTTCTCCACTATTAAACTGTTTACTTTGATTGAGTCTTCATTTTATACATAGATAAGACATTATTGAAACATAAATATATTTAAGTTATTGTAAAGATCAGCATGATATAGTTTTTTCCTGGTTTTTCTATATCATTGCACAGTTATACTGATCTTAGAGGGAAATACATCCAGGATAATCCCTTAGGGCTAATAACATCTAGGCTTTAATATTGTTATGTCTTATAACTTCCTTACTTGGTCTAGCCTTAACTACTTATCAACATCAAGTACCTAGTTACAAACAAACAATGTAATTTCAATATGTCAATCTGACGATGCTAGTTATAGCGAAACAGCTGTAATTGAATTTTAATGCGAATTTTTCGAATAGTGGAAGTTTAGTTTAACTGTTCAGTTATTTATTGTTCTTAGGAAAAAATATAGTTACTTTCATGAAGAGTTTGTTGCTAAGGATACTGACAAGTAACAGTTATCTGTCAGAAGGAATGGTTTGATATTTGAAGATCTTTTATATTCCTGGATGGTCAAAAATTGGATTTTGTACTACTATCTCATAAAGAGTGGTTTGAGAAAATACGTCTTCCTAGATCATAGCACATAATGTTAACAATTTTAAATAGTGACAATAACTACAATATCTTTGGGAGGAATGGTTTGGTGAATGAAGAACATTTTTTTTCCTGGTGGTTTTTGTACTATTTCATGAAGAGTTCAAAGAGTTAAGACTCCTTTTTAGACTATAACACAATGTATACAATTTTAAATACTGACTAGTCATTATCATCATCAATCAGCCCGTAGCTATCCAGTGCTGGACGTAGGCATCCTGCAGTTTTATCCATTTCCTATCTTGTGCTACATTTACACAGTTGCCGGCAATTTTACATCGTCAGTCCATCTTGTTGGTGGTCTTCCTCTCTTCTTCTCCATTAGATTATTCTTTTCCATCTTACATTTGTAAATCTAGCAACGTGACCTGTCCATGTCCACTTCATTTTACTTGTTTTTTCCATGGTATCTGTAACTTTCGGTGGATGTATTCGTTTGTTTTTCTGTCGCGTCTTGTTATACCTAGCATGGCTCTCTCCATTGCTCTTTAAGTCACTCTCAATTTATTGACAGATCTTTTTGTAAGAGTTGTTGTTTCTGCTCCATAATATGTGATAACTGGCATGACATAACTTATTTCTTTTCAGAGACAAAGACAGAGTACCCCTAAGAATGGATCCGAGTTTTCCGAATACCACCCAACCCAGTAAGATTTGTAACCATATTATGACGTTGGGCGTTCATTTGTGATATGATTTACATGTTGAGAGTGAATATATAAAAATATTTAGTTAACTTAAAAAAAAATAACAATACCAAAAGAAAAAATGTAATTTACAATAAAACAACCATTAATCTTAATTTGGTCTTTAATTAGTTGTAAAAGATATTTTAATAATTAACAAAATTTATAAATGTTTATCACAGCAAAAATTATTATAGTTAAATACCTCGGCTAGGGGTGAGTAAGTTTATTAGGTCTGACTATGGTACAATATTTGTTTCTTTAAGAAATTATAAGGGCGCCACTGAAATCTTTTTATTTTTTATGATAACTGAAGAAAGTTGTTTTAAGCTGAGTTATTTAAGTAAGTATCATAAGATGACAGAAAAAACTGTCTATGAAGTAAAAAAAAATGAAAATGTACCAACAGATAAAAGATAAATATATTTCCTTGGTGCTAAAATGAATGAAGGTGAGAATACGTTACAAAAAAAAATAACCCGCAAACAGTTCTTTACAACTACTTATTCTAATACAGTTGACGATACGACAATGATTTTGATGTTACGTTTAAGAAATAAAGAAAAACGAGACAGCTGTATTATATTATAAATGCATTTATTTACGTTGGTCGACTTATCTTTTTTACATCTGCGATCCATTGGTTGATCCAGGAGAGGGCTGGTCCAGTGAAGGGTTGGTCTGGTGAACAGTCCACCAATGTAGAACCAATCAGCGGTAATTCGGTAGTAACTCAGTAATGTCTTTGAAATTGAAATTTGTAATGTCTTTGGTATTTTATATTCCAATGCTGTGTGTAACACCAATGACAATAAGAGAATGAATCGTGGTTGAAGGTATTGGACTATGCCACATTAAAGATCGTGTATAAAGTTGGAATTACTGACAGGTATCGTTTTTAATAATTAACATGTTAAAAACTCTATACAATAGATGGTGTTAGTGTTAGCCATATAATTAATTTAAAAATACTACGTTTTTAGTTAACATATCATGTTACAGATTCACCTCTCGATTTCGCATTATCTCTGCCAATGCGTATTTCTTGACATAGATATTTATTATCATTAACCTGCTTGGCTTCAGTGCCGTCAATAAGGTTTTCACTCGGAAAAAGTTTGTCTAAAATTTAGTCTTTTGCATGTTCATCTTAAGTCCAATATTTTCTGTAGTTTGTTTAAGATCTGACAGCATCTTTGACGTTGTCGGCAATGAGGACCTTTTTGTCAGCAAATCGAAGGTGTTTTAACCGTTCTCCATCACCTTTTATCCAATTTTAGTGGTTTAAACGCATGTTCAAGGGCTGCAATAAACGATGGGCGAGATTGTATCACTTTGCTTTATACCTCGTTCTATGATGATTTTGTTTGTGGGTTTGTAAAGTCTTACACTGGCAATGAAAGACTGACAAGTAACAGTAAGTAAAATCCCCTTAGTCTACCAAACCATTCCTCCTATAGGTATAGTCTTTCCAATATTAATTGCTAAAAAACATTTAAAAGTGTTATACAGAGTGAGTTGGTTTACTAGGCTTCAAAGTAGAAAGAATAGCATGAAAACAACATATTTGTCCCGTTAAACATCCACTCTGTATCGTCGGAACTCAAGCTCTCTCTAGACTGGTAGTTGTACAGCGCGACAAGTGCTTTTAATGATCCGCTGAATTTTGTTGCGTGCAGGAGTATCGGGTTAGTTTTTTGCGCCAGTTTTTTTATAACTCAAAAAGTCGATGTCTATTGCGAAGGCGGAGAGTCCAGAATTTTATTTGGGGCAGTTAAGTATTAACTTTAGGTATATCTTTGTTTCGGTAAATCATTTTTAATAATTGCTTTACGTAATGTAATTTTTGCCCATATTAATTAATAACCTTAAATTAGTTACACATATTACGGCAGCGTTTTGGAGACCTTTTGAATCAGAAAATGGAAATCCAGATCAAAATTAAAATTCAGAAGATATGATATCGCCAACAGGTGAGGTTAGTAGCGAATTTTGCAATAAAGATTTACACATTCAGTGTCAGAGGGTTATTTTAAATATGTATCAGTGTTTGAAAAATGAAGATAATAAAAAATCAGATGCGGTTATAATAAAGCGAATTAATACCTTAACTAAAATTTCTATTTACACTATTTCTCGGGTTATTAAGCGCGGTGACGTTATAGATCATTCGCAGGTGCGGAAAAACAAAATTTGCAAATGTTGACGATGCTACAAAAGATGTTATAAAGCGAACGATTTATAATTTATATCAAGAAAATATTGTACTGACTTTAGAAATCGTTCAAAGGAAAATTACGAGATTATCCTGATTATAATTATAAAAGCTTAGAAACTTTACGCGGTATACTATTAGAATGCGCTTTATAAGAAATTAGATAAACGAATGGTTATAATGGAATCGCGGCGTATTGTTGTACTGAAGAGTATTTAGATAAAATAAGGAAGTATCGTGAATTAAAAAGGCATATAGTTTACCTAGATGAGACTTGGTTTGACACATGATACTGTTCAGTATGGCTGGGTAGATCAGTCTCAAGTGTACTTTAAATGCGCCATGTTCGAGAGGAAAGCGTATAATAATTCTTCAAGCCGGAAGTGAAAACGGTTTTATACCAAATGCATTACTACTGTCTGCGAAAAATATTAAGCAATGTACAGCCGACTACCATGAGGATATGACTGCAGATTTATATGAAAAACCCCGTGGGTTTGGAGCCTATCGGGCGCGTCCCCAGGTGGCGGATAGGGGCCCCCCCAGAAAAGTATCTGGTCTGCTTGAGCAGCTAACACTGCAACATGGCAGGCTAGATACAACACTGGGGTTGTGCGTACTATACGGACGGCGAGTCTTGCATGAGCGGTGTAAAACCCGCAAGATTGTCGGACGAGTCGTACCTAAGGTCGCACCGCGGACCAACCACCCCTTCCCAGCTGTCGTGTCGTGGCTAAGGGATTGCACAGGGGTACACGATGCCGGCGAGGTCCTTTGACCGAACCGAAAAACCAGTAACCATGTCTCGCGGATAGGGTTACGGGGGTCTGGGCTTAACAACCTGGACCAAGAGGAGACAACCTCAATAAAAACCTGAATCTCACGGTGGGACACCAGGCCAAGGGGATGCGTGGCTGAACAGAAGATCAGCAGCGACTGGTAGTCACCTTGGGGCACCGGGCGAAACCCCATTGTATTTAGCCTTCCCCTGGCATGCGGGGCTCTGTCAGGGGCGACCACCCCTTCCCTAGCTGCTCGTGGGACCAGATATGGATACCAAACAAAAGACGAAAAGATCGGGAGCGCACCGTCGAAAGATGGGGCGCGCCCGAAGACTTCTTACCGGAGATGGTGGAACCGTAGAGGGACAGCCAGCTCCGGTATTGACACCAACTCCGTTAGGGTCCGGCACCTCAATCGAGGGGCAAGGAACCAGCGGAAGAGGCGAGAGGGCTGAGAAGCCCATAAAACCGAGACCGGCAGGGACTCAGAAGAGGCCCAAACCGGACGGGCGAACACCACCTGAAAAGGTGGTAAAAATAATACAAGCAAATATACATCACTGTAAGGCAGCCACGGCTGTACTACAGAGATGTCTACTCAAACAAGACATAGATCTTGCTCTTGTGCAGGAACCCTATGTCGTTGGGAGAGCGGTCAAAGGGCTACCATGCGCGGGAGGCTACGACTTGATCTATTCGACGAATGGCCACCCTCGGGCATGTATAGTAGCCAAGAGAAATCTTGATGTTTTTCCACAATGGGACCTGTGCACAGGAGACCTAGTGGCAATTACAGTCAAGATTAAAAGAAATAATATGTCGAGGCAGATTGTTATTGGCTCGGCATACCTACCGTACGACCAATCAGGTCCCCCTCCTTCCAAAGAGGTGAGAGAACTGGTTACACACTGTAGGGACAAAGGGATCGAACTCCTTCTGGGGTGCGACGCCAATGCTCACCATATCATATGGGGGAGCACAGACATTAACTCAAGAGGGGAGTCACTTCTGGAATACATTGCTTGCAATAATCTAGAAGTGGCTAACGTTGGGAATGACCCCACTTTTGTGATTGAATCGCGGGAGGAGGTCATTGATATCACAGTAGGTACAAGAGAGGTGTGCAGGTGGGTGGACGGATGGCATGTCTCTAGGGAGATGTCTATGTCCGACCATAGGCATGTCCTCTACAACCTAACATGTGAAACGGGGAAGGAGGAGGTCACATATCGCAACCCTAGAACCTGTGATTGGGACTCCTTCAGGGAGCACCTTGAGCGAATGCCTCCCAGCCCCAAAGAATGAGGCTGAAATAGACTTCCTCTCAGAACAACTGACTGGAGGTCTTATGGAGGCCTATAACAGAAACTGCCCAGAGAAAAGGAAGAGGGCTAATAGGGACACTGTATGGTGGACCAAAGACCTCTCGAGTCTCAGGACAGAAGTGAGAAGACTCTTCAACCTGGCCAAAAGAACAAATGGCTGGGAAGCCTATAAGGCTAAAAGGAGAGAATATGGTTATGCGATTCGCAAAGCCAAAGAAAACTCTTGGAGAAAATTCTGTGAGGACATTGACAGCCTTCCAGAATGCTCCAAGCTGAAAAAACTCTCCAGAGGGACACCATTGGTAGGGTAGGATCTCTGAAGAATGAAAAAGGGGAATACACAACGACCGGTGAGGAGACTTTAGATCTTCTTCTAAAATCACACTTCCCGGGATGTGAACCTGTCACGGAGCAGGGGCACATCTGTTCAGGGGCACTCCGTAGGAGGGCATCCAAGGACAGCTGGGCCCTTGCCAACAAAATCGTGAACAGAACCAGACTTGCATGGGCGATAAAATCCTTTCACCCATACAAAGCTGCGGGACCAGACGGTATCTTCCCGGCACTGTTGCAACAGGGCAGGGAAATCATCGAGGGACCAATGTGCCGACTACTCAGGGCTAGCTTGGCACTGAGCTATATCCCTATGAACTGGAGGTCTGGAAGAGTAGTCTTCATACCGAAGCCTGGTAAGGCCACGTATGCTGAGACGGGCTCCTTCAGACCTATCAGCCTGACCTCCTTTTTTCTTAAAACTTTGGAAAAACTGGTGGACAGGTACCTACGGGACGGTGCTTTGAGGGTAAAACCTCTGCATCGAAACCAGTTTGCGTATAAAAATGGGGTGTCCTGCGAAGTCGCGGTACACAAGCTGCTCCTGAAAGCGGAGCAGGCACTCTTAAATAAAGAGATAGCCCTAGGTACGTTTCTGGATATTGAAGGGGCATTTAATGTTGCCTCCTTCGATTCCATACTTAGGGCCATGCAGAACCGTGGCATAGAACAGGACATTGTAAGATGGACTGGTAATATGTTACGGGAAAGAACAATAATAGGTACGCTCTTTGGGGAGACGAGGATGGTCTCAGCCACTAAGGGGTGTCCGCAAGGAGGGGTGTTATCTCCTCTTCTGTGGAACCTGGTGGTTGACGAGCTCCTTTGTAGACTCAATGACGAGGGTATCTATGCCCAAGCCTTTGCTGATGACGTCAGCATAGTTGTAAACGGTAGATTCGGGGCCACTGTGTCCGAGAGAATGCAGCTGGCACTGAGGATTACCGAAAAATGGTGCAGACAAGAGGGATTGTCAACTAATCCGGCAAAAACCTCCGTGATAGCGTTCACCCTCAGAAGGAACCTTGACTTGAGGGAACTTCGTATGTGGGGCCAAACGCTAAAGTTTAAAGGGGAAGTCAAATACCTAGGGGTAACCCTAGATAGCAAACTAACCCTTTCCAACCACATTAGAAACACAACAGATAAAGGCCTAAGAGCTCTCTGGGCATGCAGAAGAGCTGTGGGCAATACGTGGGGGCTTAAACCCAGTATGATGCACTGGCTTTATACGAGGGTGGTGGCACCTATCATAACCTATTGTTCTGTTGTGTGGTGGCATAAAGCGAGATGCTCAGTAGCATCTAGACAGCTAGGCAGAGTACAGAGAGTAGCCTGTCTAGCCATAACCGGGGCGATGAGAACAACGCCCACGGCGGCCCTGGAAGCTATGCTGGGACTACCTCCACTACATCTTATTGTGGAAAGGGAAGCACTGGCAGCTGCTTACAGGCTGAAAATAAACAACGAATGGGGCAGGGCGATCCCTAGGTACCATTCCACAATCTCGAAAGAGATTGAACATAATCAATTACTGAGCATGCCCTCAGATAGAACACCTATCTGCTACGACCTTTCCAAACCATATACGGTGCACATTCCGGATAGGGACGAGGCTCGTACCAAGATTAGGAAACAACATGAATCCGTTTGGTACACAGACGGATCCAAAACAAGCACCAGCACTGGGATTGGAATCTACAATGAAAATACAGGGAAGACGTATAGTCTCAACCTGGGTTCAGTAGAGACTATCCTGCAAGCTGAAGTGGTTGCCATCAATACATGCTCGGAAATCATCCTGAGCGAGACAGTCCCTAACAGGACTGTCAGGATCAGAAGTGATAGCCAAGCAGCTCTCAAAGCAATAGAGAGCGTGCACACTGCGTCACGAACAGTGAAGCACTGCCAAGGAACTGTAGCTGAACTGGCAAAACGCCACAAGGTTATCCTTGAATGGGTACCAGGACACACAGGGATTCTTGGAAATGAAAAAGCTGACCTCCTAGCCAGGGAGGCTTCAGAAGGAACCCTGATCGGACCTCTTCCCACATGTGGGGTCTCATACCAACATGTAAGGGAAACAATAGAGGAACGACTAAGGGAACAACATAAGAAACTCTGGATGGAACTGCCTGGACTCAGGCAATCCAGATTATTCATAACAGGTCCATCCAGGGAGAAAACTACAGAACTACTCAGCCTAAGTAGAACCCAATTGAGAAAGGCAGTGGGATTGCTAACAGGACACTGCCATCTCCGAAAACACATGAACATAATAGGACTCGCTGAGGACCCATTATGCAGAAAATGTGGTGAGGAAGACGAAACTCCTCTTCACGTAATATGTCACTGTCCGAGCCTTAAGTGGCTTAGACAGAGACACTTTGGCATTCAGTTTCCTGAGCCGGAGGAAATCCTCCAAATAAGTAGTCGTTATGGACAATGGGAGAAAATCGCCTTTGAAGCTTGTTTTTCCCTAATACCTATGCACAGCCAAGAAGCCTAAGTTTAAAGCAAAAATATGAATAAATTTACAAATCTACAAACTATTTGGCCTGAAAAAAAGGAAAGATCTTTGTGTTTGGATAAAAATATTGGCCTACATTACCATCCCTAATCCGATCCGACCTTTAAAAATTAAAACCTACTCCAAATTGTAATTTATTTCTTATTATTGTATAAAAATTAAACTAACCTACATTTTTGTACAATTTGTCATTAAAATATGGTATACCATATACTATAATAACCCTTAAAAAACGCGGTACCTATGGAGGTTAACTTTTAAAAAAAAATCCGGGAGGTTGTAAGGGTTAGTTTATTCCTATATTTGCATTATTTAAAGGGCAATACCTAAGAAGTTTTCAGAGGTATAAATAATAAACTGAGTCAGTAATATATTTTATTACATTTTCTACATTAATAACTGTAATAATGCACAAGTTATTGGAACATAAATATTTTAATATCATATTATTATGGTCATTTGCTGACCCTAATCCTAATGTACAAGCACTACTATAATTACTACTAAAAATGTGGATTTATTCAATATTTATACTTTTAGTATATATTTTGAGATGCAAACAGCCTCCATTTTCTTAAATAATTTAATATCACCTGACCTCTTATCGTAATTATGTTATAGCCATGAATCTAAATAGACACTGTACATAACGCAAAATGAGCAGGTGTTATTTCTACAAAAGTCCAACGCAAATAATATTCAATTCATTATTTAAAAAAAATGCAACTTTATTCCTACCACAAAATTTTAACAAACATGTTAATAACAATACCCATGATTTCTACTGAATTTATAAATGGAAGTTCATTAAATTTATAAATTCAGTTCCTTAATTTCTTTTTAACAAAACTGCATTTTTTTCTTGTCGGAAGACTGTCGTATAGTATCGGTAGGACATCTGAAGATATAAAACCTCAAAAGAAGCTTCTAATTCACAAGGATAAATTGCATGAGTGTTAATTTGGATATGACTAATCACAGTAAATATACTTCCATTATTATGAATAAATGTGTTTCTTCTGTTGACCATTTTCTTGAATGTACACCATTGCCTTTTCATTTCTGGTTTTGACATACACAGGATAAGCTTTTATTAGTGAAGTTTAAATTTTAATTGATTTTGATTGGGAATTTATGTTGAGAAATTAAACAGTATTCATAAAACAGAATTAATAATATTCTGTTTCGGTATCTTTATTTATTATTATGGCCGATTATTGCTTACAATAAAATCTTCGCTGATAAAAACTATATCCATTTGTACCTGTAGAAGCAGATTTGTTCTGGACAGTGCCAAATGGCATTTTAAATCGACACTCAATCAACGAGAAAAATTGTTTAACTTTTCAAGATGATTGAAATGTTACTAGTACACTACCGAGATTAAACTATAATATACACTTACTTACAGGTCAACCTATTTACAAAGTCGTAATTCGAATGCATCTTAACACTTTTTAACAATTTTTTTTTGTAACGTTAACATTTTTAAACAACAATCGACTTTTTCCTACCAAAAAACGTGGACTAGTAACATTAATAACATTGAAAAAAAATTTGTTGGACAAACAAATTTATTGCTTTACAGAAATATACTCTTTTTTTTCAAAACTGAAACACAACTTTTATAAAGTTATTTATATTAAAATATGTATTCTTATTACAGCTAATAACTACTATTAAAATGCTTTTTTTGTCCGACAAAAACTCTTTAAAAGACAGCTGGAAATAATTGGAGTTACAAATATACACATACAGATACGGATGTATAAGAAAGTTACTAACAACTTCTAGAAATTACAGCCCTAAAAATGTAAGCTGTTTCAAAACTCATTCCCTAATAAAATGCGTCTTTCGAATTCGACGGCAAGCAAAATATACAGTGTGGTGCACCGAAAACGAAACAGAGGCATTTACTGGCAGATGATTCCTTTTTTGAAAAAACGCTCGGACCCGTCGATTTTGTTTTCGAGGGGGACACAAAATGGGCATAAAATCACTTTAACATTTGCAGCCCCTTAAGCGGGGGTGGCATCATCCTTAAAATCTTAAATGAAAAGTGGGTAGAATGATCCATTATTTGAAAGGTCTTTCAACTCCCTTTATAATGCTGTAAAATTCATGTATTCAATTCAGTAGTTTTGGAGATTTATTGATTTAAAGTTTAAAGTAGACTTAAATAGGTACATCAAATTAGTTTGTACTTATTTCAGAAGAAATTTGAGTAAAAGCATTTTCTTGATAAGTAAATGCTTTTATTTACTAAGCCCATGATTTATTAATAATAAAAATAGCAATTGAAGTGTCCTTTGTGACAAAAAAAGTTGTTTCTTGAAGAAAGATAAGTAGAGATGTACTTATTTTAAATAGGAAATAGTACATTAATTTGCGATTGATTTGACCAATCTTTGTTGTTAAAATATCATTTATTGCTTTATACTTAAATTAACCATGGTATATTCCACAGCAGAAAGGGTTGAAATTATTGAAATATTTTTCGGAAATAATCAGTGCGCTAATAGAACAGCACAAATTTGTAATGAGCGACATGAGAACAATATGTGCACCGAAAATATGTTCTAGAACTTGTAGCTAAATTTCGGAAAACTGGATCAGTCGCCAATAAAAAACGTAATATTGAAAATCCTATAAGGAACGAAGCAACAGAAGTGGGAGTTTTAGGGCAAGTTATTGTAGACCCTACATTAAGTACCCGCAAATTGCAAACTTCGTGTGGTGTTAGTCGACGTACTATCCAACGGATTCTAAAGGCCCATAATTTTCATCCGTATAAAATTCACCTTGTACAAGAACTTAATGAAGACGATTTTGATAAGCGATTAGAATTTTGTGAAGTTATGAGTGAACGAATTACAAACGATGAACAATTTTTATTAAACATTTGCTTTTCCAACGAATGTTCCTTTTTTTTTAAATGGCGAAGTAAATCGTCATAATTATCGATGTTGGTCGGACTCTAATCCCAGAATTTACCATGAGGTACACACACAGCAGCCACAAAAATTAAATGTTTGGGCTGGCATTTTTGGCGATCATTTGGTTGGTCCTTTTTTCTTACCTGGAAATTTGACTGGTCGATACGTTGAGAATATGTTGATGTTCCAACAGGATGGTGCGCCACCACATTACGCATTAAGAGTTCGGCATTATTTAGATCAGACCTTTCCAGGTCAATGGATTGGTAGAAGAGGTCCCGTTGGATGGCACCCAAGATCGCCAGATTTATCATCTTTGGATTTCTATTTGTGGGGTTACTAGCAAAATCTGTGCTACTCAGCCAACATCCTTAGAAGATTTGCGACAAAGAATTCTTTATTATTGCATGGAAAGTAATTGTGGTCATTTTCAACATTTACTCGGCTGACAGGTCAGTTCATTCTTTATTTTTTAACAACTTTGCTGCTATTTATTGATCTCCTCTTACGATGATGTATTTAAACTTTAAATCAATAAATCTCCAAAACTACTGAATTGAAGTACATGAATTTTACATCATTGTAAAGGGAGTTGAAAGACCTTTTAATTGATGGATCATTCAACCCCCCTTTCCATTTAAGATTTTAGGGATGGTGCCACCCTCGCTTAGGGGGCTGCAAATGTTATTGTGACTTTATGCCAATTTTGTGTCCCCCTCGATAACAAAATCGACGGGTCCGAGCGTTTTTTTTAAAGGAATCATCTGCCAGTCAATGCATCTGTTTCGTTTTCGGTGCGCCACCCTGTATAACTACGTTTTTACTAATAATAGTTCCACAATGATATCAATACAAAATACAATTTCTTTCTTTCACATGTTAAGAAATTAACTTTCTTAAAAATCTGGGAATGTTATCTAAATGTAACTTACGCTGTACATTTTAAGGGCGGTTTTTATTAGCATGGAATTATTAGTTACACAAACATTGATGTTACTTACTTTGATATAACACACAAAGTTCTGAAATTCATATTAAAATACTTTTAATTCAAACAGTAAATATTTCCGTCTAAATACTGAATTAACCAAATAAAATAACCCAATCCAAGGTTTATCTGGAAATAACATGTTAGTATTTTCTAAATTTTTATCGAAAAAATTTTCTTCAGTATTGACAATCCCATTTGTGAATACAAAAATCGTAGTTTGCTATCGGCTAAAGAACGTTACCGTAACAACGCTAGCATTTACTGTTTGTTTCTCAGTAGCGCGTCAGTTTGACAATTGTAAATGTCAAAAACAGAAAGAATTAAACAGAATATACTATTTCAATAAGTATGTAGAGCGGACATTTAAAAATCAACTCCAGAAAATACAAAAAAAGTCATTCCTCAATTTGGAGTAATTAGTGAATTTTGGAAAATTTGGCTGGAATATTGATGGACTGGGGCTTTAATAAGAAGAAACAGAATGAGAAAGATTATAAAGAATAGTGAAAATAATGTGGAACACAACAGCGAATATGTTCCAATGCATGTATTTCGAAAAAGTAAATGTTACTTTCAATCCTTTCACTGATCTGGCATTTAAGAATTCCCGTGATGCACGTAATTCTAAGCGAAAGAACTTACAAGGTAATTAATAAAAACGTAAAAATAGTTCAACAGCATTGACTAAAACTGAAATTATTAAAATGGCATTAGTATGGGATGAAAATAGTCCTATAGGTCTTTTAAAAAGATTTTTTTCATATCGCTGCATATTAATTAGATTGGCGAGGTGGTGAAGCTGCAAATTGTAAAATGCACAATTTTAAAGACGAAAATATCAAAGAATGGTGATTTAACTGTCCGAATTGAATATAATACATTATTTTCCAAAACATGTCAGGGTGGCTAAAACAAGTGCTGTGATAGTAAATGGCTATAAAAAAAACATAGAAAACCCTAGCATATGCCCAGTGGGATTGTTTTATAAAACATTATTACATAGACCAAACCATATTACAATTGATAGATTATTTATAACTCCTAATCAGTTTGGAAAAAATAATTCATCAAAAGGTTGGTACAGAAATGTTCCCATAGGAATCAACAAAATTCTTTAATTGGATAAAAATTTCAGCTGGAAAAATTGGACTTGATACAAAGAATAATAAATTTCTAATCATTCTCATCGCTCAAGCGCGGTGTTAACTTTACCTAAAGCAGGTATCAATGAACAAGAATTAATTAAAATAAATGGAAATTACTCTTCCAAGTCTATAAAGCCTTATTTACAACTTGATAATGAGCATCATTCACATCTTGTGACAAGTCTCCGAGATAAAGCTTTGAATAATGAATTGGCCACAGTGTCAACAACAAAATCTACATCATTAAAGGAGCAAATGTCTTCTGGACCAATTGTACATAATTGTCCTTTCTAAATATTATCATTGTTTTTTTAGTTTGTTAAAGTTTAATTGAATTGAGTTTTCTATTCATGGGATTGCCTTACCCAATACCACGCGAGCTCAGATCTAGCAGGTTGTTTTCGAATACTTACTTTCGAAAACAACCATAAAAAATATCCGGCTAAATTTGAGTTCTAGTGGTATTACACCCGACCACCTACTTCTTGACGGTTCTGTACAGTAATTAAACGGAAATAATCGATGTATTTGTGCAGAAGAAAAATTATTTATCCGTGTTTCTTATGTATAATTAAAACTAATAACTTCACTGTTAAGACAGCCTTAAATTTTATCTTTAAATCCAGCCATTAGAGTGTACAGAAATATAGGAAGATTATTCTACAAATATTTTACAAACCTGAGTAGAAATGAGAGAAATGTGATAAGTGAGTGAAATAAAAGATTAATTCTTAATTAACTCATTCTAGATACAAAACATCTACACAGTGAAGTATGTGTTACAAGAAAATATAAACAAGGATCAGCTAGTTGATCGGCTAACTTAAAAAAATTATACACTAAATAAATCGTATCAAAAACATTAACAATAACTAGTGTCCTTGATTAATTTTTTGTTCCTTAAAAAAGTTGACAATACGTTAAAATGGAATACATATATCTATGCGGACTCAATCAGTGAAATAACGAAATGTGGTAAAAACAGACGTATATTTTGTGCTTGTGAGCATCAAACTGAGTTTGTAATATGTATAGGTGCAATTCAAACTTATTAAAGAAATACCAGATTCGATTAGTTGTTCTTTCTAAATATTATGTTTCTACTTCTATTACATTAAAATTTTTAGAAAAAATGTACAAAATACCAATACCAAAACAACTATACCTTGTCCAATATAAATATAGGTGCACGTCACAGCTGTCAGAACGCGACTATGTTGCCAAACATTTAAAATAGTATTAGAATCTAGTAAATATCAAACGAAGTTATTCTTTTTTTATATTTGACTAAAATAAAATACTCTAGGTTAGTTATACAGACAAAAACCACAGATAATTAAAAAAGAGTTCTATTTTGATGTTAATACCTCAGCACTAATTACAATTTTATATTTTAATAACTCTGAATTATTTATATATGTATGGATTAGTAATAAGGAAAATACATAGAATGGTACATTTATTTGTTCTAAAATGTTTCATAAATTGCAGAAACCAGAAACTTCAGTGTCACACGCACGCGAATATCAAAATTTCACCTGATAAACCACATTTGAACGTGGCAACAACGCGCAATTTTGCCAACATATAAAATACTTCGGTTTGAAGTTTATATTTTATAAGCCCACGAGTTGTATTTGATATAATAGTATATTAAACAACGCATTTCATATGGAATTCTGTTATGACACGAGTTCAAGTTTAAAAAACGAATCGCGAAGCGATTGTCACAACATCCATATGAAATAAGTAGTTTATAATATTTTTTATATTTTGCCATTTTATCATTTTTTAAATTAATTTATTATTTTTATGTAATTTTACGAAAATTTTGATTTTAAAAAGTATGTTGGTAGCACTTTGTAATTTATAACATTTGACAGTTTTGACATTTAAATTATGAAATTTTATATATTACATAAGTAAAAAATGATATTCATATTCACAAATACTTTCTTAAAGAACAATACAAAATTAATAAATTGCTATTAGCCACAAATGTCATTATCAATAGTCTTGTCATAAGATACTTCACTCATGTGGCTAACCACTTGAAACAAAAATTTGTGTGCGCAAAAGTTACATTACGATACGCAAATGCGTTTTATAATGAAGATTTTTATAAGTGCAAAATATAAAATAGTATATTAAACAACGCATTTCATATGGAATTCTGTTATGACACGAGTCCAAGTTTAAAAAACGAATCGCGAAGCGATGAGTTTTTTAAAGAACGAGTGTCACCACAGCCATATGAAATAAGTTGTTAATAATATTTTTTATATTCTGCTATTTTATCATTTTTTAAATTAATTTATTATTTTTACGTAATACCGAAAATTTTGATTTTAAAAAGTATGTCGGTAGCACTGTGTTATTTATAACATTTGACAGTTTTGACATTTAAATTATGAAATGTTAATGTTTTAAAATATTTTAAAATGACTAATACACCAATAATAATATATTATATAAGTAAAAAATCATATTTATATTCACAAATACTTTCTTAAAGAACAATATAAAATTAATAAATTGCTATTAGCCACAAATGCCATTGTCAATGGTCTTGTCATTAGATACTTCACTCATGTCGCCAACCATTTAAAACAAAAATTTGCGTACACAAGTTACATTACGATACGCAAATGCGTTTTATAATGAAGATTTTTATAAGTGCAAAATATAAAATAGTATATTAAACAACGCATTTCATATGGAATTCTGTTATGACACGAGTTCAAGTTTAAAAAACGAATCGCGAAGCGATGAGTTTTTTAAAGAACGAGTGTCACAACAGCCATATGAAATAAGTTGTTTATAATATTTTTTATATGTTGCCCTTTTTACCATTTTTTAAATTAATTTTTTATTTTTATGTAATTACGAAAATTTTTATTTTAAAAAGTATGTCGGTAACACTGTGTAATTTATAACATTTGACAGTTGTGACATTTAAATTATCAAAATGAATAATATACCAATATAAATATATTATATAAGTAAAGGATGATATTCATATTCACAAATACTTTCTTAAAGAACAATATAAAATTAATAAATTGCTATTAGCCACAAATGTCATTGTCAATAGTCTTGCCTTTAGATACTTCACTCATGTCGCCAACCATTTAAAACAAAAATTTGCGTGCGTAAAAGTTACATTACGATACGCAAATGCGTTTTATAATGAAGATTTTTATAAGTGCAAAATATAAAAAATTAATTACGAAACTTTTCTTAAAGCATTTATTTATCTTTTGTAATAACTTGCTGCCTACGAATTTCAATATTTACCAAGTTTACAGTGAATAAACATACTGATTGACAGTAGCAAACGAACAGAGCGATTTGTTCACTTTGATGACGTGCAACCAGATTTATAATGGACAAGGTATATGTATAATGATTGTTGAATAATTATTCTTCTACAAAATATAGTGCTATAGGTACTTACCCTCAATTTTAAGTTTTATGTATTAATTATATTCACAGATTAATTAGATTATAGCAATGCAAAGCTTCTATTTTTTGATCTGATACCAATAACAACAACTTTTCGAATAATCAGTGTACAAATTGCATTTTTTACCACATTCCTTTTGCCATAACTCAAACATTAATGTAATAAAAAAAAGGAATATATATGTGCAAACTATTATTTGATCAAGCCCACTAACAACTAGAATTGAGAAAGAAGTATAAAAGGCGACTTGAATCATCCCCACCACTCTCTCTCTTTAGGACTTAAGTAGTTTGTTGGCACGCTGGTTGGCCACTGCAATGCGCGTTTCGTTGCTCTCACCCTAACCAACATTAATATATAACCAGGTGCCGTTTTATAAATTATTAACATTACTACATACCAACACGTTCCTACTAGAAAAATATCAATCGGCTTATAATATAATAATAAAGTTAAACAACCAAAACATTTGAAGTCTTCTCAATGCCGTTGGCTTCTAATATTGAGACAAGTATTTACCTACTATAAATCTTGACTAAACTAACCATTTGGAGGATTAAATTCCTATTGCTCATTTATTTGATTAAAATAAGCAGACATTAAAATGAATAGGTAGATGGTAGAAAATATTTATCAATGGAATAATGTGATTGAACAAGATATTACCTCCTCTTCTCGCACCACGGTTCTACATTAATACAAGTTTTCTTGAAGCAGCCTGTTCATACACATATGTCCAAAAGTTTTGAATATTTAGAAATAATATATCTACGCCTATATGTTTTTTTAAAAACTTTTGTTGATATTTATTTTAAAGCGTTTTTAAATCAAAATAATACTAAATTAGATTCGTTTTTGTATTAATTTGGTCATATTTAATTGATTTGGGTGCTTTCACATTATTCCAATTCTTGTTTAAATTTCATTTGAGCTGTTTAAAAATGCCCAGAGACATGATATCATATTTTAATTGGTCTAGAGTAATTGCTTTGTTACAACAGGGCTTTGGTTAAAGTGATATCGCCAATATTGTTGGTGTTACTCAGGGTGCTGTATCAAAAATTTAAAAAAATTCCAAGACACAAATGATGTGAAGCATCGTCCCAGAAGTAGCATAAGTCGATGGACAACAGCAGCACAAGACCGGCAGGTGGCATATCCAGAGAAATTGCTAGACTTGAACGACTGAATATTTCAATTACACGAAGATTATATGCGGTAAATTTGTATCGCAGAAGACTACGTGTTCCCAAACTAACCTATCAACAAAAAATTGCAAGGTTGCAATGGGCTCAATAAATGTTACACCATGGTCCTAACTGGAATTACGTGATGTTCTCTGATGAATCAAGGAGGGCCCCAGGACGACAAGCCCGATTAGAAACAGCCCAACCACGTGTTCCATTTGAAGGTGGGAGTATTATGGTTTGGAGTGGTATTATTAGGGGTACACGGCCGCCTCTCCTAGTTTTGGAGAGAAGAATCACTGGTGCTGTGTACATCGAGGAAGTTTTAAATCCTGTTATGCGTCTATTCCGGGGGGCGGTAGGTGATGGATTTGTGTTTATGCACGACAATGCACCTCCACATCGAACAGCTGCAGTACAAAATTTTTTGGAAGAAGAAGGAATATCCACATTAAGATGGCCATCAAATTCCACTGACATGAACGTCATTGAACATGCCTGGGACAGTCTTAAAACACGCATTAAGAAGCGAAACCCTCCCCCAATTATTCTACGATAACTGAAAGACGATGCTCGTGAAGAATGGGAGAGAATTCCGCAAGCCCAGCTCGACCATTTAATCGATGGCATGCCACATCGCCTACAGTCATGCATACAGGCTTATGGAGGAAATACTGATTATTAATTTTATTTAAAAACCTTTTTTTGCTTATTAATTTATTTTAAAAACTTTCAATTTCAATTCAAAAGAATAAATCATTTTTTTTTGTATGTTTATCTGACTTCGATATTTATTTAGTATTGATTAGTTGTAGCAAAATGATGTTTACTTATATCAAAAAAATTATTTATAAAAATTAATAAAAAGATGAAATATTCCATTATTCCAAACTTTTGGACATATGTGTACATATTTTTAGTTTTTAAATAACCCTGAAGTCGCTAAAGGTGACAAACATATTTTTAGTTGTTACATTTTATATATCGCTACACCATTTCAACAAATTCCTTCAATAATCAAACCATTTCATGACTGATCAGTTAAATTTTTTCTCTGTTATCTTTATCATGTTATCAGCTGAAATGTAGGCAACCAACATATTACTAACTGGGTTTGACTCATCATCTTGTATTTTAATTTTTGGTTTATTTAACGTAAGGCAAATACGCTGACCTTGATTACAACGCTTTCTAGATTTAAGATATAGATATTTAGTCCAATACTTGAAAAAAAAAAGAAAACAAAAATCAAAATAAAATATATTAACACATAATTTACAAAATTAAAAGTGAAAAAAAAATCTCAAAACATTTGTTTATCTGCCTGGTCCCTAAATTTATATGCTCATTCTCTAATTTTAGTACAGTAAAATGTAAGTAAATTTAAATATAAATAAATAATAAATACCTGTAAGTCGTGATGACGCAAATGTAGTGATAATAAAGAATACATAAGTAAATTCTTTGCAAAAACAAAACAATAAAATATATAGAACATGTTTAAAGTTAATTTGATCTACATAACAATTATTTTATGAAACAAACAGTTGTAACACAGCTCCCAACTTTTGTCAATAAATAATCAGAAAACAAATTATAACTAATTGTAATTGTTCTTTACGTCACCACGCTACTTATATATTCAAATTATTTAAATAAAATTAGTTTGTTGACTATATTTGTTTAACATTTTTTTGTATGCTATTAAGCAGCCAAAAAGCTATGATTACATTAAAATCGGATATTAACCAGTAGGAACGGGTTGAAGTTGAAGAGCCAAAAAATGATAAGTAAGTATAAACTTTTCAGTGTTTTTGTGTAATGTGTCTACTTGAGAAGGTCATGTGCCCGCTGGTTAGCCACCTCTATCCTCGTTGCATTGGAATCAGCCTGTTTATTTCACCATTATGTTCGCAGTGTACAAGTTGTTGGAAAAGTGTCGTGGAGAGTGAACGGAGTAGCATTGTAAAAACAAACATTGAGATTAATAAAAAACAAGCAAGATTTATTCAGAAAAATGAAACAAGCATTTACACATCCACAGTTGCAAACAGAAGATTTGATGTAAATTTCGCATAATAAATCTAAATGGGATCCTGAACACTTTTTTTTAGTGTTTTTTTTTTAGTTTTTGCGTCTTAAATATGATTCAAATTTGAATGATTTAATTTTAAAAAATTTTACAGCGCCATCTAATAGGTAAAAGTAAAACTGATGATGACTCATACCGTGTTAAGATTAGGTAAATTTGTATTTGAACGTTGGCAACGCTTAACCTTTTAGTATTGGTATTGAAAAATGGTTGACATGTATTCAAATTTAATTATTGTCTTGACGAACAAGAATGTTAATCAGCGAATTGACGCCAATAAAGATTAAGAAATGTACATGTTTGTATGTCACAAACAAGAGCCATTGGCGCTGCGTCACAGTGACATTCATGTCATACCAACATCATGTCACCAAAAATTTAGTTATCTTTCAAAATGCAAATACCCAAAAAATATTAAAATAAATTAAAATAAAACAATAATTTCAATTCAGGAAAGAATAAAATAATTATTATTTCTCATATTGCAATCTTTATTTTATTTTGAATTAAAATTAAATTTTATTTTGTTGTTCACCATATGAGTCATCTCTTGGCGCCAATTTTTTTGTTTGCATTGTAATTACATTTTAAAATATAATATTTTTATTATTATTGACTCCAAAATTATAATTATATTTGATTACAGTCTAAAATTCACATAACTATTAACAAATTATGTTTAAATTGCTTTTTTTGCTTTTTATAGTGAGTGTTCAGTACTCCATTACCCATTACTTGAAAGATAAACCAAGTACTCGTATGTTAATTTTTTTTCTCGTTCAAACAGTCCTTATTTAAACAAATAAAGATTCTTCTGCTTGCACCTTGATACTTAACGTCACCAGATGCTATAAGAGGACTTAAAGAACTCTGGTCACATTAAGTACATGAAAATAATATTAGCTCAAAAACTGTGTAATAAAATATAACATATAACAATTAGAAATTTGTATTAAATATATTGAATAAGGTATAATCCAAAAACAAAAAAATATTTATTAAATTTTTTGTATAGGTCATTAAGTAAATTTCCAGATCTTGTGTAAAATATTTATTTTTTTGTTGTCATAAACAAAAGTGCTATGAACTGAAGACATTTTGAAAGTAACAATTTTGTTGTAAGTCATAATGCTATTTTTAACCAAATTTCTTATAACAATTGGGGAAATAATTATTACGTTTAAATTGAAATTTATACTATATTATGATTTTTGATGTAAATCAAAATACTGTTATAAAGTAAAATGTATTCAGTTTTTTTCATTAAACAGTGCATGAAAATTCAATAAATAAATATATATTATGATTCTTTTAACATTTTTGGAGCATTTCTTTTCATAAATTAATTCTGACAAAATATTAGCAAACATTAAAGAGGAATATTTTTATACTCTTGTATATACAGTGAGGGCGTAAATATGTAAGTAAAATTATTTTGACCGAATCCTTGTACAGGTCGATTTATATTTTGAAATGTGCATCGGCTTGTGTAATTCGAAATACCGATGATGACGTCAACATTTTCATATAAATAACTCCATCGACGTTTTTTTCAAAAATATGACACTCATAGTTTGGTGGTAAAAAAACCAACAGAAAGCTGTTCAAATTTTTACTGGAGTTTAAAAGCAGACATTCCTGAGCATCATAGGAGCCCCTACGGAAGCATTACGAGAATTTACTAAACTTCCTACTTTTGCATATTTATACTCAAGGGCGGCTATATCAATAGTACAGAGAATAATGCGGGGTCAAGCCCCAATAAGCTACATGCAAGGTAGTGACCAAGAAAAGTTATACCAGGAAATAAAAGCAGATCGAGTTTTAGGGCTATGCGTAGTCCGAATAATTGTCCCTAGGCATATATTTAATAAAAGTTTTCAGATAGTGGAAAAGTGGAATGAGAAACCAGATTGTCGACGTTGGTACCTACAGGGGGTTCGAGTATACGGCACAAAGTCAAACGTCTTGGAAAGTACACACGACTGTATTTCAAGCAGCAGAAATTGCTGTTATACGATGTTGCGCTACGGAACTAATTACTCGAAAAGAGTATCAATGCTGATTGTCAAGCGGCTCTAGGGAGTACAGGTCAATTCAAAGCTTGTATGGAGCCTTAATCAGGTCAGAAGCTGCAATGAGACTGATAGTTGGCCCGGGGAGATACAAATACCCCACTGATAGGACCAGAACCCGTCCTTGGAATCGCAAGTACACTTAAAAAAGCATCATAAAGGGGAATTCGACAAATTTCATGACATATCTAATCTCACAATGACCAAAGCCATTAAGAATTACAGTAGGCCTTTTAACGGATACTGTAGGCATGAATGGGTTCGGAGTGGGAGTGAGTTTGAGGTTTTTTAAGATAATTAGGGGAAGAGAGAGACTGGAATGTCCGAGGGGCGTGAGGTGGAGGATGATGAGGGACACGTGTTTAAATGCTGGAAGAACGAGGACGTGTTACAGCGGTTGGAGAGGCAGTGTATTGGGAGAACATGTTGGAGGTAATGTTGAGGGGGAAGAAAGAATGGATGGAGATAAGCGAGGCAGTGGAGATTATAATTAGGGGAAGGGACCACCGCCCGTATTGAAGTATGCTAGGGTAGTGATTCCGAGGCGGGGGTAACGGCGAGCTTTGAGGTGGGTTTGGTTGGTAGGTGTCCCCTTGGGGATGAGTCCAGCACTGTTGGTTCTGATTGAGAACCCATTGAACATGAGTTTCCAATCTCAGCCCGAAAAAAAAAAGATAATTAGGGGTGATAATAGCTCGGACAGTTTTTGAGATGCTGCAAGGCCGTTGGGCGGGGATAAACTAGATGGGTGAGATATTGCTACCTCGTGTGGAGGCGGGTACATAGCTGTGGCAGCATTATTCCCTTCATGTCAGCTATGCGGTAGAATAGAAAACCTATAACCTGACAGATAACCAAAATCCAAATAAACCTAGTAAAGTAGCGCACCATTCCATTATTGGATGATAGTGTGCATAATTAATGTTTGTTTCAGCAGATGGATAGGTAGGAGAGGAAGCTTTGAGCGGCTAGTAAGATTTAGCCCCCATTATTTTTAAATTTACTCTTAAATCTAAAGTGTAAATAAATAGATCAGGGAAAATTGAAGAATTAAAAGAAACAATTGGAAATGAGGTGAGACTCATTCTCCCTGAAACATTAAGAGTTTTAGAAGAATTTGTTTATTGTCAGGAAATAAAAGGCATGCAGCTTCAACATTTATTAATTGTAAGATATATTGCTAACTCGAAGATAACATTTGGTGGAGCGCCTATGGACAGGGTGGATAAGTTCAGCTATCTTGGAACATGGCTTTCCGAGGACTGGACATCAGACAGGGAGATAAAGAGTCGTATAGAGCTGGCTCGACAGGCCTTTCTGAAGTTTAGGAGTGTGCTTTTCTATTCGGACTTTTATGTCAACTTGAGAATAAGGTTCATGAAGTGTTATGCTGCCGTCATAAACCCAAAGGGCGTATCTCAATTTTCGCCATATTTTGGATTTTACTTTTACTGTCTCCCCAATGACCTAGTCGTTCACTTTAATAACAAATTTGGCTGGATCCCATCGTTCTAGGCCTTCTAAAACACTAGTAAAAAAAGATGTATACCCAAAATATAGCGAAATCATAAGCTATATAACGCTTAATTCCCACAACTAGCCATTTTTTAGTTACGCCCTGGGCTTAGAAGGGCAGTATGTGTGGTCGGTGCTTCTGTATGGTGTGGAGGGTTGGACCTTGAAGACGAATATTATCAACAGATTTGAGATGTGGATACATCGCAGGATGCTTAAGGTGCCGTGGACGGAGAGAATGACAAACGAGGAGGTTCTCGGACGTTTAGGCAGAGGGCGAGAACTGTTCGATCTCATCAAGAAAAGGAGAAAAATATAGGTTTTTACAGTTGGTTATCAAGGGCAAGGTTGAAGGCCAGAGAGGAATATGAAGGAAAAAGATGTCCTGGCTTCGAAACAAAAGACAATGGACAGTTCTGCGCGATGTACAAACGTTGATACACACAGCTGGAGACAGAGAAGCAATGGAGCATGTGATCGCGAACATCCATTAGTGGATATGCATCCGAAGAAGCAGATATAATGTGTTACTCAAAATAAAAAAGTTATAATTTCTCTCTAATTAACGAACTGATGATGTCTTCTATTTTAGAAATCGTTTTTAAAGCAGAATTCAACACGAAAAAGGAATATTAGCGTTCCCAGCGACGAATTAATGTTAAGAAAATTGTTTATAGTTTATAAACTCTAATATTCAGAGTACAAGAGAACAGCTGTCGCAAAATTGTTCTTAAATTAAAACTATCTATGCTGATGTATGATACAGTTATTTCAGGTAATTGAGGAATATTCCAAAAATATTAAAGAAATGTTATAAGAAGCTTTCACACAATCAAACTTACCACCATAATCCCTAGTTAATTTATTGTTAACATTGAAAAACAACAAAATTACCTTGAGATTAATACGATCGATTTGTCTGTTCTGATTTTCCAATTCCGAGCCCATATCGATCGCCATATTGCGTAAATTACCTATCATGGTATTGACTTGCCCCACATTTTCCTCCATTTCGTCTTCTCTAGCATCGTTTGTGATCCTGCCGATGTATCCGCCTTGTGGTCCCATTCCGTTGCGATCGTCCATCATTCGTTGAGGTTGATTGTTTACCACTTTACCATCATCATTACCCTTCCACGTACCTTCGTCCTCTTTGAACGACGAACCTCTAAACACACATTAAAATGCCGAATAAATTGCAAAGTTTTAAGCTATTAAATTTATAAAGTAGACAAATATTACAGTTACAACAGGCTAATGTATTTTTTTCGACTAATGATAAAAATATTAAGTCAAACAAACCACAGCTGTATACCATTTAGGATAAAGGTTGTGGAAAATAAAGTTTTCTTCCTGCACTTATTATTCTTTGGACTTCCTCGTTTAGTACATACTTATTTAGTTATGCAACTTTACTGTTATTTCTGCTAAGTTAGAGAAGTCACCTTCAGAAAAAAAATATAGTTCAAACCAAACTCTTCTTTAGGTGGGTCATTAATTTTAACGTCAACGCTCTTATATTAGGTAAAAGAGGGGATATACATAAGGCGTATGAATCGAAATTATTGCCGCCATTTTGTTGGTGCACAACATTGGTTTTGATGCTTGTTCGATTTTGTGCAAATTTTTAAGTGAACTTTGAACTATTTTGTGTGTAAATACTATATAAACATGATAAAGTTCTCACCTTACTATTGTAGTAGTAATAGGGGAAAAAGCAAACCTGTACTTATATCATTTCAGAGTTAAGAAAATGTCAGTACGTTTTGAAACAGTTGACCAAACATACAGTGTGTAAAAGCCGAATGGAATAAATTCTTTATTTCGGTTACTGTACATATTTATAAAAAATCCCGAAACACGTCAAATTTAAATTATAACTTGACATTCTTTAACGTGAAAATGCAACCCCTACCTTCAACCCTCTTAGAATGACAGGTACAACCCCCAATTTTTTAAATGGGAAGTATAGGCTTGTGATATATCATTTGAAAGGTCTCTTCATTCTCTATTCAAAAAAAAGGTTATTGTTTTTAAATTTGATGCAAAAATTAACATAAAAAAAAATTAAAATCATGTTGTTACCGAAATTCGCTACAATACAATCAAAAACTAAAATGTAATGCAAAACGTAATAAAATGTAGAACACGAAGAAGAACTATGAATGTTAATGAAGTAGATGTTCAATATGTTCTCCGCGAACGTCTTGGCAACATCCTAATCTCAAATAAAACTGTCTTCTAACATTATTTAACATATCAGGCGTGATCGACCTAATCGCAAGCGTTATTCGTTCTTTGAAGTCATTTAAATCAGAAGGTTTAGTTTTGTACACATGGCTCTTCACATATCCCCATAAAAAGAAATCTAATAATGTAAGATCAGGTGATCGCGCTGGCCATTCAATCGATCCTCGCCTCCCTATCCACCGATTGGGAAATATTGTATCGAGGTACTGCCGGACATTAAGTTGGTAATGTGGTGGTGCTCCATCCTGCTGAAACCATATCGTATTCGCTGGAACTTGAGGGTTACCTGGATCAGGACATAAATTTGCCAACGTTGGAATGACATCGTTTTGAAGTAGTGCCAAATAATTGTTGCCATTTAAGTTGCCCTCAATAAAAAAGGGACCAATGATATTGTTCCCTACAATCCCTGCCCAAACATTAACCTTTTTAGGGTATTGAGTGTGTTCTTCTCTCATCCAGTGAGGATTTTCCGTGGACCAGTAGCGGCAATTTTGCCGATTAGCATGACCGTTAAGTAAAAAAGTACACTCATCAGAAAACATAACGTCTTCTAATTGGATAATATTGTTATCCAACATGTCCATCATTTGCTCACAAAAAAAAGTTCTTCTATCAAAATCGTCTTCCATGAGCTCCTGAGTAGGTATCATCTTATACGGATGCAATTTATTTTCTTTTAATATGTTTGCTATCGATGAATGGCTAGCATTGAATGTAGTGGATACCTGTCTACTCGATGTATGTGGGTTTTCCTGAAACTCAAGTAACACATCTAATTTGAGTTCATCACTCAGTGCATTGGCAGCTGCTTTTTTTTATCTGCCTTACATGACCAAACTCGCGAAACTGCTTTTCTATTTTACTTATTGTTCCTTGGGATATAGGCGGTAAATTAGGAAATTTCTCATGAAATAGGCGAGTTACTTCCTGCTGTGTTCGGATGTTATCTCCGTAACCAATCATTTGTAAAACTGTTATTTTATGCATTTCCGTTAATCTAACCATTTTTCAGAATTGAATTGAACAAACTTTATACTTAAATTACAACAATGAGAACTTAAATAAAACAATTTACTACTGCTTGTTAAAATAGCGTTGCCACGGAAATTCTTTAAAGTTTTTTAATGGTTACCATCTAAAAACCACATTGCTATGGTTTTTGTTCACTTTCTCATTATCAAGACCTAAACGGGAAATAAGTTTTAAGTATATTGTAATAAGTTTCGAGTTGCATTAAATTTAAAAACAATAACATTTTTGAATAGAGAATGAAGAGACCTTTCAAATGATATATCACAAGCCTATACTTCCCCTTTAAAAAATTGGGGGTTGTATCTGTCATTCTAAGGGGGTTGAAGGTAGGGGTTGCATTTTCACGTTAAAGAATGTCAAGTTATAATTTAAATTTGACGTGTTTCGAGATTTTTTATAAATATGTACAGTAACCGAAATAATGAATTTATTCCATTTGGCTTTTACACACTGTAGATATTATGTAAAATTATGTATGCAAATGTCTTGATTTTGAAACATGTAACTCAGTGGTGTGTAACCTATTGTTAAAGAAGTTTTCAGTGTCGAATTTTTAACTTTTCATTCATAATTTTATGATGGATTTCAGATTAACCTTGAAATTTCCATTTTTTTACATAGGCGTGTATTCATGACAGCGTCAGAAGGAGTGAAAATTTGTAATATCTCGAAAAAAAACTGTAATTCCGATTCAGAATAGATTAAACATGTGGTACCAACAAGATGGTTGCCCCGCGTATTTTGCTGCAGTTGTCCGGGATAATTTAGATACTGCGTTTCCAGAAAAGTGGATTGGACGAGGGAGTATTTTTCCATGGCCAGCAAGGTCACCAGACCTTACGGTTTTAAATTTTTACTTGTGGGGAAGAATCAAAAATATAGTTTATAAAACACGTAAAACTATACGTGAGAATATGAAGGATGGGATTCGGGAAGCAGTTCGAGTTCGAAGTATTTCTCATGCTGAAATTGAGGCCAGTGTTAATTCCACTATGGAAAGACTGAATTTAAAATAATTAGGTGGTAGGTGATTTTTTTGCGTTTTGTAAATTTCTATTATGAGTAATCTTAGTTTTATTAATTTTCATTATTTATGTTAAATATTTTTGTGATGCGTTTTTATTTGTTATTTCGTTCTTCAAACAATTTCAGCAATATAATTTCTCTTACAACGTACAGGGTGAGCCAACACTCATCAAAATAAAACAAATGCTAATATTTTCGGGATGACAGGAGATATCAAATTGTGGTTTTGACAGGTCAATAAGTCATCTTATTTGCCCTTTTGTAAGCTGGTTAGAGTTATAGCATTGCATTTGAAATTTCCCAGTAAAAATCATAAATAGAGATAGGTGTTACATAACGCCCCCTAGTTGTCGATTGAAATATTAAATGTGTTGTTGTAATCTGTTTCTGAATTCTACCTTTAATGCTCTTTGCATGAAGCCTACGTTTGTGAAAATCGGTTCAGGCATATGGAAGTTAGAGTATTTTCTCCTTCAACGAAAGTACACTTCCCCCACCACTTAAGAATAGGTGATACAGAAAAATGACTTAAACAAAAGTTGTAGAATAAAGAAAGTAGTTTCTAAAGAAGATATTTTTTACTAACCTCACTCAGAAAAAATTTTGTCGAAAACGCAATTATATTTTGTAAGTGATAGATTGCGCCATCTAGCGGAAAACTACGGACTTAAAAACATTTTAAAGCATTTTTTAGAGCCGATTTTGTGATAAGAATTTTTTTCCCCAAATTATAGGACATATGGTTTCAGAGATACGACCGGTCGCCAACCTTAATGAATCACTCTGTATAAGTAACTGCGTTGTAGACCCTAGACAAATTAAGTATGCCTTATTTCATATAAAATTATCTGTGCTATAGATTACTCATATTGCAATAGAAAGTTTATGTTACGAGTGAAATGTTTCTGAAAACAATAAAGTAATAAGGACATTTAAAAAGGAAATTTCCTTTTTGATTTCTTGTCGCAGCATGGAAAATTGCCAATTAAAAATATAGGCCAAAAGTGTAACTTTATTTAGATGCCTATAAAAAGAGTCGCAGAGAAGCTAGAAAAATATACAAATCTGAGAACAATTTAAACTGTATATATTCAAAGTTCCCAGATGAAAAGTACATAATATGATGCTTAAAATCAGAAAATATGCTTATAATAGTTATTTATGATATAAGTGTTAAACGTACATTTTTAAGGCACACATGTGAAGGTTTGCAGAATGAGCGAAGCGAAATTCACATGAGTGCCTTAAAAGGTACTTTTAACATGTATATCATACAATATTTTTTCTACAAACGTTCAAATAAAGTAATTAATTATAAAGTTTGAATTAAATTTTAAAAACTTTTGTTAATACATCCAAAGGGGATAATTTTAAATTGCATCGTATATTACGGCCCTTAGCAACTTCGACTGGAAATTCAATTATTTCTACGCATCATTCTTCCAAGCAGAAGAGGCAGCAGAAACGAACAATATGAGGATGCCATACAAATGCACAAAGAGGCTAGCCAACAAAAATTTCAGGAATGGCAAACCAATTAAAGATGCAGAAGGAATCATGCTTACATCAATAGACAAACAAGTAAATAGATGGGAGGAACACTACCAACAACTGCTACAAGAGTTACAAGACGAACAACCTGCACAAATAAATAATAACAACGAGACAACGAATAATGAATTAAAAACAGAAACAGAAATTAGAGAAAGCATAAAACGATTAAGAAACGGAAAAAGTGCCGGTAGCGACAATATACCAGGAGAATTTTGGAAATTAGATAGAGATAGCTCAGTGAAATTAATTACCCCCTTAATTCATGAATTTTGGAAGCAAGAACGAATACCAACAGAATGGACAAATGGAATAATAACAAAAATCCCTAAGAAAGGAGACATCACAGACTGCAATAATTGGAGAGGGATAACTATACTAAATAGCATAACAAAAATTCACTAATATAATAAACAGTAGAATAAAAGAAAAAGCAGAAGAAAAATTAAGAAATGAGCAAGCAGGATTTAGAAGGGGAAAATCTTGCATAGACCAAATCGCCACACTACGAATAATAATAGAACAAACTAAAGAAATGAACAAAAGTTTACAATTAGTATTTATAGATTTCACGAAGGCCTTTGATATGTTAAAACAGTCAAAAATTTGGGAAATATTAAAAGAATTCGGAATACCACAAAAATTAATAAAATTAACTTATACAGATGCAACATGTCAAGTAATACATAAAGGCTATCTAAGCAATAGAATAAAAATTGAGAAAGGTGTTAAGCAAGGCTGCGTATTATACCCTCTAATTTTTAATATTTGCCTCGACCATGTACTTAAACAAAGCTTTCAAAGAAATAATGGATTAATATGGAACCATCTACAAAATAAAAGGCTGTCGGATTTAGAATATGCAAATGATATCTGCCTGCTATCAGAAAATATCAGCGACATGAAAACCATGATACAAAAACTCCAAGAAGAAGCACAAAAAATCGGTCTGCATATAAATAAGGAGAAAAATAAAGAAATGAGAATAGGCAAAGTTTCAAATGAAAAAATATACATAGAACAAAACGAAATTCATAGAGTAGAGGAATTCTGCTACCTAGGAAGCATCATTACTGTAGGAGAGACGGAGAAAGACATCAAAAACAGACTTGTAAAAGCAAGGCAAGCTTACGGGATGCTAACAAATATATGGAGATCTACACAACTTGGCACAAAAACAAAGATCAAAATATTCAACAGCAACATAAAATCCGTTCTGTTATATGGGTGTGAAACGTGAGCAATGACCAAACAGCATGGAAAAGAGATACAAACATTTATAAATAGATCCCTCAGGAAAATTCTAAAAATATACTGGCCAAAAAGAGTGACAAGTGAAGAACTATGGAATCGAACAGGACAGAAACCAATTGTAAACGTCATAAAAGAAAGGAAGTGGAAATGGGTCGGTCACACCTTAAGAAAAGCCACAGGAGACATCACCAGAGACGCACTTTTTAAATGGACATCAACAGGACACAGAAGTAGAGGAAGACCCACATACACATGGAGAAGAGTATGTCAACAAGAGCTAGAAGAGCAAGGAAAGACATGGAGAGAAGTTTCTAAACTAGCACAAAATAAAATATTATACAACCGCTTTGTGAAGGCCCTATGCTCCATTAGGGAGTAAGGAAATTATATATATATATATATATATATATATATATATATATATATATATATATCATTCTTCCTTAGCCATGGAAAATGGTAAAACAGCAGTGCAAGAAATTAATTTGTCAAATTGCACAAATTGTACTATTAATATTAATGTTAATAAATAAAATATTTTGACGTTTGCTTTCAAAATCTGACAATTCACTTTTGACAGCAGTGCCATAAACATTTTAAGGCACTTAGTGCCATAAACATTTTAAGGCACTTAGTGCCTTAAAGTGACATTTTTAAGGCTTCTATGGAGTGCTAAAAATGGCATTTTTAACACGTTTGTAGAAAAAATAAATTAAAAGTAAATTGTAGGTCATCAATTCCGCATTGAGTTTCAAGGAACAGAGAATTCAAAAAATGTAGCAACTGATATTTTTCTAAGTTTCCTGCGCAAAGAGTTTCAAGCCAGCTCCCACCCTTAATAAAATTGGGATCTGTTTGATCCTTTATTGAAAATAAAAATATGTGCAATTCATCTACAAAAGTTAATATGTCCAGCTGTAATCAAAATATACATACTTTTGGCATGGTAAAACACAAAGTCCGCAGCATTTTTCCATTCCGGTCAAATTTTTTTCTGCTTCTCGCATATCTGTGTTGATTTGATCCATTCCATCCTCAATTCGATCCAATTGTTCTACACAAAAAACGAAAAGTCAATCATCGAGTTTAAAACGCTCAATTATATCTAAACATAATTGACAATGTTGCTAAAAAATGTGATTGCAAATTTAAAATAAATAAACATGCTCATGCTTATATTTTAAAACAAATTTTTTGCCAAAAGTTTAATCAAATAAACCGGTTGAATTTTATTTAAATTTACCTTCATATCGAGACCAAAACTTTCTTAGGTTTTGTATATTTGTAATGATTCTTTGCTAACTAAAATGAAATAAGAAAAAGTATACTTAAGCAATGAAAATTAGTAGGTTAAAGCCATCCAATAAAAAAGAATCGTTTAAAACAATAATCGATGGTTTAAATGATCTACTTTAGCTCCGTATTAAAAAAAGTCCCATTAAAGTTAGTACTACATAATTTAATTAATAGAACCATCAATTACATTTATCATACTATCCGAAAATAAATTAAACTTTTGACAATTCCATCGTTAGCATCGCATGAAAAGCTTACGGTCTAACACATGCTACAGTATGACATAAAATTTGAAATTTTAGCAGAAATAATCGTAGTGTTGTGAGATAAACGTTTATATGGGAAAGAGTTAGTGTTAAAGACTTACTTGAATCGAGTTAAAATCCTTCAAGGGTAGTTATTTGTAGGTGTTTTTTTTTATAAAATAAAATGAATATTTCACATAATATTTTTTTATATTTAAAGATCGATTTCCGAGTATGTCATATCGATAACAAGTAGATCGACGTGTGAACAAGTAAATACATAATTGATTTACTGAAGAAATCGGCAAAGGTGACAGGTTCACCAAAATAAAAAACTGGATAGGGTGTTTTTCAAGAAAAAAGGTTGACTGCAGTTAAGATACACGAGGCAATTTCATTAGGCATGCCAAATTAGACATTTGAAATAGACATAGCAGGTAAAATCTTCAGGTTTTCTGATCAAATTTGTCAGTTTCCATTTCTAGCGAAGTTTTCAGTTGTATTTAATACCTAATACGTTGCTATTACACTCTATCGGCACAGGTTGGCACCTGCATTACTTTAAATCATATTAAACTTCTTAAATATCTAAAATCCGGCCCTTAATACTTTCCACGTTTATTGACGAGCTTTTTTCGACACAATCGGATTAAAGCAGGTAGCTTAAATGCAGTCAACCATTTTTCTTGAAAAAAATTCTTAATATATCAGACCGGGTCAATGATATAATAAAGTTACTACATGCCCCTTTGATAGTCCGTCGTATACTGAGCATTGACTCCAACATTAGAGAGAGTTAGAAGTATAGGGGAAATTGTAAGCGCGACTAAAGTAGGTAAATTTGGTCAATTTTAAAATACTGGATTAACATTATATTAGAACTGCATTGCTGTTTAAAATTTGTAAACTTATAAAATAATTGAAATTGAAAATGTACGCTGTTCTTACTGCCATTTTAAAATGTTAAAACAATATTGAGTAATTTTTATATTCAATGAATTTAAATAATTAACGGAATATTTGTAATTTTTCCTATTATTATGATGAAATAGTGAATTAAACTACAATATACAATATATATGCTTAAATAAAAACAATTCTAAATATTTTATCTTTAATTGCATTTAAAGTTTTTAAAACATTTGTCAGGAACTTGAACTGTAACATATTAGACCATTAGTGGTCTTCTTGAGGAATACCATTGGCAAATTAACTGTGTAAATTTAGATCAATCAGACAGAATTAGTACCGAAAACCGTTTACACTACCACTACACCAACACACACTTTTATATGTCTGACGCGCGTTTCGATAACCAAGTTATCTTCTTCAGAGACAGATAAAAGTGTGTGTTGGTGTAGTGGTAGTGTAAACGGTTTTCGGTATCAGTTTCGCCAACGGTTCCAGATTCAACATTTTACAAACAGAATTAGGTTAAAATAATAATAAAAAAAATTCCGTGGTAATTTAAAATATAGGTAATTATTGTACATTTTTGTCAATATGCAAATCTGTTTAAACAACCAACACTCATATATTGTACTACTATATTTAAATGAATAAACATTATTTTTTATACATCTATTTTTATGGTAGTAAAATAACATTGTAAAATATCATCAACTGCAACAAAGTATTATGAAGTATTGATCTAAACAGTAGTTTAATTTTGGTAAAATCCCAGCAACACTAGGTGTAAGATTACATTTCCAGTAAAATTAGATTATGTTTGTTAAGAAGGTTTTTCTGGTTTCAAAGTTTTCAGTCCAAAATTAATAACAAAATTTTTTGGAAGAAAATGTTTTAAACATAGCTTAGCAGTTTTCCCTAGCAGAACATCTTTTCTTATTATAGTTATAAACCATATTTTTAGTGAATTACAATTTTTTTTTGAAAACTCAAATACAAATAACTATGGACAAGTACATTCTTGAGAGAATAAACCTTAAGGAGCCCGTATCCCATGCAATCTGAAACGAAAATGTGTCAATGATTTTTTTGGCCATAAAGTGCAGACATCTCTTAGTAATAGGATAAACTAACAGAAATAATAATAGAATCCTTTCACTAAATTGCTCTATTCATCGGAAAAAATTTTACCTGCTAAAAACACATGTTTTAGGGCTAAAAACCATTTATATAATTCTCATTTCTAGACCTTGCCAGCCAACAAAATATATTTTGTATTTTATCTCGGGAAAGAACGAGGGTAGATCAACATTTAGTAATATCAATAGGTGCTCTAGTAATTATTACTTTTATCTTTAGTTTTTATTAAAAACATTTTTTATTTGTATTTTTAATTCTATATATACCTAATCACCGGTAGGGTAAGTTTATTATTTTTATAAGTTTATGGTTGTGTGTGATTATTTTTAAATCAGTTCTAGGTAAGTGTCAAAAAATTATTAAAATATTATTAACTTAGAGGCGATGCATTTACAAATGACACATTAAAGTGGTCAACATATTTTAATTTTGTAATACCTATTTACTTGCGTCGAAAATTCGGAGACTAGATACTTATGAAGAATAATGATGTTTTCTAGAACGTTGCTGGATTTAAACTAATGTTTTAAAATTTGATGAAGTGCTGCAAAGTACCCACTATTACTACCCGAATGTTAACCCTTCAGGATTATTTGTTGACTTGAAATACGGTTTCTTAGGTGCATCGCATGATGGTAAACGAATTTTTGTAACTATTATATACATATCAGAGTTTAATAACTTATTATGTTTTAGGTTTAATTGATTCAGGTGAACTTGTTGAAGTAAAATGTTTTTTAAAAGTAGCCACATCAAAAATATCATTGAGAGAGGCCGTAGAAAAGCGTATGGTTCCTTGCTTAAAAATTGAAAATAATGAAATTCACTTGAAGGAAAATCACAATTATTATTATCAGATAAGATTTGTTACTGGCTTTTCATTTTTCTAATTTTTTTAGAATATTACAAATTATTGTTTTTAGATACAAAGACAACTCGACATCACAAGAAGAAAAACATGCCATTTTATTATTTATACGGGAGATGATAATCCACTTTTTACCGAAAACATAAATTTCAACGAAACTTTTTTTAACAATATGGTAGAAAAGTTGAGACGATTCTATGAGGATTGCGTTGGGCCGGAAGTTATTTTAAATTATATTTTTTAAATAAAATATTTTGATGCCAGTTTTTCTTTTTTACTTAATTCAGAATACCACGTATACAAAATTTACGCTAACATTTTATTCTCTCAGAAACCTGTGGCCAGATTTCTTCCAAAATTTGACCAAGAAGTGTCTATATGGCCACCAATAATTGGTATTTTTTTCAAGAATTTTGAATTTACAGTTTTTTGTTATTAACAATTTTATAATTTTTATATTTATTTACAACGATGTTTATTCTGTGTCTAATGTTTTTTTTAATTGTGCTGGGAAAATGGAATAATAAAAACTTATTCTGTAAGCGATCGCTCGGCACACAAACAATAATTTTATTATTTACCCTCATATATAACTATAGATGGCCAGCCGTACGCTGGCTATTATAATTAAAATTTCTTCAAGATATAACAATGATATAACTGGTCTACTGACAATCAATATCCGCAAATCAGTATTCTTTTTTTCATTTTTCTAATTTGTTTTATTGAATAATTGTTTTGTAAATATCGCAAAATATTTAAAAAACGTTACATTAATTTATTATACAAAAATTTGTTTTGACTTCGTTAATAAAAAAAGAAAAAAATATATAGTGCCTAGTTCCATCTATGATAAAAGTTATAAACTAAAGTACAATTATTTCGTCATTAACTACGTCCATTTTTGATCCAAAGTGAAAAAATAAAAATAAAATGCAGCATGATTTTAGTTTCTAACTATTTCTTAGGTCTGATCTCTTTAGAAAATTCTGATTGGGCTATTTGATAGAAAAATGTTCAACTTAGGAAAGGTTTAGTTTCATTTTAAGAAAATTTTTTTAGATTGTTGTTTATTTATACAAATGTAAAGGTCTAAAATAGTTCGCATTCAACAGCTCTTTTTCAATATTAAACAATTAATTAACAAAAAATAAATGCAATCCTTACCTAAGTTAGACCTTTATATGCAATTTAGTGAAAAAAATAAAACGATTTGAGTTGTAATAACGGAGAAAGTTAGAATAAACTTTTGGTCTGCAGGTGCCATTCTGATGTACAGCGATACCCCGTCCTTAAATAGGATTTTATAACCCATTTTTTAGTTAAATAACTTACTACAATTATCGATGGAAGGCTAAATTTACGTTTTTGTCAAACTTATTCTTACAACCATTAACCTTTTTTAAAAGTCTTTCGTAACTTTTTATAAATTTACTAATTAATTGACACAATATGTTTGAACCGTATTAAAGACGTACAACTACAAAAATATCGGGATAAAATACGATTTTGCCCTTTGTCAGCTGTTTCGACTCGTTGCATCTCACTCTTATGTTGCTTCAACTCTTCTCTCTCTAATCTCTATCTAGTGACTATTATATCATTGGACTGGGTACACTAAACAAAATATATATTATAAATTTTATGAACATATTAGTCCACTAAAATCGAGCAATAATCTTGTATAAAGAAATCATGTGTGTAAAAGCTTCGAAGGTTTTGAATAGTTTAAACTATTTAAATTAAATAACATGTTAACCTACTTGACATCGATATTTTTTACTCAAAAATCTGTTGAACGTAACTATAAGTTTATTCAAATGTAAACCATTAGTCGTGAACAAAACATACTATCACTATCAAAAACAACTAAATTTGATCAAAACGCATAACAAGATTGTTAGATCTATTCTGTATATGCAAAAAAATTATTTATCAATAGTAGATACATCAAAAGAATACTTTTGAAATTTAAAATTAGTCTGCTTTAATTTTAGTAAAAATGTAATTATCGCACACACTTTCTTAAGGTTATACTTTTCCTCTTTTTAAAAAGGTAAAACCTCCATACTGCATCGTACAAAAAGAGTTATCGCCACCACAATTGTGCAATATAAGTTCACAGACGGAATAGTATATTACATAACAAGTGCGGAAAGTGAAATATTACGCACGAGCCGCGTAGATAAACGTAATTAAAAGTAAAATAGTTATTGTAACAGTTGATGAAATTAATTGGTACCTACTTGAGAAACTTTATGTGTTAGTAATGTGTTTTTTGTTGAAAGACATGTTCATCAAACTGTTGGAGTTATGGTTTGGGGTGCTATAGCTTATGTTACCAGATCACATTTAATCTTCATCAGAGGTAACATGAAACCGCAGCGTTATATCCAAGAAGTTTTTTTAGAACCCCATCTTGACACCCTGGCAAATCCAACTTTCCAACAAGATAATGCCCGACCACATGTCGCAAGAGTCACAATAGACTTCTTTCAACAGAATGATGTCACATTGTTACCTTGGCCACCAAGATCTCCCGACTTATTATTCAGCACGTGTGGGATATGATCAGTAGGAGATTGCTCAATTTGCAACGTCCTCCTCAGACTCAAGAAGAACTTCGAGAGGAGTTGGTGGTTGCCTAGAATTAGATACCACAGCAGGAGGACATTGACCACCTGATCAGAAGCACGCCTTGGCGCGGTGCACCCACGCATTATTAAAGGTAAAAGGGCTTTAAAGAAATGCAATCATTTTGAAATTTTTATCATTTACTTATTACGCTTCAGTAAGTACTTATACAAAATTTTATAAAAATAAAATCATTTAAACTGAGTGTTCGGATTTTTATGTCACTTAGTATAATAAGGCATTTATAGCACACCTAAAAACACACTTCTAATAAGTAAATAAATAGATGGAACTATTTTACCATGGAACCATAAGTATCTCTATGTGTATAATTGGTTACATAGATCATTTTTTTTATAAAAGTATTAATTTGACATTTCTGTTATGTGGTTTATCCACAAAAATTAATAGTTTTTTGGATGGATGGATGGATGGATGGATAGATGATCTACTTCTTTTTAATAGTTTTTTATGCATTAATATTGCTTAATTTATTACGTTCTGTGCGCTTTTCAAAAATATCAAAGTGTGTGATATTGCTATGAGGGTTGTCTGAAAAGTTTCCGACCTCAACATGAAGATGGCAGGACTCATAAACAAAAGCTGGGGAATGTGTTTGTGCATGCTTTGAAAGGTACCCACTAAAATTTCAGCCATTTTGCACGCGCAGTTGTTGTTTGATAATCATTTGAGTGAGTCGATGTGAGTGTTTTTATGAAAATGGAAAAAATCGAGTATCGAGCTGTCATTAAATATTTGTTTTTGAAAGGCAATACGCCTACGCAAATCAAAGACGAGTTGGACGCTGTGTACGGGGACTCTGCACCATCATTTACCACCGTGAAATTTTGGGCTGCTGTGGTCGTACCAGCTTAGGTTACGATGAACGTTCGGGACGTCCAAAAACTGCAACCACTGACGATAATATCGCTCAAGTTCACCTCGAATGGTTCTAGACAATCGTCGAATTAAAATTAGAGAGATAGCAGAGGCTATAAACATGTCCAAAGAACGTGTTTGTCACATATTGAATCAAGATTTAGACATGAGAAAGCTGTCCGCGCGTTGGGTGCCGCGTTTGCTCACTTTGGACCAAAAACGTGTTCGAATGAACATATCCAACTCTTTGCTGGCGCAGTTTAGGCGCAATAAATCAGAGTTTTGGCGCGCATTAATTACTGTAGATGAAACTTGGATACACCATTATACTCCAGAAACAAAAACACAGTCAAAACAATAGACTGCGAAGGGGGAATCGGCTCCAAAAAAAGCAAACGTTGTTCCTTCGGCTGGGAAAGTGATGGCGACTGTTTTCTGGGATAGTCATGGAGTTATCTTAATCGATTATCTTCAAAAAGGAAAAACCATTACAGGAGCATACTACGCATCATTACTTGACAAGCTGAAGGCAGAAATTGCGGATAAACGGCGACATTTGCAGAAAAAAAGAATTTTGTTTCGCCAAGACAATGCGCCGTCTCACACCTCAGCGGTTGCCATGGCGAAAATCCACGAATTACGGTTTAAACTACTTGTCCACCCACCTTACTCACCAGATCTAGCCCAAAGCGACTTTTTTTTGTTCCCTAAGCTAAAAGTTGCGCTCGGAGGACAGAGATTTTCGTCGAATGAGGAGGCCATCACCTTCGTAAACAACTATTTTGCAGAGAAAGACGCCGAGTACTATTTGGACGGGTTGAAGAGATGGGAGCATCGCTGGAAGAAGTGTATAGACTTACAAGGAGACTGTGTAGAAAAATAAAAATAAATTTTAAAATTTTCTTAGGTCGGAAACTTTTCATAAAACCCTCGTACTTCTTTTTTTATTTTTCCGAACGCGTACCTATGATATTACTAGTTTTCGAAGTGTAAAAACTGTGTGTTACGTGTCCTTTTTAATAAGGGGTAGTAGGAAAACGAAATTGTATTAATCTAGAACTAAAACGAAAAATAAATTAAGTTTATTGAATAGTCACCACAAGATATTTCGTCTTGACTTACTACCTAAGCTATGACGATTATCAATAAAAGTTTTACATTGTTCATTGTAAAATCAACTTTAGCAGGGTCGTAATTACATACTTAATTGTAATTTGAGTTAAAATTAAGTGTTAAGACATATAAAATCAAATAAAAATGTTATACATTATAAGCTAATTTATTATTTAATTTCCACTTTACTACTTTATATTTACATCTTGTGACATTTGACAAAAAAAATTAATTTAAATTAAATACTTTTCTTTATTTTATTTGAGTCTTTGACATGACCAGAATAAATTAAAAACTTAATAAGGCTTCCTTATTTCAATTAAGGAAACATTGATTAAGGCAAAGCGCAAAAGTGGTGTGCGACAACTCCCTATTATTAAAACTTCTGGATAAGTAGGTGAAAATCCTCATTGTAACTCCAATTTTTAATCCTGACTATAATTTATGAATATTTTTAAACATAAATAAAATGTAATTCTTTATTTGAAAATAAGAATGGACTTCAGATATTTACTTTTGGCACAAACAAAAAAAACGTAATTATCCAAAAACTTATCAATGATTAAACTATATGAATCAACCGATTTACAAGGCCAAGAATTATACCTATAAACACTGAAATTCACTAAGAAAATTTTTAACAAAATTTTATCACAATATTCTTAGGTCGGTATGACACGATACTAAATTTTGATCTAAATTTAATACAAACTTTTGTACGAAAATTTAGCTGTACCTAACTTTAATTAAACAAATAGTCACATCCTGTTTGCAACAACAAAATTATGTCGGCACAAATTTCGTTTCGCATACCTATTTATGAAAAAAGTGGGAGTGACATCTGTATTTCAGATTGTAAAGCAAAAATGTCTAGCAAATAAACTGACAGAAGGTCTAACAATAAGTTACGAAAGTTTTATATACACAATAATATGTTTTTAATTCCAAAACGTTGGTGAAAAACAATTCTCCGTCGATTGACACGCGCTTTTTCGATTATATAGAACATGTTCTACATTCTTATTTCGAAAGAAAAGTTTTGTTTTAAATTTCAGAGTAGTTTTCGGGCATAATTCTATGTCGTGTAAAACGGTCCTCTCATAACAGTTCCATCTCCCGTCTATATATTGATTTATCTTGTTAAACGTTCAATTCTACTGTTAAATTATTGTAATAGTGATAAGTATGTTTTGAAAGTAAATAATTGTTCGTTATTTTGTAATTTAAAGAAGTATAATCCTTTTATTTTGGTTGTACAGCAGTCTTTTGGGCGTCTAAAACATACTGACGTATAAAATTGTATATTTTTTCATTGTAGCGTATTATATGGTCAATAACAGAGGGGTATTTTTTTAAATTAATTGATTAATATTTTAAGGCCAATCATAAAAATGTAAATAGTGGAGCACGCCGCTGTACGCTTATGTGGGTTTGATCACCGTCTCCTAATTTTTGCTAATCGATATCGAAGCTTCAAGCTACAATTTTATAAAAAAATTATAATTCATCCTGTAGTTTATTTATCAGTATTTGCACACCGGTATGTAGGACAAGTTAATTAGACATTTAGAATTAAAAAAAATATTGAAAACAAGACTCCCATTATTATTCAAACAGATTCAAAGTTCCATTTGAAAAAACAGGAATGCAGATTTAGTACGTTTGAAAAATAAGGCAGAGTAAATTCTCAGAATACTAATCTCCAAAACCTCGAAATACATAGGCGCGCACAACTACTAACTAAAACGTAATCTTGTCATTCCAAACTCTCCCTACAGTATGCAAATTTTTTATCTAAATAGTAGAACCCAATGTAGTGTTAAATATTGACGTTTTTCGAAAAGCACACGTACTAAAATATGCATAACAAATTAGTTTTTCCTCTGAGAATTTACTCTGCCTTATTTTTCAAACGTACTATAATAATCTGTAACAATAGGATACAATATTGAGGAAATAGGTTAACCATTAATTGCCAATCGTATGATTTATCATATAGGTGATAGGCTTCATTTTCATTTCACGGGGTATACATAACATGTGATAACGTCATATGCCCAAATATTAATAGTTGATACTTTCCATCAAAGTTCGTTGCATTCGGAATCAGTTTTACGTAGCAGTGTATCTTAGAATTCGACAAAATTAGTCAAGGCCATCAAAATATAAGTATTATACACTGAGAAATATTTCCGATACAATAGAAAGTTTGGCTACACTGAAAAAAAATTGCGTATGACATTTCAGACGATAGGCCTATGAATGTATCTTTGTTGCAGAAATATTAAGATCCATAAGTTGCTCGTGATGCGGAAGAAATTTGAATTATCTAGAAGCGCCGAATTCGTACGATTCGATTTAGTAACAACTTTACCAGCAGATGGCAACGAAAGTCATATGGAGCGATGCTGTCATGGACCACAGTATTCGTGACATTCGACAAGGTGTGTTGAGACAACCACTGGAAGTTGAGTATGAACGTTCCACTCGAAAATAAAATATTTCATATAGAAACTAGTTAAGACAATAGACAACTGGGATTTTACTGCTATTTATAACACTCAGGAAAATGATGTAGGTCCAAAAGAACTACAAGAAGAAATAATTTTCAATGTAGACACCCGTAAAGACAATATTCCTTTGACGGTAGTTGATAAACAAGCTACAAAAAGCCGATATGTGGTTGTTGTACAAAATTTTCCTGTGTCAAGTTTTATATTGGATACAGACAGACAACTTTTTCCGCTTGTGCCACACAACATAATTAGTCCACTTAGATACTTCAAATAATTTCAGACATTTATACATTATTTTGTACTGTACCCTCATATCTCAAAATGCCTACCCATATGCCTATCGTATGATACTCGAAACAAAAAATAAATGTTCAAAATGTTTATCTAGTTAATCTAGATGCCAGTTGGAACTCTTGGAAAAATAACCAAAATCGACAAAACAATTGACTCAAGCACTAATGCAGATAAAATCAAATCCTTAGTTTTTAATGAGTGAACACGACAAAAATATAAAATTGGTTAATAAAAATGTATGAAAAATTGCAAAATTACATGTGTATGAAAAGATATAGTAAATCCCGTGAAATAGAAATGAAGACTGGTTTAGGCACCCAAAGCATAAATCAAAGATTATTGCAATTTAAATTAAGATTAATGGAAAAACGAATAAACATAGACGAATAGCCGAAATACGAAAGGAGGTGCAAATATTAAATGAGATAAATAACTAGACTGGAAAAAAAAGAAAGAATATTTATTTGTAATTTAAAAATAAGAAATTTTGCATTATTATCAATAAAGAATTCCGTATAAACTATTAACTATAACGTTTATAATTTTTCAAAAGCATCTTAATTAAATCAGTCTGTCTGGTTTAGGTTCTGTCTGCCCAGGCAGACTGACCATTCAGTATCTATCGAGCAGTTCTCGAGATCTGTTATCAAGAAAGTTCTCTTGTGCCTTCTAGACTCTTAGATCCAGCTGTTAATAGTAAGAAAATTTCGTTCAAACCACCCATTTCGATATTGCCCAAGCATTAATATTTTATATAACCAGATAAAACATCTATTATCATAATGCAAACTCATCTTAATGTATAATTGGTTCAAAACTTAAAAAAATTACGGAAAAAGGTTTTCTCTATTTTCTCCCTAATTTTGGAGTTAAAAACAACGAATACACTGTAACTAGTAATGTACAAATAAAGACGAATTTGATTCCAAATAATAAATCTTACGTCTTTAATATAAATATAAATTGAACATTAAATCGTTTTTAAATATTTATTTTACTTATATTATATACAAATATATAAATAAACATTTAATTGTTGTCCTACTACAAAAATAATACAACTATTAGTGAAAAAACTACATAGCTTTTGTTACTTTATGCGTTTAATTAAAACTACAAAATTGTGGTTGATATCCTACATAACTACATCTGGCAAATTAAAACTTACCATATTATTAGCACAAAAATAATACCCCTCTATTATCTAATTCCTTTTTAAACTTTGTGTACATCAAAACACCAGAAGAAATGTCAAATATCTTATTGCATATTTACAACTTTTCATGAAAAATACGCTGAAATGAAATGGTTTTTTTAAAAAGCATTATAACTTCTTTATTATAGTTAATCATTACTGTAACTTACAGCTTTTTATATGTCTAATATTAGTTGTAAAACTTTTATAAACTACATTGTTAATATATTATTTCGTTTTATTAGTACTAGCTGCAACTTACTATTAATAGCTAGAAACATTTTAATATTACTAATATTAGTAAATTACAACTTTTTTTTGTTATCTTAACTAATATTAGCTGTTGTAATGTATCTAACAAAACCATTATTAGTTAAAAAACCATTAGCTGTCCCTTAAAATGTTGTTTAATATAGCCTTAGTGTTATCATTATTAGTATCTCTACTAATATTAGTGTTTTTCAACAAAAATGGTTGACTACAGTTAAGCTACCTGATAAAATCTCATTATGTATGCCAAATTCGGCAATAAACATCCCGATTAGCCGAGGGGACCGGATTATAATAATTTGAAATAATTATGTAAATAAAACTATAGTACGTTTGAAGAATAAGCTGGAGTAAATTCTCAGAATACTAATCTCCGAAACCTCGAAATACATAGGCGTGCACAACTTCTAACTAAAACGTAATCTTAAAAGAAAGGTTTACATTAAATTTATTTGGATATTTAGAACGAAGAGATTAATTCAATCCAATACTGGTATAAAATAAAAAGATACATATAAAAAAAATAAAAATTCTATTAATTGTGAAACATACAGTTAATATAAAATACATACACAAAAACGTTGAGTTTTTACACATTCCTATTAATAATTAATTAATAATCTTAATACTAATAATATTGGCAATAAGAATGAAAATTATATTAGCAATAAAAAAATAATAGTATGATAGGGGAATACTCAAAAATAATTATAGGTAAAACAATAATGAATCATATAATTTTAAAATACTAGTAATAAATGTAATATATAAATAGTGGTTCATAGGCTATGTAAAAAATAATAAACAATGAAGTTGACGTTAAGTAGTTAAAATGTAAAATAAACTTCTGAGCTACAGTTTAAAGTTATGCTTCCTCATATTCTGTTTCAGACGAATTGTCATCCGATCCGAGAGAAATTTTGATAGGTTCTATACTGCTATCTATTATACGATCAAGCTCGCACATATTTTTCTCAATATCCATAACATTTTTGCCAATGTTCAGTCGTTACTTCGGATATTGAGTTATCAAAAAGATTTTTAACATCTGACAATTTAAAAGTTGTATTATTTCGTGCAACGTTACCTTTGACATTGGCCCATACTAATACTATCGGATTTAGCTCGCAATGATACGGTGGTAGGCGAAGTATTTCAATTCCTCGTTTTTTGGCTATCTCCTCAATGACATATTTTTTATAATTTTGTTTATTAATGTTAGCAAGCGCTAACAATTCTGCTTTTGTCATTGTATCGTCAAAGATTAAATTCTTAGAAGTTAACCACATTGCAATTTCATCTTTCCTCCATTGAGTAGTTGGTAAACGTTCACCTAATCTAGAGCGGTAACTTGCATTGTCCATCACAATTACTGAATTTTTAGGTATGAATTCAATCATCTGTTCTAAATATTCTTCAAAAACGTCACCAATCATCTCTTCGTAATAATCACAGGTCTTTTTTGATTCAAACAAAAGTAAACCCTCCTTAAGAAATCCATCTATACTACCTATATGAGTAACAATTAGTCGTCGACCCTTACCTTTTGGTTTCTTGAAACCAGTTGAATATCCTTCCAGAAATGCTTGTCGAGATGTTTTTATAGTTTTGCGTTCCAAACTCTCCCTACAGTATGCCCTTCATTAACCCACGTTTCGTCTAAATAATAAATGTTATTTTCTGTCCTTTTTTTTATTTTTCTGAGGTAGTCTCGTCTCCAACATACAATTTCTTCGGAATCTATAAGCATTGACTGTCTGCCAATTTTTTCATACTTAAAGTTTAACTCATACAAAACTTTCCAAAGTTTGTCTCTACTTAGTGTGGGTGAATCGGGATCATCGGTAATGGCTTGTAAAACTTTATCTAAAGTTGGTATTTGTTTGTTAAGAAAAAAAGAGTGGACCATTTTACGAATTGCATTTTTTAAAAATTCATCCACATTGACTTTTGACAATTTTGGTCTTCCTGTTCTCTGTTTGGGTGGAGTTACACCAGCTGATTTCACCTCTTTTAAAATTTTATACACATTTGATTTTGCATATCCCATTACTTTAGACGAAATTTCAACTATACTGTCCACAATAGTGGAGGGATTCTGTTGCTTAAAATAATTGTAGACTTTCAGACATTCGTTAAGTGATACATGATCCACCTTAAATATTTTAACTGGTGTATAATCACACGTTATTATTTTTAAATCCATATTCTATTCACTCTTTCAAGAAACAACTGTGTAAGATCTCTTCACTCGCTAATAATCGATTGAACAAAAATATTCCGATATTAATGAATAACTATTTAAAGACAATTACCCATTTTATTAATCATTGGTTTTCATACTATTTAAAATAGTATCACATTTATCGGAAAGCATCTTTCGCTAATCGACTTTTTCTTACTAAACTATCAATACACCATTAACTAAATACCTATTCATTTTGACAGTTTCTTTATTTCCTGTTATTTAATGGGTCATTATTATAACGACAAAAATAACCATAAATAAGGTTACTATTCATAAACAGATTTATATAAATATAAAATGCTTTGAAAATGGTTTATTTATAAATATCTAATAAACCGAAACAAATAATGTAATTCCTTTAAAGTACGTCTATGACTAACTGAATAATCCCTAGCCTATTGTTATAACAATAGCAGATAACTAAATTTTACGATAGTCCGTATGATGTGGCAAATTTTCTATCTTAATAGAAGGTAGAATAAGCTAAAATATTGACGTTGTACGAAAAGCACACGTACTACAATATGCATAACAAATTTTTCTGAGAATTTACTCCACCTTATTTTTCACACGTACTACAGGAGAAATATTTAGAATTTTACTTAGTTGTATATAGCAAAGTTTTATATGATTATAGTAATAAAATTATGTTCTTCTTACAATCATATTAAATTATATAAATTTAATAAATAAATATCTAAAATCCGGCCCCTAATACTTTCCATGTTTATTGGCAAGCTTTTTCCTACACAATGGAATTAAAGTAGATAGCTTAACTGCAGTCAACCATTTTTCTTGAAAAACACTGTACCTAACTAACGGATATCACAATTTTTAGCTGTAATTTGGAGCTTATTTAACGAAACTAATATTAGTTAAAATATTTTTATTAGTGGATGTATGTTCAGTTGTTTTTAAAGGGGGTTATTAAGTAATTTATTTAGTGGTTATGTAGTATTAGCGTTTTTTTGCCAAGATTTTAACAGATAAACCGAATAATACGTAGAAATTTTAAATTGAATTATTTTTTATAGTTACTGAAAAGGATACAATTTTAAAATTCAAATTTTCGTACTGTAAAATCCTGACGTTAAATTTGTTATGGGTGCTAAAAATTTATTGCATACTTTAATCGTTTTTTTTTCGTTATTAAATTTATTAGACGCTAAAAGCTGGATTTTTTATTTTGCATTTTACAGGACATCACACAGTTTAGTTAGAAGCTAATGTTAGTTCATAAGTTTCTTTGTTCAGTAGTACTTTTAATCCCAAGGATTAAGACAACTATATGATACTTTTCGTACTTCCGAACATTATACATTTAGAAATAATTGAAAAAGCAAACATTGACACCTTTAAATAAAAATATAAATTACGATGGAGTTTATGTCCTTTTGAAATGTCACTGCTACGTCAGAATAATTTGGAAATGTAGTCACTGTTATTGTTTGTAACTAATAAATATTTAATTTCGCAAAGACAAAAAGTGACACCAGTCCCTGACATAAGGTAGCGAAGCTGTCACTTTCGTCCGAAGTACGAAAAATAAAATATACTGAGCATGAAATAATTGAAAAAAGTGAAAATCCTGCGTTGCATTTAATTTAGTTTTTATTTTTATACATCTTTCTTTTCTCGTCAAGAAGTTACTCACATTTTAGTTTGTAATTAATTATAATTGTAATAATACTCCAATCAAAATAAACAACTTTGGAACAATCACTCGTACCAAGCTGAATTTTAATTGCAGCATTTTTTAATATTAATAAAGTAGTAATTCAGTACCTTTTATAGTTTTTAAGACTTTATACATACTTTAAGGTTGTAAAAGTCTCCTTAAGATATTTAAATTGATATGGAATGGTGACCATAGCAATTTAGGAAACAGAAAACAACAAGACATAACTCATGTGGAAAGCTGGTTTGAAAAAAGAAGGCAGTGCAAATGGTTCTAGTTTGACATGAAAAACATCACCATAATTAAAGTTTAACCTAGACTGGTATGTGATCGGATATATTTGAAAAGATGCGTCGACCGATGTACATCTAGTTGCGGTGATAGTACCTCAAATTTTAAAGAGTCTTAAAGATGCTGCATATTTAAAATTAACTGCGAGTTTTTAAAATTTAATTTTCTTGATGTAAGTCATAGCCTAGACATATCTACAAATTATCTAGGGTTAATAATTATATTACACACACCGGCAAATTTAAAGTAACAGGTTATGATTGTAGTTTATTTCTTTATTTCTTTTATAGACTATGTCGAGATAGCTTTGAATGCTGCACACATTATTTGTTGATAAGCAGTACTAATTTATTTTGAATTAATTTTGTTCGGGTTTGTTGGAATTGTTTTTTCTTTTGACTCCGTTGTGTTCCTATTGCAACGAGCAAGTAATAATGAGTGATTTAATACCGATTGATATTGCTAGGACAGTAGTAATGATCGAACTATCCACCGTAGTGTAAGTCGTTGGAGACAAACCGGGGAGTATGTAAGAAGACGGGGGCAAGGTAGAAAACGCTTAACCACGGCTGTAGATGATCGTTTTATAACGTTGCAAACTTTACGAAACAGACGTCAAACGGCAGTTCAAACCAAAAACGTACTGCAAGATGCTCGTGGAACCAACATAAGTGAGCGCACAGTGAGAAGAAGACTTAAGGAAGTTGGTCTAAGTCATATGTGCCAATAAAAGCCCCAAGACTCAAGAGACACCATCGTGTAGCGCGACTAGAATTTAATCGAGAACATCAAAAGGACGGTATATGTTTGGGGGCACGAACAGAGTTAGTGGTGATTGATCCCGAGGGCTGGGTGCCTACCGGGCGCGTCCCCAGGTGGCGGATAGGGGATCCCCAGGAGAGCCGCTGAACTGCTTAAGCAGGTAACACTGCAATTTAGCAGGGAAGCGGTGAAGCTGGGGGTGTGCGTCTATACGGGTGGCACGGTCTGGTATGAGCAGCTGATAACTGCAAGATTGCCAGATTGGTCATTCCTAAGGTCGCACCGCGGACCAACCCCCCCAATTCCAAGGTGTAAGGTAACGTGCCGAAGGATGGATGGCCGCTGGGGTATAAGCGGTCGCGAACGTTCCCCTGGGGGAACCGGGCGAAACCCCCTTGTATGTAGCCTTGCTCTGGCATGCGGGGCTCTGCCGGAGTGGACCGTCATTTCCTTACTACTCGTGGGAACAACCATGGTAAGAAAAATGGCGGGAATTAATATCGCTCAGATAAACGCCCATCACGCCAAGGGATCTTCGGCGGTTATTTCAAGGACGTTTATCAGAAACCAAATGGGATTAGTATTGATCCAGGAACCATGGGTCCGTGATGGTCAGGTGAGAGGACTCGCAAGTAGGGAAGCCAAACTGATATACAAAGTGAGTAATGTAGACATACATCTTAGTAAGTAACAACATTGATCACTTTTGTGTGTCAGAGTTCATGACGAGAGACCGCGTTTCGATTCGAGCAAACCTCGAGTTCGAGAATAGACGTCAAAAAGTCATGATAGCATCATGCTACTTTGCAGGGGACGGGACTGCACCGCCTACAGAACTGCAAAGACTAGTCGAGTACTGTGAACAGAAGAAGCTGCCGCTTCTCATAGGATGCGACGCTAACGGTCACAATCCGAATTCTAACGGGAATATTAACCGGGCATTGCCTGTTAAGAAGCCACATGAAGAAACTAGGGTTGTTAGCAGATGAAGCAAAGTGCAGATTCTGTGAGGAAGAGGATGAAACCTCAATACACATACTCTCAGAATGCCCTGCCTTGCAAAATTCTAGGGCTAGATATCTAGGAGCACATGAAATAGAGGAAGGGGATCTACCTGATTTGAAGCCCGACGATGTCCTAAAGTTCCTCAGGAAAATAGGACTCGAAGAGCTGCTATAGGTCTGAGAAAATATCAGAACATGGCAAGTAAGGGGGGGCACAATAGATCCTATAGGTCGCAGTGTAATTATTACCCCTAACATACATACATAGTGGTGATTGATGGCGGGCATTAACAGCATCTAGGTACATTAGAGATATTCTTCAAGACCATGTGGTACCCATTGCCCCATATATTGGAGACAATTTAATTTTAATGCAGGATAATGCGCGCCTACGCGTCGCCCTCTGTGTAAGAGACTTTTTAATACAAGTGGGTATAACAACAATGAATTGGCCAGCGTGTTTCCCAGACCTGAATCCGATAGAACATGTGTGGGGCATGCTAGACAGAAATCTTAGGGCACGAATTCCGGACCACAAACCAAAGAGGAAGTAAAAATTGCATTGATTGAGGAATGGGAGAGACTGCCTCAACAACTGATCGATGGCCTCATTAAAAGTATGGTGAGACGAATGACTGCAGTTGTCAGGGCTCGTGGAGGAAACACACGCTATTAAAGTTATTCTGTTTAAAACCGGTATTTTGTTTCATTCTGTTATCTTCGACTTGTTTTCTTTTTTCACAGCAGGTTATACATGGTACAACTTTTGTAAAACCCAGTCCAAAATTATAATCTTACTTCGTTTTAAGAGGTTATTTGTACAATATTTACAATGTGTATATTGTAGAAGAACCAATTAAATTTTATATCTGTTCCTTTAAATTTGCCGGTGTGTGTATAAAACATATTTGAAAATGTTTTATTAAGAAGATTAAGTTGTAATGGAAATCTTGATATTTGGCTTAATTTCGAAGGTCTTCATTGATAAGATCACTTTTAAGTAAACTCTTGGGTGCTAACCCACATAACAGAAAGCCTGTAGCTGTAGATATGAGATAATTTTTTTTAAGAAGTAGGTACAAGAGGAGTTAGTAGAATGGATAAAATAAGAAACCAACTAATTAGAAATGATTTACAAGTAGAGCCTTTTTTAGAATTCAAAGTGGAAAGACATCTCAGCTGGTGGGGACAAATAATGGGGAGAATGGACGTTAGACGTAATACCAAAACAAATTTGGGAAGCAAAAAAGCGATTAACAAAGAGGAAGAAGACCAAGAGAATCATGGGATAATGTAGCAGGAAAAATGTAGGATTCGATATCATCTGCAGGGCTGGAGTGGTGATAAAGTTATTTCTCAGGTGAATGGGAAACAGGGCAAATGGAAAAAGGTATATTGGATCTGACAACAGATGAGTGTCGGTAAGGACCAGCTGTAACTATTTCCTCCTCAAAATGGAATAATTTCCTGGACAGTTTGATTTCTGGGCACTAACGAATCGGTCCAAACACATAAGCGAATGTTTCGATCGATTTTCTCATTCCAGGAATACTTACAGAAAAACTGAAAGCTGGTATTTTCGATGGATCACAGATTAGGTAGGTGCTCGTAAGATTCTAATTTGTCAAATCATTGAATTTACCACTCCTGCACTATGATTTCCACAAAATCTGCATGATTTTAGTGAGGAGTAGTGTAAAAGATTTCATCAGGATTTTCTGACATTGAATGAGCGTTATCAGGAAATGTAAAATTAACATACATGATGGCAGAGTACTGCTGGAGTTTGTAACGAGATATAACCAAAGTCATATTCAAGGAAATCTTTTAAAAGATCATTTGATAGTGTCGGATGGAAATTTTGATAAATCGTGTATTAATTGTTTGTCAAAATAATAAATGTAAAGTTATTAGAAATCTCTTAGTATTTTATTAGTTATGGCCACAGAAATAACCATTACCAAAAAAAAATAAAGAAAAACAAGAATTGTGTTGACCAGGTTCTTGACACATTTGGCTAAAAAGGAGATGTTTTGTTTATAATTACATTTTATACAAGACAGATGTTTGCAAAAATTCAACTTTGTAAGGATGATCCTGAAATTAAATACATACTATACTATGACCAATTAAAAATTAAAATGAAAGAAGTCAATATTTTAAGTGTAATGCATGACTAGCTTTTGGTAATTTAGGGTTTTCGGAAGAAAAATTTGTTAATTCGGAAATTAAATATTTGAAGACTTAGGAAACAATAAATATCTCGCATTTTCTAGGAACTGTGTTTTAGAAACAATAGGAATAGTTTTAAAGTGGGATCAAGGTCAATTATGAGAGAATCGAGTATCTGAACGGTATTAATAGTCGATGCTCCCTTTACAGTGGATTTGATACATTATAAACCCCAACCCACATGACCCAATGTCCAAAAAGTAACCTATTATTATACAATATTTCGATCGTAGATTTGTACAACCAATACCCAGAGTGAATGTAGAAATTCTAGTTAAAGAAAATACATCGTAATTCGGCTAATTTATTTAATATAAGTGGAATATACTCTGATTGAAGTATCTCCAAAACATGCATTCTCTCAGTTTATTTTTTTACGTACGGGAATAAAAAGATGTTATTGGGTGCCAAGTCAGGACTATACAGCGGATGACTCATCAAATCGATGTTTTGGGTGCTCAAAAATGCAGTTGTTTGAGCCGATGAGAGTGATCCGTCTTCGGCGGTTGGTTTTCCTGATTTCTTGGAAGACAACTGGCAAACATATGGCTGCGTACCACTCAGAATTGACTGTTATGCGTTGTTTTAGTGGTATGGTTGCTACATGTCCAGTTTTTCCGAAAAAACAGGCGACCATTTGCTTGGAAGTGCTTCGTGCGCGAACAATTTTTGTTGGATTGGGCTCATTTTGAAACACCCATACAATCGACTGCTGTTTACATTCGGGTCATTAACCGTAAATCCACGTTTTCATAGACGTGTTTCGAAGCACCGCGATAGTATTTTTTGAGCATTTTCTTCAACGATCCTTTTTTTGAGCGATTGACAAATTGTGTGCGATCCAACGCACACAAATTTTTTTGTACCGTCAAATATTTATGCAATATTGAATGTATGCTGGTCCCACTAATGCCTAAGGTTGTCTCAATCTCACGATAGACCACATGACGATCTTGCAATATCAGTTTGCGCATGTTGGACGACCTGCACGCAATTCGTCTTGGAGTGAACTACGGCCACGATTGAATTCACCATACCATCGATAAACACTAGTCCTTGATGGACACCCTCGTATACACTCTTGCCATGTATTTCTAGTTATCTCAGTAAGATTTACAATATAAATAATTAACCTAAATATCTGCGACAAATAGACATTTATAAAAAAAATTTAGGTAATATGTATATATCAAAGATACGATTTATACAGGGTGTTTCTTAAGTAATCTAAAATATTATATGGGGCGCTTCGTTACTCAATTTTAAGACGAAAAGTTCATATAAACATGTGTGATAGGTGTTGTCGTTTATGAGATACAGGGTGTTGTACGTGAAATTAATTTTTCTTGGTGACGCTACAGATTTATATTTTTTTATTATTTTATTACAAGCAACATGTGCTAAACATAAAGAAAAAATAATACATTTCAGAGCAAATGTTCAAAATGTCCACCTCCAGCTAAAATGCAAGAATCCGCTCGATGTCTAATGGATTGTCGAATACGTTCGAAGATACCAGGATTGTTACGAATAACATTACAGCCGTCTATGATACGATTTTGAAGATCTTGTACGTTTAATATCAGTGTTGTGTAAACAAGCGATTTCAAATATCCCCACACACAAAAATCCAGAGGATTGTGTCCAGGTGATCTAGGGGGCCACGGGTGTGGAGATCCTCGTCCGATCCAATGGCCTGGAAGAACATTATTTAAAAACTCGCGTACAATCACTGAAAAATGTGGAGGAGCTCCGTCATGCACGAACCACATGCGCATTCTAATAATAATAGGTACATCTTCCAAAAGAAGTGGAAGTTCATTTTCTAAAAAATGTTGGTATGTCTCACCGGTTAACCGCAAGAATGATTAACATTTACCAGGATTGCCTAATCGGCCTGATTTGTCCGCCAGCTGTATGACGTCACTGCAGTCCTTCATTATAACGTTTACCAAATAAATGCATGGAATTAATAGGAATTAAACAGTATTTTTATGATTTCTGAAATACTAACGTACCACTATTTGGATTTTCAAGATTAAACACTTATAATTTATAATAAATATTCCCATAAAATCGTTTTAATACTTATATTTAATTAATTTATTGAATATTATTTGGGAAATAGGTAGAGTAAAGAAAACACTATTTCAAACAAATTTAGTTCTATTTTTATTTTAAAAAATACATTCAAATAAATTTATTATTACACAAAATCTTACCTAAAACTAGTGTTTTTTGACAAACAAAGAAACATAATAAACAATTTGCAGCATATATTACTAGTACAATCCGTGAATCTTTTATGGAACGATATAATATGTATTCTATAGAGAATTTTTAATTACAAATTTAAAATTAACAAAAAATACTACATATTAAAAAAATAGTAAGTAAGTTAACTATCTCACTAAAATCGTAAAATAAAAAATGTATTTACTATTGAATATTAACGTTGACATTCAACGATACTAACCAAGCAATGCCCAGCCAAGCAGTGTAACACATGAAATTTAAAAGTCCGAACTGGAGTTTAAAAGAACAGTTTTCAGCCAGTCCACGGGTAACGGGTGTTACACTGGGACCACTAAAAATTTGATATTAAATTAATTTTAAAAATTTATAATTTTTTTAATATACCTAATGATAATACATTGCAAACTCTTTGAAAATATAGTAATTCAAGATATTTACTACCAATACAAGTATTAAATAAAGTGGAAAGAAGATGGTAACGGGTGTTACAGTAAATGAGCCTGCCATTTGAGATAATAGTGGTTCATCTCAAAACTCTGTGAATTGAAAAATCTGAAAAAAATTGAGCTGAAAGTGTAGATTATAGGCTTTAAATTGGTATAAGAAAGTAATTAATTGAGAGAAAAATATTTGGTTTATGAGCATAAATCTATGGTAACGGGTGTTACAGAGAATAGTAACGGGTGTTACATGTCTTAAAAAACATTAGATTCTGTCTAAGTTATTGAGTTAAGAGGATAAATAATGAAACAACATGATATGGTAACACTTCTGTATTCCACAAAAATACATATATAAAGATTTTAAAGAGATTTAGTGCCTTTTACTGACAATACCGGTAAATAAATATATGATACTCACACAGACAAAAGCAGTTTTTTTTTTAATAAACTTATACCTACCATATAACTTACAGGTTATTGAATTAAAAACTTATCAGTGTCATATGTTTATAACCCTCCACTCACCACCTGCACTAAAGGATAAGTTTAAGACTATAAAAACCCTAGTAAAAACCATATAAATAATTAAAATATCAAAACAATTCTTTCAGAGTATAAAATTGTGGACCTTTTACTTTACTTATGTGTAATTAAAATAATTAAAATATATATTTAAAAAAATTTAATTTTTTACTCTGAGGCTCAATTTGGCATGGATTGGCTGTTTTTTAAATATTTTTCAAACAAAAATGCAACGTACACTAATGTATCCACAATAAATACCAGTCAAAATTTTGAATATTTTTACAATAAATCTAAAAACGACGATTGAAAACGACCTAAAATGCACTGTCAAGATAGGAATAATACGGCCGAGGACTGCAGTGACGTCACAGGCCACCACGTGCGATCGATTTTTTGGCGAACGTACGTCTTATGGGATTAAGCAATCCTGGTAAATGTTTATCATTCTTGGGTTAACCGTACAGGAAGGAAAAATGGTCCAATTAAATAATCATCGATGATGCCAAGCCAAACATTGACCGAAAATGTTTGTTGAAATCGTTTTACACTTATGGTATGTGGATTTACATCTGCCCATATGTGGTCATTATGAAAATTCATAATCCCATGTCTAGAAAAGTTGGCTTCATCCGTAAATAGAATATTGGCCACAAAATTCGGATTGTTCGCGATTTCACGTAAAATCCATTGACAATACTGTATGCGTAATGGATAGTCAGTAGGTAACAAATGTTGAACACGTTGAACGTGATATGGATACAATAAATTATCTTTTAGAATATTCCAAACAGTTTTGTTACTAACATTTACTTCATCTGCAACTTTTTTTGTATTCGTTTCTGGATGTTGGTCAATAATTTGAAGAATCTGGTTTTCCAATTGGGGATTTCTCACAGTTCTGGGCCGTCCAATAATATTCTTCGATTTAGCAAAAGTTCCAGTTTCTTGTAAACGAATATGTAACTTAGTAAACGTATCTGAACATGGTAAACGATTATTTGGATAACGCTGGGCATACGTACGTCTAGCTTGTAAGGCATTACCATTCGCTAATCCGTACAAAAAATGCATATTAGCCATTTCAACATTAGTAAACACTGGCATAGTTATTAACTAAACACAGAGTCAATCAAATAAAAATGTACGATTTTTGCGTTGGTTTTCAAATTTGACACTTGTCAACATTATTTCAAAGGCCACTTAGAATAAGCATGTTTTTGCGTATTACTTCTAAAAACCAGTAGCGTCACCGGGAAAAATTAATTTCACGTACAATCAGAACTGACTTATTACAATAAATTCAACACCCTGTATCTCATAAACGACAACACCTATCACACATGTTTATATGAACTTTTCGTCTTAAAATTGAGTAACGAAGCGCCCCATATAATATTTTAGATTACTTAAGAAACACCCATATCAAAGACATGATTTCGAGAATGGTTCAAATTGGCTAATATTAAAGTTCAGGACTGATTTTAGAACAAAGAAATACATTATTTGAATATTAAACAAAACCAATTTAACAGATCCTGTTTCAAGACGTACCATGTAATCGAGAGTACTTTAAAAAAATTCTATTCTTGACTGTAGTTGGAGAGGTATTATGGATGTAATGTAGATTAGGTATTTTTTATTTATTCATGAAGACATTTATACTTAAAATATATATTGTTGTTTTCATATATTCCGGAATTTTCAATTATTGGCAAAAATGTATAACGCTCCATTTTTAGACATAGGTCACGTGGGCGGGGGATTTATATTAAATCAACTATATGAGAGCAATAATCTAAAAGAATTTAAATTTCTAATCCAAAAACTATAAAACGAATAGAATTACCACAGTTTAATATAGTTTTAGAAAAGAATATCTTGACGAGAATGATGTATTACATTTAAGTCTAAGGCATTAGATCATTTCACAAAAAGCATAAATATGTACAATTTTAATACACTCTTTTTATTATACTTACATTCCGGGGACCAATTATCAAAAGTTTGGAAAAAATCATGGATTTAATGTTGAGCAAGTTAAAACAACAATTAATTTAAAAGAGATAAAATTATTTGTCTGCCAAACAATACAATAACTGTTTTAAATATTACAAATTACTGGAGCAATACCTATAAAATATTTTTTTCACTTATAATATCACAAGAGCTTAAATTATTTCCGGAAATTTTTGGGAGGGCACGAATATTTTGTAAATAATAATTTTCTTAAAATATTCATGCTTAAAAAAAAATTTCCAGAAATAATTTAAGCTTGAGTGGTATTCGGTAAGCAAATTTCACACCATAAAATATTATTCCAATCTGTCACGGAGCTTAATAATTACTATTACTGTACCATAGAGAAATAAAATATATTTTTATTTGTCTATGGTCTGTACGTTGAGGTTTCAACGTTCTCTATGGTTTCAGCCGTCAAAAAATTTCCACTTAAATATCTAGGGGTCACAAAAAAATTTCCGGAAATTTTTTAAATTGTCATGGTTAAGACATTTTATTGGTTAAAAAGTAGAGATGTGAAATTTTCAAGCTAAATAAGTTATTAGAAATAAAAAGAAAACTTTTTATGTTGTTCAAATGATCAATATATCAAAGTAGCATTCTGTAGTTTAAAGTTATTAAAGGATAAGTTGAAGACGTTTTCAGATAAGATCATTTATATCTACAAGTATAATTTATATTGGCAGTGTAGTTTTAGCAAAAAATAATTGACAGAAAACATGCTTATCAAACTTGCTTAGAACGTTAAATCCATTTCAATATACATCCGTACATTTCGAAAATTTCGTCCCGGGAGGTTTACAATAAATGAATGTAATATGCTTACCGCCCTGTTCATCCAGCATGACCAGGGTCTTCATGCCAACTTCGTGACTCTACAAACGAAAAAACGTTAGCCAGCACCAATCGTTAACTTGCAAGTTACTACATTGACTAAAACGTGAAAAATTAACTTCTTCGGATACCATATTATAGATTAATCGAGTCGGAGTTAGTTAATCTATACCCCAAAAGTTAGTTGAGAAATATGCTTGAAAAACGCTTTAAAATTTGTTGTAGTCTTTTAAAGTATAAGTATCATAAGGAAAATGTAAATTTGATAAAAAGGTCGCGAAAATGTTTAACAAGCAACAAAAACTACTCTTCTAAAACACATCGGAATCCATTAAAGTATATTGTAGAGCTACTATAAAAAATAAATAAAATTTGTACATATTAGTGAAACGACATACTGTACAAACCAACTAAAACGTAACCAAACAACCGTAATAAAGAATACAGAAGAATAAAGAACTTAACTCGTATAGACCTATCTCTTTATTGAATACTCATGCGCAAATATTTTTGAATTTTCCCCTTCCACTGCTAATTTATGAATACTTCTTTCCTTGGAACCACATACTTAAAAATAATTTACCGAGTAAAGTCCTACTGCGCATTTTACTGCACATGGAATAAAAGCAGGTAGACAACGCGACTAGTTTATTTTTTAGTGTAGATCAGAGTAATCTGTGTAACACTCTTGCCTGTGTCAGCCAATGATAATTTAGCAAACTCGTTCTGGGGTTTGCTTGCTTTAACCTCAAACAAAGTAGTAATTGTGACAATTTATCTATAGAGCGGGTCGCAGTTATTATGCAGAGTGGCCGGCATAGGCCAATGTAAATCTTATGGGCGAATATTCAACACTGTTGTCGCTTTGGTTACGGCTTGAACTACAAGCCAATTTATTTTCGTAGAAACGTTTTATTATGAATTTTGCAAAACAGATGTATTCTATATAATAAATATTATTAAAAAATGGAATTCAAATCTAATTACGTACATTGTAATCAGTACATACCTGATCATTTGATGGATTATTTAGGTCTCTACTAAATCTTTTAGACAAATCCTAATCCTATTGCCAGTGAAAATATTATTTAATTAAAAAGATGCTAATTATTTTTACCTGTATGATCCCTTGATCCTCGTAAACCGTTATGTAATATTCCTGGAATGTAGAGGTAAGTAAATGTACAGGTAAGTAATAACATAGGCAGGTACCTATCTGTTTCTGCTGATAAACGAAAAGGCATTATTGAAACAACAGCCATGCAGTTAGCAGCACCGTTTGAAAAATTTAAACAAGGTGAAAATCTTCATCGTCAAACCAAGAGGCTTTTATTAAATATTTTAACGTATACGTTGAATACAAAAGATGACAAAAGTGTGACAGCGAAAATAGAACTGATTTCTGAAATGACTGGCCTTAGTGTGAGAACAGTGTATAATCTGAAAAGCGAAGCCGCTACTGGACCTTTGACATCGCCAAAAAAACGAAGACGAAACAGCAGCCAGTCGAATTCAAGACTGATCACCTACGATGAAGGTATCCAATCGCAAATACGAAAAGCTGTGCATGAATTCTACTCCGAAAATATTCCACCAACACTGGCAAAAGTTCTTGCTAAAATAAATTCAGACGAAAATGTACCAAATTTTTCTAAAAGTACGCTAAGAGGCTTGCTTAACGATATGGGGTTTGTTTATGGAAAGAGAGGAAGAGACTCGATTCAAATAGAAAGAGCTAATATAATCGCCTGGAGGCACAAATATTTAAGATCAGTGAAGAAGTTCCGCGAAGAAGGATATAACGTAATATATCTGGACGAGTCATGGATTAATGTGGGCCACAGTGTAAATTTTGAATGGAAAAACACTACCATAAAAAATGCCCGAGATGCATTTGGCAAAGGACTGACAACAGGACTGAAGGCTCCAAGTCAACGAGGACCGAGATTTGTTCTCCTTCATGCAGGCTGGAAAGACGGTTTTCTTGAGGGTGCAGAAAAAACTTTTCTGGCAAAGAAAGGTGCAGACGATTACCACGATGAAATGGACGCAGAAGGCTTTGAGGCCTGGTTTAAAGATCAATTGATCCCTAATTTGCCGAAAAACGGATCAAAGAATGTTGTAGTGTTGGAGCGTCATACCATTCGGCGAAGTTACCTTTTCCAAAGACAACTTGGAATAAGGAACAAATAAAGTACTGGCTACTGGAAAAAGAGATGAAAGTTCTGTTCTGGAAAAAGAGATTTACTTCGAGGATGATTATTTAAAAACATAATTATTGGCTACTGCAAACGCGTTTAGAGAGCAGTACGACCTAAGAAAAATAGACGCCACGGAACATAATATAACAGTCCTACGATTACCACCTTATCATTGCGAATTAAATCCTATTGAAATGGTGTAGAGCCAAGTGAAAGGATATGTGGCTCGTAATAATAGTACTTTTAAAAAAGAGGATGTGAAAAAACTTATAAAAACAGCGTATTCGCAAGTAACCCCAATGCAGTGGTCTAATTATGAAAAAAAGGTAGAGAAGACAGAAGAAAAGATATGGCAAACAGATCATTTAATGGAAGACATTGAGCCAATAATAATAAATCTAAATGAAGACGATGAAGATGAAGACTTGGATGACGATGAAGATCAGTAATATATTTCTTAACCCTCAAATGCTCCATTCAATTTTCATTTAATTTTAATTCAAGTTAAAATACGTTATTATTAATTCATTTACTTATTCTATATTTTGTTTGTTACAACAACCCGCCAGAAGAAGAAAAATCCTCGGAAAAATCATCGAAACGTCGGCAAGATTTCATTAGCTTTTCTCTGTTAATCGTTCTCCCTTAAAATTTAAATGACAGCTGACTTTTTTACCACTCGTCTTGTAATTTATGTATATATTATTATTATTGACATATTTTTATTATTAATTATATTACTATTTCATAATTTGACAAAGGTCTTTTGTAAGGCCGCTGTATTTATTTATTTCTTTATACGTGATAATTAAACGTATAAAATTTGAATATTTTAGCGGATTTACAATATTTTCCTTTAAACGTGTAAAATTTATCTAAAAGCATAATTATAAATATTTTTAATTACTCACTAAACGATTTTCAAATGAATAATTTAGTCAACATTTAAATAATAATAGTAACACAATGGCAAGTTATATTCCCGCGCCAGTTGGAACCAAATTCGAAGAACATGCCGATATGGCAACGCCGTCGTCCATAAACGCAATGCTGCATAATAACTGTGACCCGCTCTATAGGTTCAGGACCGGCTTATGCGATTGTGATCATTGACCATCGTGCTTACCTATATGATTATAGCAGCTTATAGTGATTTTGAACTTATTGCGAAAATTCGGTTTGTGTTGTGTTTTAATTTTAGTGACAGAGATTAGGTACGATAATGAGTTGTTTAGTGAAACAGTGTAAGAGTACTAAAAGTCGGATGACAAAAGAAAATTCAGGAATAACATTTCATATGTAATTAGTTAGGTATAAAGTATATGGCTTGATTATAATTACTGTACAATTTAGGTTGCCCAAAGATAAAGACCGTCGAAATAAGTGGCTGTCTGTATTAGAGGTTGAAGAAGTAATTGGTGTTAAATACGTGTGTTCCAAGCATTTTAATCTAGAAGATCTTAGCATAAAAGTGTTGAAATTGTCTGAAGTTCCTAGAATTTTTGACAATGCTTTGATTCCTACGCCTTCAAAAAGTCAATTACTTCTTTCTTCTTCGTCTTCAGGAAGTGGAAGAACAAGACCTCCAGAAAAGAGAAGGAAATTATGTCTTGACACTATTTATTAATCAAAACAAAATGTAACTTTAATATGTCAATCTGACGATGATTTTGATTGAAACAGCTGTCATTACCTTAAAAATATTAAATTTTGTCAATATACTGTGGAAGTTTTTATTAATAATTTTTCTAACACTCATTAATCAATTAACTGGTAGTAAAATCATATATTATTTAATTATGTATTTGGATTGGGATTTAATTCTTTTGAGTATTAATTTAAATTTTTTAAAAACGCTAAACACAACCCTTCCTTTAATTGTACTTTTTTATATAAAATAATATATAATTCCTATTTTTAACAAACACTTTGTAAGTGTAATTAATTTTATACTACATGTAATTAAATTTTGTGGTTTCCTATTATTTTCCTCTTTAATTAATAAATATTTTTTCGCTATTTTTTGGAATTAAAAATTTAAATATAAAAATTTTAATTTGGATCCTTCTGGGCCAAGCCGGTACTTAAAGGTAGTCTAATATGGCGGCGCCCTATATTCCGGCTGTCGGACCTCTCTCTTGCGCGGTATATTGTTTTTAAGCATGTGCATGGAACACAACGTATCGCTACCCAGGAATACCACTACTTAAATGAAAAAAAAACCTTGTAGCTGTCGTATAGACCCGACAGCTCAGGCCATAAACCACAATGAAGAAGTATCCAATTTTTATTTCGTTTATTTTATAACAATAAAAATACTGCGAAGGGCCATGAACATTTAGGTGGAACTACGAGAGTGGGAGTTGGTTCGCGCACGAGTATTAAATTTGGACCATTAACGAGATGGGTCTATTACGAAAATGTATTTCTTTGCGTTGCCTCTGCCCTAGTTTATAAGTTAAAACAATTAATTCGCGCAACAAAATCGTACTATAGTACTATTGTGGGCTAGTGGTGAAAGTATTACAATAATTGTCGGATGAGGTAAAGTACCTTGGAGTTATTCTTGACCCAAAGTTATTATAAACAAAGCGGAGGCAACCGTCATGGTTGCTAAGCGCACAAATAACACTAGCTGGGGACTCAAGAACAGAAATGTTACATTGGCTGTACAAAATGGTACTTATTCCTAAGATAACCTATGCCTCTTTGGTTTGGTGGCCAAAAATGGAACAAGTCTCAGCTAAGACCAAAACGAGCAAGATACAAAGACTTGCCTGTATTTGAATAACTGAGGCAATGAGAACTACACCTACGGCAGCGTTAGAAACACTACTGGACCTTCCACCGCTACACTGCATGAGCTAAGCAAGGATAGTTCCACCACAAGACATTAACGATCTAAAGGTACTAGAGAAAGGTAAAACACTCCCCTAAGTAGAGCGAATTAATTGATCTGGTACACAGACGGATCAAAGTCAGGTAGATACGAAGGTAACTTCCCACTTAGCAAACGCACTTCTGTGTTTCAAGCAGAAGTCTAGGAAATTTACAACTAGAAAAAATATTTATTTATAAAACATTTAATTGATCTACAATATACCTTAACAGATTAATCCAGGATAAATAATATTTGATTAGATGTGATGAACTGAAAATAGAGGTTAACAAAATTAGAACAATTTTGTGAAGAAACGAATTTTTACCGAATTCTTATGAGTTGGTCGTTTATCAAATATTGAAATACCCTGTATTTATTGACAAACGAAATTTATTACTTTCCGCAAATGAAACAAATATTTATAAACAATTAATCGCAAAAAGTATTAAATTTCTTCAAAACAATTTTAATTCCTATAATGAAAACAGTAGCAGTTTGTGTTGTGTTGATATATTTGTGTATAAAGTCATTGTAGACTCTTATATTTTTAGTATTTCATTTTTCTTTTTGGGTAGATACCTCATTCGTTTTTATTTTGTTATTTTTTGTTTTTCGTAAATATGCAATAAAACAAAAGACTACACCGAATAATAATAATAATAATAGTTAAACAGCTTCCATCAGCAAACACCAACAACCTTATTATATGTTATATTTTTTTAACTCGTTTGTTGAGCTTACCGCCTTGTAGTTTGAGCATCTCCGCTGTCTTCACGCCTGCATCGTTACTCTACAACAGCACAGGTCGTAGCGACAATTGTCAAAGAAATAAATATGCTACATTTCAATATATACAAGAAACGTGGCAAAAACAAAATATTTTTAAAAACACCGCTAACACAACTATCTCATATCTGTTCACAGTTATTGCATATTTTCTTTTAATAGGTAGCAGAAGATAAAAACAAGAAAGAGGAAACCGATTATTCACTGTACTGAGGAAACTCAAATGGGATAGAAAATAGACACATTTAAATAATCTCTTTTCAAACAAAATTCCATAAATTATAAAGCAAAAACACTAACACAAGAATAGTGCATTCGATTTTTAATAGAAGCGTCCGATTCTGAATACCTCTTGATGAAGGTCAGCAAATACATAATAGTATAAATTCTGGAATACGAAACATTTTTCTAAAAGCCTGCTAGCGCAGTGGTATAAATGCTTGCCTCTCAAGCAGGCAGCTAGGGTTCAAATATTGGTAATAGTCGAATTTACTCAAGGAGTTAAAAAGAAACAATTCACCGAAGGTCCATGAAGTTCTTTAATTCATTATGAAGAAAGCAGCGTACCAAAAATCCTTCAGTTTGCTGTCTCAAAAGAAGTTGTAAGTCAAACTAGCAAACACTGGATTCGAGGAAGGAATATAATAAGAATATAATGTCTAATTCAAAATGAACATGACCTCAGAACAAACTTTAGAACAAATATGCATCAGGGGCATCATCAGTCCTATCTATAGGCCTCAAAAAGTTCCACCAAAAAAATAACAAATCGCCGGCAAGAAAAAGAGCCAAAAAAATTAAAAGCAAAACAAACAACCCGTTGGACAAACCATGACATATCTTCGCGCCCATTTGAAACTTTATTTTTTAATTAAAATTGTAATGAAATAACATGGAATCCAAAATATTTTTTTGCGTTTAACAAAATAAAATGTTCGCATATCAAGGACAATCTTTATATTCAGCTGGCGAATTGGTTTCGACTTGCAGAAGAGTTCACCATATAACCATAGGCCTTACTGTTGTAAAAAATCGTCTCCAGGTCCCACCTCTTTCCACAGACAATCGTGCTGCCATGAATTTCGAAGCTAGAATGAAAATGATTGGGCTATAGTTTTATTTACCGATGAATCAAGATTTGGATTTCATCCACATCCACATAAAGGTGTGGAGGCGATCTGGAAATGTCCAGGAAGTTCATACGTACAGATCACTTCCTTAAAGCTCATCAGTATTTCAATTATCGGAGGTTTGCTAACATCCTGGCAATCCTCGCCTTGGAAACTGCTGCTCTGAATAAATCTGCAGAAGACATGTTATACCATTATCGCAGATTCCACAACCAAGATATTCTTCTTCTTCTTCTAATTAACCTTTTGCCCACAATTTTCCCCTGGATTATTAAATGGATTGTCTTATACTTTAAACCCCTTATTTTGTAACCCAGATCTTACTTTTCTTCACCTCGTTTAACACCTTCAACTATTTATTGGTCTTGAGCTCCACCTACGATATTCTAAGCGTTCTTCTGTAAGGCCACATCTCAAATGCTTCTATTTTTCTTTCGTACATTTTGTTAAGGGTCCAAGTTTATACGCCATAGTACAGTACCATGACACTCTTCTACAATCTATTATTCTTCCATTTGATGGTGTTGTAGGCAGTGCCGGTTTCAGCACTTCTAGCGCCCTGGGTGAGGTTTCTTTGGCGCTCCCTAACTGCAATTCAATTACATACGAAAAAAAGCCATGGGTACAATGAAATAACCATCTATTAGAAGAACCATTTATTAAACTGATAAAATTTTACATTTCTAAACTCTTTTATTAGACATTCAAAGTCTATGTTTTCTGCAATTTCATTTTTAGTTGCTAAGTTTGTTAATCTAGATTAAGATATGTTTTTAATTAGCTTCAGCTTGGAAAAACTCCTTTCCCCACTAGCAACCATTACAGATATAGTCAGTAATATTCGCTATGCTTACATTTGGATACAGATCCTTTAAGTAACTACATTCACATTCTGATCAGGCTTATGAGTTTATCACACAACATACAACTAGCTATATGTAATTTAGAATCTACACCATCAACTATAGGGTTTGACCAAGTCAGGTTTTTCAGGAACCTATTTTATATTACAAACATGACCAACAATCGGAGTACTTATTTAACTGTTCAAATTTTTCATTAACTGAAACTAATGTAGCGTCCAAGAGAGTTAAAATATTCAACCTCAAATTTCTTTTCAGGAGAAAAGTATTTCATGCCAAACAACCAATGAAACAATGAAGTGAAATCTTTTTACTGTTCAGCTAGAGTAGTAGCCTCATGGGAGTCTCAATAATTAATTACATCGATTAACAGAAACTGAAAACAATGTGAACAACCTCTGAAGTAGGTACCCTAAAGAAAGTGACATAAACAGCTAAGGGATTTATGTTTAGAATTCTCTTTTGAACACCAACATTCTTTATTTTCTTATTCGTCCCCTTGTCATAACCCTGACCTCTACAGTCATTCAATTTAAGTCCATATTTATTTAAAACATCAATAAGAACTTCAATCAGTTTTCACCAGTTGACTTTACAGGTAAAAATTCTATGAAATACTCTTTTACTAACATGTTATGAGAAGTTTGTTTACCTAAACCACCAAAATAATTTACTTTCCGGACTTCCTGTTACAAAATCATGAACAGATATGAGAAGTAGTATACAAAATAGCGCACATGAATTCATTAAAATTTTAAATAGTACCTGTAATTATTAATAGAACATAACCTACTAATATTTTGTTAAAAAACTAAGGGTTAACTAATTTATACAACTAAAGTAATTGCCAGTTTCCAAAACAACTAAATCAGTGCAATAATGGTCACAGCTTTGCAAAACAAATAATTTTAATCAATTTGAATCTGTGTAACACCTTTTGGTTGATTATGAAAATTTGCGATATAAACTAGTTTTTTTAAGTTTTGCAAAGCTACTTCCATATTTGTGAAAACATCAAAACAAAATTAATCAGAAGCATACAGAAAAGGTATCAAGCCAAGCGAACAGACAAAAAACGTGTTTGTTGTGCTAGTGTTTATCTGCTAATGTCAATATAGTAATATAATGTTGACATTAAAAGTATTATGTAGCTTACAAATATATATAATTAACAATTAGATATAAGTATACAGCAATGAATGAGATGCATAATGTAGATATTCATAGAACTACCAAAAATACCTGTACATACCAACAAAAAATGTTTTCTAATAATTTGAGAAACATATTACTTTTTATAAAAAAACACTGGTATTCTGCTTAGAGTACTTAGAACATGATGTTTGCTCACTACACCAATAGTAACAATAATGACTATATTTTTATTATTAGATATTTTATAGTAGTACTACAAATTCTTGTAGAGTTGAAATGACGAATAAAGACACATGATGAGAGGTATCATGATGAATAGAAAGTATTTAAGTAGTTAAAAAATGACAAAGAGTTATAGAGACTCACCTCCCTGGTCATCTAATGCGACCAAGGTGCGGATTCCAGCCTCCTTACTCTACAGCAGCACAAAACAAGTGTTAAATTGTAATGTTAGTCTTTTGGTGAGTGATACACGCCCGCAATAGTTGAGCAGTTTTTAGCAGTAACTATGTCCAGAGGGATGAGATTATTTTTTAAAGAGAGTGAATATATATTATAGAATATTATTTTGGAACAGAAGTTTCCAAATTAAAATGTTATGCTTGGTAAAGACAAAAAAAAACATTCAAAATGAAAATTTATACATTGCATGAACTCTAATTTCTAATTCAGAAACTTCAGTTCGTAGATTGTATGTTAGTGCGTCAAACTGAATATTCGTAGCTATTTAATATTTTTTATTCTTAAATTTAAAACAGGCAGTTTGTTGAAATTACAACAAAAACTTTTCATTATGGGGCTTTTTCATCTGCTTTTGTTTATTTAAGTTTTTATATAAAGCATGTTATGAAAAATCGACATTAGTATGGCAATTTAAAATATGTATCTTATAAATACATAATAAATCAATAATACAATAATCAATTAATTCTGTTTTTTATCCACATTAAGACATTTTAAAAGTAAATAAATAAATGTTCCACATAATTTGTTCATCATTCTTTGAACACTATCTTTGGATTAGTTTGTATATATCTCAAATGAGTAAATACCTAATATACAAAAATATACTTAGTTTTGCCAAAACTGTAATATATTCAGAGAATCATAAAATATATAACTGTAAGTACAACTAGTTAGTCAACTTAAAAATGAGAACACAAAAAAAAACATTTTAAAACAAACACTAAACCAACCATATCTCAAATGTGACTGATGGGATATTCAAAAGAAAAAACCAAAGTCATTGTCACACAATTTTATTCAAATTAAGATAGACAAAAATAAAAGACTAGTTTTGGCCTAACATGGAGGCCATCTTCAGGTTTAAAAGTAACTGATACACTTTAACATTGTCAGTGGAGGACAACATAATTAAAATATATGGACAAGGAACAAGACTTGTTTATTAACAAAAATATAAAACAACAGATTAAAAGTTATCAATAAAATAGTAAACAATTTTTTTCGACTTAGAAGACCCTTTAAATTATTATTAATGTTGTGTATTAAAGGTATCCATCAGGTTAGCAAACAACAATGAATACTCTATAGGTAGTTAAAATATATTAAAGGAAAAATTTGAAAGTTAGTGAAACATATAAAATTCCATCAAAATAAACTAATAAATCACAAACAAACAAACTGACTGACTTTGGGGTTTTTTCTGTTGGAAAAATTTAAATGGATTTTCTGAATGATTTGTTTACATTCATAATCCAAATTATGCAAATATTTAAATTTTATCTTGTGTTCTAATTTTTAAAATAATAATCAGAAAAACACTCAAAAGCGTTTGTATCGTTAATAATTTTGAATACTAAATACTTCAATCAATAGTTACCACCACTCATATAGACCACAAAAAAATGATCAAAAAATTAAAGGATCATCATATTTTAATCTTTTTTGTAGTTCCTTTTTCATTTCATCCAAAACTAATCATGATAAATATGTGGAAACTGAATTTTTTTTATTGATAGCAACAAACCTATCCCATTCAAAATATTAAGTTATTTAGTCGATTAAATCTGTGTTTTTTGTAAATTGGCCATAATATATCTAGAAGACGTTTATAAGATCAAATCATAGTGACATAAGAAAGAAAATGAATGATCTTTTTATGGGTACAAACAGAACAATTGGATATTTTCTGTCACTTAAATATGTCAATGAAAAATATGTTAACTTTAAGTGAATCAATCATGTATTATACAGTTATTTTAAAATCAAATATGATACAATATCTAATTTGTTCTAATAAAGAGACAATAATATATACATACTCTTCCTTTTCTTGCTTAATTTATGCTAAAACCAACAACATTAGGTGCAGTTTTATAAGTTTCAAAAAAAAAATCTTATTGCCATGTTTAGATAAAGGTTGTTAGTTGAATCAATCATGTATTATACAGTTATTTTAAAATCAAATATGATACAATATCTAATTTGTTCTAATAAAGAGACAATAATATATACATACTCTTCCTTTTCTTGCTTAATTTATGCTAAAACCAACAACATTAGGTGCAGTTTTATAAGTTTCAAAAAAAAATCTTATTGCCATGTTTAGATAAAGGTTGTTAGTTATACTTAAACATATTTTTTTTTGAAAAGATTATTTAAATCTCAAGTAAGAGAAAACTCTTTTTTGCAAACAATAACTCATAGCATAGTTATCTTATCCAATTGTTCTGTTAAAATAATTTATTTTGCACATTTAATAGAAATATATATTGTTATGTCATGGTAGTGGCTGTTTGTTTACTGTATTAATTTTCAGTAGGCTAGTGTGTGTGTGCGACAAGTGCACGTGTGTGAGTAATACAATTCTAAATCATAATAAAGACACAGCACAAACACAGCCACACTGCAGGGCTACCGCTACCACAACATAGATATTTTTACAAAAAGGATGGGTTTCTTTTTTTATAAAATTATTTGAAAGGTATATCAAAATACCTTGAAATGAAAAATAATTAAGCATTTTTTAAATTTCTCTACTATTTTACATATTATTACCTATCTTTATTATGAATATTAAACACTTCAACTGTATTACAAAACCATTAAGTTACTGAAACTTGGGTCACCCTTCCTAAATACATACAGCATCTATATACCTACCACAGAAAAATGCTTGATTTATTTATAATCATCATATTTCTATCTGTATAAAGTTCCTCATACTCAACTCCAATCATGGAACTCAATCTGGGATAAAGTATGGAACCAAGTAAATATCTTTTAAACGAAAAGAACGATATTTATGAAAATTTGCAGGACACCCTATATATTTTTACAGATTTTGAACGAACTTGTTACTTTGAAATCATACATACTGAGTTTAATGTAAACAAATTTGTAAAAACGAGGAATAACTCACTGTTACTAGTACAATACTTGTACATTTCATTATTTTAAAATAATGAGAAACAAAATTACTTCAAATGTTCAAAATGCTCGCCGTTTACTTGCTGACAATATGCCATCCTATTAACAAATTCTTGAGTCACTCTTTCCAAGACTTCTCCACGTATTAGTTCACATTCATCAATAATTATTTGTCTCAATTCCTGTAAGTTTGTTGGTCGTCTAACGTAAACACGTGATTTTAGATAACCCCAAAAAAATCTAACGGGCTAAGATCCGGAGAACGAGCAGGCTCTATGAATCCTCTACGTCCAATCCATCGATTTGGAAAATTCGCACCCAGAAAATCCCTAACCCGTCTATCATAGTGGGGAGGTGCTCCATCTTGTTGAAACCAAATATTTTTTGGTAATTGCCCATTCTGTTGAAGTGCAGGAATAATTTCGTTATTTAGTAGATCCAAATACTTGTCACCATTCAAGTTTCCGTCGTTAAAAAATGGGCCTATAAGTTTATTTTCGACAATTCCCATCCAAACATTTAACTTCTGTGGATGCTGGGTATGTGCTTCATGAATCCAATGAGGATTCTCATTTGACCAATACCTTGAGTTATGACGATTAACTGTTCCATTTAAACAAAAAGTTGCCTCGTCGGAAAAAACTATGCTGAAGCAAAATTTTCGTCGACATTACAGATGTCCATTAACCGTTCGCAAAATTCCAGCCGTCGGTCAAAATCATTGTATGACAATTCTTGAACCAACTGTACCTTTACGGATGATACTTTTCACTTTTTAAAATCTTTCCTACAGAACGTCGACTGATACCATGGTTTAGTGCCAAATTTATGGTGGAAGTTTGAGGTGATTCTTCTAAATCGATTGTAATATTTTGTTTAACAGTTTCGTTCGTTGCAGTCCGCGGTCTTCCAGGTTTTAGCAAATTTTTTACTATCCCAGTAGTATTAAAACATTGTAATGTTTTAGTTACTGTTGAGCGTGATATAGGATTTCTCTCTGGATGCAAATTATTAAAAATATGACACACTTCTTCATGAGTTCTAACACGATCACCATAACCGATCATCATTAAAATTTCAATACGATCTTTTTCACTTAATTGAACCATTCTAAATTGTGCAATTTATTTCCGTCAATTAGAATTTGACTCTTGAAGAACAAAAGACGTACTAAACAGTACTTGTTTATTTATTACTTGCAAACAAACAACATCAATTAGTTAGTTTTTTGCTCTAATGCAAAAAACTCAAAGGAGGTTGGTTAAAGTGCTATATTCCTCGTTTTTACAAAATTTTTTACACTAAACTCAGTATGTATGAATTCAAAATAACAAGCTCTTTCAAAATCTGTAAAAATATATTGGGTGTCCCATTTAAATTAAAGAAGTTGATTGCATTTCCGGTTAAACCGGAAGTATGTTATTATCAAAAAAATGTACATCAGATGCGTTTTGTTCCATTGCACTTACCTGCAAATTTTCATAAATATCGTTCTTTACATTTAAAAGATATTTACTTGGTTCCATACTTTATCCCAACCCCGTATATCCATAAGTTGTGCAAAACCATTGAACCCTTTTATAAAAAATTACAAAAATATTAAGTTTAAAATGAATAAACAAAAATTCAGGAATCCTTTTCATACTTTAATATGTACCTTAAAAGTGTATAAAATCACTTATATTGAAGAAGAAAGATAACTATTCCTACTATGAAATCTTTGTAATATAAAAAAATAAAACCCATCCTGTATATAGGATAATTAAAGCACACTTTATTGTTTTATTTGCTATTGGGTCGATAAAAAGATTACCACGAATTAGCTGGGCTCCATCATTCACAAAAGCGCTTACCACTGAATCACACAATTTGCTAGAGCACTATTGCTGAATTTTTCGAAATTATATGTACAGATATCTACGAGTTTTTTTTATCTTCAAAACATATTAAAAACTAAAAATTATATAAATAAGTAATCAAATGAAACCAAAAGTGATGCTGTTAACTGTTACAGATCACTTCTATTCGGAATTATTTTTAAGATTACTGCAAATATATTGCACCACAACTTTTAATAAACGAAACAGTTGGTAACAAAAAAACCGCAGATATCTGTAGAATGAATCTTGCTTATTCCAGGGACATGTTGCATGTAACTGACCTAGCCACAATTTGTCGAAATTGTCGCGAAAAGTGTGACAATTTTGTAATTTCTCGTTGCACATAACATACCTACCATGGTTTTTGATAATGATAATGCAACAAATTGTCACAAAATTGTCACACTTGTCGCGACAATTTCGACAAATTGTCGCTATGTCAGTTATATGCAACATGTCCCTGATCGTAGGTACACCTTTTAATTAAAAGCTGAAAAATGTTACATCACCCTCATGGACACGCGGTAGACCTGCTCTCTGCTCAGTTAAGAAAAGGTTAATTCATTGGGTTAGGATTAAAAGAAAGTGCAGTACATGCAGCACAGAGAAACATTCTAAACAACGTTTGTACAAATTTAATATTTTGGAAAAGTATAATATAGATTTCTTAACTTTATAAAAAATGAAATTGACCCTTTTTATATACATATCAAATAAGCTACATATAAATATAAAAGTTGCATAATTATTAGTTAGTTTTTATATAGATACACTTAACAATGTAAAAACAAACATAGCTTGACCCTTCTTTGTTAACTCATTTAATACTCAGACCATTTCTTTAACAATAAAACTTGCACAAACGTTAAGACATTTAGAGCAAAAGTAGGGTTAATTACAAGAAACTAAGGGTTTGATTTAAATATCTTCCTGATTTCCCACATGAAAATATTAGCTGCACCAAATTGTTTGATAACAATATTCTTTGATAAATAAAGAAAAGCTTGTAGAAAACAAAACAGTTTTTGATACTGCACAAATGTTTTTTTACTGCAATAAATCAGTATCTAACATAAATTAGTGAGACTACACTGTGTTCTATAATATTCTTTAACTTAAAAGTATGCATAACCTTTCTTTATTTGAATCCTCTAGAAAGTATTACCTATAACATGAGCTGAAGAATTAGAATCACAGATTAAAAATAGTTAACATTGAAACTATAAATATAACAATACAGATAATTACCTCTTCACAGAGTGCCAGCATACGCCTGGTGCTTTCCAGTGACTAAAAGATAAAAAGTACTTTTAGACATACATATTACATACATATTAATAAAAAGTCAATACAGATAACAAATGTCACGCTATGAAATATAAAAAATAAATAACACAGTAATGGAAGAAGCTGTAAAAATTTAATAATAAAATTAATAAAATTGAAAAGGTATAGACTCGGGTATAGATATTCTTTTCAAATGACTGAAACATGCATTAATAACATAATCACAGAAATATATAAGGTTTATATATTTTTGTATTTACACAAATTTAAATTACAAATTGCTGGATAAAATATTTTTACCTCATCTGTGACCTGACCCGCTTTGAGCTGTAGTTCTTGTAATTCTGTTCTAGGAGCTCCATTTTCTGCTGCTGCTGGTGCTGGCATTTTTACTAAAAACAAAAAAGATGTCAATAAAAACTTAAATCAAAATTTAAGTAATAAGCATTTTTACTTGGTGAACAATAAATATTCTCTAATGATCTAACATCTTTAAGTAGTTTATTCTAGTGTTGCCTACCAGTTTGCTTCTAGGATCATAAATGGACATACTAACTGAAAAGGCTTATCATTTGATTGTCCAATAGATGCATTTATATTTTATTTTCCAGTTGCTACTAAGCAATTATAGATCATTAAATAATGAAGTTAAACCAAAACATTTAATGTTTAAATTAATAGTGCAACTAGTTGTGGCTCGAGTTTTGGTCTTAGACCATCATTGGGCTAAAAGTAAAAGATAAGTCAAAGTCACATGTATGTAAAGCTCCTTGACTTTAGATATATTATTTTTGTGACTCTAGCTTGTATATTTTACTTTTAACCTGATGAAAGTCTAAGATCAAAAGTAGTAAATTAACATTAAATGTTACGGTTTGACTTTGTGCTTTATTGATATATTTATCAGCTACAGATATAGATAATTCATTCAATTTTATTATTGCATTTGCTTATTTTTTTATTTAAAAGTATTTAGAATAACCTGGCTACATGATTCAACAGTGATGAAGTGATTACATGTGTGTCATAAGTATGTTGACTCATGTTTGCTATACTGAATTAGTTCTTTATAAGTATGTGTCAGTTGATTCCAGCTTTGAATTAGTACTTTTGTGTTGTATAAATTATAAGTGGCATAAAACATAAGGCACTATATCAGTACCAGTTGCTCCAAGTGGTAGTTTTACTTGTGTTTTATTATTTAATTTGTAACGTCTTATTTTAGGGGTGTATGCAACTGATAACTATAAATAATCAAAACGGTCTGAATTATGTTGTCATGTTAACTGCACTCTTATGGTGTAATTCTGAGAATTTCCTACAAGCTACAGAATCTGTAAGGTATAGGATTTGCCATGTTAAGTTTTTTAAATTTTTGCTTACAGATGTCAGAATCCCACTATTAGTTGGTTTTAGTTGTTCATAAAAATCTATACCTATATTGTTAACTTGACACCCAACTTCCTTTTAGTTCATTTAAAAACCGACCTTTTATAGTGCAAATTAAATCTTAGGTATTCTATAAATTATTTTGTTGCCATATCATTTAATCTTATACTCCAATTAGATATAGGTACTTAGATTAGCAATAAGAGATTATTGTTACTACTTACTAAATACTTACATCCTAAAATATGTGTAATTCAATATTATAATACAATTTGTTTTATTTACTCATACTATTTTTAGAAATTTTTGTTTAATTCATTCAATCACAAGTATAAATATAATATTGTGATGTATTAAAATATGCTTCTTCCTAGGTTCGATTTAACAAATTTTGTTTATTCCCATCACCAAATTTAAAAAAAAACATTTAATGATCAAACATGAGTATAAAGAACCGTACACCGGAATGGGTAGGTGCAACGATAGGAAAAATCAATAAGAGCGGTCATATTCTTATATTGGAATAAAACTTAAAAAGAGATGTATCAGCCGTACAAATTTCTGTTACTCATAATAACCTATACAAGTTAATAAAAATTAGCAATCTGTTATAGCTTTTTTATAATATATAATCATATTTATAGAAAACCACTTTTAGAGATGTGACTATCTGCTTAAATTTAAAACTATACTCACTGGATTACAATGGGTGGAGCACGATAGGAGATTGAACAATTTCACAAACTATTTGCATTCACATAACACTGTTAGATCTAAATTTTAAGAATTTTATGATGTGTTTCTCATAAACGTCACAATAATAGATAGAAACAATGCCGGATCTTTGCTACTTCTGCAACATTACTGTATAATTGGTTGCCTTTCGAAATCTTTTCGATTACTATGTGCGCATGGATTTAACATACGTTGGAATTTGCGGCAAATTTAATTTAAAGTATTTCACTTCTATTTTTTACTATTATTGTCTAAATTTGATATCTGTATGAATGCTAATTATTAATTGTGCGATTTGAATACAGTGCCAAATAAAAAAGATTACGAAATTATACCGTTGAAATATTAATAATTTAATAATAATTATTTAAAAAAAATACTATTGCGAATAATACAACCTCATCAGAGTTTATTACTCTGAGGATACAACAAAATTGTTTTTTGTGGTTATTATTTGTATTTAATAGATGATTAAAACTCAAAATACATCAAATTATTTTATTAAAGTTTATTTTTCAAGAGAATAACGGAAGTTTGAATATAATATAAACACGGAATATATGGATATGTTAAAAATATCTATGGATAGATTCCAGAATCAGAAGGATCTATACACGTTCCACTTGAAAAACATATGGTTGAGGATGTCGTCTCACATTTGAAATTTTCTAAGAAAATGTCGTAAATTTTTATAGTAACTGATTCATTCATATTATACATCTGAAAAAAAATATATAAATAAAAATATGATTAAACATATTAGGTAGCACAATATGAAACCAAAATATACATGGTGTCCCAGGAATGAGAGGTCAAATCTTTAGAATGAGTAGATAGTGTTCTTTATACAAACTTTTTTCCACGGATCCCCTTTATTGGGTTTTAAAGTTCGAAATTATAAATACATTTTTGTTCATAACTCCAAAACTATATCATTTTGAACTTGATAAGAATTTGGTGGATTGTCAAGTACATCAATTCCTCTATTTTGCCCATACCAATATAAGTGCTATTGCTGCAGAAAGTCAGGATCGGACTTCGCTCACCGGATAAAAGGTCAGAACTTTTATAGTGACAAGGCAACAGATTTTAAAAAACTGTCAGTTTAATCTCCAAATATTTTTCTGAAAGAAGATACCAGGAACGTCATCTCCATGGGGCTATACCGAACTTCATGCGAGGAGAGAGGGAAACTCGGCCTCCGGGGTTTTTTGGATTGATATTCTTTTCATTACTTCTGAAATAACGGTAATTTATTGTTAAAAAGCTGCTTGATATTAGCTGTTTTTAACGATTCAGGAACTGTGTTGTAAAGTTTCAATGTCGATCAGACATAGGGAATATTTATTACATTATATTTTCGATCTGATAATAGGAATTGGTCAGTCTGTTGCGGAGATCACAATCAATTTGAACATCTTCGGCATCCTCTAAAACATCACATCCTATCTCTTCAAAATTAATTTCTATTTTCCCCAAAGACAATATTGTACTGACTGTGTTGTACTGATTTTTGTGTTCTGTCATATTAATCTTTGGTTATGTATTATCATTATTACTCCCACATTCATTTTCTGTTAGTTTGGACCAGTAGAAATTGTAATACCCGAGGAAGTACAATTTCTATCGTTAACTAGTAGAATTCGTGTCAAGAATATGGTATTTTTAATTTTAGGGAGCCACGCCTACTTTTACGTCACTTTCTCTCACAATTTCCACTCCAACAAATTCAAAAATACGAGCTCAGGGAATTAACAGAGAATAACGATTTTCGGTTCGTCTGGAAAACCCTCGGGGATAACGTTCATGGCCAGGTTAGGGTGCACCGGGTGTGTATGGGGTGTTCACCGATGCCACATTTGAATTCAGCGAACCAAAAAACCCCTTAACAATTTTTGGTTTGTCTTTTTTATAGACCTAATATCAGAGGAGACGAAAGTATTTATTTTTTTACTTGCTCAAACATTACCTATTTCTTGTCGACTGTGTCGTATTGATATGGCCAACTGGAATTTGTTGTGCTGCGATGTTGCATACTCTCCAGTTAAGGTAAGAGATTTGTGATTGTTATTGAATTATCTATAGTACCCACATATTTTGATTACATTTGCAAAAATATTGTGAACATATTGCATCTTTTATTAATATTTTATGAATTATAACCACTGAAATTATACAACTCATTTTATGGAATATTTACCCATTCAACTATTTTATTCGTCATAGCGACAAAACAGAGTTTTATGAATTGAATGTTGCGTCTCCCTCTGATAATAGGTCTATGGTTTTTTTTTCAATTAATGTGTCTGAATAACCCCCGAGGATGACGTTCAGGGCCAGGTTAAGGCTCACCAGGGGCCTGCAGATGCCTACCTACCGTTAATACTTTAGAAATGCATAGAAAAGTGAGAATAAAGTCAACCTTTATCTACTGAAGCTAACCCTTACCTATCATTCTCATTTGATTAAAGAGTAATAAAAGGGTGAAAAGTTGACACATCAAAGACAAAAATGGGTAGGTATATGATTGAATACTTGAGTATATTAAAACATTTTAGAGGTTCAGTAGAGAGGGGTGAACCTTAGAGCTAAAAAGTATCCCTGTTGCAAATATTAACCTTTGGGTGTTGGTACCTATACAGTATGATGCAAATGTATGGAATAACTCCATTATTTCAGAAACAGACTACTTTTCAAAAAAATCTTAAAACACGTCAAACCGAGGTCACGTGACAGCTCATTTGAAAGGTCTCCTTATCGCCTTTGCAAAAATGTAATCATTTAAATATTTATTTCTACAGGGTTAACCAAAATTATGAACTTTGTTAAGTAACCTGGAATTACAATAAATATTCATTCACTGAACTAAAATACACTAAGGACCGCCACTGGGAATAAAACAAAATAGTGTTTATTGTTGGTTACGAAAAAAAACACATTGATAAAAACAATGCTACATTATAATTTGAAATTAATTATTGTAGTAAGTACTCGGAATTATTTTTACAAAAATATTTAAATCAATATTGTCATTGACTCGTCTTTATTCGTCAATGATCTGTGAATCTGTCAAATAATAGATGTCAAATTTTTACTCTTCGATTTTTTTGCCGACATTAATAACAGTATTTACAAAAATGAAAGTAACAGAAACAGAACGAATCGAGATTTTAACTATGATTGGTTATGGAGATAGAGTGTGGACTCAAGCAAAAGTTCGTAAATTATTTAAGGCTAAATACCCCAATCGCCATCCAATTGCTCAATCAACAGTAAGTAAAATTGAAAAAAATTTAGAGAAACGGACCATGTTAAAGATCTTCCCAGAAGTGGTAGAACATCAATATCCGAAGCCAAAAAACTGGACGTTCTACTGGCGTTTCAAGAAAATCCTCATACCAGTTCTAGGGAGGTCGCACTAGATAATAATGTCCACCAATCAACTGTTACAAGAGTGGTAAAAAAGGAGAAGTGACATCCATACAAAGTACATCTGGTCCAGGAGCTATTAGAAGATGACTTTGATAGAAGAATTGAATTCTACGAAATCGTTATGGAACAATGTAACAGAGATCCGGGATTCATACAAAAGTTACTTTTTCAGATGAAGCGTCTTTTATGCTGAACGGTCACGTAAATCGCCAGGCATGTCGATATTGGGCAAGTGAAAATCCACATTGGATGGAAGAGTATAGGTCACAATATCCCGAGAAGTTGAATGTTTGGGCCGGCATTATAAACAATTAAATTTTAACATATTTTTTTGAGGAAAACCTAACTGCTGCTAGTTATCTGGAATTTCTTCAAAATTATCTGTTGCCACAGCTGAATCAGCTATTTCCAAATAGAAATGATTTATGTTACCAACAGGATGGGGCTCCCCCACACTATGGCGTTGAGGTACGAAATTACCTTAATAACGTTTTCCCAGGAAGGTGGATAGGTAGAAGGGGACCTATCGAATGGCCACCAAGGTCTTCAGATTTGACTCCGTTAGATTTTTTGTGGAGATACTTAAAGAGCAGAGTATATCAAAATCGACCGAATAATGTAGAAGAGTTGAAATAGCGAATCCGAACGGAAATTGCACAAATAACACCTGAAGTCCTCGAAAACGTTAGTGAAGAATTTACTGCTCGCCTTTCTCATTGTATCATTGCTGAAGGTCGGCAATTTGAACATTTGTTGTAATTTAATTGTATTTAAGTAAACATTTATTCTAAGTTAATTGTATTTATAAACCAATAGCTTTGGTTAACCCTATAGAAATAAATATTCAAATGATTACATTGTTGCAAAGGCAATAAGGAGACCTTTCAAATGAGCTGTCACGTGACCTTTGTTTGTAGTTAAAAAATCGTTGATGATGTCATTACGCCATCACCAATGACGTAATGTCCAACACATCTATAGCAGTTGATGGCCATTCAAAAATTAAAATTGACGTGTTTTAAGATTTTTTTTATAAGTCGTCTGTTTCTAAAATAATGAAGTTATTCCATACATTTGCTTCATACTGTTTATGTTGACACATTAAATTTTTTTTTTAAATCAATAAACAACATGTTTGAAAAAACTAACCCAAAACCTTCGATTTACTTACTTCGGGTGACAATTTTGGATTTTTTAATAAATATCCCAAAAACAGGTGATGATATAGTACTATTTTTCTATCTAAAAAAATAAAAATGAAACTTTATTCCAAAATAAAACAAAAATTATGCACATAAATGAAATTAAATAAAATAAAATATCTTCAAACGAATCAAATGATCAGGATTAAAATTATTTATTTAAACCAATACCAATGCAATGCAAATATACATAAATATATGGATTTAAATTGAAAAAATTAAAATAGACCAGGCAATAAGCTTCAAAAATATTAAATTATCGTCTTACCTTCTTCAGGAATATGTTGAAATGTATTGTTTAAAAACAACTGCTCATCCTTTTTAAGTTTTGAAATGTCTGATAAACAAATCCCAACAGTTAAAGCTAGTAATACAATTTTCAAAAACATTTTTACAGTTTTGTGTTTAATTATTGTAATTAATATTCGGAAATGACACGCTATTCCTAAAATAAATAATATTTGATTACCAATTTACTCTATTCTTAATTATTGTCAATAAGAAACTATCTTCAAACGTATTCAATACAAAATATATATAAAATTATCCGGATGTTATCGGTAGGACTATGAGCTGTCGCGTTATTTCTAAAAATGAAAATGGCGGAAATTAGGAATTGTTTATTCGAATATGCCAATAATAATTAATTATTTAAATATCAAACATACTTACGTCAAATAGAGTTTCTTACGTGTAGATACACGACTTTGCAATAGAGGTTCTATTGACGTTTTCTAAGATACTAAAAAAAATGTATCCAATAAGATTAAAAGTAAATATTAACTTGACAAGTTTAATCCTATTTTATGGATTTCATTTTAATGGATATTTATTTCGTTAATAATATATTTTGCTATCATTGTTCACGAAATCATCGCAAACAAAATAACAAAACATAAATCATTCACTAGATAAATAGATGCAGTTTTTTTAATCAGGGACCTGGACCGAATTAGAATAAAGGTTGAGGTCCGGTCCGGTCCACATCACATTTTTAAATTCAGGTACTGGTCCGGTTAGGGTTCGGTCCGGTCCGGTCCAGATTTTTGGGGTATTAGGGGTTAATTTCGGTTTGGTTCTAAGTTTTATTCTTGCTGTATTTATCATAGTTATTTGCCTAGTTTTCTGTGTGGGTAATCATGTTACATATTTTATTAATAATATAAAAACATATGTATTTAATTTGGATTTTTTGTAGGGTAGATGTGATGTGTAATTCAAATCATAAGATGTGGAAGTAAGGAGAAAATTTAGTTTTTATTTCTTTATTAATTATTGTTATATTGTTATATTTTTTAAATAATTGTTTAAATTATTTTGTTGAGGTCTCTTTTTTGAATTTGTTTCTAGCGTTATGTTTTCTTCATCTTCTTCAATTTTTTCATTCCTTTCAACTTCTTTTGGCATTTTCTTTATTGTAAATCTAAAAATTAATTAAAAAGGTAATTTAAAATCATAAATATATAAACTTACAGCTGCTTTTCATTGTGTTCAAATATTCTGTTTGTTCTTACAAACAGCTGTTCCTCCAAAATTTTGTCTCTTATGTTTGACCTCGAAGCAGGCAGTAAGAAGTTTAAACCTGAAAAAAGTCTTTTAATCCCTGAATCTCCTTTTATTATTTATATGTTCAATAATTTTTGGATTTCGGTTTGGAGCTTCAAGACCAGTCCAAGTTTGACTATTGATTTATTCACCACCTATATACATTTTTATGAATTTTCAGCTTCACAAATTTCTGCATGTAACCAAAATACCTACCTTCCTTTTATTTAGTTGGTAAGATTTTACTTTTAAAAACATAACGAACAATAGGTATACTGTGTTCAACAATATAGTGCCTACAATAAAAGGGGACTGATGGTAATAAACCACTTTTATTGCGATAATCTGTCATGGTTTATTGCTTATGGTCAAAATTTGCACACAACAACGGATCTTGTATTTGTATAATTTTGATTGAGTATCATCATTTATATTTGTGTTCCAGTAGTGAGAGTTAGTCTGTGCTGTTTAATAATTTTTGTGAAAAATATTTCGTCTTTGGGAAACTGCATCATCGAAGCCTTATGTTACTGTTCCTGTTCGACGACGAGTTTTATCCCTTGTCAGACATGTTCATCAGAAGCTGGTCCAAAGGGGTTGGGCTTTTACACCTGCTGTAAGAGAAACCAGCGATTTGACAGAGATACCGGAATCATCAGTGAGAGTTCACATTTCTGGGCCAAATCATCCGTAAGAGAAACCAGCGATTTGACAGAGATACCGGAATCATCAGTGAGAGTTCACATTTCTGGGCCAATTCATCCGAGACGGAAACGAAACGATAGTGGTTTCCAGAACCACTGATGACGGTGAAAAAGATTTGACAAGAAGAACTACCAATCTATGTACGAAACAAACTTGGTGCTTACTATCAGATCATTGCAAACAAGGCTAAGGAGCTCCACTGAGATAAGGATATCAATTGGAAATCTATGGACACTTTTATCCAAACTAGGTTTTAAATACTGCAAAATTGACAAAAGGCAAGTTATTATGGAATCCCAACGGATTAGGCAATGTCGTTTTGAATATTTGACTGCCATAAGTGATTACAGGTCTTTACAAAGACCAATAATCTCTTTGGATGAGACCTGGTATGATACCCACGATACGCCGGCAAAAGGATGGACCGATGGAACAGTACGATGCCAATCAAAAGCTCCATCCATACGAATAAATAGTGAAAGTTAATTCAACCTTTTAGTTGTTTATTGTTCTGAATAACAAAAACCACTGAATTCTACTAGAATTAAGTAAAATACAAACACTAAAATACCTAAAATGATCACAAATTGACTTTAACAATGAAACGAAAGTCATTCTATGAGGTCTGTGTGTCAAAATTTTAAAGTCGAAGAGCAAAACAGCTACCAAATGGTAGGTGTTTTGAAAACGGTCACCGTATGCCGTACGCTTTTGGACTACGCTAACCGTTTAACAAACCTGAATAACATTTTTGTCAGTTTGAACACTGGTATGCGAATTTTACGTCACAATGCGCTCAGCGGATACGAATCGCTGACTGTTTTCAGTTACGAGAATATCCGCCCAGAGTATCGACTCGCTGTCGGCACCTTTGATGTTTATAAGACAAGAGCGGCCATTTTTTGGGGGTATAAACCACAAAACAGAAAATTGGTTAGTTTGTTTTGTGGTAACCAATATCCTGTTTTGTGGTATAAGCTCAGGGTAGTACTAAAAAAATTGTTATTATAAATAAGACCCGTACTTGAAATTTTTCTTTATTGTTGAGATAATTGTTATTTTCAGAAAGTTTAGAAAAATAGAGTTTGTTTTCAACAAGATTAATAATATTAAACGTTGATTTATTTGTTTTTAAAAAAAGTAAAATTGATTTTTTAGGAAGGATATAAAAAAAACACATCAACAGCTTTACCACTTATTTATTTCTCCAAATTAACAATTTATCTTTATTTTCATTACTTTTAAAATTTCTGTTGATACATTTAACCCTTAAGCCGAGAGGAACTACAATATTAGCGCTATACGAGACTATCGGTACGGCATACCGCTGTTATGAAATAAAGAAAAACTCTAAAGGAAACCAATTTTATTGATTGTTACACATTACAATAAGGTACAGATATATTACTTATTTTCGGAAATACAACTTTTGCATATTTTGCTATGTTCTAGGCATATAGGTTTTTGGCAAGTAACACATAATATATAAAACGTTTTTCTTTGGTAAGGACAGACGGAACAAGTTTTTTTTACATCCAGCCGATCCTTTGAAGAAGATGGTTGGTCATTGTTATCTGTCCCAAGTGTCCCCTTTAACAAATTTTGTAGCTCTTTATTCAATTTGGGATTTTCCAATCGTTTCTCCATATGTGGTCTGACAAGATCCAAAGCAATCCTCTATCCTCTCCTCATATAAAAGGGTCACCTTGTACATGATCATTATTGGAATCTTCTATTTCTGAACATTCATGTTCATCATCAGAAATGTCTTCAAGCCATTTCGTGACTGTTTGTTCATAATTTTTATCAGCCACACTTGCTGCGTTTGAGCGAAATAAATTTTATCAAATAATAGATCCTTATGTTATCTTCAAATAAAACTTACCAAAACAATAACGCACCGACTGGCGATAATATAATATTCGACACTATCTAATAAATATTCCCGTTCCCGGTATACGCTATCGAAAAAAGATTTACGTTGTACGAGAGTATCGGTATACAGGACCGCTAACAATTTGAGAAGCCAGGTGCAAACTGAAGAAGCTAAATGAGAATCACACTAAAATATACATTATATTACTTGTAATAGAATTCCATGAAGGTACTGAGGCAGCCAATAATACAGCTCTGTAATATTCAATAATATTGGAGATTAAAATTTGTATAGCGGTATGACATACCGTTGTCTCGGGTTAAGGGTTGGTGGTGTATAGTATTAGTATTAACCTAAAATATAATTTTTTCACATACAGTAATGGAAAATTTGTACAAGGATGTATAAAAGTTTCATTACTGCTAATATTTATTATAGTTTGAAGAACATGATCTTTTTTGCCAATTCTTCAAATAGTTTTTTAAAAATGTTATTTAGTTTAGCAATAAATATAATAAAACTATTACCAGGCATTAAAATATTTCCATAGACACTATTATCTTTATTTCTATATGCTTTAAATAAACAGAATAAAGCTGAATCATCTAAATTTTCAATGGATTTAGAATAATGCTCACATTGTATGTTGTTGTAAACATTTTTTTATTAAATATTCACTTACAGAACACTGAGAAGTAGTATTTATTTTAATGTCATTTAATGTAAGTAACATTTATTCCGCATCTTCTTCGCAGTTTTTTGTACTTGAATTAAATAGTTTAATTCACTATTCCACACAATACAAACGCTACCACTGATTTATTCACATACAACCAACTGCCTACCTTAACCAAAACTAATGGCGACGGCTATGGATACTCCCAAAGTGTCATGGCGATACCTGCAAATGGATGCGCCATTGCTGGCAATACTGCCTCGTGGTAAAGAAATCGTGATAGAATATCGGAGCGGAGAGACTAGCTGGTCGACGCGGGAACCAGCTAGAGTTGATTCCAAAATTATCGTGACAGCTACAGTTTTCCCACCTATCTTTACCGTCGACTCGAACGCTAGCGATTACCCAGTTCGAAAAATAGATTCCAGTGGCCCAGCTGCCTGAGCTGCCGCTGGGACTAACAAACACCGCTCACGGAATCCGCTTAGCAATTGTTCTACTAGAATTCTCCGACTGCGCTGCCCCCCCCATTGCCGAATTTTACTGGAGCTGTCGCGTTATTTTTGGAATCGTCTCTACCATCCCCGCGTCGGACTACATGTACTATTTTTAACCCTCTCAGCTACGCTATCCGCTACACTGGCCGCTCCACTATGTTTTCACCCAACACGCGGAGTATGCTGACTGTAAAAAATAATCACATTTGCTAAGTAATCTACACTGTTTTTCCTACCTATTTTATGAAAAAATAAGTTAGTATGTATATCAGATCGAGTATGTTTAGAATTTTGACTAATCTTGTGATTTATTTGTGACAGTCTATGTTTGAATATTGTTTCTATAAATAGGGCACCAATTTATAATTTTGGATCTCTGGTAGCAAAATTTTGTTGTTATAAAATGAAAGTTATTGAATCATATGTATTATTATTGTTATTGTTATTGTTCATTTTGTAATGGTTTGTTACTTAGAGTAATTTTAATTAGCGTGGCTAAATAGGTTAAATACCTAAAACCAAAAATAAAAAAATGAAAGTTCCAAAATATTCTATTTATAAGAACATGGTTCGGTTCTCGGTGACATCATTTTTTTTATCTTTATATTTTATAAATAATTAGTTTTTAATCCAGTTTTTATATAAATAATATCAATAAAGATAATACGATAATTATATCTGTAAATCTTACAGGATTCACCGGTTTGACGGTTTATTGACAGGAAACTTTCCGCACGAGTGAGAATAAAGGTTACTTTCACATGTTTTTTTTTGTTTACATCTTTTTACGCTTACATGGTCCATGGTTACTACCAAATTCATTTTCATTCTTGCTACTAATACTAATGCTACTGTTATGCAATTTGGTGAATTTAGTTACAAACCATTCCCTTTTAAATAAAATGTATCATCTTTCTATTTTACCATGAATATGTATTGTCCAGAAAATTATAAAGTTTTTTTAATAAAGTAATCCTATCGCCATTTACAAGGGTTGAGATAACAACTGCAGAAAAATTATAGTATAGTATAACTAAAATAAGTTGCTACAAAGGGTACCGCCTAGGGGCAAATTTTCCTTTGCCGGACATTGTCTCCATGGGCGTGTATGTCCGTTTGTATTACAAATATTGTCGATCACATAATCGATTTTTAAATTAAGCGATTTTATACTTCGTAGTAATACTTTCTTTGTCGCTACCTTTTCCGGACTAATGTTCTTATTTTTCATAAATTCTAAAATATCTGCCTTCTTTGAACTAGAATTTGGAATTTTATTTAATATCCGCAAATGATAGGAAGCATTGTCCAAAACGACTACTGATTTGGAGGAATGTTAGGAAGAAGCTGCTCTTGAAACCATTTTTCGAATAAATCTGTAGTCATATCCTCATGATAGTCGGCTGAATATTGCTTAATATTTTTCGCAGATAGTAGTAACGCATTTGAGAATTATTATACGATTTCCTCTCGAACATGGCGCACTTAAACTACACTTTTGAGACTGATCTACCCAGCCATACTGAACAGTATCATGTGTGTCCAACCAAGTCTCATCTAGGTATACTATATGCCTTTTTAATTCACGATACTTCCTTGTTTTATCTAAATACTCTTCACGGAGTACAACAATACGCCGCGATTTCATTATAACCATTCGTTTATCTAATTTCTTATAATTAAAAGCACATTCTAATAGTATACCGTCTAAGCTTTTATAATTATAATCAAGATAATCTCGCAATTTTCCTTTCTAAAGTCAGTACAATATTTTCTTGATATAAATTATAAATCGTTCGCTTTATAACATCTTTTGTAGCATCGTCAAAATTTGCAAATTTTGTTTTTTTGTTTTCCGCACCTGCGAATGATTTATAACGTCACCGCACTTAATAACCGGAGAAATAGTGTAAATAGAAATTTTAGTTAAGGTATTTATTCGCTTTATTATAACCGCATCTGATTTTTTATTATCTTCATTTTTCAAACACTGATACATATTTCAAATAACCCTCTGACACTGAATGTGTAAATTTTTATTGCAAAATTCGCTACTAACCTCACCTGTTGGCGATATCATTTCCATTTTGTGATTCAAAAGGTCTCCAAAACGCTGCCATAATATATGTAACTATATAAGGTTATTAATTAATATGGGCAAAAATTACAATACGTAAACCAATTATTATAAATAAATTACCGAAACAAAGATATATCTAAAGTTAATACTTAACTGCCCTAAATAAAAATCTGTTCTCTCCTCCTCCGTACTAGACACCAACTTTATGAGTATAAAAACTGCCGCAAAAAATAACCCCCAGATCCCTGCACGCCATAGTATACAGCGGACCATTAAAAGCCGTCAACAAATCGCGTGCGTACCCCACTTGTTTTCGCGCTGTACAACTACCTGAGGTTTCTGGTTTCAGATTTAGGCTGAAATTTGGGAGGAAAGCCACCGAAAAATTATGGTGAATTATAGACTCTAAAACGTATTTCTAGACAACATTATATGAGAAATTATAATAATATTAAACTAGCAAAAAAAACACATAAAATATCATTTTTAACAAAACAGTTCTCTTTTCGTATTTTCCCAAATTTTCCACAAATAATTAAAACAGTGAAAATTGGGAGGGGGTCATGATCCCTATGATCGCCCCTTAATCCACCACTGTATCTTTTAGATATTATATAGGGGGTTGGGATAAAGTATGGAACCAAGTAAATATCTTTTAAACGAAAAGAACGATATTTATAAAAATTTGCAGGTAAGTGCAATGAAACAAAACGCATCTGATGTACATTTTTTTGATAATAATATACTTCCGGTTTAACCGGAAATGCCATTAACTTCTTTAATTTAAATGGGACACCCTATATATTTTTACAGATTTTGAAAGAGCTTGTTATTTTGAATTCATATATACCGAGTTTAATGTAAACAAATTTGTAAAAACGAAGAATAACTCGCTGTTAATAGTACAATAGATGTACATTTCATTATCTTAGAATAATGAGAAACAAAATTACTTCAAATGTTCAAAATGCTCGCCGTTTACTTGCTGGCAGTATGCCATCCTATTAACATATTCTTGAGTCACTCTTTCCAAGACTTCTCCACGTATTAGTTCACATTTAACAATAATTCTTTGTCTCAATTCCTGTAAGTTTGTTGATCGTCTAACGTAAACACGTGATTTTAGATAACCCCAAAGAAAAAAATCTAACGGGCTAAGATCCGGAGAACGAACAGGCCACTCTATGAATCCTCTACGTCCAATCCACCGATTTGGAAAATTCGCATCCAGAAAATCCCTAACCCGTCTATCATAGTGAGGAGGTGCTCCATCTTGTTGAAACCAAATATTTTGTGATAATTGCCCATTCTGTTGAAGTGCAGGAATAATTTCGTTATTTAGTAGATCCGAATACTTGTCACCGTTCAAGTTTCCGTCGATAAAAAATGGGCCTATAAGCTTATTGTCGACAATTCTCATCTAAACATTTAACTTCTGTGGATGCTGGGTATGTGCTTCATGAATCCAATGAGGATTCTCATTTGACCAATACCTTGAGTTAAGGCGATTAACTGTTCCATTTAAACAAAAAGTTGCCTCATCGGAAAAAACTATACTAGAAGCAAAATTTTCGTCGACATTACAGATGTCTTTTAGCCGTTCGCAAAATTCCAGCCGTCGGTCAAAATCATCGTATGACAATTCTTGAACCAACTGTACCTTATACGGATGATACTTTTCACTTTTTAATATCTTTCCTACAGAACGTCGACTGATACCATGGTTTAGTGCCAAATTTGTAGGGGAAGTATGAGGTTATTCTTCTAAATCGATTGCAATATTTTGTTTAACAGTTTCGTTCGTTGCAGTCCGCGGTTTTTCAGGTTTTAGCAAATTTTTTACCATCCCAGTAGTATTAAAACGTTGAATGTTTTAGTTACTGTTGAGCGTGATATAGGATTTCTCTCCGGATGCAAATTATTAAAAATATGACACACTTCTTCATGAGTTCTAACATGATCACCATAACCAATCATCATTAAAATTTCAATACGCTCTTTTTCACTTAATTGAATCCTTCTAAATTGTGCAATTTATTTCCGTCAATTAGAATTTGACACTTGAAGAACAAAAGACGTACTAAACAGTACTTGTTTATTTATTACTATGCATACAAACAACATCAATAATTAGTTTATCTAAATAGTTTTTTGCTCTAATGCAAAAAACTCAAAGGAGGTTGGTTAAAGTGCTATATTCCTCGTTTTTACAAATTTTTTTACACTAAACTCAGTATGTATGAATTCAAAATAAAAAGCTCTTTCAAAATCTGTCCCATTTAAATTAAAGAAGTTGATGGCATTTCCGGTTAAACCGGAAGTATATTATTATCCAAAAATGTACATCAGATGCGTTTTTTCCGTTGCACTTACCTGCAAAATTTCATAAATATCGTTCTTTTCGTTTAAAAGATATTTACTTGGTTCCATACTTTATTCCAACCCCGTATATCCTGAACACGGAAAAGAAAAACATTTTTTAATAAAATAAATTAATTTATTTACACTAAACTTTATCATCGTATTCGATAATTCTTTGCAGCCAAATTATTCAGCAACTTATTGTATAAATTGTAAGAATCTAACCGATCTAATTCCATTATTTCTTCGTTAATTCTCGTTTTTCTCTCCCAATCGTGACCGTAACTGGCCCCAATGTGATGATCGTGGTGATCATCATAATTTGAGACATGGTAATGTACAGCCGACGGTTTCTTATCTCCTTTATGGAAAAGTGCAGCCGTTATCTTAGCCACGGCACTACTTGTATTTATCACTAACAAAATTACTAATAATCCAAGAGATTTTATGGAAAATAACGTTAAGAATCCCAGTAGGGTCATTATCACACCGGTGGCGAAAATAGCAAATGGAATTAAAGTACGAATTTTTTTTGCCAATTGGATACATCTTCCTGAAACAACAAACTGAATTAATATTAAGGCATAATGTTCCCAAATTTTAATTTTTCATTTATATTTATATTTTAGACTACCCCAATACACCTATATTTTTATTATCACAGAATATTCAAATCATACAGAGATGAAATGTTCCCTTTTGAACATAACCAAATTTGTATGTGTAATTTTGTATAAAATAAAAATTATATTTATTATTATAGTGCCAAATTTATTTAATCTAATAAAAAGAAATTTAAATGTAATAAAATAAAATCTAACCTTAAAAACATACGTAGATATACTTATGTGAGATCAGATCAATCTTACCAATACCAAAAATATAATCCGCCATTATCAACTAAATCCTATAAATTTGCTAATGCTTAAGGGCATTCCTACGGCTGAATATTTAAGCAAAAACAGAGGTTTTGCTCGTGGCTAATTGTACCTTTATTTTTTTAAATTATTTAAAACTGCCTGTTGAGGCTACAAGAGAAAAGGTGTTGCTAGGGATTTATAGAAACAAAATAATGATTTTTTTTAACATTGCTATTATTTAGGGGAAAAAATGTTAAAAATTAGGTATTTTGAGATGCAGTTCACGCCGTTATCAGAAAAAATTTGAAAAATCTAATTCCATACATCTCTAGTATAGTCCTTTAACTATTTTCCAAGTTTTTCTTTTTTCAAAAAAGTTAAGAAATAAGGTAGTAATCAGCTGTCAGCTGAACCTCTGCACGCTGTATTTTTCGATCCATGCACCATCCACACTGAAATTTATTAACACCGAAACTTTTATGTATGGGCGTGTTTTACATTTTGGACTGAAAATTTTTACAAGCCATTCATGAATTAAAGAACTTGTACGAGTATTCTGGGTATATATTTATTTGTAAGACTAAAAAATAAAGGTAAAAGAGTTGATACAATAATTTTTAAAAGTAAACAAATTTATTTTTTTATTTTTACTTAACTATTATGAAATAACAGGGAATTTTTCTTGTAAAATTGTGAATAATATTATAAATAACTACAGTGTGGGGATAATTTTTTCTACGCCATATTAAAGTGGATTGGAAATGGAATAGATCAGTTTTTGTCCCATTCGAGAATCTTTATTTGTTTAAGAGATATAGCCTGGATACATTAGTCTGGGACACCCCGTATATAGACACAAACCAATAAATATTATGAAAGATGATCATTTTAATCATCTCTTTTCCGAATTCACAATTATATGACTCAAAACCTTTTTATAATACTAAGATTACCAAGATGATTTTACACCAATCGTGATATTAAAAACAATAAAAATAAACGTTTTATCATTTATTTAGTATAGAATAATTTATGATTTTTTGTAAATAGAAAAATAATAATTAATATTCTGTTTTATTAACTTCAGCAATAATAATTGTCATATTAAATGTTTTATTTTTATTGCTTCAAACCACAATGAATAAGTCTTGCATTTATAGAAACAAATGGATAATTATTTATAGACACAATAACTCAAAATAGATATGGAAAAAAAGGTATTGTCTTTATTTCATTAATTTAATACTAATTGTGTAATCATTCAATCATTTTTTGATGCCTAATACAATAGTAGCTAGTTATTTTTACTTTGTTTGTTATGCCTCAAACTTAATAGTGGTTCTTTTATTTATTCGTGTGATGCATAATATGAAAATGAACCAAACTCTTACTTACATTTAAGTATTACAAAAGTTATTAAAGGTGGATACTTTTATCTGAAAAGTACTGTATATGACAGTGAGCTAGCTTAAAATACTAAATCAATGTTTACAAAGTAGAGAAATTAAATACATGTATAAAATTAATGTTATTACAAGTAGGGAAGGTTGTTTGTCATAATTAGAGAGGAAAGTATAGACAATCGGGGGGAATGTATTCAAATTTATATAGTGTTGTAATCGATAGTTTTTTCTGATTGAAACAATAACGTTTTGAAAATGGGAAAATTAATATGGAATTGTACATTTTTGGGTTAATTGGATTTTTAACGTTGCTGTAGGTCTTGTTTTCGAAAACCATGGTCGACTAGTTTAAATTTGCGTCTTGTTAGAAGTAAAATTGATAAAAATCACGCGAAAACTCAAGTGCAAAAGGAACCGGTAGTCTCATAACGAATAGCGAACAAAATATTTCATGTTTTGATCTGGTTGTAGTACATTTAGTGGAAATGTTAAGAAACGCATTTTGTTACAACAATGAAGAAATAATAGAATAGTGAAATAATAAAATCATTTCATATTAATATAGGTGTGTTATGACATATGGTATCTAATGCTCAATACTGTTTCAATAAGAAAAATATATAATAGGGGAGAGTAGGTACACTTGATTCCATGGGAGACTTGATCCCCCATTAAAATTTCGCGCTCAAAATGACTTTTTTGCGAGAATGTTAGCAACATTGTATAGAAGAGACCACGACCACATGTTAGCTTATAAACAACATTTAGTAAGAGACGCGCCGATTGTACGCATGGTGTAAAAAGTTTGTGATTTTTCGGGTGTGAAACATATTTTACAGTAAGTTTTATGTTTGTTTTAGTTTATCAGGAAATTGCTTGAGAGGGGATTGTGGTTTGCGGCTAGTTTTGATGCTTTCTTACAAACATTTTGATATATTTGGAAACCTGGTTTGAGAGGTTATGTTTTGGGTGTTACCAATCTTAAAATTAAATGCATTTCGGGGAGAGTTGATCCCTGTAGTGAGAGTGACACATGATCCCGGGATCAAGTGTCCCCTATGAATATTTTTTTGATTTATGTTAAGAGGCACGTTCTTTTTATTTATGTGTTAGGTATTACAGATGCCAAGAATTTTATAAAACAAAGGAAGGAGCAACACCGAGAGTATTGCCTGATGCCGAAACCGTTGCAGCAGCTGTTGCAGAAGTTAAAAATGGCGCTACCTATAAAGGCACTGCAAAAAAGTACCATATTATTGTTATGACCTTAAAACGAGTGATCCGTAGGGAGAATGATCATCTACCTGGGTTTCAAAAATCACTCATTTTTACCAGCGCAGAAGAAAAACAGCTTACAGATTACCTACTACATGCATCCCGCCTAAATTATGGTCTACCCATTCTTAAGTTAAGTTAATTGGCATATGAGTTTGCAGTTTCAACCTGTAAAAAACTTCCGTCATTTTGGGATAAGAAAAAAATGGCTGGTCGGGATTGGGTTCGCAACTTCATGCGCAAAAACGCCGAGTTGTCTCTTAGAAAACCTGAACCAACTAGCTTAGTACGTAGCACTGCGTTTAATCGACACACTGTTGACACATTTTTTGGGAAATTAAGAGCTACGATTCAGAAAAACCAGTTTACACCTGGAAAAATATGAAACCGGGGTGACAACAGTGCACAAGCCATCTAAGATTATTGGACAGAAAGGCATGAAACAAGTTTCGAAGGTGACATCGGGTGAAAGAGGGCAGCTTGTAACTGTTTGTTCTGGAGTGAATGCATGTTGAAACCATATTCCTCCATTTCTTATTTTTCCTCGAACTAACTGGCAAGATCGCATGGTGTTAGGGGCACCACCGTGTTCGGCAGAAGCATCTGGGTGGATAACAAAAGAACATTTTTTAAAGTATTTAAAACACTTCAAAAAATATTCCAATTGTAGCTCTGATAACGAGCATCTCGTTATCTTTGACAATCATGACAGTCACTTAAATCTTGAAGTGATCAATTTTGCAAGAGAAAATGGTTTGATTTTGTTAACGCTGCCGCCACACACGTCACATAAACTGCAGCCGTTAGACCGTACAGTGTTTGGTCCGCTAAAAACTTATTTTAATACCGCATCATCTGATTGTATGACAAATAATGCAGGTAAAAATCTGAGTATTTATGAAATACCAGGCCTTCTTGGACAATCTTATCCAAAGGCATTTTCTCCAGCAAATATTTTAAGTGGCTTCCGCGTGTCAGGGATTTCACCATTGAATTCCAACATTTTTAAAGAGGATGAGTTTTACACTAGCTTGGTGACTGACAGACCAGATCCAGGAGGAGAGAGTAACCGCTGTGAACAAACACCAATTTTATCACCTGCAGGCCCTTCGGGATCCTCACTCCAGTCGGAAGTGATAAACTTAGCTTCGACGGCAAAGACACCAGAGGAAGTTCGACCATTCCCAAAGGCACCTCCAAGGTCAGAAAATTCTTTATCAAAAGGACGTAAAAGAGGTCGTTGTAGGGTTATAACTGAAACGCCGGAGAAGCAGGAGTTAGAAGCAGAGCGCGAAGAACAAGAAAAAAAGGCTTCGAGTGTAAAAAGAAGTTTTGCTAGAAGAGCAGAAAATATTGAAGTAAATAAAAGCAAAAAAAGAGAAGAAAATTGAAAGTGATAGTTCAGAATACGCGGAGTCTTCGAAAGATAGCGGCGACAGTTTGGATGATATTGATCTCAGGGCTGAAGAAAGTGACTGCTCAAACATAAGTGAGGACGGGTTTTTTGAAATATGCTGCCCAAAAATTGAAGACTTTGTGTTGGTAGAATTTCAAACGAAAAAGGAAAATCTTATTATGTGGGAGAGGTGACCGAAAATGATATTTTAAGCACCGATTATATTAGTGAACTTTTTAAGAATACTTAAAAAGCACTTCTATTGGCCCACAATTAAAGATGAGGGACTCGTGTCAAGAGAGAGTATAAGAAAAGTGTTGCCAAAACCTGAAATAAGACGTGGATATTTTAACTTTAAAATTAGATTTCCTAATAATATTAGGTACCATTGGTTAAATTAGTTTTTTGACTCTTAGATGAGATGATTCATTTGTTCCTTTTGTAAGATCTCACTTTATGCATGTCTAAGCCGTGTACTAAACCAATGTTTATTTCTATAACCATTGTTTTTTTTTAAATAGAACAATAAAGTTTTTGCAAAGAATTATTAATAATAATCGGTTGCAAACATTAGCAATATTACCATCATTTGAAAATCAAGAGAGAGTAAATTCCTAGAAATGTTTTGCAGTTATCAGTGTTAAAGGCAGTAAACCATAGACGTGCGTTTTCAAAATTAAATTAATATGGAAATAGAAATATTTAATTTGTTTTAGTTATTTACACCTAGATTACCAATTTTAGATAGATAAACATAATTCGTACGTAGTAATTTAATTTGAGTAAAATGAAGAAAAAGTCAATATTATTTTAGGCATCTTCTTTTAGGCATATGTTATTTACAAAATATGTATATAATATGTACAGATAATTACAATTACTTATAAATTAATATGAGGAGCTAAAAAAACAATTAAGTAGGTATATGAGAAAAAAAACCAACCGCAAGGATAAAATTTGACGAGCAACATGCAAAAAATACGGCAATATTAAATCTTAAAAAATAAAAATCTAAAAATAAAATTAAAGTACATAAATTAATAATTTTAAAGTTATGGTTCCTCGCACTCTGTGTCAGAAGATTCACCATCTGATTCTAGAGAAATTACAATGGGCTCTATAGTAATATCAATTATGTTATCTAGCTCCCACATTTTTTTTTCTATTTCTGTAAAGTGTCTAATACATTTTTGCCAATTTTCACTTGTTACTTCAGATATTGCCTTATTGAAGAGATTTTTAACATCTGATAATTTAAAAGTAGTGTTATTTCTGACAACATAACCTTTAACTTGAGCCCATATCAATTCTATCGGATTCAGCTCACAATTTTAGGGTGGTAAACGAAGGATTTCAATTTCTCGTTTTTTGGCTATCTCCTCAATATTATATTTTTTATAATTTTGCTTATGTTTTTTAGCAATAGTTAACAATTCTGCCCTCAGCATTGTATTGTCAAAGGCTAAATTTTTAGAAGATAACCATTTTGCAATTTCATCCTTTTTCCATTTAGTGGTTGGTAAAGGTTCAAGTAATCTGGAGTGGTAACTTGCATTGTCCATTACAATAACCGATCCTTTTGGTATGAATTGAATCATCTGTTCAAAATATTCCTCAAACACGTCTCCATTCATTTCTTCGTGATAATCAACGGTTTTTTTTTATTCAAATAAGAGTAAACCATTCTCAAGAAAACCGTTTGTACTGCCTATATGACAAATAATTAATCTTTTACCTTTTCCTATAGGTTCCTTAAAACCAGTAGTATATCCTTCTAGAAAAGCTTGATGGGATGATTTTATATTTTTGTCTTTCCAAACTCTTCCTACACAATGTCCTTCATTAACCCATGTTTCATCTAAATAATAAATGTTTTTATTTTGAGCTTTAACTTGTTGTATTCTTCTGAGGTACTGTCTTCTCCAACATACAATTTCTTGAGAATCAATTAGTATTGAGTGTCTGCCCATTTTTTCAAATTTAAAGTTTAACTCATGTAACGTTTTCCATAGTTTATCCCGGCTTATTGTGGGTAAATCAACATCATTCGTAATGGCTTGCAAAACTTTATCTAAAGTTGGTATTTGCTTGTTTATAAAAAATGAGTGAACAAGCTTACGAATAGCATTTTTAAAAAACTCGTCCACGTTGACTTTTAATAATTTTTTCCTACGACCACATATGAAAGTGCTAGATTGCACACTTATTGGTACTTAAGAAAGTAGCTAATATCAATACACGTATTGAAAAGTAAATATCAATACACGTATTGAAAAGTAAAAAAATATAGTTCTATGATCTGTGACATTTACGTTAAATTTATCAATAGTAAAAACACATAAATGTCATTGCAAGGACTATTTAATTTTTTTTTAAATCTTCCTTGTATCAAATATTGTATGGTAATTGCCAATACAAATTTTTCTGTATAAAGTAAGAATAAAGTTTCTTATAGGTTTTTAAATTTTTAAAAAATAAACATATTTTTATTCAGTATTATTATTTTTATAAAAACACTTTTAGAAAGAAGAACAGTTTATTCTTCTTTTTTATATTGTGTTTATGTTCCGTGCATGTGTCGAATGTGGATTTTTGAAGTTATGTTTGTGTTTCTGTTTACAATTATCTTTGTGTCTATTATTATTACATTACTTTTCAATTAATTTCACCAACTAACCATTTTACTTTTAATTTTTATAGAGCCCACAAAAAAGATTTAAATGTCATTTAGCTAATAAAGAATTTTGATGTTAATTCCTGAGAAAGGTGGTTATTTGATTTTAATTAATTATATTTCTATGCAATATATAAACTCGTTTAAATCCTAATTTTTAACATGACTAACAATTAAAATAAATTTTATAAATAAATTTAAAATATATTATAAGAAATATTGGGGTCTGTAGTATCCTAACTGGGGTCGTAGGAAAAATCGTGTACACAACGCGTTGGAAAGTGTATTTCTTGCACTCGTTACGTTTCCGCACTCGCCACTACGCGGCTCGTGCTAAACTTCACTTGTGCGTAATACTTCACTTTCCACACTCGCTATGTAATATACTATTGTCTACCTGGTTTCGGCTTTGGTGAGGTTACTCCACCTGATTTTTCCTCCTTTAGAACTCTAATATATTGTAGATTTTCCATATCCCATTGCCTTAGATGTTGTTTCAACTACACTGTCAACAGTGTTTGAGGGATTTTGATGTTTAAAATAGTGGTACACATTCACTACAGCACTCTTTTCATTGAGCGATAAATGGTCTAGTTTTAATTTTTTCACTGGCGTATACTCACAAACTGCTTCCATTTTTAGTCACTACTATTTGTCACGTTTATCGAAAATCAAATAACTGCATTTCTAGAAACTTAAGCACTATTTAAGTCAAAATATCTGTCTGTTGCCATTTGGAGGTCATTAAATAACAATTATCCCTTTCTAATCTGGTTACGCCTATGACGCACGATAATTCTCTTAGGCCTACTGTAGTAACAATGAAAGATCATAAAATAATGTGATAGTCCAAGAAATTTAATAAATTTTGTATTGAAATTAACAAAAACAATTTAGAATGCATTACAAATATTGAAGTTTTACCGCACGTACTGTACTATAGTTTTGCATACCGAATTAGTTTTTATTCTGGAAATTGACTCTCTCTTGATTTTTAAATACAGTATAAAAGTATTGGTAAAGAGAAATACGATCAAGGTAATCATGTGTCCCCACACGAGGGATCAAGTCTCCCTTAAGGTAAGAGACTTGATCCCTATTGCAGGGTGAAACTCAAAAGCCTATGACCCGAATAAATATGTTTTTCTTCTTAGTTTAATGTACTTACTGTTTGCTTCATAAACAGGACATCATATTGATACTAACAGAAATATGAATAATTTTTTTTTAACGAAATTATTTAAAGTCTCCCTACTCTCCCCTACAAAGCTTATTTTTTTAAATAATGTGATTTCCTCTTAGGAACTACTTGTAGCTTGTACGTAGTTCAAAGGGTCCAAATTGTTATATCTAAGTAAGAAACTGCATATTTCAAGAGCATAATTAAAAATATGTTGGTAAGTATTATTTATTTTGATAATCACCATTTCAATTTCAGTGTATGTGTACTTAAATGTGACGCCTTGATAAGAATTTAAAGTACCTACACAAACATTTGTAATATTTAAGTATTGACAAAAAAATATCAATTAAGGCTAATTATTTGTAATAATAACTAAAAAAACTAGAAATTTTTGATGATTTAATTTTAATACTTTTTTTAAATGGTTCTATATCATTTTAATATGTGTAAGTACCTATATAAAAATTAAAGAAATATTTACAATTGAATTTGCTATATACTTAATTATTAGTAATTAGAGTATAACGTTTTACTTATAAGCAATTAATGCCTCTCACCAAAGTATAACTATTGTGGTCAATTTAGATTATAATAAAGAGATTGTTTCCACTCTACATATAGACTCGAAAGGTACACAAAAAGCGGCAATCATATTTTGATCCGTAAATTATTTATTATTCAACTAACTTGAATATTTATCAGTTTCGTGAATTCACTACACAATATTTTTTATTCATTGGAAAATCTCAAATTGTTAGAAAGTCAATTATCGAGTTTATAGTTCGGTGTTTGGTTTGCCCAACCAAAATAAACAATAATATTCTAATTTGTAAATGTTTCTTACATCTCTAAAACAAATGATCTACGTACCTGTAAAGTTGTTTTCGTTACTTTGGTAAAAGAAATTCTTAACATTTCGAATTACTCTATATAGCAATATTTCTTTGGTTTTCGGAGAAGTGGTTATCAGTGAGTTATCTGTTTCGTTAATTGCAACAAAATTTGGTTTAAATATATGTTCTTGAGTGCACGAGACCCAAAGAGGTATTATTAAGAGTACAATAAATGCCAATTTCATCTCGGAGCTGTTGAATTAATACTATCTGTCTTCTTTTTCATAGTCTAAAATCAAAACTTAAATGTACTATTACAAAATATATCAATGAAACAAAATTTGAAGTTAATTTTATCTATATTGGATCGTTACGAAAGAAATATCAATTTACAAGTCTGATGAATTCTTTTTGAGTTTTAATTTAAAACTTAAATAAAAAAAACTCAGCCAGACAAGCCTTACCTAATTTTAAACAACAATGAATTATTTTAAGTGACATACTGCCTTTAAATTATAAAAATATTTTCTCTCGGTTTTCTTAAACCTCAAATATTTGTAGAAACATTTAACAACACCGAAAAGTGAAAGCAATTCAAATACTTTTTTCGGTTAGGTCTTCATTTACTCCGTCAAACCTTTAAAAATTCCTAACCATTGGGACACCTTGTAGAACACTATGTGGCTACTATTCTAGCGTTTATCCTTAATGTAGGACAGTTATTTACTTACATTTATTTAGTATTGTTTATTACAATCACTCACCATTTAGTTTTCACTTTAAGTACTGCATAAAATACTTGATTATTACAACAGAGATGTCCGATATTCACCTTGACACTGATCACGCCAAACAACTCGAAGAGAATAAGCTTGCCAATGAACTAAATTTAAAGAAATTACCGTAATTTCACTTGTGGTGGGCTCTTCTCAGTTTCGTTTTATTTTTTTAGAATGGGCTTTTATGTATTTAAGTTACATATCAAAACTATGCTGATATAACAAGAATTTTTTTATTTTTAACATTCGACCTCCTTAACGGAGGATTTTTTTCTTCCGGCTTTCACTGATGCGTACATGTTAACTTTTTAAATTTAATATTCCATCGAAAAAAGTAGACTTAAATTATACACACATGTCCAAAAGTTTGGAATATTGGAATATTTCATCTTTTTATTAATATTTATAAATAATTTTTTTGATATAAGTAAACATCATTTTGCTACAACTCTAACCAATACTAAATAAATCTCGAACTCAGAAAAAAAATGTACAATATATTACAAATTTTTCTAAATAAATTAATAAGCAAAAAAAGGTGAGTATAGACCCACAGCAATTAGGCCACAATATGGCCCATTGTACATCCTCCCAAGGAGTCGCCCTCCTAGGACATTGTCCATCCTGCCTTATCCAGGAAGGAAGACAGGTCACCAGGGGACATCTCCTTAATGTCGGCAGGTGTAGGCCAAGACTCACCGAACACACACTCTGTTATCGACGATAGCTCCGGACATTCACATAAGACATGCCTGACAGTTTCATCTTCCTGTACACACCTTCTGCATAGAGGTATGTCCACTAACCCCATAATATGGAGGTGTTTCCTTAGTTGACAGTGTCCAGTCAGAAATCCCACTGTTAAACGTAGGTTCTTCCTGGCCATCGCCAAATAGTTATTCGTATCCAGCTTCTCAGGGTGGCCCAGGGTAATCCTGGCAAAACTGCATCCTTTGGTTTCATCCCATCACTTAAGGGATTGAGTACGGGTGTAACGTTTGGCTAGTTCCGCAATTGTCGTCAAACCATGGGTGTCGCCTGGTCCCAAAATTTTCAGTCCAGCCGCCATCCTGGCCAGAGAGTCAGCAATACGGTTACCTTTGCTCCTGTCGTGCCTTTTCACCCACCTTAGTACGATATTATTATCTACCGAGGCGTTAGCTAAATCTTGGTGGCACTCTAGTGCTAACCCTGAGATAAAACGTTGTCTATTCAAGGTTAGTAGGGCTTGTCTACTATCAGTGCAGATTATTATGTTTTTGCCAGAAATTTCTTTTCTGGTTAGCTCTTTTACGGCGATTGAGATACCAGCCTTGGTTTTTGAGCCGTCTGTGTATCTGCATATTGCATTTGCAGCATCCGCCTCAGTGTTATGTTTTATTTGTATTTTGTAGGGTTTCTTAAACACAAACCTGGGTTCAATTGCGTCACCGGCCGCCTGTAGCAGAGGCACCGCAGTGAGTGCCTTCCTCCACAGGCCCAGCCTCAGTTGACCCATTCCTACCTCGGGGTTTACACCAGCCGTGCGCAATCGTAGCATGGCCATTAGCGCAACCTCCTTGACGTGCAGGTCGAGAGGTGTCAAACCAGTAACCAATTCCATTGCCGCGGTTGGTGTTGTTCTCATGGCTCCTGTGATGTTCAGACAAGCCATTCGTTGTATTTGATACAGTTTTTGGATAGCCGTTGCTTGTAGAGTTTTAGGTCCCCATGTAATAGCTCCGTACGTTAGCATAGGTCTTATTATTGCTGTGTAGATCCAGGTGACTACACGGGGCGAGAGACCCCATGTGCGTCCCACTGTCCTCCGACACTGCTCATAGGCCACATATGCTCTTTTTGCTCTGTTCTGAATGTGCGAAGTTCCATGTTAACTTCCTGTCGAGGGTAATACCGAGGTATTCCACCTCTTCAGCGAAGTTTAGTTTGCTTTTGAAGATTTCGAGGGGTTTCAAGCCCGATAAGCTTCTTTTCCTAGTGCAAAGAAACGAAATAAAATTAATTATCAGTATTTCCTCCATGGGCCTGTATGCATGACTGTTAGCGATGTGGCATGCTATCGATTAAATAGTCGAGCTGGGCTTGCGGAATTCTCTCCCATTCTTCACGAGCAGCTTCTTTCAGTTCTCGTAGAGTAATTGGGGAAGGGTTTCGCTTCTTAATGCGTGTTTTAAGAATGTCCTAGGCATGTTCAATGATGTTCATGTTAGGGGAATTTGATGGCCATCTTAATGTGGATATTCCTTCTTCTTCCAAAAAATTTTGTACTGCAGCTGTTCGATGTGGAGGTGCATTGTCATGCATAAACACAAATCCATTACCAACCGCCCCCCGGAATAGACGCACAACAGGATTTAAAATTTCCTCGATGTACACAGCACCAGTGATTCTTCTCTCCAAAACCAGGAGAGGCATCCGTGTACCCCTCATAATACCACTCCAAACCATAATACTCCCACCTTTTAATGGAACATGTGGTTGGGCTGTTTCTAATCGGGCTTGTCGTCCTTGGGCCCTCCAAACGAGCGTTCTTCTCGAATCAGAAACCAAGCCAATTCTTGATTCATCAGAGACCATCACGTAATTCCAGTTAGGACCATGGTGTAACATTTCTTGAGCCCATTGCAACCTTACAATTTTTTGTTGATAGGTTAATTTGGAAACACGTAGAGGTCTTTTGCGATACAAATTTACCGCATTTAACCTTCGTGAATTGTTTGCCTTGAGATATTCAGTCCTTCAAGTCCAGCATTTCTCTGGATATGCCACTTGTAGATTCCTGTCGATTTCTCCGAGCTATCAATGTTATCTGCCGGTCTTGTGCTGCTGTCATACATCTACTTCTGCCACTTCTGGGACGATCATTTGTGTCTTGGAATTATTTTTAATTCTTGATACAGCACCCTCAGTAACACCAACAATATTGACAATATCACTTTGACTAAAGCCTTGTTGTAACAAAGCAATTTATCATGTCTCTGGGCATTTTTAAACAGCTCAAATGAAATTTGAACAAGAATTGGAATAATGTGAAAGCACCCAAATCAATTAAATATGACCAAATTAATACAAAAACGAATCAAATTTAGTATTATTTTGATTTAAAAACGCTTTAAAATAAATATCAACAAGAATTTTTAAAAAACCATAGGTGTAGATATATTAAGAACAATAAATAACTGAACGGTTAAACTAAACTTCCACTATTTATTCGAAAAATTCGATTTAAAATTCAATTACAGCTGTTTCGCTAGTAACTAGCATCGTCAGATTGACATATTGAAATTACATTTTGTTTGTTTGTAACTAAGTACTTGATGTTGATAAGTAGTTAAGGCTAGACCAAGTAAGGAAGTAATAAAACATAACAATATTAAAGCCTAGATGTTATTAGCCCTAAGGGATTATCCTGGATGTATTTCCCTCTAAAATCAGTATAACTGTGCAATGATATAGAAAAACCAGGAAAAAACTATATCATGCTGATCTTTACAATAACTTAATATATTTATGTTACAATAATGTCTTATCTATGTATAAAATGTAAACAGTTGAGTAGTGGAGAACTTCCAAGATTTATTTGTTCATAATCGTAGTAATTGAATTGAATATTCTTGATACAATTTTCTTAGTATAAATATGGTCCCACATTTCTATCCACTTTAATCTAACCAACACAACCATCATTCTCTATCTAAATAACTTCTAAAGTTCCTTTTCCTCTTCTTTTTTATATATTAACTCTCTTATTCATCCATTATTCTTCACTTATTTATGGATGTTTAAGTTTTAAATTTAAATTATTTACAATTCCTACGTTCTGCACATACAGGTGAGTTTATATTGATTGTGGAACAGTGTAACATAATTAACTTGCTGTTTTGCCATAGTATAAGTTTTTGCAATTCATGTATTAAACTTTTTACTTTAAACTTGTATTTTATTTCTACTTGTAATTATTTGTCATATTTGAAATGTTTTGACTTTAATCATTGATGTAATCGGACAACCGACACCATTCGCTCTTTTTATAACTATAACTATTTTTGGATTCTCCTGATACCATTGTTTTTCTTTATAGCCTGATGATGGTCTAAAGACCGAAACATGTTGCACTAACTATTGAACCTCACTATTAAACGTTGTGGGTAGACTTTGAGTTTTATTACTACGATTATCTACATCATCCACATTTGAGAGATGGATTTCCTTTTCAATTTATTTGTTCATTAACATTAACTTTAAACTGTTGATCTGCTAGATGTCTTTTAATTTCAAGTTCTTCAAGAAAATCTAAATTTTGTTTTTTATCACAAATATGTAGTATATGAATGTCATTGGTGTGTATAAGTAAGTTTGGATGTTATTAGCGAAACAGCTGTAAATGAATTGTAAAGCGAATTTTTCGAATAAATAGTTTTTCGTGCAATCGCACGCGAAGTCAGTATTTCGCGTTCTCAGCACAGTCCGCGAAATTTAATTTCGCGGCCGTTACCCATAGCAACGGCCGCGAAACCAAACGTCACTTCCAAATTTGACATTTCTAAAATACTACAAAGACAAGGATTATTTTTTATTGAATACCAACAAATACATAAATTATATTATTTAGGATGAATATTTACATTAATTGTACAGTTTGTATTATTACTTATATTTACTCCAGAAGTTGAAGCAACTACATCTAGTGTTTCTGAATAATGGTTATTGCCTACATTCAAACCAGATACCATATCGCTATCAGTATCAGACATTTTGCGTTTTGACAAGAACTGTCAAAATATATATTGAAACATATCATTTCCATAGCACACGGTGATATTGTTAAATGAATTGAAATGCTGTTGATTTTAGAGCAATAATATATTTATTTACAACTATCTATTTTAATAATTTTAACGATTGCACGAAAAATAGTGTGTATGCCATGGCCGCGAAACTTTTTAACGACCTCAAGATTATCTTGCCTCGGCCGCAAGCGGCCTCGGCGATAACTGTTCTTTCGGTACGTTAAAGAGGTATTTCGCGGCCTTAGCATACAAATAACTATAGTTTAACCGTTCAGTTATTTATTGTTCTTAGTAAGATGAACTTCCACAAAGTAAAGGTTAACGCAATCAATTTCATGTGTAGATAAATTATTTCTAAATATTCCAAACTTTTGGACATATGTGTATAATATTGTTTTAATCAATGAAACGTTTAAATTGATTCTACTAACCCTTACTTTTTGGAAGTCCATCTTATTAAGAATAATAAAAAACTCTTCGTGGAAGTTTTGTTAAAACGAATAGTTTTTTATTATTCTTAATGAAACGTTTATTTCAAAAAATATGTAAAGCTAGTATTGTATGCATAAATTGCATAAATTTAAAAACAAATATGTAATTCGATGTGATTCATTTGGTGTAAATAGATTGGGATTAGATTAGATTGTCTCAGGTTGAATATGCCAGTTAGACTTCTATGTACTTCGACCTACGAAGATATTTTGTCTCTAAATTAATCCACTTAAACTCTAGAATACCAATACTTCTAGCGAAGTTGAGCATCTTTGTAGAGGGCATTTTCTTAATTAAGCTTGGGCAGAACAACGCTACGCATTCGCAGAAATGACAGTTTTCACTTTCCGAGTTCCCCATTATTTTGAAGTGGTACCTCAAAGTGAGAAGACCTACGCGCAATTTTATATTTTTTGCTCATTTCGAGAAGGCATTTTGTTGTTCCAGGTGATATATCTACAAAATTTTTAGTTTGCCTCAGTCCTGCCGTGATATCGTAGTCGACCCTATTCCCAGAAAAGGAGTTCCTGCACTGTTCAACCTTTAGTCTGAAGAGATGATTGACGTTCAATGAAAGTATGATCCAGTATGATTTTAAATAGATATATAGAAATGAAGCTTTTAAAGAAAAATAAATCAAGGAGTACCAGCAACAAAACCAATAATAATATGATACTAATTAATACTAAATATCGGACCGATCGTTAGTCATGTTAACACTGTAAGCGCGTGAGCTCTTATCGGACCGCGTCCATAGTCTACTAGTGAATAATTAAAGGTATGGAGATGACAGCGTCCTAATTGCATCTTCAATAGAAGATTTATAGACCTTTCTCAGCAAAGTCAACAGTCCTAGTTGAGACCAAGGGAAATAAACGGGAAAAAGACTAATAGAAGTAATAATCATTATAGGTACCTATAACTTTTCTACAATTTTGAATTTAAAAATTTATTTCGGTTTCTAAAATTCACTTTATGTTAAAGTGTGTTCGACAATATAGTGCCTACAATAAAAGTGGACTGATGTTAATAAACCACTTTTATTGCGATCGTCTGTCACGGTTTATTGCTTATGGTCATAATTTGCACACATGATTGGTTCTTGTATTTGTATAATTTGGGTTGAGTATAATCATTTATATTTGTGTTCCCGTAGTGAGAGTTAGTCTGTGCTGTTTAATCATTTTTGTGAAAACTGTTTCGTTCTTGGGAAACTGCATCAGCGGCGCGGCGCCCTGTATTACTGTTCCTGTTCGACGACGAGTTTTATCCCTTTATGCCAAATAAATCGTCAGACACCTTCATCAGAAGCTGGTCTAAAGGGGTTGGGCTTTTACTCCTGCTGTAAAAGAAACCAGCGATTGGACAGGGCCAATTCAACCGAGATGAAAACGAAACAATAGTGGTGTTTCCAGAACTACTGATGACGGTGATAAATATTTTATAAGAAGAAAAACGAAGAAAACTTGGTGCCTACTATTAGATCATTGCAAATAAGACTAAGGAGCTCCACTGAGATAAGGATATCAATTGGAAACTTATTGACACTTTCATCCAAACTAGGTTTCTAATACTGCAAAATTGATAAAAGGCAAGTTATTATGGAATCCCAATGGATTAAGCAATGGTGTTTTGAATATTTGACTGCCATAAGTGATTACAGGTCTTTACAAAGACCTATTTGGATGAGACCTGGTATGATACCTACGATACGTCTGCAAAAGGATGGATCGATGGTACAGCGCGATGCCAATCAAAAGCATCATCGAACAAAGGAAAACGTATTACGATTATTCATGCTAGATCAGAAGATGGTTGGATTCCAAACAGTTTGGGACTTTCGGCGAAGAACATTCAAGATTCGTCGTTGGATTACCACCAAGATACTACAGCCGAATTGTTCAAATATTGGTTCGAAATCACTTTACTGCCAAATATTTCCCCGCATAGTGTCATAGTTATGGACAATGCCAGTTACCATAGTCGCCAATTGAAGAAGATTCCAAGCTCTTTAAATACAAAAGCGGAAATCCAGGAATTTATGCTCCAAAACAAAATGTACTTTGAAGGATATAAAAAAACGCAGCTTTTAGAGGTTCTAAGGTCATTTAACATATGTATGTGGCAATAAAGAATTAATTTTTTACCTCGATATTAAACTCAAAAATGTAGTTATAGGTATACCTATATCCAAAAAGTGTTTAATTTATTTTTTTAATTAAAAACTATTTATGACATTTGGTGTATTCTTATAAAAAAAATAATGTCTTAATATCTCAGTCTCAATGAATACGTCCCAGTCTTCTTTCCATTGATTCATAGCTAACATCTTATTATGCTCATCTAAACTACTGTACTGTATGGAATTGATGGCCAATTGTTTCAGAAACCTCAAATCACTTTGTCGACTAGCCATAGCCATAAATGCTACGTACCAATCGTAGCTCAATCCTTTCGATCCCCAGAATGTGGGATCGTCTGGGGAAATAACAACGGGAAATCCGTTTGCTATTAAAATAGCCCCAGGATGATTCCTTAGGTCGGTGACTAACTTCAATACTGCATTCGATATAGGACAAATCTCAATTGCTATGTTTTTTTCTTGGACAAGTTTGGCCGCCGCTGGATGTTTTAAAATAGCATAACCATGTCCAATTCTTGTCGTATTTAGTAAAATTGCATCTATAATATTCATATCTGTAGATTCGCCTTGCCAGTTCGTTTCACCCGCGTGGAAGAAGAATTTTGTATCCAATTTTTGCAATTCTAGTAGTTGAGGTACAAAAGACACCAGCGGCTTTCCTAAAACATATAATGTTATTATTAGAAATAAATTCCCAAAAAGCACAATTTTTAGTAACAATAATATACATACATATACAATAGCCAGTAAATAAATGTATACAAAGAGGTATAGCTGATTACCGTAATAGTTAGTGATCGCAAACTTGTCTCTTGTCCAAAAAATGTTTAAATTATAAAATATTATAAATTGTAGATATACATTTTGTTACCCCCTTTTCCCCTACCCTCTAAAGGTGCCAGTCGCTTATAGAAAAAAGGGGTAAAATGGAAAGTGAGGTATTTTCGGAATTCAAAAAAACAATGGTAAAAATTGCTTAATCCCAATCTTCAGGGGTTAGGTTCGGAAGTGGTTCTTTCATATATCAAGATTTGTATTGTTACGTGTACCAAATTATTATTTAATTTTCAATTTACAAAACGAGTGATCTACAAATGGTGGTATGTAAACGGAGGCCACGACCTAGCTAGTGGAGCTGTTGCAACGAAGGCCAATTGTCAACTGTCTCAGAGTGAGATAGAAGAATTTATATTTGATAAATTAATAATTTCTTTTACTTTCATATAAAATAGTAAGATAATATTAAAGCTATGATGGTTATAAATGATCTCAGTTTAAAACTATATTCCGCAGAGTATACTACGTGAAAACAGTGAAATACTTGAGTTGTTGATGCCAGTGGTAAATAAGTGAATTGTAGAACACCCAAGTGAATTACTTAGCAATTACTCTAGAGAAGCGTCTCTTATATTGTAAGAAAACTAGTAATAAATAAACTTAAACGTAATGCTTAGCTGTTGTATGCTAGATGAATTCCTTTTCAGACACTACCAGAAGTGTACATAATTAAACAGCTTGAGGGCAAGGTCCTCTATGGCAGCTAGGTATCCAACACAAGGGAGAACTGGAACCATGCACCACCGGGTTGCAGATTGGCTGCCTCACACAAATAAAATTGGGTGGTAAAGAAGAGGTCTTTAGTGTTGGGTGACCTCGAAGTTTTCATAATTTTTAATTTGGAGTTTCTTCAATATTTTAATTTTAATCCCCTTCAGGGAGTTAAAGTGAGTCTATCACTACAAAATTTTAAAATATATTTGGAAAAACTCCTTTTAAATCCGTAAAAACGCACTTTTTTTGTTAATACCTAAAAACTACTTTAATCGTAGAATTTTCTGTCAGTTGATCATGCTGACTAGTGTTGATTTTGCAATCAATTATGCTTATGGGTTGGTTCACCAACTTGTGAAGGTATGTTTAATTAATTGACACTGTCAATTTTGACAATTGATGGACTAACCTGTAATTAATTTTGTAAACAATAGTGTGTTTTATTTATTTTTAAATTGAAATTTTTATTTTACTGAGAATAAGTGTTTATGTTATTTGTATATTATTTTATTTGGTTTTAGTAATGTTACTCTTCAGTGAATTTATTTATTAAATGGTTCTGGACCAGGGTATACACCTTATTTTTGTCCCTAAGGGTTAAGTAAGTATTAAAGATGAATTCATGGGATAAATAAAATTATAGTAAATTTAAACTCTAGGGCCAAAACATCAGTTGCTTTTAATCAACTATATCTTTTATGATGAAATCAATATGAACCCGTAACAATTTTAATTAAAAAAAAAATAGAGAATAGAAGAGTAGTAGTAAGCCATAAAAATGATAGTTTATTAAAACTATACAAAAACACAGTCACTTCAGGAAAAACGAGCCATTATATGACCTACCAGGGAAGACACTGCAATAGCAAAACACATTTGCAGTGAAGAACGACTTTTTTGGGGGGCTGAGATGGAAAAACTCATGTTCGAACGGGTCCTCCCAAGGACACAAACAGTGTTGGACTCATCACCGCTAGGATCACGCCTACCAACCAAAACCATCTCAAAACTCCCCGTCTCGGAATCACTACCCTAGCATATTTCATGGGCGGCGGTCCTTCACACACTCTCCATTTTCTCTGCCACTTTCTCTTCTCCTAATCATACTATCTACTGCCTTACTCACATCCATTCATTCCTCCTCCCCTCTCAACATTATCTCCACCATATTTTCCCAATACACCGCCTCCCCGAGTCTTTCCTGCAAGTTCTTCAGCACTTCTTCATTCTTCCAGCATCTAGTAGCGTGTCCTACGTCATCCTCTACTTCACACCTTTCACACATTCCAATCTCTCTTTTCCCAATCTTGTGAAGAAATCCTGCTCTTGATCCATGCCCAGTCAGCGCCTGTGTCTAGAGAGGGGCCAAACTGCGATTTTACTGTACCTGCGACAAGACGTGACTGCTCCGGCATTTCCGCTGTGACAAATGGCTGCGATTTTTCGGAGCAGTTAGCGTTTGTCGCACCGAATACTGATTGCTTCGTGCTATAGTCTTTCCAATATTAATTAGGCAATCCAAACCACGTGATCTAATATGGCCGTCCAGGGCAAATATTTGTGACAGTTCAGGTAGAAAACCATTGTATCGAAAGTTTTTGCTGTGTTTAGATCAATTTTTGTAGTATTTGTGTAAAATTTGTTGACTATTTTGAGATGGAGAGCAGTTATTTAAAGAAGTTATTACAAGAACATCCTGATATTAGTAAAAGGTAATGATAAAAACTTGCAAAATATATTTTTTACATTAATTAATGTTATTAAGATGATTGTGAGACAAAATGGTTTCATTTTGAGTGTATCAATTTAGGCACTCTTCCGAATGAACCTTGGTAATACAATAATTGCTCCAAAGCAATGACTAGGTAATTATAAATAAAGACTATTTTTAATAATACAATTTTGTTTTATTTTTCACTTACTTTTAATTAAAAATTATTAAACAAATTATCTTGAACGGCTTCCACAACCAACCACAATATAAGTTGTAGGCATTTTCTACTAAAGAAAACACACAAATCAAGTAAAAAAGTTAATAAAAACTAAGCTTTTATCCTTTATAAAACACAAACACCTTCAATAAACACGAAAACAGACCTTTGCCGTAAAATCAAACAATTTATTTATTACACAAAGCCACGATCATATACAAGTAAACGTTGTTTACTTTCAATATCTGCCCTGTGACGCCATATTTGACAGGTTGTTGGATTGCCTAATTGCTAAAAACCATTTATACAGAGTGAGTTAGTTTACTAGGCTTCAAAGTAGAAAAACATATTTGTCCCGTTAAACATCCACTTTGTATTGTCGCAACCCAAGCTCTATCTAGACTGGTAGTTGCACAGCGCGAAAACAAGTGGGGTACGCACGCGACTTGTTGACAGCTTTTAATGGTCCGCTGTATTCTGTTGCGTACAGCAGTCTCGTGGTGATTTTTTGCGGAAGTTTTTATATAACTCATAAAGTCGGTGTCTAGTGCGGAGGCGGAGAGTCCAAATTCTTTTTGGGGCAGTTAAGTATTAACATTAGACATATCTTTGTTTCGGTAATTTATTTTTAATAATTGGTTTACGTATGGTAATTTTTGCCCATATTAATTGATAACCTTAAATTAGTTACATATAATATGGCAGCGTTTCGGAGACCTTTTGAATCAGAAAATGGAAATCCAGATAAAAATTAAAATTCAGAAGATATGATACCACCCACAGGTGTGGTTAGTAGCGAATTTTGCAATAAAGATTTACACATTCAGTGTCAGAGGGTTATTTTAAATCTGTATGTGTTTGAAAAATGAAGATAATCAAAAATCAGATGCGGTTATAATAAAGCGAATTAATACCTTAACTAAAATTTCTATTTACACTATTTCTCGGGTTATTAAGCGCGGTGACGTTATAGATCATTCGCAGGTGTGGAAAAACAAAAAAACAAAATTTGCAAATGTTGACGATGCTACAAAAGATGTTATAAAGCGAAATATTTATAATTTATATTAAGAAAATATTGTACCGACTAAAGAATAAATTAAAAATAGAGCTAGTACAATATTTGTTAGGTATATTATATTTGGCTAATAACTAATTTATTCTTTGCGCATACTACTTACTTTATAACGTAAAAGTGAACATTTTAACACAGTAATATTTTTAAAATAAACTTTTTACTTGCATACTTTACTTACATTTCAGCTTATGGTTTATTTATAATATGTACATTAAGTAAGATCATGGATATTTTTACAACCCTAGCTATTGGCAACTTTTTATCTAAATCAATTTTTAATTTAATTTTGCTCTTTTAACGGGATTTGGAATCTGGGAATACCATTAGGTTGTAGGTAAAGTTTTACCTACCATAATTTAGCAATTGGTATAATTCTTATTTTCTTATCTTATTACAGTTATTACTATTTACCCCTTGCAGTAGTTAAATGAGAAATATTTGAGTCTCTTCTCTTTTTTTAAGCAGTTGTGAATTAAAATTTGAGTAGAGCACGTGAACTATAGTAAAGTCATTTGATGTGTTATGCTGCTAATACTGCTACGTCTCATTTTCTGGTAATGCTACTATTCGATGTTGGAATAGGAGCTTTGGCTATCGCAATTGCAGCCCAAATGGTGCAAAGCAGAATAGCCACAAACATGTGGGAATAGTTAAAACGTTCGCAGCTACTTCGGCTTTGGTTTAGACGGAGCAGACTGCATTGTAGCAGTGACAAAGTAGCGGACTGCAACATCGCAACTCACCTCTACCTACTCCAACAGGGCCAAGAGGCAATTATTCCTCACATGATCCGAATCAGTCAGAACCGCCTTGAACTGGGATCTATACCAGAAGTATGGAGAAGGGCCAATACCACCTTCATCGCAAAAGCAGGGAAACGGGATACCAAGCATCTTCACATCGTTTGTTCTCAAAACGATCGAAAAATCTGTAGACAACTACATTAGAACAGGTGTCAACACACTTCCGTCAACATGCGTACCAAACGGGAAAATCCACGGAAACCGCCTCGACACAATTGACTGTCGGAATCCAAGACACCCTGAATAAAATAGAGACAGTGGTATATCCCTTTCTTGACATAGAAGGGCCCTTTTGACAATGCAATGAGGCTGTCAAAGACATTATCTTTTTTAATGTGACCAGATAAGTAGACCACAACATCAAACCCACCAAAACCACACTAGTAGCCTTCACAGGGAAAAATGAACCTTATTTTAAAAACTATAAAAATGGAAGAGAATATCGTCGAGTGGATAACAAAGGTCAAAAGTTTAGGGCTAAACCTAGATAGCGGGTTACTCTGGAATAAACACGAAAACGAAGTAATATACAAAGCCACCAAGGCTTTCATGTAACCCATGTATTCTGTAATGGATGTACACGGCAATAGTGAGACCATTAATTACAAGATTAATTTGAGTACTTCTAGGAAAAACCTAGATTCAGAGACTAGCATGTGCATGTATCACTTGAGCAATGGGAACTTGCGCCACTACTGCAATGGAAGTAATTCTAAATTGCACATTCAGCTAGAAAATCTGAAGAAAACAATACAGAATGATCAAAGAAGGAAATATCACTTTAATTTGATCAACTTTGGGATATGCTCCTAGATGAATTATGCCAAAGCAATTCAAATTTGTAAGAAAATTCATCACAGATTTGAGTAGTAAATTGGAATGGGATGAAAACATCATACAGAAACCAAAATGCCTTAAATTGGTATACGGACGGTTCCAAGATAGAAGAGGAAACGGAAGTAGGAGTTTTTGGATAGAGGACCAAATACTCAGAAAGCATGGGTACATACACAAGCATCTTTCAAGCAGAAATACGCGCAATTGAAAGATGTGCGTATTTCAATATTGAAATACTACCGCAGACAAGAGATTGTGATTAAATCCGATAGTCAAACTGCCATCAAAGCGCTCACATATAATCAGTTCGAAGATGATGTGGGAATAGCTAGGCAAGCTAAATGAAGTAGGCCAGAAGGACTCTGTTACCCTCCTATGGGTCCCAGGACAAATAGGAATACAGGGGAACGAAACAGCAGATAACTTGGCAAAAAAAAGGAGCCGAAACACCACATCTACGACCAGACCAGTAACGCAGTCTTAGAAAACCTAAGAAAAGAATTAAGGGAAAAATTTAAGTACTGGAATCAGCTGGAATGACTGAGATAAGCTATCATACTTCTTGGAAACTACGACCAGAAGAGATCTCTTAGCTGTCTCAACCTTAGCAAAAAAGGCTCCGGACTTTAACGGAAATATTAACCGGTTAAGAAGTTACATGAAGAAACTAGGTTTAGTAGATGAAGCAAAGTGTAGATTCTGTGAGGAAGAGGACGAAACCTCTATCCAAATACTTGCGGAATGCCTGCTTTGCAGAATTTTAAGGCCAGATACCTAGGAGCACACGAAATAGAAGAGGAGGATCTACCTGATTTGAAGCCCGACGATGTCCTAAACTTTCTTAGAAAAATAGGACCAGAAGAGCTGCTATATGTCTGAGAAAACATTAACCATGAAAGTAGCTACTCAATAAAATAAATAGCCAAAATAGTGCATGTTCTATCTTGAAACGTGACTTAAGGAAAAAATGTTTTTTATACTATTTTTATTTTCTATGCATTATATTTGTTCTATTTTTCATTGGTCATAATAAAGTTATTAAGTCTGCTTTAAGCAGTTTTGCTTTTTTAGTGTGCGATATGGGCCGTAGACAGTAGAAAACAAAAGTGAACCGCGCCACCGACTTAACGGTTCAAGAAAGGTTAGGAAGTCCTAACAATCTTTAAGGTTTAAGTGGAGTCGCCTATTTTTTGATTCTCAAACGCGAGATGGCGGTGCGAGCACTCCGCTAGTTCTGTTCCTTTTCTATGAATACAGTAATCTGTAAACGGCTCTACAAAATTTAATACCTTGGAAAAAAACATTCGCAAGTAGTCACTAGATGCTAAACGAAAATTGTGCGGCAAGATGTTGTTCTCTTTATGCGAATTTGCCACATCTACACCAAATTTTATAGTCGTTATTCGTTTTTCGCTTTCTTGTTTGTGCTTAGTGGTTTTAGTGATTTATTGTTTTTATATAGCTGCTATTTCCATAAAATTAATAAATACATAACATATATATAAATTAAATTCCCAAAACTCAATTTTTTTACCACAATCTAATACATAGGTGGAATTTTTGTAGATTAATAATATTTGATATGCTTAATTTTTCGCCAGCAAGAACAAACCGCAGAATGGATTTTCACAAAATTTTCACCAAAAATCGGATAAGTGAAAATATAGAGCTGATTATATTTGGGAAAAATATGAACGTAGGAAGGGGTTTTTTAGAGGGGATAAATATTTGAAAAAATCATAAAGAAAGATATCTGATTCAAATAAAATTTTTCAGAAATATTTACAATTGTCAACATTTATTTTCCGAAATATAAAACCCTCATTGGTGTACATTGAGGGGGTTTTAGGAAGGTTGAAAATGTAATGAAATCGAAGAAATTAACTAATGATCTGATCAGTGGCGTCTCGTGGTAAGAATTGTAAGGTGTTCTGCGATTTTTTAAAAAAGTTTACCTTGTAAGGGGGGCAGAGCTGGGTAGTATCCGGATACAATATCCGGATACTTTTTATGTATCCGAAAGCTGTATCCGGATACTTTTTAAATTTTATATCCGGTATCCGTATCCGTAGCCAAATTTTAAAGTATCCGGTATCCGGATACTTTTTTTGATATTCGGATACTTTTAAATATTTATCGCCCGCCGATAATGCATAACACTGCCCTTCCTTTTCTCTTTTACAACTATGATTGATACGCCTAAAAGAAAAGCTTTAAGCGATTAACACTTTGAGGTATTGGTACTTACAAGGCAAATGCACTTCACTTCTGACTTCGTCAGCAATTGGAATAATTTCTGTATTAGTACGTTTTTATTTTAATTTAATGTTTCTTTATAAGTTTAGGTTCTAGTTTTATTATTCCTAAGCAATAAACAATTTTTTGAGTACTTTCTGATTTCTTTCTCCAATTAATGTATTTTTATTATTATATATTACATTAAAAATACATGCATATTACACAGTTCTAATAATAATAATTTATGGCCTTGTTAAAAAAGTATCCTTCAAAGTATCCGAAAAAAATATCCGGATACTTGTACCCGAATACATTTTTAAATGAAAGTACTTTTTTAAAAAGTATCCGGATACATTTTGAGTATCCGATATCCGGGCACTTTTTTTCGGTACCTATCCGACCCAACTCTGAAGGGGGGTTCTCTCCCATCAATTTTATCGTCGTTTCTTCGCCTTTCGTGTTGAAATATTGGATTTCTGGAGCCGAAATATTCCCAGATTCTCGGAAGTCAAACTCTCATTATGTTCCCGAAGCTCCACAAAATTTAACAGAATTAATTTATTTTTTGGAAAAAATATATCGATTCTTCGACACATTTTCAATATGTTTCTGTATATTTAATCAAAAAGCCGAATCTAATTGAGCCATGACATTAGTTGGCCCTAGTAACGTTAATTTCATACAATTATGAAGATGGCTTTTAGAATTTTTAGGTTTTCTTTATTTTCAAACTCAAATACTCTAGATTCGAGTATTTTAGCAATCAACGATTTAAGCTTAAAATTCTACCTGACTTTTATTACTCTGTTCCAGCACACTTATTCTTACTACAAAGATAAACCTTTACAAGGTTTGCAGTATGTTTACAAAATGTTAAAATAAATGGAAACTTTCACTTTTTCAAACAAAATAATATTAACTATGAAGAAAATAATATTTTAACAGAGATAAACTATTGTAGGTACCTACATGAAATCAATATTTCAACATAAGTAAATAAAGATTCTTAAACCTCATTGTTTCTTTTATGTGAATTCCCCTTACCCATTTACCTATCCGCAATTTAAGATATCAAGTATTGTACCGATAATTTACGACCGCTCACAAAAAAAGCTGCAAATTTCCACTACATCAAAGGAGTTACCAGACTTATTAGAATATCTTTGGATGATGCCTATAGATCGTCGGAGATATCTATCAGTAAATAGATAAATAAATAAATATCAATAGTAGGTTTTTTGGTAAATATAATTTACAAGTTATGGTATTCAGTATAATATCCAAATATTAGATAGATAGATTTAATGACGACTTTACATTATAAATTGTTCCCTGAAAAATCTCTTCTGAAAAACTTGGACCTAACTTGGAATTAAGTAACCTTGATTTAATCTACACCACTAAAACTTCAGTGAATAGTCTGTAATACAGGCTCTGTTAAATAAATAATGTCAATTTTTACTTTATTGAATTTACACAGGGTGTCCGCGAAAAGTTTGTTATTATTTAAAATAATTATAATTTATCTAGTTTTAAATTTAATAATATCTTAATGGATATCATTAATTAAATTGATTGTACTAACCCTTACTTTTTGGAAGTCCATTAAATTTCAGGTTCTGGATATCTAATAATACTGTTAACGTATGGCCGTAGAAAAATAAGTATTAAATGAGATAATGTAACAACTGTAGTCGCATTTAAAATATAATATACACATTTGTATTTATTGTACTATTATCGACTATTTTTTATTGCTGATAAGTAAATAAAAATGTTTTATTTTTACCTACCTATTTTCGTAAAATGTTAATATGTTAAAAAGCCACCTATTCATTAAATTTTGTAGCTTCCCCTGCTTAATAAATTAGGTACCTAGTGTAAGTACATTTTTAACCAAAAATTCAAACTGAAATCTGCATCTAAATGCTAATTAAACCACAAATGTAAGACTTTATTGTTGTCTCTTGATTTTATTGTTTATATTTTTTCTTATATAGTTGTACCTATAAAGCGACAAAATATAAATTTAGAGCTAGACAAAATGAGGTATGAAAACTTAAAAAAAATGTCTAACCTGTTTTTAATTTCTAACCTGTTTAAAACTAAAAATTGACCTGTTACACGATTTTTCAATGTCGCCGTTTTAGAAAATAACCAATTTATTTCTTTCATTTGCACCATGTATATGCTCGAGGCATACCTATGTCATTGACCCTTCTTTTTTTGTTGGCTTCGTTATCGAGCAGTAATAATACTAAAGAAGTTAAACTTTACATTCTACCCCACTCTCTGTATCTTAATCGATAAAATAATAATTGTACTTTAGAAGCTATACAAAATGAGGTATCAATCAATTTCTTGAGTGTTTAGGTTATAATATTAAATCGGCAACACTGTTGAACGATGTTTCTAAAAATTGCACCATCTGTGTGTGCTTTACTGAAATGTTTTTAAAAGTTCTGCATAGCGATGTAGACGTCAGCACCTCCCAGAGGTAAAAATTTAATGTGCGAATTTTAAATCGTATTATTGTTAAATTCGAATTTTGTAAAACAAACGGTTTTAAATAACAATTTTTTTTTGTAAAATACTTAAAAACATATCCATTCAATTGTTTCAAACTTTAAAATAAAAAAAAATATTCGAATAAATGATTTAGGCATGAATTAATATTTTTTTATTTTTTTGTGTCAAAACTGTACATTCAAAAATTTTCAAAAAATTTGTATATATTTTATTAAAGAAGATGCATAATATTACAAAAAATAGTTCAAATCGTTCGACTAGTTTTTGAGTTTTATACGTGAGAAAACATAGTTTTTCTTGTTTTTCCCGAAAACAACTCGAGCGATTTTGATTAAATTTTCGGAAAATACTAGTCGCGATATAATACATATTCATGAATTTTTTCAAAATTTTTGAATGTGTAGTTATTTTTTCCGGGGGTCCACTTAAACCTTAACAAGGATATATAGAGAGGACCCGTAACATACATTGAAGGTAAGATGCCGAATTTTGATGCAAAAATTAAGGTGACAACGTTTTTTGCTGCCAAACAAAAGGATTGTCACTGAAATTTTTTCGCAGATTAATAACTGAAAAAGTGTGTTTAAAGTTACAATTTTAGTGCGATCATTATGGTCATTTGTTGTGCTTACAACTGCAAAAGCAGTAGTAATAAAAATGATCCAAAAATATCTTTTCCCCTGTAAGTTATTCGAACCTGATTTTTCCTTGCAATAATAAAACTAATTTTACTTTATTTTAAACCTCTTTAATTTATGAAATTTTTAAATTTATTTAGGAACTTACTAAATCAAACATTAATCTCCTTGCAAATTGTTGGCGTTTTTATTTATGAATTTATAATTAATTGTTTTTGTTTGGTATACAATTGGCGTTTCTGCCAGTGACGGGAGTTTTTATTTTTGTATTTACAGAAATTTGTTTTGATTAATAGATTTCTTGTAAACTAAGAGAGACAATCTCCAAGGATCAACAAAAATTTCATAGACATTAACGAACGTATCTCACCATTTAGGTACAACAATGATAAAATTAAGATATAACAAAATAATTATGCAAGTTAAACTGCTTGTAAATACGAATGGGACAAAGTACCCGTAAAAAAAAAAGAGAGATAGAGCACCTTACAACACAAATTAAAGTAATTTGCAATTACAATAAAAAACTTAATAAAATCTATTCAAAATGTATCACATACCTTTATCTTCTTGACCCACCAAATCAAAGCCAGCTACAAATAGTGGATATTTCTCTTTTATATTTTTGAAAGTTTTAACGTATTCATCTGCTGTTTTATTATCAACATTTCTATTGGGTGCATAAATAAATCTACCACCAAAAAAATCAGGATGGTCCTTTTGAAACTTCTTCAGAGTATTTATGTAAATGCCAACAACTTCTATCGGAGAATAAATATTACCTATGATGTCGTAAAGTTCGGGTAGATAACCTCTAAATTCTATATATTTGACGTTATCTCTATAAAGTTCTTTGAGAGCATGGTAAAAGTATTCTTCAAAAACAGGCTTAAAAGTAAACAAACCTACAACATAATAACATTCAGAAGATGTTGCATTCATTTATATTATTAAATATAAGTATATTGTTAATTAAAAACGTTTCACAAAGAACTTTTAACAAAACACTCAGATCAATGACACCTGTTTCGACATATCTTCATCGTCAGGTTAACATAATATAATATATCGAAACAGCTGGCATTGAGCTAAAGAGTTCATTTTTGAAATAAACGTGTAAATTTTGTTCAAAAATTCTTTTTTAATGTGTAGATGAGCTATACTTCTAATGCCCGGTTTCACCAACGTCAAATAAATCGACGAATAGCTATTCGAAGAATAACATTTATTTGTCGATTAAATTTATTTCTGTTTCAATAACGCTTTTAAAACTCCAAATAGCTATTCGACAAATAAGTTATAATGTAGTAATTTCTTCACGGACTATACTTTTAGGCGCATGCGCAAATCGTTTATTTGCAAGGATTTGTCATAAAACATAACCCCACAATTTTAAATTTAAATCTTGGCGCTTTGTCGTTCTTTGTTGCTTTTATTTAATATTATTTAATTTTACAATTAAGAGTACGAAACGCGAAAGAAGTAAAAATTATTTAGAAGAAGAAAAGGAGAATCTTCTTACAATAGTGGAAAAATATAAGCACATTGTAAAAAACAAAAAAACTGATAGCGTTTGGTCACAACCAAAAAAAATTATATAAGTATAAGTACATATTATTAAAATCATTTTCAAACAATTTAAGTTTTGAAAATGTACTTTTATATAATTTATATATAATAATATTGATTTCGACATTTACCTTGCACAATACATTTTAAATTATATTCAAAGTTTTAATTTAGATTCAAACTTTAATAACGAACATCAAAATTCACATAAAGTGAGGTTAACCTGTCAGTTTATTGGATGAATAAATATTTATTTGCCCGATAATTAACAAATAATTTATCTGGAGTTTATTCTAAGAATAAACCTTATTTGTCGTTGGTGAAACGCAAATCTGTCAGATTTATGATTAAAAAACTTTATTCGACGAATAGGCCGCTATTTATCGTTGGTGAAACCGGGCATAAGAGACGTAAGACCTTTTACTTTGGTGGAGTGGTTCAGTAACTTCCTACTTTCTCATTCATAATTTTAAAAGAGAAGGGTGGAAGAAATAGCTTTATTTACCAGGAAATTGAGCATGCGGAAGCCAAGCTATTTCATTGGAAGCACTAGTTAAGTAATTTTTTTATGTTTTTATTCCTTTTCGCACCGTGTACATTAGTAATTTTAATATTATTAATTTTACCTTTAATGGTTCTAAATATGGTCTGGAACTTCTTCCATACTATATTTATACTAGGGTACTGTGTACTAGGATCGTTGTTAATGAGAGTTAACTTCGATTTTAAATAATCATCAAAAGTTGCATTGGATCTTCTCAAATCGCTTACCAAAATCCAATCACATGAATCGCTCACGTTGTTTTTATTAAAAAAATGTAGATTAATTTGGTCATTGTCAATGCATGCGTAGAGATCTTCTTTAAATGTTAAACTAAAAACAATAGTTATCATATAAATCAAAAAACATTTAAGATAGAAATATAAAGGATGGATTACAAACTGGTTGGTTGGTGGTTTTCGGAATGCCCAGAGACAGAAGGTAAACTAAAGCTATATTTATAAACCAACTTAATACACAGCTTTTCAGATAAAAGTATCCACTTTTAATAACTTTTGTAATACTGGTATTTAGGAAAAATCCAAAAACACGTCAATTTATGTTGGAAGGGACAAGCATTATGACTTATTTAAACTTACTGGAAAAGCCACCCCCTCACCCTTAGCAACATACCCTTGTTTTTAAATTACTTCTCATATTTTTTATATAAAATTTGGATACTCCTCTTTGAGCTGATTTCAAAAATGTATAATACTTGTAGGTTAAAGTGGCTAGTTTATGAGATAAACAATTTTTCTTTGAATATAATTGTTATATTTCTCAAACTAAATTAGAATTTGTATGAGTTTATGTTTTAATTTTGTACAACGGCAAGGGGTGCATTCGGATAGCCGAGAAGGGGGCTTGAATGAACTTAATTTAAGACAAAAGAAAAAGAAAGCTGAGAGAATAGAAAGAGAAGAAGATTCAGAGGAATCTGAAGGATCGCAATTTAGCTTGATTTGGAAATGGACGAAGAGGCTAATGATCGTAGTATCAATAATAATTTTAATGTGTCTCCAGAGGAAATCAGAGATAATTGTTTTGTTTTGGTAAAATTTGAAAAAAAGACTTCTGTTGTTTATTATGTTGGTAATTGGTATGGTAAGGTAATTGATTTATAATTTTTTTAGCTATCAGCAAGACATATCTTGCCAATTACGATTTTGTGGCTCATTTGGTTCTTGAGATTAATAATGGTTTTAGCAATTTTGAATTAAAAATGCGTTTTACAAGAGTTTTTTTAATTACTTCTATAAGGCGCATTTGGAGAAGGTAATGGATCTGTAATTTTTTTAGCTATTGACATAAAGCAAATTTTGGCCCAATTACGATTTTGTAAATTGTTTGGTTCTTGCATGAGATTAATAATGGTTTTTGCAATTTTAAATTAAAAATGCGTTTTACAAGAGTTTTTTTAAATTACTTCTCTAAGGGGAATCTAAAGAAGGTAATTAATGGGTAAATTGTTAAGCTATAAAAAACGCATCTTTTGGAGCCAAGTACGATTTTGTAGCACGTTTGGTAGTGGAGATTAATAACGGTTTCAGTCTATTTAAAATGCCCGTGCACGCTCTATCGTTGCACATACACTTGTCAAAAGTTAAGGCTCATCCTTCAAATGGTTGCGAACTTAAAATAACAGGGGGGTGCGAGCGGTTAAAAATTTCAAAGCTAACGAAGCCGTGTCAGTTGAATATTTATCCCTTTTCAACTTATTTTGCCGTTAGAGTGAGAAACTATTCGGATTTTTGGTTTACACAGCACAGGTCAGGATTTATTTAGATTTGTTTCGTTAATATGTAGGATTTTTCATATGGTTTATAAATGTTTTTCGTGAGACCATTAATCACATATGGGGCAGTGGCTTGGGGCGCAAGGGCTAATCTGAGTACGACGAGAAAAAATCTCTCGAAGATTCAGAGACTAGCCTGTTCATGTATCACTGGAGTAATGGCAACTTGCCCCACTGCTGCAATGGAGGTGATTTTAAACTTGACCCCACTGCACATTCTGCTAGAAAGTGTAAGGAAGAAAACAATATATAGAATGATCAAACAAGGAATTATCAGGGAAAAACCTCGATCACTTCAATTTGATTCAACTTTGTGAGAAAATTCATCACAAAGTTGAGTAATAAATCTGAATGGGATGAAGTCACCATACAGAATTTAAACCAGAATGCCATAAAGTGGTATACGGTTCCAAGCTAGACGAGGGAACTGGGATAGGAGTTTTTGGACCGAGAGCCAAATACTCAGAAAGCTTGGGCACATACCCGAGCATCTTTCAAGCAGAAGTCCGCGCCATCGAAAGATGTGTGGAATTCAATATTGGAGGAAACTACCACAGACAAGAGATTGTGATCATGCCGGATAGTCAAGCAGCCATCAAAGCGCTGAGCTCAAATATAATCAGTTCGAAGATGGTTTGGGAATGCCTAGGCAAACTAAATGAACTAGGCCAGAAGAACATTGTCACCCTTCTATGGGTCCCGGGACACATAGAAATAGAGGGGAACGAAACAGCAGATAAGCTGGCAAAAAAAGGAGCTGAAACCCCACATTTGGGACCAGAACCATCTTGTGGTATCAACAGTAGAGTAATCTTAGGAAAACTAAGGTAAGAAATGGAGAAAGAAAAATCCAAGTACTGGAATCAGCTGGAAGGACTGAGGCAATCTAAGATACTACTGGGGAATTATGACCAGAAGAGATCTCTTAGCTGCCTCAACCTCAGCAAAAAAAGGCCCCGAATCCTAACGGAAATATTAACCGGGCATTGCCGGTTAAGAAGCCACATGAAGAAACTAGGGTTAGCAAATGAAGCAAAGTGCAGATTCTGTGAGGAAGAGGATGAAACCTCAATACACATACTCTTAGAATGCCCTGCCTTGCAGAATTCTAGAGCTAGATACCTATGAGCACATGAAATAGAAGAAGGAGATCTACCTGATTTGAAGCCCGAAGATGTCCTAAACTTCCTCAGGAAATAGGACTCGAACAGACTGAGAAACATCAGAACATGGCAAGTAAGGGGGGACACAATAGATCCTATAGCTCGCAGTGTACTTATCACCCCTAATTTATACATACATACATTTATTTTTTAGTCTTACAAATAAATTCTTTAATTCATGAATGGCTTGTAAAAATTTTTAGTCTGTCCAAAATGTAAAACGCCCATATATAAAAGCGTGCAGAGGTTCAGCTGAGAGCTGATGACTACCTTATTTCTTAACTTTTTTGAAAAAAGAAAAAGAAAGGACGATACTAGAGATGTATAGAATTAGATTTTTCAAATTTTTTCTGATAACGGCGTGAACTGCATCTCAAAATACCTAATTTTTAACATTTTTTCCCCTAAATAATAGCAATGTTAAAAAAAAATTCATTATTTTGTTTCTATAAATCCCTAGCAACACCTTTTCTCTTGTAGCCTCAACAGGCAGTTTTAAACAATTTAAAAAAATAAAAGTCCAATTACCCACGAGCAAAACCTCTGTTTTTGCTTAAATATTCAGCCGTAGGAATGCCCTTAACAGCTAACATAGGTTATGATTTATTAAAAGAATATGTATTGCAAGAATGTTAAGGCTATGAAGAAGATAACTTTGTTATCGAAACTCGCGTTGAACAGTTAAAAAGTGTGTGCAAAAACTTACTTGTATAAAAATTCCTGACACACTAAAGCTTCATCGTGGGAATGTAAAGATGATCCTTTTGGTATACGTTTGATGATGTGAAACACTTTGGACTGATCGATTTTTGCTTTGGCATTAAAAAAGTTCTGTCCAGCCAGAAAATTTTCGGGATTTGAAAAACAGTAATCATACTCTTCAAATTTGTATAACATTAAAATATCATTTACACGTTTTTCCTTTTTCGTTAATTTTAAATTTGAACCTAAAGAATAACTGTTATCATGTTTAATCAGTTTTTCTCTCTCCGACCAATAATCCGATGACGAAAACGGCACCAGTGCACTCAGTAGAACTAAAACACAAACATTTTTCATGATTGACGAAGATGAATGTTTCTCTGGTAATGAAATTGAAATAAAGTATATAATTGGATGGTTATCTATTAATAGAAGTAAAAGAAATCAGGCCAGGGCTGTCAAATAAAACGTTAATATGTAGATAGATACATTCATAGTCTCAAATAAAAAAATAATCACGACAATCGTATTAAAGATTTAGTACAAAAAAAATAGAAAAATCAACAAGTGTATTCACTTCAAGTGCTTAGCATCTCAATTTTTTCTGTTATAATCAGATTTTAATCAGAGTATAAATAGTTTAATTTTAATATTCTATTCAACACCACTCGACATCTACCTACTTGTGTAATATATTTGGATTTATAATAGTCCGGTCAAATTAGATCAAAAAACAAAAGCGAAGCTTATGGCCGTATCTCGCAGGAACGGCATAGTAGCTTAAATATCTTAGGTTACAAGAAAGATCTTTAGTAATCGTAACTGGACTTTTACGTAATCAAACAGAGCTAAGGATATTTGTGTTTAGAAAAGTATTTAGCATAATTTTCGATAACAATTAACATCCATATTCATTTTAATTAATTATTGGAACTAATTAATTATTGAACCTGACCAATTCTTAAATATTTGTTTTTAAATTTAATGTTAGACAATAGGCGACTGGACGGATATTGAATATCATCATTATCGTATTATTACAGACCCTAATTAATTTTTGCATCCCATCAAAACTATTATAAATGCGATTTATGAGCCTGTTCGTTGTTCGAAATCCTGAAATTACATAACCTATTTTAAACAATCCATGACAGGCGCCAATCGTCGGCTTCATATGAAAATTGCCCGAGTTCAAAATGATCCAAATTGGGTTTTTGTTACAATCCGGTTCATAATGATGATACCTACATGCTCATCGTTAAAACTTCCACAAAAACTCCATCATTTTGATAAATGCTGACATCACTTTGGAGGGTGAACCTTATTACTCTTTTTTTTGCCTAATATATTGAGATGATTTAATTTTGTATATAATTTTATATTTATTTAATTGATTGCTCTTTTTATTTATTTATTAATCTGATATATGTTATCAATATGATTCACGTTGGTTCTGTCTATTTGTAATGATTTACTTTATTTATTTTTATTTTTAAAATTGTTTACTAATGTAAAATTTAATGTTTCTTTATGGTTTATGTAGTTGGGCGCCTGTAAAAGTTTTTCAACTAGCTTAGTCAAATTATTATCTGATTGAATTTGAAATCCGACTCTTTATCTTGGGTAGGATTCAAGAGAAACTAAATATTTAAAAATTTTCATATAATACACTAAAATTTAATTGTTATAATTGTTCATGAATAAAACGTACAAAAACTATTAATTGATTTCCATATGCTTATTACATTAAAATTATAAATGTCTAGTTATGACAACAATGAAAATGATGTACAAACAATTATCCACAGTAACAAACCGAAAATATAAGTTTTTAATTATTGAACGTACCTTGTATCTTAAAGTCTTTTCGTAATATCGTCCACGTCAGGCGGAAATTACCGAAACACAGAGATCGGCTCCAACGGATTGTATTCACTTCGAACAGGATTCCAATATGGCTGCTGGCAGTGCTATGTGTGATGATGATGTAATGAAATCTTCTAAATTTAATGGTAATCTGGATCTATTGTCTCAAATTTACTGCTTTGGTAAGTGATTTAATATTTTTAAAATACTTTTATGCACATATTTTTGATGTTAAATGTATTAATTTAACATAAATTAACTTTTGATTAATGAAATTTTTTAGATACCTTCGATGTCAATCTAGCCGGAACCAGAGTGATAAGAGAGCGATAATTTATTTCCTGGCCTTTTTATAGTCTCGCCAGAATGTGACTTATAATTCTACCTTCAACTGTTTATCTTTTCAAAAAATAACCTAAATTTCCAAGTAATGAGGTAATGATTTTACATTTTAGATCATATCTTTAATAATATAAAGATAGTTTATCTTCTTATATTTACTAAAAATCTATTTAAAGTATTTTTATCTCACTTTTTCCCTATAAAATTTTGATTTGAAATAGGCTGTTTTTAGTGCTGTCAAATTCATTCTATACTTTCAAAATTTGAGTTAAAACTATAAATTATTCTTAAAATTACTCATAAATCTATTAAATTAATCCTATTTCAACTTTTAAATACTAATTTAAACTCTAAGAACTAAAATTTAAACTTTTAAGTAACTCTATAATTTGAACTATGTATACACTATTCTAAAATCATGATTCAATTCTTCTTTCTTAATATTACCAAAGATTAACAGCTTATAACTAATATAAAAACTTACTTAATTAACCTACATACAGTTTTGTTACATAGTATGTCCTTTATTAATGTTTATTAATTATGGTTTGAAATAGTCCTTTCACTTTTCACTATTTGAGTGTTTTTATCATTAGTTCAATTAATTCTGTCCAACACTTTAGATATAAGGATTTGTTCACTGAATTTAACTTTGTTTGTTACATTTTTTTACATTGTTTTTGTGGAATTTTTAGGTACATCTCAGGTTCTGATGATTTATATTAATATCGAAGACTAATAATTGTCTCCTTGTACCTTTGTAAGTACTTCATTTTATAAAACACATTTAAACACTTAACTACTTAAAATTACACATTTATTTATTAAACATATGAATTATTAAACATATTAATTTTTCTGGGCTTAGTTGTTCATCTCAATATATTTCAAACATTCTGTATTTTTGTGAAAAAAGTGCAAAACTCATAGTTTTACCATGTTTGACTCCCAAAGAAGCAAACTTTTGTTTCTATTATTTATAGATTCTAAAAAACCAAGGTTTTACCACCTATCGACATAGAAGACAAACCATCAATCATACTTTATAGTGACGGCTGCGGAGCCCAAAATCGTAATGTACTGTTGTGCGAGTACGCCCCTGGCGCTATGACCCAGACGCGAAGCAGACAGATGATGCGAGAACGTTCTGGAATATACGACGTCCGATGAGCGAAGCATCTAGACTCGAGACGATTACCAGAATAGACTGGAACAATATTTACCTATATAAAGGACCGATTCGAATATTTTGAGTTAGTTAGTTAGTAGTATGTTGTTAGATAAATGCGAATAGAAATATTGTCTTACATAAATTATATTGTAAATAAATTGTGTTATATAAATTAAACAGTGTTAGTGATTTAAATAGTATAAAAATAAATTAAAACTAGTAAAAATAAATAAACGTTACAGTACTGTTTAATGCTCTTTTGAATTTCACTATACTGAATGATATCTGCATGATCCACAAATATTTTGAAAAGGGGCATACTCAAATGGAGTGCGACTCTACGCACTCTACAATAGAACGAAAATTGAAAGGAAGAGTAATTAACGTTCCTGCTGAGGTTGTCAAAACTGCCAGAAAGGTGCCGAGACCTTTCTTTGTAGAATACCTACAGCAAGACTATTTCAAAGATTTCTCGAAATAAACTTTTTTTAATCCGATTCGGCCTGGGTTGAAAGTTGGAGATCCCACTATTCAAGGGATTAGGGCTCTGAAATACAAAGGATCCATTCAATATAAAATTCGCCACTCTGATAGTTACAAAGTTCTACCAGTTAGGCAAAAAAGAAATGCGAAAGAAGTGCTCTTTCACAAATTACCCAATTTACATGAAGGTCCTCTAAAAATCAAAAAGGAGAAAAAAATACGTATATCCAAAAAATCTCATGTGACTAAAAAAAATCAGTTTTTTATGTCTCCTATAAAATAAGTGTTTTGTGAGTTACGCATTTTTCATATAAAATCAAAGCAATTTGTATTCATGATGACGTCACTTGTTAAGGGGAGTCCTTATTGATCTGTTGATGTACCGTTGCCACTTAACATCCAATGTTGCCACATCACCTACTAAAAACAAGTTAACCGGAAATCTGTCTTCATAAAATAGTGATTGATGCCAAAAAGTCCTTCTAAATGAAAACTTCATCTCATTAATAGACTTTGGACACGTTCTTGATGATTATCGTAGAACTAGCAGCGTGAGAGAACCAAGAAATTGATTTTTGACCCTCATTTAACTCTTTCAGGGGCAGAACATTTCTTCAAAGAAAACACCTACTGGGGCAAGGAAAATAAAAGTTGAAAAAATATAGTTTTTATTTCATAACATAACTAAAACAGCATTCCTAGATATAAAACTAACAAAAATTTTTTTTCTAAATTGCCCAGTTTTTTGTAATAGGGTGGTACTTATAATGTACCACTGCCCATCTAGGGCAAAATCTATCTATGATAATTTTGAAAACAGTCTTTTGTTTTTCCGAGACAAAGTAGTACATTACAGGTTTCACACATCCATTCGGTTCGTACTTGTTTTTTTGTCGTGCTACAAGCTGTACATCGGTAGTTCGTCTGCTTCTTCTTGAAGTTGCAATTTAAGGATTTCATGGAGATGTCCTTTTTCTATTTTTAACTTTTCTTCGGAAATTTCATGAATAGTTATTTCTGCAATATCTTAAAAAGCTATAGGGTCACCTTTAATAAGCCCTTTTTTGTTGCTGTAGGTGAAAAAATTGTCGATATATAAAATATGATTTTTATTTTCTATGTTAGTCATCAAATGTTGGACGACTTTTTCACCTAAATTTTCTTTTTGATTTTCTGCTTCTCTCTTTATTGTTTTTACCCGTGTATATATCAAACTTATGGCAGTATCCAGTTCGAGTGATTCCCACAAGTTTAAACGGGAGACTATTCATATTCAAAACCTGAAAACAAGTAAACGTTATGACATGTTCAGTTTTCCTAAGCGGGCAGTGGTACACTATATGTATAGTACATTCATACTTATACCGTTCTGAATTCTTAAGGCCAATAAACTACCCTTTTGTCCTCTATTGTCGGCCGGCGTTTTAGCCAGGTGTTACCTGCTATAAAATTTGAACGGAACAGGGTGGAATTTACTTTTTTATAGGAAAAAATAGAAACACATATTTTATTACATACCTAGGGATACTATAAATTATTTTTTTAAACATTGTCGTTTAATAGTTGTCGCTGATCATTGCGTCAAAAAGTCACGTGATGGTAATGTTTAAAAAAATAAATTATACCTAATTAGTCAATTAAAAAAATATATAAATAAAAAGCTTTTAAAAATACAATATACAATATAAAATGAAAAGTATCTAAAACTATTACAACTTATAATTATTATTAGGACCTATTCAATTAAATCAGTGTCACTATCACTATCATCCCCTAACTGTATAATTAACTCCTTAACATTACTTGAAAGTGTGGTATATGATTGTTCAACTTTAATTACGTGATCTACATTAAAACATTTTAATACTTCAAGTAATTGTTTTTTTGAATAATTTTCATGAAAATAAATATTATTGGCGTGCATAAATTCTTAAATAATTGCTTTTGGTGTCTCTTGAACAAGGGTGTTTGTTTAATTGCCTACTATGATAGCTAGCGTTATCCATAACAATAACACTTTGAGGAGGAATATTGGGAATTAACTTATTTTTAAACCAGTCTTCAATTAAATGTGCAGTTGTGTCGTCATGGTAGTCAAGAGAAGAGTCTTTTATATTTTTTGCACTCAGTGATAAAGCATTTGGAACCCATCTGTCTTTTGATCCCGCATGTATAATTGTTATCCGCTTACCTCTGTTGGATGGTGCTTTTGTGTTACATTTACCACTTGAATCGTCCCAACCTTTTGATGTCATGGGTATCATGGGTATCGTACCACGTTTCGTTCAAATAAATGATCGACCTTCCTTGACTTCCATACATATCTATTTTCGTAAGATATTCTAATCTCCATTTTCGAAGTCGTTGCGATTCCATCAGCACTTGTTTTTTTGTCTATCTTCTTAAATTTGAATCCTAGTTTTTTCACAGTCTTCCACAATGTTGTTCTGCCACACTTTCATCCATTTCTACTCTCCATTGTGTCCAATGTTGGTGCAACAGAGAATATATAACAGTTAGGTAGTTTTTTTTTTCCATGGGATTTATGGCTTTGGTGAGAACCAATTAGCCAGACTATGTTAATAATTAATTTGTGTATATTGTTTCATAGTCCCAAACTTGAGCATTATGTATTCATTTGTTTTGTTAGTAATATGTAGCAGTTAGGTAGTTCTCTTCACAATTAATGTTCAATTGGGAATCAATTGTGATTATTTCCTGAAACTTAATGAAATTTTCTGATTTATTTTGACGAGTGGCAACCGTGTTATTCTCTTCCCCTTCTAATTAAATCGTGACGTCACTTGCTTTGTGCGGCAAAATTTCGACCGTTTGATTATTATTTTAACTTTTTTGGTGATTTAGAGTTCGTATGATCAATAAAAAAAATAAAAAATAGTAAATCGCCTAATATTCATGTATATCATTTAAATATAAATTAAAAAATATAGTCCACTTGCCTATTATTTCAGATGTCTTTTAGAATTACTGAACACTTAAGAATGCCACATAATCACGATCAGAATAAATTAAAAGTTGTATATTTAATAACGCAAAAACATGCACAATTATCTACCTGAAATTAAGTCCATAACAATTGAGACTTTTTACTTATAGATACTTATGAAAAATTTACACCCTGTATTTTATTAGCTTATGTAATTATGTATTTATATTTACTTTTTTTCCTTTTTTGTGTTGCTATGTAAGATTGTAATGGATAAGATAAAAATTGAGATTAATATTCATCCTTTTTATTTATTTATCTTATTTTGTCATTGAATTCTATGCACATTTAAATATAGATGTATAGATTTACAAAAGTAGTCAACTTTATTCTTTTGGAAAAAATAGTAGGGGAGTCTGGGGAGGGTTGATACTTTTTTCAGAAAAATACGTTTAAAAATTTTTTAATCGACTTTTACCGATTCATTTAGAAGCAAGTGCAATTTTAGAACTTTGCGTAAGAAGAAGGCAATATTAAATTGTTGAAAACTGTAATTTTGAGTTTTTTACAAACTTTTAAAAATTTTCATGCAAAGTGTCTCAAACCTCCTTATATATGGGAGGCTTGATATATTGATTGGGAGGTTTGATACAATAAGATACAATAAGCAAAAAGAACATAATCTTTCATTATATAGAACACTAATTAACACATAATTCGCAAGTAAAATTTTTGATACCATAGTGAACATCTGCACAGGCTGCATGGCACGATTTGTTACACTTCTGACAACGAATCCACTTTTCTCTTGAATGCGACATCGAAAACAATGAAACAATGAATTGTAGTAAATGCAAGCGGCATCGTCGTCGTCATCTACTTCAGAATATGGTTCATTTTTTTTACCAGAATCACATTCATCGGCCACTTTACTTATTTTTGTTTTGACATTTCTATGTAAAACGTTTCTTTTTATGTGGGATTTACTACACCCTTCGTAATGCTGAACTAAATAATCTTTTTTTTCAGTTTCAACAGATAAGTCTCGTTTGACCTGTAGAATTTTCGCTTTCATAACTTTTTTTTCTTCTCTCTTTTCTTTTTTTTCTTCGGTCTCAATCGCCTCTTTCTCAGGGGTGTCGGTCAAGATTCTGGTCCGACTAGGCTTTCTGCCACCTTTTTTCTTTCTTGGCTGTGCCTTAGAATAAGGACGAACTTCTTCAGGACTTTTAAATGTTGAAGATGTAGCGATTGGGATGGTGTTGGTAATTTTTAAAGATATTTCCATTAAATTTAAAGGTGACTTCCGACGAGATGAAGATGTAGCAGGTTGAGCTGGTCATGATGCGTTTCTTTTTCAATGTTTTGTGCTGCTTCTTGAAACGGTCTGTTTGTAACTTCCGCTCCTGCGAAATCGAGTTCTTGAAATAAACGCGGGTTGAACGGACAAATTCCAGTAGTGGAAAATCCTTTGGTTATATTTGAAGGCAAGAACACTCTGACATAAGCTAATCCAACTAATTCCGCTATATTTTTTAGTGAAATTGTTTGTCCTGGATGATTGACCATTCATGCATCTGCCTGTTCATTGTAATACCTCTTAAATGGACCAAAAACGGATACGTCCAATGGTTGTAATCGGTGGCTCGTGTGGGGTGGTAAGGTCAACAAATAAATACCATTTAACTTACAAATGTTTAAGACGGTGGGCGAAATATGACTATCGTGATTATCAAGGATCAGTATGCATTTGTTTTCTCTCGAACATTTTACATTTTATAAAGTGGTCTTAGTATTTCGCAAAATTATCAGAGGTCATCCAACCGCTTTCATGCGTCACAGCAGAGGAACCTGGAGGAGCACCTTGAATCATGTAATCCTGTATTCTCACTCGGGGAAATACAAAAAATGGTGGCACCGTATTCCCAAGAGCATTTATCGCGCAACAAACAGTTACGAAAGTCCCACGTTCCGCAGAAGTATTTTTAGAAATTTGCTTCTGCCCCTTGCGAGCAAAGATCTTCTGAGGTTTGTGAGCCGTAGTTACTCCGGTTTCGTCTATGTTATAAATTGATTCTGGACCAAAATTTTCCCGTTCCAATAGATTACGTAAGTTCTTGAAGAATTCTTGCACATTGTGTTGGTTGAACGCAGTTGCTCTGCCCAAGCTAGTGGCTTCAGGACTTCTTAAAGATAATTGGGTATGACGTGATATGAAACCTTATAGCCAGGCGTAGGAAGCACATTCATTTTTCTTCCAGTTTTCTGGGAGTTTCTTATCGTTTTGTTGACCAAATTCATACGCAAATTTCCGTGTTTGCTTAGGCGTTAGTTAAGAAATATTCTACTAAAAGAGATTCTTCATGGGACGAAAAAATTTGTGAAGTGACAAAATTTGGAGAGAAAGAGATCCTCTTGATATTTTGAAACATATCTCTTCAAAGTAATTTTATCAACCTTGTACTTTTTGGCAGTAGTCCTAACTGCCTTATTTCGATTCATGACTTCAAGCACTGCTTTTTTTAAATCTTCTGGGGAATATTTCGTCCGCCCTTGAAATTTCCATTTAAACGGCACCTAAAACAATATTACACAATAAACCTGAACAATAGCTGAGCAAATATATCACAATTTGTTGCAAATTGTAAAATAAATAAATAAATAAAACATATTAAGTACATAGGGACGCAAACTACGCAAACTGTATCAAACCTCCCCGAATGACAAATTCATAAAATATTTGATATAAACATATTAAAACATTCAATTAAAGATCTGTACTGTTGACCTCTATACTCTAAATGAAATGCGATTCAAGAAGAAAATAATAAATTTCGTTAGCTTGTGGTCTTAAATTGTTTAAATCTTACGATTTGTGTGCAGACACTTACATTGAACAGCCGAAAACTTAGACTAGGAAAGAGAGAGGACAGCGCATGGCAATGAAAACCTTATGCGGTTAATTGAAGCCAATGTTCAAACGTTTGACAGATGTTTGGTGGTAAACAAATTTGGAACATCGAATTGTATTTTTTTAGTTTTTTTTTATTAATTTTCACCTTTTTTAATAACCTGAATAGACATTTGAAAATGGTTAATTGTGCAGTTTATAAGTGCAACAATCAGAGTGCTAAAAAAGAGGAAGGAATTTCATTTCATAGGTAAAAAGTATTTTAAAATTATTTCCTTGAAATTTATTTTTATTAATATTACAGCTTTCAGGTAATAGATGTTTAACTAAATCACATATGTTATGTGTATGATAACTTAAATTAATTGTACATACATTTGGAAAATTGTTTTCATTTAGTTTTAAAGATTATTTTTCATTTAATTGTTATTATTTGCTCATAGATGTAATAGTTTGGCAGTGGCGTGGAACAAAAACATACATTTAAAATAGATAAAATAGATTAAAATTGTAATATTTATTAAATAAATATGTTTTAAAATGATTGTTCTTTTTTTTTGGAGCAGTATAAATTTAAAGACTTTTTTAAATTAGATTTGTAATACGAAATAATGAAAATGATTATTTAATAATCGTATAAGAAAAATATTATGTTACGCCTATGTCAATATTGTCCGCCATTAGTTTCGTGGTAAGTGGGTTACATAAATTGATTCCAATGCGCAGTCCTCTCTCTTTCCTTGTCTAAGGCCGAAAAATATAATATAACCTCAAAATTGTTTAATCGACATCCGTTCGTTACCAGATTTTACTTATTATTTTATTATTATTATTTTACAGATTTTACACTGGAACAACGTTCAACGACATTACTCGGACGCTACACTTCTCTAAGTAAATGGAGCGGGAAATTTAAACATGTATCAAGCCTCCCTAGGTATCAACCCTCCCCAGTCTCCCCTAATATTCAACTTGCTAAGAATAAATAAACTATTCGGTTAAACGTTCCACGTTTTATTAAAAATTCTCTTTTAAATTACAATGACAGTTGTTTCACTAGAATTACCTTCGTCAGATTGACATATTGTAATTTAAAACCGAATTTTTTGATAAAACGCGGAAGTTAAGTTTAAACAAATAGTTGTTTATTATTCTTAGTAAGATGGACTTCCACAGAGTACAATAAATTTAATATTTAACTTGATTTTGGGTGTAGTATTCAGGTATAAGGGTTTAAAATTTAGAGTATTACCAAAACAAACAGCTTCAAAATATTAAAATTATTCAGCAAAAGTTTGTGGTAACTTGATGAATTTTAAATACGTTTGAGGTTACAAAATCAATCAGATTGAAACAATAAAAAAGAGCAAATTCAAAAAAATATTTTTCCTACTCCCTAACACACAGTTTTGAACGTAATACTTTAAGTAAGAATAATGAATAAGAAACTATTAATTTCGAACTCTAGCAGTTTTTAACTACTTCAGTTCTAATGAGAGTATTACCAAAAGAATGTCAGATCAACTAAGTACATCTTCTATTTAATATTTTTGCGAATCAACCTCGATTACAGTACCGTCCACGTAGATTTATAATTTATTTTTAAGTGAACTGCTTAAGATTACACGCTGTAGATTCTTTCCGGGGACAATTTAATAAGGAGTGAATAAAGACATATCTAACTATCTACCAGAAACCACTATCTGCTACCAATTCCTTGGAAAAACCAATGACAAGATAAACCAACTATATTTAACATTTACAGTTTTTTTATCTTTCTAAATATTATGTGTATCATAAAAAAAAACATGAAACACGACGAGAATAAGTATTTTGTTGTAAAAATATATTGTATCCAACACATACAGGGTAGGTGTCTTTCTAAATGCATGCGACAAAATTCAGGAGGCTATTGCTTGTATTAAATTAAGATAGTCCTTTACAATAAAAAAAATTCCTCAGCCTACCACCTCTTAGGTTAGGTTCTATGTGAGGGGTCGTTCAACGTCCCTTCCACAGCGACCTGAAAGATCTATTTTGGCTCACCCTTAATTTATAGTCTTTTCATCAGCCCTATGCCTCTGATGAAGCTCATCAGGCTCCTTGGCGACACTTCCATAAACTCCTTGGGCTCGAGCTGATGCAGACCAAATTTATTGATCCTTATTCACTCGAGTTCTCGGCAGTTACACAAAATATTCTCTGCCGTTTCATCCTCCGCTTGACAGAATCTGCAGTCCACACTCTCTCTGCCAGTTCAATCGTTTTCACATTCTCATTAAGTCGACTGCGTCCAGTCAGTAGTCCTATCATAAATCGTAGGTCCTGTCTGCTCATATTACGTAGCTCTTGAGACCTCTTCTTAGAAACATCTCTTACAAACGCCACCTTTGCTTGAAATATTGTGGAAAGGTTACCCAAGTTCTGGCTCAGATACACCTTTGGCTACCCTCCACGTACCCCTCTCTCGGCCTTTTCCAACAATGGTCAGCCATTATAAGATTCTATTCGTCTCCCATTCGTCCACCTCTTATGCAAAAGATTAACCGCTGGTATTTTTTTAACATTCCTGTTAAGAATAATAAAAAACTCTTCGTTTCAACGTAACTTCCAAGTTTATTTGAAAAAATATGTTTTAAATTACAATGACGGCCGTTTCGCTAAGAAGCATCGTCAGATTGACATTTAAGTTACATTTTGTTTGTTTGTAGCTAGGTACCTGATGTTTAGGTAGTATTAAGGCTAGACCAAGTACGGAAGTAATAAGACATAACAATATTAAAGCCTAGATGTTAATAGCCCTAAGGGATTATCCTGGATGTAATTCCCTCTAAGATCAGTATAACTGTGCAATGATATAGAAAAACCAGGAAAAAACTATATCATGCTGATCTTTACAATAACTTAATATATTTGTGTTTTACAATTATGTCTTATCTATGTATAAAATGTAAACTCAATCAAAGTAAACAGTTAACAACTTTAAATTGTGGATCTGCTAGATGCCTTTTTATTTCAAGTTCTTCAAGGAAACCTAATTTTGTTTTTTATCACAAGTGTGTAGTATTTGGATGTCATTGGTGTGTAAGAGTGAGGTTGGATGTTCAAGAAGGTGTTTTGCATAATTTGACTTATCCGGTTGTTTTAATCTATATGCTCTTAAGTGTTCATTAAATCTTACTTCAAAATTTCTTTGTGTTTGACCTATATATACAACATTTTGGACAATTAATTTTGTAAATACCAAATTTTTTTAAATTTGGGTAATTTTGTTTTTACATTTAACAATTTTGTACCAACATTATTTTGTGTTTTAAATGATATTAATGCAGAGGTCGCCGAAGATATTTTTGAAATTGTATTGGAAATATTTCCACAATATGTAATAATTTTATAACTTTTAATTTCTTTAGTTTGTTTAGGAAATATTAGTTGTAGTGACACTTTCTGTTCTTTCTTATTAATTAATTTATTTATTAAATGAATTGGATAGCCATTTAGACGTAGCTATTTGTTTTATGATACTAATTTCTTTGTCAAAGTTAATTTTGTCCATTGGAATTGAAAATGCTCTCTATGTATCGTAGAAGTATAAGCTGCCAATTTATGCGTTACCTATAGGATGATTTGAATTATGTGGTATGGTTACATCTGTTTGTGTATGTTTTCTGTATATTGAATAATTTAATGAATTATTAACTTTTTCAATTCTTAAATCTAGAAAATTAATTGAATTATTTTCTTCAACTTCTGAAGTAAAATTAATTTTAGGATGCAAGGTATTTATATAATTAAAAAAATCTATTTAGCTGTCGTTCGCTACCTACAAATCCTGCTAACACATCATCAACATATCTATACCAAAATACAATATTGTTTTTATAACTAGAATTGAAGTTATCCATAAAAATATTTGCTAAAATTGGAGAAATAGGACTTCCCATTGGAAGACCCTCGTTTTGAATATATACTTTGTTATCAAAAGTAAAATAATTTTGACTAATGCATTCTTTAAATATGTCAATTATATCTGATATTTTAGAGAACATATTAGTTACATCAAACGATACTAATTTAGTATTATTTTGTAATTTACAGTTATTTAATTTTTTATCAAATCTAATGAATTTTGTACTGAATATTTAGATGTGTATCCATAATTATTTAAAATAGTATTTAATTTTTTAGCTACCTTTGTATTAGGAGTGTTAACATACGAAACTACAGGTCTAATCGGTTTTGCCTCTCTATGTAATTTAATAGTTCCATATAATTCCGGACATTGAGGATTTTTATTTACTAGGTATTTTTTATCATAGTCATTTAATAGATAATTTGAATCATTTACATGTTCTCTTATTTGATTAGAAAATTTTTGAGTGGGATATTTTTTTAGAATTTTGGCATTACTTGACATTATTCGGGGTTGAAATTGGCAAACTTTACTTTATTCTTTTTATGTTGCTTTTTAGAACCAAACGAACCATTAAAACACAGTTTGAAATGCTCCAATCTCTGCTCTCATTGTACCGAAGAGACGCTTGAATTTCGAGACAAATAATTTGTCAACTAAATCCGAAGATAAATGTATGTTAGAAGATGCTGTGATTGAGGGAAAGAGGATCTCCTTGAAGCAGAACATTTTGAAGAACATATCGAAGAATCAAATTGTCTAGAACCATCGAAAAAAAAAGAAATTATAACTTTCAAACTTTCAAATGCTTTGGTTTATATGACAGAGTATAAGTGTATAAAATAAAATATTTTTGTATAAAACAAACATTACATCATGTAAATAAATGAATGTCCATTTTTAGTATTCAGCCTTACACATAAATTGATTTGTTTGGTTCAATTTGAAGTTTGTTTTTAATTTTCAGTTAGTTTCCAAAATTAAGTATCAGCATGATGTAAGAATCACTAAAATATTGATTTGTTAAGATACGGAGATTCTAAAGAATTTACTCATTTTTATATTACTTGTGTGATTACATTTATTTTAGTAAAAATATAAGCACTAAGTTTAACAATCCGCCATATTAGCTGAAACACCAATCAGAAGAGCGTGACGTCGTACTTTCGTAAATATTGTTGATATTTCGGTTTGACGTAAACAAATATCTTGTTCGGGGTTTTTATTGATGTATTCTTACATTGTGGAACCGCACACCATCGATAAACATTAGAATTCATGACTATGATAACTATTATAATCGCACAAAATAAGTAAAAACAAAATAAACTTTTTTAACCACCCTCTTTTAACCTGCAAAATGTTTGAAGTTTGACGTTTTTACCACAGAATCCACAGATGACACGGGCCGCAGTGTAGTATAAATGGTATTTACGAATTGATGATGTCATAGATAGACGCCATTACTATTCTAGCATTTTGGCGGAAAATTTAAAATGCATTTTTAAAAAGTAAATTTCTCATTTAAATACTCTTTTTTTAGATAAAGTATATACGTGAAAACATCGTGGATCAGTTTTTAAAAATTATTCATAATGCCTATTCTTGAGTTCATTATTGCAAACATATTTAAAAAAACACGGGTTCAGGCTTTTTACAAGAAATCGTAGTCATTTATTGAAATGGCAATTACGTGGAAATATATTAACTTACAGTGTTTTTTTTTCACACTAAAAGAGCATGGAAAATGCTATTTTTCCATTAAACCGCAGGCATAAATAATAAATATTGAGGGAGTAATTAATTTATGAAATAATGTTAAAGTTATAACTAAATAATTGAAAAAAGTGTAATTTTTGGCTTTATTTGTTAGTAACAAAATAATACATAACATTTGCTTGTCAAAAACATAACACAAATCATCTGTTAATTGTGCAGACCGTTTTCTACTATTGTTTATGACAAAAATCACTTAATAGGTACATGCTCTCTGTTGCTTGGCTTATTTGTCTCGAAAAAAAATTTTTACATGAAATAAAGTAACGGTAGCTAATTTCACCTACATGTAATAGAATATTTAAAAAATACCCTCGGTAAGTCCTCTGTGAGTGCACGAAAACTTACAGATTTTAGTCACCAACTTTGTAGGAAAGACCCAGCTTAATTTTTAATACGAGCAATCACTTGTGTCGCATACATTTAGAAACACCCTGTAAACGAGACCTACATAAACCTGATAAAGTACAAAATAACTTTTTATAGTGCAGATATATAAACATAATATAAACACAAATTTGTTCATTTACAATATATTAGCAATTATAATTCCATTATTATAAAATGCATTTCATTATCATTTTATTACTTTTGGGTAGCTCTGTTAGCTTGAATGACCAACGCCCACGGCAATCACCATTAGGTAAGTACTAAATTAAAATTAATCATTTGTTGTAACATGTCTATCGTCATGTCACCTTGCACTATTACCGACCGTAAACGATACCGCTATTATTAACGTTAAAACCGACCCCGATTCACTGTTAATGCTACTGTACACGAGACACCCCTTATAGACGCTAACTATTTATCTGTTTGAACGAGGCCAATCAAAGAACGCGTCCCTCGCTTGCAATTGAATAACGAACGCATTTCTTCTGACAAATGACATAAACACGATTTCCGTTTTGAGAAAGACCATACAGTGTGTAAAAGCCAAATGGAATAAATTCATTATTTCGGTTACTGTACATATTTATAAAAAATCCCGAAACACGTCAAATTTAAATTATAACTTGACATTCTTTAACGTGAAAATGCAACCCCTACCTTCAACCCCCTTAGAATGACAGGTACAACCCCGAAATTTTTAAATGGGAAGTATAGGCTTGTGATATATCATTTGAAAGGTCTCTTTATTCTCTATTCAAAAATGTTATTGTTTTTAAATTTAATTTTAAATTAACATAACAAAAATTAATATCATGTTGTTACCGAAATTCGCTACAATACAATCAAAAACTAAAATGTAATGCAAAACGTAATAAAATGTAGAACATGAAAAAGAACTATGAATGTTAATGAAGTAGATGTTCAAAATGTTCTCCACGAACGTCTTGGCAACATCCTAATCTCAAATAAAACTGTCTTCTAATATTATTTAACATCATATCAGGCGTGATCGACCTAATCGCAAGCGTTATTCGTTCTTTTAAGTCATTTAAATCAGAAGGTTTAGTTTTGTACACATGGCTCTTCGCATATCCCCATAAAAAGAAATCTAATAATGTAAGATCAGGTGATCGCGCTGGCCATTCAATCGATCCTCGCCTCCCTATCCACCGATTGGGAAATATTGTATCGAAGTACTGCCGGACATTAAGTTGGTAATGTGGTGGTACTCCATCCTGCTGAAACCATATCGTATTCGCTGGAACTTGAGGGTTACCTGGATCAGGATATAAATTTGCCAACGTTGGAATGACATCATTTTGAAGTAGTACCAAATAATTGTAGCCATTCAAGTTGCCCTCAATAAAAAAGGGACCAATGATATTGTTCCCTACAATCCCTGCCCAAACATTAACCTTTTGAGGGTATTGAGTGTGTTCTTCTCTCATCCAGTGAGGATTTTCCGTGTACCAGTAGCGGCAATTTTGCCGATTAGCATGACCGTTAAGTAAAAAAGTACACTTATCAGAAAACATAACGTCTTCTAATTGGATAATATTGTTATCCAACATGTCCATCATTTGCTCACAAAAAAAGTTCTCCTATCAAAATCGTCTTCCATGAGCTCCTGAGTAGGTATCATCTTATACGGATGCAATTTATTTTCTTTTAATATGTTTGCTATCGATGTATGGCTAGCATTGAATGTAGTGGATGCCTGTCTACTCGATGTATGTGGGTTTTCCTGAAACTCAAGCAACACATCTAATTTGAGTTCATCACTCAGTGCATTGGCAGCTGCTTTTTTTATATGCCTTACATGACCAAACTCGCGAAACTGCTTTTCTATTTTACTTATTGTTCCTTGGGATATAGGCGGTAAATTAGGAAATTTCTCATGAAATAGGCGAGTTACTTCCTGTTGTGTTCGGATGTTATCTCCGTAACCAATCATTTGTAAAACTGTTATTTTATGCATTTCCGTTAATCTAACCATTTTTCAGAATTGAATTGAACAAACTTTATATTTAAATTACAACAATGACAACTTAAATAAAACAATTTACTACTGCTTGTTAAAATAGCGTTGCCACGAAAATTCTTTAAAGTTTTTTAATGGTTACCATCTAAAAACCACATTGCTATGGTTTTTGTTCACTTTCTTATTATCAAGACCTAAACGGGAAATAAGTTTTAAGTATATTGTAATAAGTTTCGATTATATTTTAGCGAATTTCGGTAACAACATGATTTTAATTTTTTTTATGTTAATTTTTGCATCAAATTTAAAAACAATAACAATTTTTATAAATATGTACAGTAACCGAAATAATGAATTTATTCCATTTGGCTTTTACACACTGTATATAGGCCAATACGACAATTTTATATCCTTTTCAACTAATACGCTCGTCTGAAGAGCCTGAAAAAACGCTCTACTCATCTTGTGAAATTTTCCCTTTTGGTTGTTGAAAGATACAACCCGCTAAGTTGGAGTCAAGTTACCGCCAAGATACCGCTAAATTTAGAAGACAGTCCTTCAAACCATTTCTGAGCTGTTAAGAAAACTATTACATCCCAAGCAGCCAGAACCATTAAAGAAACTTTCATCTCTCCACGAAGAAGCTGAAGCCGCTCTCCTAAACAGCACAGAAACCTAAAGTTAAGTCCTCTTTTTACAACTCCAGTTCATTATCAGCAAGTACTTACTATCTATATTTTTAAAAAACAGTTTCATTTGTATACCTTAGACTATAAGTCTTAAGGGTGTAGCGTGGTCGGTCTTTATTTCAAGTAGCTTCTTAATTTGTTGTTTAATTAAAGTAATTACAAGGTGTTTCTATCTTTCTCACCTTAGTTTTTGTGTAGTTTGTTTGCTTAATCGATAGCGTTCAAAAGATAGTGGCGCCCTTATTACTTATACATCCCAGTCCTTCCTAGAGTGAGCATTACTTGAAGTCGAACCACCCCCTGGAGCCGGGATCTCTTAGCCGGGATCTCTTTTGGAGAGTTTTTTAGTCACAAATTGGCTCCCTGCCTTTTTGGGACTAAAAAGGGTTACATTGTATTATTGCTTGATTGAAAAAATTCGTATTAAGAATAATTATTTAGTTTATATTAACTTGTGTCTTTATCATTACTTCCAGATTCTTGCCCGCATAATGAAATTTTGAATTCTTGCGCTAGTTGTGATCCGGAACCAACATGCCAAGTACCCAAGCCATATGAAAGACCTTGTCCAAGAAACTGTAACCCAAGATGCGAATGCGACAAACGAAGAGGATATATTCGAGATGAAATTTCCAATCTATGTGTTCATAAAAAAAGTTGTCCAACTCATCCAAGTAAATAAATTACAATGCAACATACGATTTTATAATTACCGAAATTGACATGACTATAATTATTTGATAAGTGCATAATTTAATCCTGAGTATTTTAAGAAATTTTTAGTTTTTTTGTAAGTATCTATAGGTAATTTTGGTTTATTGTAGAATGTGGCCAATTTGAGATTTTCAACATATGTGGGTCAAATTGCTTTCCTGAACCAACTTTTCAAAATCCCAATCGACGACTTACAGGTTCTTGTATTCAATCGTGTAAGCAGAGATGCGATTGTGATGCATATCGTGGATATATAAGAGATGAAGTTACCGGATTGTGTTCAAGGCCAGAAAGCTGTGATGTAGATTTGCATCCAAATGCAACAGTTTTAGGTAGAAATTGAATTAATACTATAGAGCGAGTCACAGTTATTATGCAGCATTGCGTTTATGGACGACGGCGTTGCCATAATCGGCATGTTCTTCGAATTTGGTTCCAACTGGCGCGGGAATATAACTTGCCATTGTGTTACTATTATGATTTAAATGTTGACTAAATTATTCATTTGAAAATCGTTTAGTGAGTAATTAAGAATATTTATAATTATGCTTTTAGATAAATTTTACGCGTTTAAAGGTTCAAGCCGTAACCAAAGCGGCAATAGTGTTGAATATTCGCCCATAAGATTTACATTGGCCTATGCCGGCCACGCTGCATAATAACTGTGACCCGCTCTATAGCTTTATTATTTGTTATATTTATATAGGGTGTTTCAAAAAGGTATGTCATAAGTTAAATCACGCATTCCGGGGACAAAAATAAATTGATTGAATCCAATTATCTTAGTACAAAAGTGTACACAAAAAAAGTTATAGCCCTTTGAAGTTACAAATTAAATTTTATTTTTTTACATTATCTCCCAAACTACTTGACATTTTGTAATAAAAATTGACACGTTACTTTCTTGTTCTGAAAGCATTTTTCATAAAAAAGAAAATACAAAATCTCAGAGCTTAGAAAGATTTTAAGGGGGTGTGCAGCCCTAAATCCACCCCAAACTTTTGAGTACGTTCAAATCAAATGAATTTTGTGGCATCATTAGTTTAACACATTATTTTTAAAACTATTTTGCGTCTTATCACTTTTGTCAAAAAATAGTTTTTATTGAGATACGGCCCTTTTATTAATTAACCTTTAAAAAATAAGGTGCAACTAAAAATAATGGCTTAAATGAATTAACAAGTACAAAAAATGTCTATAACCTCTGTAAATATGATATTACAATAAATGTTCAAAATGACCCCCATTTTCTTCAATACACATTCGGTATCGTTTTAAAACTTTTTTGCGTCTCATCACTTTTTCGCAAAACTAGTTTTTTCCTAGTTGGCCATCAATTAGTTTCATCAATAATAGTCAATAATTGGAAGCTATCATTTATTGTGTGAGTAAGATTAATATTAAAAATTGTGATATTACAATGGCCTATACGTTTCATGAAATGGCAGATATGCATTTAACTTTGGGTAAATTGTATCAGATCAAATTATGATTTAAAGAAACTATGGGGAATTTCGTAGGTGAATGTCAAGGAAATTGTGCAGCAGCCGCAAGGCGTTATGCAGTGAAATACTCCAATCGAAATACACCCGATAGACGATTATTTCTGACCATTGATCGTCGTTTACGGGAAACAGGTATATTCAAACCGCAAGTTGCTGGCTATAGTGGTTGTCCAAAAGTGGATGCAAATGATGAAGACATTCTAGATATCATTGATGAAATGCCTGGAGCAAGTACAAGGGTAATAGCTACTCAACTAAATGTTCCTCACGTAAAGGTTTGGAGGCGTTTCACACAAACGTGTTCGTAACTTCTGAAGGACTCTGTATAACGTATCAAACCCTCCAAATTCGGTATAATATACAGGGGTTCCCATTTAAAAAATCATATGTTTGGTTTGTAACGGAGTTATACAACACTCTGTATAGTTTAGGGTAATTTCAAAATATGGACCCTAAATACATCTATTATTTTTGTTAATAACATTTTTTGATATCTTCTAAAACAACCGAACTTTGTCATAAGGTTAGTACACCCTGTATAATAGAGAACATTGAGAAAATAGTAGCAATTTATTAAATTAAAATTTACAGAATGCAGTAATAACGAAATATTGAAAAAGTGTGATACTTGTTTACCTGAACCTAGTTGTAGAAATCCGCACCCAGAAGATCCTGGACTACGCCTAGCATATTGTTTCGAACGTTGCGAATGTAACAAAACTTCTGGACTAATAAGAGATGAACTTACAGGACAATGCATCCCCAAAGATCAGTGTTTCTCGTGTAACCGTAAGTTATTTATTGGAAAAATTTTCTTAAAATAAAAATACAATTATAATCTGTTTCTAAAAGACATAGATTAATAAAGTCTCATTAGGTATTCAAAAGGACTACGGGGCTAATCGTCAATAAATTCTGATAATTCCATACTTTACATTATAAAATTATTTCTTTTCATAAATGGGACGTAGGGTTTTGTCTATTTTTATACATCGATAAACACTGAGCCAGAAGCGCACAGGTGGGTTAATTAAAAAAAATATATTAAAATAAATAAAAATTTAATATGCATAAGGATTTTATAAACGATTAAACAATAATCACCTAAATAAAGCAAAATTAAACATTCAAATTACAAGTTCATGTTGAATTAACCAGTTGTTTAAAATAAACAGAACTCCTGGGTAGAGTTTTTCTTTCCACCGTAATTCTACAGGTAGCACCTTAAATAAAATAAAAGTAGGAAGGGTTAGTTTCATTCATCGTTAAATCAATAAAGTAGGATAAATATCAGTATAGATTGAATAAACAGCTAAAAATAAATAGCAAGAGGGCCATATTAGTAGAGTTAAATGTAGCAAAGTCAGAACAGTTTGACAATGGACTAGTTTAGTGATTTTTTTTAATATTTGCATCTTATAAAATAGGTTTTTAGTGGTTCAACTGTACAAATAAAATTTTTATAAAATTAATCCTCTAGCCATAATTGGCTTTTGAAATTTAAATTTAATGGTTACATACGTCATAAGTGGTAAGTGACGTGTTTCAATAAGATTGGTAGAAAATTTGCGATGTTGTCGATACGCTTTAATATTAACCGAGAAACTTATCTCTCTCTCTTATTTGTTGTCATTAAAAAGAGATAAACATATCGATATTTTTGTTCTCTGATTTACACTTTATCAAATAAGGAGTAAAACACTAAACAAAATATTCTGTCATTTTCGTTAGTTTAATTTGTTGTTTGGTTGTATTTGGTTTATAAAAGAAATTACTTCTATACTATTTTTGGTTCGAAAATAAAAATCCCTAACACCTTCTCTTGGTGTTATAGCGGTTCCTTTAAAAATAACCAATAGAAGCACTGAGAGAAAAATCATTAGCCATAATATAGAACTTGTATTATCTTTATACAAAAGGTATATACTATTTGTGACAAATCAACTACTATTTTGTGGTTATAAAACGCGTTTTTCTGGAAACTAAGTTTGGATTGATTAACTATTAAACATGTTTGTATATTGGTTATACAACTTGTTATATATGCGCTCAAATTCACTTGAATAACTATTATTCTCATTTTGTATAGCTATAATTATACATATTTTTAAGCCAATAGCAATGTTGTATAATCATTGTAGCACCCGTTGTCAGGCCAATAATAATATTGTATGACAGTTATACAATTTCTATATAATCGTCATTTGATATTGTTTTACTTTAGTAAACAAGATTTAACCTTTATACAATTGTTAATTAAATATTATAAAATTTTTGTATACAATTTTGTTCAATTTACTTGATTGAAGACTAGCCATCATATTATTTTTGTATAGATATTATATTACTTTTGTCTGCCCAATATATTATTTTTATATAGTCGGTATATTTTTAAATAGGCATTATAATATTATTAAATAGGCATTATAATATTTTTAGATAGGCATTATATGATTGCTGGCTTCGGACTTCCATTGTCTTGATTGTTTTATATATTCTACACCACGTTTCAATCGAAATGAATCTTTTCTTCAGGTGAGAACAGATTTCACCTGAAGATCATTCATATCGACTGAACCGTTATGTAGAATAAAACAAGCATAAGACAGAGGAAGTCCGAAGCAGGCAATTACATAGAGCTCTAATTGTCTACACAACTTCAAACAATAGGTATTTTCTTCGCTATCATCCAAAGTAGCAGGTATTATAAAAAGCACCAAACCTAGTTCCAATTTTGTCAGTTCATGAGCTTTTGAGATATTAGTGAAACTTTACCACCATATAACTGTATATGCATGACCACTCTATTAACAAATGGATAAGGATAAAAAAGAAAACAGTTTTTACAGTTATACTTATTTTATTCTTCATAAACAAACAAATAAACAGAACTATATTCTTCATAAACAAACAAATAAACAAAACTATATTCTTCATAAACAAACTGCTGTGCATGGCTTCCTATGATGGCTTCATACATTGAAATTTTAATAATACTTACAATCCTTATATGTAAAAGCATGAAATAACTCGTAATTTTTCAGAAATCATGATTTAGTGGTAGGTATTGCGAAATATCAAAAGCAAACTAAGAATCAATTTATATTTTATAACTTCCCATATACCTACCTATTCGGGTTTAAGAGGGAACAAAAATCTCCCGCCAACATGCTTATCGCCACTCAACGACCTAACACACGCTTTAGTGCTTTAATAATATACAATGGTTTTCGCTAAATATTAACAAACATAATTAAATAGGTACAGGTACTTACCTCTGAATTTTTCCTGAACATCTTCGGACAAATCAAAATTATCCATTTTCACATGCACACTATAAACCATAAAAATGAAACAAGCCGTTAAAAGTGAAAAGCTAAAACGTGGTAGCTTGTCGATTCTAAACATCTATAAATGAAAAATGAATAACGAACGATGAACTTGTCCAATCTGTGCTTGTCCATTGGTATAATCTCTCTCTCTCTTTGCTAATGGCTAATTGGTGCGTATTAGCGGTAATTTTAAAACTAAGACAATTGATATATCCTACGTATATAACCGAAATTGGTTTTTATACAACAAGTCGGATATTTATTATACAACTAACCATAAAGGCGGTATTATTGTGTTAAAAAACTGGTATAGTAACCCGTATATAATTTTTGTATTTTGATTATAATATAATTTGTGGCAAACTTGTGAAAATATGAGGAGTATATGATAATTTTATACAACTTGATTCGGGTGGGTAACTACAGAAAAAAATTGTATAGCAGTTATACATCCTTACTTAGAATAACATTTGTTTTTGCTGCAATATAATTGTATTTCATCAATATTATAATAATAATTTGTGGTTATATATCTTGGGTCAGAATAAAAGTTGTATTGGGTGATTTTCCTCAGTGAGTAATTGTTCTCCCGGGGAGCAACCCTTCTATTGGTACAGTCAGAGAACGAATTTCAAGAATACGGTTTTGGCATTTTCAATAGAACCACGCCCACTTTCTATTGGCTGTTCTATTCTATCACCGTCAAGAATAGGGGTCTTGTTTGTTTATTACAGATAAACACGATTTTCTCTCCTGTCATATATTTTGTCAACTGGTACAATCAGTTAGTCACAGAACACGGTGTTTTGTGCCGCCAGTTCTTTGAGAATACTTGAAACGAACGTAGCTAAACTGTGACAACGTTGACTTTTAAACACACTTCATTTTTGGTTATTAGTTGGCGCTACATTTAAAACTTACTAATTATTTATTGCTAAATTTTACGAAATGAGAAAAATTACTTGCAAAATGAATACCAATATAAGTAAGTAGGTATCTTATCCTAAATATATATTGCTATCATTTTGATTAATATGATCCTACTAAACTAGTCCATTCCTTCATAAGGGTATACAGGGTGGTCCTTAAGTAATCGTACAAAAAGAAACAGTAGATTCTACACTCTAAAATATTACGATTTAACCCAACTTATTTTAATAAAATGTTGATATTAAGAAAGATACAGGGTGGTAAAGTTAAAATTTAAAATTTAATTTTTCGCCATAACTTTCATGTTTATGGAGATTTATTTACAAAAATTTATAAGTAGAGGTTTTGAGTATGAGGAATTATAATTTGATGCATAATTTTAATGTATCTCATAGAGGACGCCACATATATGCCACATATTTGACATAAATTTGCGCTTAACTTTTTTGCTCTTCGACTTAACAATATTTTTCTGATAAAATATGAAAGATACGATATTTCAACAAAAAAAAGGTGTACTTGTTAATAACTTCAAAACTGAACAGTTTTCGAGATAATCACATTTTACAAATCAGCTGCATAACTCCGTGTAACGCAATTATTCCAGGCAACGAATGAAAAATAGAAAAAAACATCAATAATTATAAATTTTGGTATGGAATATCTTCAACTAAAGTTGATAGTTTCCAAAACATTAAAGAAAAAATACTATAGGCTATTATTTTTTTACATACATCATTAAGATAATTAACAATCTGTTATTGGATTTGACATCAAACATTTTACATTTGATATTAAATTAAAGTCATAATATTTTATTTTCAATTGAAATTAAGAAATAGTTTAACTGAATAACATAAAACTTTTTATCAAAGTAAGTGTTCGATATGTCCACCATTTTCTTCAATGCATTTATCAATGCGTTGATTTAAATTACGAGGTAACTCGCATGGCCCTAAAAAATGATTTCCAATGATTCCACACCATACGTTTATTTTGAATTCATGTTGAAAATGCCTTTCTCTTTTAACATGAGGATTTTCAATATCCCAGTAATGATTGTTCCTTAAATTAAAAACCCCACGGCGTGTGAATGTAGCTTCGTCCGTAAATAATATTTTATCGACGAAGGAGTGGTCAAGATTTTGCCTGTTTCGGACATCATTTGCAAATCTGCATCTTAAAGGTAAATCTGTTGGCAATAGATTTTGTACAGGTGTAAAGTGGTAAGGGTGAAAATGCTCGCGGTGTAGGATTTTTAAAATTGAAGTTTTGCTAATTCCTAAGCCTGAAGATAAACGTCGTGTACTTACTTGAGAATCATCGTCAACGCGAACCATTACTTCATCTTCTAGATCAGGCGTAATCATTTTCGGTCGGCCTAAATTGTCACGTTTAGGACGAAATGAACCATTTCGCCTAAATTCCTAAATAGATGTTTAAATGTTTGGTGATTAGGTTGCAGCCTGTCTTAAATATTCCCTTTTCGCTGCACGCCCGTTAAAATTTTGCTGACAATAAACAGCAATCATATCTCTCATATCGATATTTGAAAAATTATTATGCCTCGGCAATTTCTGCCTTTGTTTAATAAACCAAAATTAACTAAATATTACAAAAGCCACTCATTTATTGACACAATACTTATTTGAAGTTGTCAACATCATTAGTGACATCAGCCTACTATTTTAATGAAACAATACTTATTTAAGTTGTCAAAATCATTCGTGCTATCAGCCTAATATGTTAAAATTTGCCGTAATGAATTAAATAAGTCTGGGGTTGCTAATGATGACATCCAAAAGGCTCTAAATAAAGCATTTATTAGGTATTCAGTACTTTAACGCACAAATATCACAACTAAGAATTATTATGTAGCTGATTCCAATAACAGATTATTAATTATCTTAATGATGTATGTAAAAAAATAATAGCCTAGAGTATTTTTTCTTTAATGTTTTGGAAACTATCAACTTTAGTTGAAGATATTCCATACCAAAATTTATAATTATTGATGTTTTTTTCTATTTTTCATTCGTTGCCTGGAATAATTGCGTTACACGGAGTTATGCAGCTGATTTGTAAAATGCGATTATCTCGAAAACTGTTCAGTTTTAAAGTTATTAACAAGTACACCTTTTTTTGTTGAAATATCGTATCTTTCATATTTTATCAGAAAAATATTGTTAAGTCGAAGAGCAAAAAAGTTAAGCGCAAATTTATGTCAAATATGTGGCATATGTGGCGTCCTCTATGAGATACATCAAAATTATGCATCAAATTATAATTCCTCATACTCAAAACCTCTACTTATAAATTTTTGTAAATAAATCTCCATAAACGTGAAAGTTATGGCGAAAAATTAAATTTTAAATTTCAACTTTACTACCCTGTATCTTTCTTAATATCAACATTTTATTAAAGTAAGTTGGGTTAAATCGTAATATTTTAGAGTGTAGAATCTACTGTTTCTTTTTGTACAATTACTTAAGGACCACCCTGTATAGTATAACTAAAATAAGTTGCTACAGAGGGTACCGCCTAGCGGCAAAATATCCTTTGTCGGAACATTGTCTCCATAGGCGTACAGGAAAACTTTTAAAACAAAAGGATTGCAGTTTTTAAAAATTGTTAAATACCTTTATAAGAAAAAATATTACAGGAAATTAGCTAAAATCCAGTAGAACTCACTTAGTCAGATACATTCTCTATAGATGTACAAAATCTGCATAACTACTTATAGAAAATGCGTCTGTTCAGCAAAAACCAATGGGAAGGTGTGAGTCACTTTTGAGGTAATTGTAAGATTATATCTGCCTTCTTTGAACTAGAATTTGGAATTTTATTTAATATCCGCGAATGATAGGAAGCATTGTCCATAACGACTACTGAATTTGGAGGAAAGTTAGGAAGAAGCTGCTCTTGAAACCATTTTTCGAATAAATCTGCAGTCATATCCTCATGATAGTCGGCTGAACATTGCTTAATATTTTTCGCAGACAGTAGTAACGCATTTGGTACAAAACCGTTTTCACTTCCGGCGTGAAGAATTGTTATACGCTTTCCTCTCGAACATGGAGCATTTAAACTACACTTTTGAGCCTGATCTATCCAGTCATACTGAATAGTATCATGTGTGTCAAACCAAGTATCATCTGGGTATACTATATATGCCTTTTTAATTCACGATACTTCCTAATTTTATCTAAATACTCTTCACGGAGTACAACAATACGCCGCGATTCCATTATAACTATTCGTTTATCTAATTTCTTATAATTAAAAGCGCATTCTAGTATACTGCGTAAAGTTTCTAACTTTTATAATAATTATAATCAGGATAAGAAGAAAGAAGTGAGTTATGAGTAACAAACGCATAACTCAATAACCCTTAAATAAAAGGGATGCATGAAAATTAAAGAAATTGTTCCAGGTAAACCGAATGCACCACACACAAATTTCCTTCTTGGGGTACGTACCACTCAAAATTCTCGTTCCCCAAACCATTTTTTTCTTTGGATGTTTTATATTACATCCCTTCTTGTTTCCTTTTGAAGAAAATTATCATTGGATAATTTATGTCCACTATTTCCATATCGGTTTTCTCTCTGATGAGGAGATCTAATTTTACATACCCCATGCTTCCTTGATAAATGGTGTTTCATTTCATCTCACATGATGGTCCTATAGGACCGAAACTAGTTGTTACAACTTAATAAACAGTTTGTGGGATACTTTGTGTTTCCTTTAAACCATTTTGATCCAACCCACATTTGAGATAACTTACAAGATTTATTTTTAATTTACTTTAATTAAATTACAGTTTAATATTAAGTTTTACCTACGCCTATGGAAGACATCCAAATTCACGCAAACTGTATGGTACTTCGTATTTTATTACTGTATGTATTTTTGAAACAGAGTATAAAACAGAGTGTAATTTTAACAATTTTAACGAAATGGTTTAACAAGTGATTATATTTTAGGTTCAAATCAAAGATTAGGATGTATGTCTTGCTGTAATAGTGAGGATATTCCAACATGTAGAAATCCACAACCTGATTTAACTTGCAACTGTTCTGTTTGTATTCGTGGATGTGTTTGTGCTGATGGGTTTGTTCTAAACGAATATACTGGAGAATGTGTTCTTCAATACGATTGTCCTGCATTGTAAATATTCTAAAGAAACTAATTATTGGAGGTTATACTAATTTTATTAAAATATATCCTGTTTATGAAAATACATGTCTGTTTAAACTAGTGTTTTTTTTATCAGCCTATATAAAAATATCACGTAATTTCTAAATGTGTTGGTTTTAATCATATGAAATAATTATCAAGAATTGCTGAAGTAAAAGATTTAATTACAATTTTATAAATAATTTAATATTCATATTTAATTCATACCATGAAACAACAAAATCCTGATTGATTAAACCAAAAATTTTCATATTACTAGACATGGTCGTATCTAAGGGTTGCACAAGGTTCGCAAGGGCGCCTTAAAAAAATAAAAGCCACAGCAATGGCCAACTCTCCTATTTTTCAATAATGTCACATATTAAAAAATGAATAAAATAAAACGTGGAAGTTAAATTCAAACGAATAGTTGTTTATTATTCTTAGTAAGATGGATTTCCACAGAGTAAGGGTTATTACAATAAATTTAATGGTGCATTATTCATTTCACGATATTTTAAAACATTTGATCATTTAAATTTCAAAACAGTCAAATGTTATAAACTTAGAACATAAAGTATGTTCTAAGGTTAAAAATTACACAGTGCTACCAACATACTTTTTAAAATCAAAATTTTCGTAATTTCGACACTCGTTCTCATTGCACTTCTTTCTAATCTATGCTCATTGCTTCGCGATTCGTTTTTTGAACTTGAACTCGTATGATAACAGAAAACCATATGAAATGCGGTGTTTATTATACTATTATAAGCTCTTTGTATAGAACACTCTCTTATTTTACTTCCACTTTGCTCAGAGTTGTCAATCGCTTTTTTCGCCGAACGCACCTAATACCCATCCTGTTTTCGGTTTTAGTTTTTATTTTAATTCAGCTACATCTCAGGAGACGTCACTTTCCGCGTCGCTAAACCGTCATGAAAATTCCCTTCTATTTTTATTTGTTCTATGGAAAGTAGTAGTACCATCTTAGACTAGGAAAGAGAGAGGACAGCGCATGGCAATGAAAACCTTATGCGTGTGAGTGAAGCCAATTTTCAAACGTTTGGTGGCAAACAAATTTGGAACGTCGAATTGTATTTTTTTAGTTTTTTTTATTAATTTTCACCTTTTTCAATAACCTGAATATACATTTTAAAATGGTTAATTGTGTAGCTTATAAGTGCAACAGTCACAGTGCTAAAAAAGAGCAAGGAATTTCATTTCATAGGTAAAAAGTATTTTACAACTATTTCCTTGAAATTTATTTTTATTAATATTACAGCTTTCAGGTAATAGATGTTTAACTAAATCACATATGTTATGTATGATAACTTAAATTAATTGTACATACATTTTGAAAATTGTTTTCATTCAGTTTTAAAGATTATTTTTCATTTAATTGTTATTATTTGCTCATAGATTGAATAGTTTTCCAGTGGCGTGGAACAAAAACATATATTTAAAATAGATAAAATTGATTAAAATTGTAATATTTATTAAATAAATATGTTTTAAAATGATTGTTGTTTTTTTTTTGGAGCAGTACATATTTAAAGACTTTTTTAAATTAGATTTGTAATACGAAATAATGAAAATGATTATTTAATAATCGTATAAGAAAATTCGTATGATACGCCTATGTCAATATTGTCCGCCATTAGTTTGGTGGTAATTGGGTTACACAAATTCATTCCAATGCGCAGTCCTCTCTCTTTCCTTGTCTAAGAGTACCATAGATATTATAACCTAAAATGGATGTGCCTTAGAAAGAGATAGTATGGGACCATAGCAACCAGACAAAGATAGATAGAGAACAGTGGCAAAAGGAGCGCGAAAGCTGTAAGTAGTGGGCTTATTTGTGCTTTTTAAATTTTTAACGTGCTATTCCGTAAATATTACTCAATATTTTCACATCGTGAATACATAGACTTATTAATTATATACGTGTGTATTGAATTAAAAAAGAAAAAATGGTGAAATCATGTTCAGCTTACAACTGCACGACTAGATTTACTAAGGGAACTGATATAAAGTTTCACCTGTAAGTACATAACTGTTTGTAAAATTTGAGAATATATTTTGAAATTGTATTATTTTGATGCCTTATCAAAAATATGTCACCATTTTTAGTTTTCCTAAAGATCCGAATCATCGCAAAAAGTGGATTTTGGCTTTACGAAGAAAAAACTTTAAAGCAAGCGATTCAGCTGTTCTTTGTAGTAAACATTTTCTTCAAAGTGATTACTACCAAACTGTTATGGAAAGCTTTCGATTGAAAAAAGACGCTGTTCCAACTATTTTTGATTTTCCCGTTCATTTAAAGAAATTTAAAGAAAAAGGAAAGAACGCGAAGACCTTTAAGAAGTGTAACCACTAGTGTAAATGGTGGGTAATAGGTGCCTTTTTTTATTTCATTTTCAAATAATTTCTTTTTGCTTTTTACATTAGTAGAAGTCTCCCCTAGTTGTAGAGTTATACAGGAAATACCTGCTGAGCCTTCAACTTCGGTTGTACCTGTACCTGATAATATTACATTTAAAAAAAGGTCAGTATATTAAATTAATATTAGTAAGGCAATATTAATTTTAATTTGTGTTTCTATTTTAGAAAGCGAGATCCTATTTTAGTGGGAGATTTTACCGAAAAGGATTTAGAAAATCCATCAAATAGGCATAGATATTGGATATTGTATTTTCTTATGATTTGCTTTGTATAATTAAAATTTTTTTAAAAAAGTTATTAGAGAACTTAAACAATATTATCATTTTGGCTGCATGTTTTATATTTCTATGCGGTGATCTCTTTGGAGATTTTCATATGTATTAACATAATTTAATGTTGTCTATTTTATGAGTTGTAAGTTGATAATTCACCTACAACTATTTTACTGTAGTCTTGATTTTTGTTTCCATCACATTAAGTCTTACTCTACTGTCTTCCTTTCAATTGACATTGTATTGTATTTTTAGCCTGATGATGGTCCTGTGGACCGAAACTAGTTGCAAGTAACTTTCATTATTAAATTAAAATTGTGGGATCGACTTTGTGTTTTTCTTTGAACCCTTAATTTTTTATAATTTAATTGTGGAATTTCTACATTTATTTATGTTGAGAAAATGCAAAAATAAATATTTACGCTTGGAAAAGTTATTTTAATTCATTTCCAAACCAAACTTACTAATAACTTTATAGTGGACAAAATTAATTTTAATTTTGTATTTATTTTACATTGCCAGCTCGCGTATTTTGCCACCGTTCTATCTCCATCTCTCTCGCACTGCTAGTGCGACACATGGGGTGTGTTCGGGGAGCACGCTTTCGAGCTATGTAGCGCCAAGAGTCCATATAACGCAAACGAGGAATAGTACTAGATAGCGCCAAGTGGCGCAAATAGCGTGCTCCCCGAACACACCCATGGTAGTATACGCTGTGTATTGACAGGGCACATCCATTTTAGGTTATAATATCTATGAGTAGTACACGTTTTTGAAATGTTCACCACATGAGTAGAATTTAAATTAATTATATAATATTTATTATCTATGTGAATAGATAAGATGAGATGAGTGTAGTAGCGTAATCTGTGGTCTCTGTTAGCTGATAATTTTAGTTTTGTGGGTTCAACCCAAAATATTTTTTAGTGAAAAGAGATAAAATCTTTAATAAGATGAACATATCTAGAATTGGTAATTTAATAAATTTCACTAAAACAGGAAAATGATCCTAAGTTATATACAGACCATTTACAAGAAACCTATTTAAAAACTTAAAGTGAATTTACCATAAGTGATGATAATGAAGCTGTGAAGTGCAACTCCATTCAACTTAATTGTAGAAATTCACTAAAAAAAGGTATTCTTTATATAATGTTTTAGGTAAAGATGTATTATAGCTGTCCCCTGAGTAAATAATACATGATAAAATTAAATAATGTCTTTGGGTATATAAATTAACTGTAGGGATCTAACAAAGAATTAGTGATTAGTGACCACTGAAAATTTTTTTATAGGTTCTCATCTAAAACATTTACAGATAAGTATTACTAGTGTAACTTTGTAACAACAATTCATTCTTTAAAACTACTACCTATCTACATTATAAGTTGGGTATTTTGTTCTTAGGTATTAAAGTAAAAAATAACACAGTATTTTATAAAAGTATGACTAAAAAAATAATGTTTAAGAGACTTCTAGTTCTTTATGTAATTGAGGGGAATTTCATTATTAACTTTTAATTTCTCAATAGAATTATAAAGTGTTTAAAGTTTGCAAGGCAAAATCAGCTAAAATAACTAGCATTACCTATCCTATTCTAAATGGATTCACTTGTGTGTATATTTTATTCTATTATTACAGTATGATGAGAAAATTAAGAAATATGTGTGATATTTGCAATAGGTCTAATTAATTCCAAACAGATGTTCAAGGAGCAGTTAAACTTTGTTTAAAACCATGAGTTAATAGCGGGGAATAATAGTTTCTTGTGCACATTTCTATACTATTGATACCAAGTTTAACTGCTACTTACATTTGTGTAATAAACATGCCCCCATTAGAACTATAAAAGAAATCTTTCTGACCTATGACTGATAAGTATCTTGTGCTCTTTCTAAAATTTTTGAACAAATTATTAATAGAACTTATTTCAGTAAATTTGAATTGTCATCCCCATTGCAGTTGACATTAAGAAAAGGTTTTAGCTGTACTTTTGCTTTACTGGGTGAATAACAATATATATTTTGTTTGTCATAATGATTTATTAACCCTTCTAGTTCTTCTAGATTATTTCATTTGATATGATCAACTATTTTCTGTTGTTATCTCTTATGAATTATCTTGAGAAATAATATTGTATCACAAAAAAATTACAAATTTAAACTGAATGACTGAAAATTAGTTCATCAAAATACTACAAATATTTTTTATATTTAAAATATACTGGTTTAAATTGCAGGAACTCTACAAAGTATTGGACTTTACAGGGAGATATATTAAATTGTGGGTTATGTGAAAATATGTACACCAGGATATTTGAAATTGTTTGGCATATTACAGAGCCCCTTACAAAAACAAATAAATGTAAACTTCAGTCAAGTAACAAGGAAGCAATGAAACAGAATGCTAATTATGCAATGTTCAGCCGACTATCATGAGGATATGACTGCAGATTTATTTGAAAAATGGTTTCAAGAGCAGCTTCTTCCTAACTTTCCTCCAAATTCAGTAGTCGTTATGGACAATGCTTCCTATCATTCGCGGATATTAAATAAAATTCCAAATTCTAGTTCAAAGAAGGCAGATATAATCTTACAATTACCTCAAAAGTGACACATCTCCTCATTGGTTTTTGCCAGACAGGCGCATTTTCTATAATTAATTATGCAGATTTTGTACATCTATAGAGAATGTAATATTTTTTCTTGTAAAGGTAAGTATTTAACAATTTTTAAAAACTGCAATCCTTTTGTTTTAAAAGTTTTCCTGTACGCCTATGGAGACAATGTTCCGACAAAGGATATTTTTCCGCTAGGCGGTACCCTTTGTAGCAACTTATTTTATTTATACTATACTTGCGGGCATGAAAATCAGCCCACTATAAACTTTTGACTTTTTGACAAAATTTTTTTTAAATTATTCCTCAGATCACCATTAAAATGTGATATTTGTTTAAAATGTTTTAGCGAACCAGGCAATTTGAATCAACTTATGTTTGTTCGGATAGGCAAAAAACCATTGAAATGTGATATGTGTTATTTGAATGGTTTTTCGCCTGTGCGAGCAAACGGATGTCTAGAGTTGCCAGGAGTTACTACATATCGTACCGAGTAGGATAAAAAGCCAATTACACACTAGCGTAAATTTGTAAGAACAAAGTATTAGCCGAGAGTATAATTCCCGAGTGGGCGTAATTGGCCTTATCCTCTATGTGCCTACTACACTTTTTCTACGACTGACCGTAGAAAGTAATGATGTATTTGAGATCATGGCTGACAATATGAAAATATTTCCTACAACTTATTTTATTAGGGTTGAATATTACATTTATTTACAATATCAAATGACAGCTTATAATTCTGTACCTCGGAGGTATACAACACTATGTCCATTTTTTTCCATATTAATTGATTTTATTACAGAGTTAAAATCAGCTTTTCGCATATTTCTTAGAGGAATGGAGCACTATAACAATAAATAGAATGTTCTGGTAAAATATTGTTTCAACATCTCAATAAATAGCTGTGCCAATAACACTTTTTGTTGAAAAAAAAGTTTAAAACTCCGCTACTGTAAAGTTATGAACATGGACTTTTGATCAGTAAATTTACTGAAGTTATGAGTTTATTTTGATTTTACAGATAATTTATGTAGAAAATTCACTAATTTTGACTTTTGAAGCATTGAATATATTCTTGTATTTATAAGAATAAATGTTACGTGTCTCATTATTTTTTAAAATTCTGTTCATTAAATTATAGAGAAATTTATCCTCTTTTAAAATATATAAAAATTAATATACCATTACATTTGTTTTTTTTTTTGAAAAAAACTCGAAAAATTGCTATCATTTCAGTTAATATCATCTAGCGGCGACAGCAAAAGTCAAAAATTCAAAACCAAATATTTTACAGTGCAAATTATGCTCTTTCATATGAGCCTAAGTTTGCTAAAATCGGTCAAAAGAAACGGGAGAAATCTTGGTTTGTTTATAAAAAAAATTGAACCGCTTTATGTTGATAGATAGAAAAAAACGTTTAGACAAAAAATATGGGGAAATGGTCAGTAAATATGAAAATAATATCATCGATATACTTTCATTATGCAAATTTCTATACAAATCCCATTTTTCTACTTGGCGCCCTCTAGCGGACGTTTGACAAACTCGAAAATAATTTAAAGAAATTTCTTTTGGCGACTTTTATCATGATTTTTTTTTCATATACTGTAACATGATATGTTAACTAAAAACGTAGTATTTTTAAATTAATTATATGGCTAACACTAATACCATCTATTGTATAGAGTTCTTAACATGTTAATTATTATAAACGATTCCTGTCAGTAATTCCAACTTTATACACGATCTTTAATGTGGCTTAGTCCAATACCTTAAACCACGATTCATTCTCTTATTGTCATTGGTGTTATACACAGGTATGTTTTTTGATTTTTATTTTTGGTAAAAGATTTTAAATATAATTTCTATAAATCTTGACAGTACCTACTATATAATCAGATGAGAATTTTCACATTAATAATTATTTCAAGTATATTTTGAGGGCAATTTAAAAGTAATAATTGTAAATTTTTTTATAAAAAAATACAAAATGGCGAGTTGAGTACTTTTTTTGGAATTCTAATTGTTATATTAATTTTTTTTGTTACTACTGTATTTTCTGTAATATATCCTAATGATAAATGTAGATTTCGGAATACGCTGTTTTGTACGAAAAAAAAAATAGACGAACACGTGGCTGATGCTGACAATTTTTCACAGCATTGGAATATACAATGCCAAAAGACGTTACAAATTTCAAGTTAAAAGACGTTACAAAGTTCAAGTTCAAAGACGTTACAAATTTCAAGTTCAAAGACGTACAAATTTCAAGTTAAAAGACGTTACAAATTTCAAGTTCAAAGACATTACTGGGTTACTACCGAATTACCGCTGATTGGTTCTACATTGGTAGACTGTTCATCAAGCCAACCCTTCACTGGACCAGCCCTCTCCTGGATCAACCAATGGATCAGATGTAAAAAAAGATAAGTCGACCAACGTAAATAAATGCATTTATAATATTATACAGCTGTCTCGTTTTTCTTTATTTCTTAAACGTAATATCAAAATCATTTTCGTATCGTCAACTGTATTAGAATAAGTTTTTGTAAAGAACTGTTTGCGGATTATTTTTTTGTAACGTATTCTCAATTTCATTCATTTTAGCACCAAGGAAATCTATTTATCTTTTATCTGTTTGTACATTTTCATATCATTTTTTTTATCTTCATAGACAGTTTTTTCTGACATCTTTCTGTCATCTTATGATACTTATTTAAATAGCTTTGTTCGGGTTTACTCGATTACTGTTTTCAAACTGTCAGGATTCTGCGCACTAAAAAATCCTGTGTTCGGGTTTTTCTTGTACTGTTTTCGAACTGTTCTATAATTTTAGTTTGGTGTTCGGGTTTTATTTCTGACTGTTTTCGGACGATTTGAAAACTGTCAAATCAGTCCAAGGTTAAAAGTAAGAATTTTTCGTGGACTAATTGACGCATGCGCTTGGTCATTTCTCAGTCATGGTTGTTTGTAGTGTGCATTTTAAATTCAAATTATTCTTGGTATTTTAGTTTATTGAGTATATTATTATGGATTTATTGGCAGAATTCTCGTCAGATTCATCCTCATCTTTTTCATCATCAAATGATGATGGATTGAAGATGGTAGCAAATATTTTTTTACCCGAATTATTACAGAAAAAAGTAAAAAATGAGAATTATGCCGAAGAAACAGTACCCCTATATAGTGATGAACAGTTTATCCAACATTTTAGGTTTGTGGACAAAATAATTTACTTTTTGTATCAGATATTAAAATATAAGGCGTTCGGGTTTTTTCATTTGTTGACAGTTTTCAAACCGTACATAAAAGTTCTTGGATTTAGTCTACTGCACATCCAGTTGTGCGCAGTCAGCAGATCGTTCTCAAACCGTCCGAAAAACGAAACCCGAATAAAGCTAATAACTCAGCTTAAAACAACTTTCTTCATTAGTATCATAAAAAAATAAAAGATTTCAGTGGCGCCCTTATAATTTCTTAAAGAAACAAATATTGTACTATAGTCAGAGCTAATGAACTTACTCACCCCTAGCCGAGGTATTTAACTATCATAATTTTTGCTGTGATAAACATTTATAAATTTTGTTAATTATTGAAGTATCTTTTACAACTAATTAAAGACGAAATTAAGATTAATGGTTGTTTTATTGTAAATTACATTTTTTCTTTTGGTATATTGTTATTTTTTCAAAAAAGTTAACTAAATATTTTTATAAATTCACTATCAACAGGTAAATCATATTACAAATTGTCGCCCAACGACCAACTTATATTACAATACGACCAATATCTTATGAGATATGACGGCTCGCTACCCTTAACTGATCACACACATACATACACATAAATCTTAAAACAAGATTAAAAACTATTTGCAAAAATAGTAAAATTCTATTAAAGTCCGAAAAATGTTTGTATTTGCCTCGTAGCACTCACTGGCTAAAAATAAAATTTAGACTTTTACAAAGACTCTTTTAAACAAAATTCAATATATGTATATTGACGTTACCAAAAGTTGTTAACGGGTCGACGAGTTATTTCTGACTGAGAAATTCTATAACGTTTCGCTGCTTTATATAGGATTTTACCTGGTTATCTATATCTATCCCTAATAATCTACTTCTGAATTTAAACGTCAAATTTCTAAATTTATAATTCTAATTTTTCTTTTAATTTAAAATTTTTGAATAGTTTTTCTCCCTGTACCTACACAAAAAATGATTTCTTAACTCTATTCTAATACCCTTTTTAATGTCTACAATTCTTATCATTATACTTAATAAAGGTAGAAAAAAATGTATCTTTTTGTCAATTTGACATTTTCCAACAAAATTTAAATTTTGAGTTTTCCTTCAATTTCCATTGTCGTAATTATTCCACGAATTTCATTTGGTCACTATGCACGTGAGTGCGTAAAATACTTTACAGCAAAAAGAGTTACGTGCGATATTTTACCTACGAAATAAGTTTTAAATAAAGGGACGACGACGTCTATTGATAGTTGCTAGGGAAGCCGTGCGATTTACTTTACAACTGTGCGTTTTCGTTACCGTGCGTTATAAGGCATCTTACATGTAACAGTACCTGTTAACATTTTAAGCACCTGGTATCCTAAATATTAAATTCAATTAGTACCGCTAGCTCCATCTATCCTAAAACATTTTTAATAATAAAATAATGAATACGGTCTCTATAATTATAATTGGAAGTTCAAAGTAGCTACGCTACGAGGTGTACTAATGAGTTGGCATTATCGAGTTCAAGAGGTTTTAATAATTATTCCCAGTCTCATTTCTTCTATTGATTTACTGTCATATACAGGTATGTTTTTTTCCAATTTTATAATTCCTTTTTGTTAAGATATTTATAAAATATCGAAAGTTATATTATATTTTATTATATCAGATGAGAATTTCAACATATTTCATTATTATTCAAAGAATCTTTTTATGGTAATTAAAAGTATTAATGATAATTTTTTATAAAAGGCGGGTAAAAGTACATTTCTGGAATTTTGATTAGTGTGTAAGATTATTAAAAAGTAAATTTAATGTAAAAATGTATCTTTTGTAATCTATTAAAATACGTTAGCATCTAACTGTAGATTTCGGACTATGCTGATTTGTACTTTTTGTGCCAGAAAAGTAAATGTAACACGTGTTTGACACTGGTAATTTTCAGAAAGTTGGAATATAATACAGTAAACTAGAGGCAACTCTTTAATTGAAGATTCTGTAAACCAGAAGCATCTCTTGAATTTGGAGATTCCGTAAACTTGAACAGCTTGTAAACTTTAAGCTCTCGTATGTACATTATTAACTGGATTATCTCTACAACTGGGGCAGATCATCCCTCCACTAGTGATCTTCCATAATCATTTGGAACCACCTAGACAGTGCCGTAGCGACCCCAAGGTGCGGCGAAGGATCGTCCACTATTGTAACAGATAAGTTTATTGTGATCTATCAAGTTTACTGTTCTCATATTTTTTCTCTTTTATTTCCGTGTATATCTATCTATATCGTCAACTGTATTAGAATAAGTATTTTTAAAGAACTGTTTGCGGATTATTTTGTTGTAACGTATTCTCTACCTCATTAATTTCAGCACCAAGGAAATCTTATTATCTTTTATATGTTTGTACATTTTCAAATCATTTTTTTATCTTCATAGACAGTTTTTTCTGACATCTTTCTGTCATCTTATGATCCTTATTTAAATAACTCAGCTTAAAACAACTTTCTTCAGTAGTATCATAAAAAATAAAAAGATTTCAGTGGCGCCCTTATAATTTCTTAAAGAAACAAATATTGTACAATAGTCAGAGCTAATGAACTTACTCACCCCTAGCCGAGGTATCTTTTACAACTAATTAAAGACGAAATTAAGCTTAATGTTTGTTTTATTGTAAATTACATTTTTTCTTTTGGTATATTGTTATTTTTTCAAAAAAGTTAACTAAATATTTTTATAAATTCACTATCAACAGGTAACTCATATTACAAATTGTCGCCCAACCATCAAATAATATTACAAATTGGCGCCCAACGCACAAATAATATTACATACATTGAATGAGAACTGTGTGTTATTGACGTCTTTACAGGGTTGGTCGTAGGTAAACGTATTTCAATAAGTGAATTATTGCTCCACATGTACCTACATAATGTGAATATTTATTTTCATATTAGCAAAAATTATATCACGTTAGACATGTATTAATTCATTTTATTAACAATTTATCACTTTTAAAGTATACAGTTTAACACGTTCAATAGCAATAAACAAAAATCTTTATCTGAGCTAACGTTTAGTTTGAATATACATATATTCAAAGTACCTATATATAAACATAAACTTAATAATTTAGAATAGTTAGGTAATTCCATTATTATAAAATGAAATTGATTATCCTTATATCCCTTTTGGGTAGCACTGTTAGCTTGAATGACCAAAGCTCATGTCACTCATCATCAGGTAAGTAAATTAAAATGTAAAATTAAAATTTCATATTCAGAATAATTTGTTACAGGACCTTGCCTGCAAAATGAAATTTTTAATGATTGCGCTAGTTGTATTCCGGAACCGACATGCCAAGTACCAATTCCATTTTTAAGACCTTGTCCAAGAATCTGTGAACAAAGATGCGAATGTGACAGACGAAGAGGATATATTCGAGACGAAATTTCCAATCTGTGTGTTCTTGATAGAAATTGTGCCACTGATCAACGTAAGTAAATTACACAATGTAGGTAATGTACGACTTTTAATATTGCAAAACCCACCTAAAATTATAGGAGTTTAGCTTTATACCACTTAGGGAATAAAATTATTTGTGGGGTAAGTTTAGAAGATTATAAAGAACGCTGGGACCCGTCAACTTTGAAATTCAAATGTGAGCTTTTTAAACATAAATTTAAATGTACAGGGTATCGTCCATGATCTATATTTTTAATGAAACATCCTGTACATTTTTATTATTTTTAAAAGCTCCTTTATAATACCTACGATCTCAACGAACTATACCATGTAGGGCTTATTATGAATTGTACAAATTTTGAAATTATTTATAATTTTGTTCAAGATAGTAGTTAAATACATTGTAAAAATAATAATGTTCCACATTGTTCTATTTTTAATTAGCTGAATGCAGACCTCAAATTTCATCACTAAGTATCAATATTTTGGGTTTTGTTAACTTTTTTGTCACGAATTGGTAAAAACTGTATAGATAACTATGCCAATATAATTATAATGTCTGTCAGTTGTTGATATGTTGACATTTAAATATCGTAGTTATCAATTCTTAATCAAAAACTTAAAATTTTGAGTAATAATAATGTAATATTTAACTAAGACTCGCCGGATTGAAATTTTAATGACGGTTGGTTACGGCGATAATTGCAGAAGTCAAATTGAAGTGGCAAACTTATTTAATCAGAGGTATCCTCAGTTGCCTAATATTTCACAAAGTACTGTGTAAGTATCGTGGAGAATCCAACGTCAAATGTCTCGTCAAAAGTCAAAATAATGTGAGTCACACAACTGTCCTAAGGTGTTTCCATAAAGAAAAACTTCATACATATATATTGACTTTTGTGCAAGACCTAATAGGAGACGATCCAGATCGTAGAATGGATTTCTGCGAAAGAATTATGAATAAATTGAACAGAAATCAAATAGCTGTTGGTACAATTATTTTTTCCGATGAATCAACATTCACATTGAACGGGGAAGTAAACAGACAAAACGGTAGATATTGGTCAGAGGAAAATTCTCATTGGAATAGTTGAACGTTGGGGCAGGTATCATAGATGATCATTTTATTGGTCCTCTTTTTGCAGATGGAAATTTGACAGCCGAAAAATATTTAAGCATGATTAGAGACGAAATTGTTCCTGAGATGGCCAACTTATATCCCAACGCAATAGATCCGAACCTACAGGGTTCCAGCAAGACGGAGCAACACCCCATTATGCTTTAATTGTAAGAAAGACTTTAATAGGAGACTGTGTTATTGCCAACACAAGGTGAAGAACATTTTGAGCATTTGTTTCAATGTAAAAAATCAATTACCTACGTCAAGTATTTTATGTATTTACTATATAAAATTATAAATAATTTCAAAATTTCACCATGTACAATTCATAATAGACCCTACATGGTATAGTTCGTTGAAATCGTATTGTTAAGAAGCTTTTAAAATCATAAAAATAAAGAGGATGTTTCATTAAAAAAATAGATCAAGGACAATGCCAGACTTGCGTGTATCACCCTGTACATTTAAATTTATAAATAAATGAAAGACTCTAGACTGTACACACTTGATGAAATAATTATTTCGGAAAAGTTTCTTCCAATATAGCTTCTATTCTCGAGAGGAATATTCCGCATCTTAAGATTTCTTTTAAATGCCAAAGAACCATTAAATCCCTTTTATCAAAAACTAAATACCAAATTATAAAACTGTCCAGAAGCGGAATATATAAACTCTATTGCAACGACTGTCCAACCACTTACGTAGGTAGGACTACAAGACCTTTGGAGATCTGTATTAAGGAACACCTGACAAGACCAGATATGTCCAGCTTTGGCCATCTCTTAAACTTTAACAACCACAGTATTTGTCCCAGTAAAAATAGCACTATTCTCCATGATATTCCAGGGAATGGCTATTTAAAAATGAATCTACTTGAAGATTTGGAAATTTTGAGGGAACTCAAGGTTAATCCTACCTATTGCGTTAATACGCAAATCAATTTGAATACCAAGTTCACACCCTTATTTAAATTCTTCTGGAATTGTTAAATGAATCTCCTTTTTGTTGTTTTTTGTTTTTGTTTTGTTTTATTTTTTGATGATTTTACATTTTAATATTTTTACAACTCAAGTTTGTTGATTAACATTTTATGATAACTTAGTCACTTCCATTTTATTTTTTGTTTTTATAATAGTAATTAGTTTTTAATTCACATTCATATATTGTTGTCTTCAAGATGTTTTAATGTTTAAAGCTGTTTTATTTTTAAAATTTAACTAATTTATGATTTTAATGTTTTGTAATGTCTCTCCTGAAGAGGTTTTATCTTTTAACGTAAGTTGCACTTTTTTTCTTATTTCTAAGTTTTATGTTTAATAGGTACCTTTTAGGAAGTAACTCTGATGATGGCCTTATAAGCCGAAAGCGCTCAGCGATTTTAATATATTTTACACACTTAACCTACGGTTTTTAATATACAAAAATTTTTTCTTCCTCTATTTTTCAAATTTATGTTTAAAAAACTCACATTTGAATTTAAAAGGTGACGGGTCCCAGCATTTTTATAATCTTCTAAAGTAATCCCACAAATAATTTTATTCCATAAGTGGTTTCCACACTGTGTACCTAATTAGATTATTGCTACATGTAAGCATATTTCTGTAGAGGGATCGTAATTCTACAGTAGTTGTAGATCTACTGATGCCTATACATTACTAAATGTGACTGAAATCAGTATTTTATTTTAATTATTATTGATAATGAACTTTTACAGTTCTGGATTCAGGATATGAAAATTTACAAATCTGTAATAGCTCAACTACAAATTCCGAATGTTATAGGATGATCTGTATCTGTAATTCTGGAAGGGTGGACTGCACTTAGGCCACATTTGGCCCATTGTGCTTCCTTCTGAGATATAGGCTCGTCCAACCATCCTACCTGTTTAAAGTAGGTGATAACATTGCCTGTAGGCAGCTCCCTCAAATTGGCATGTGTTAGCCAGTTCTCGCCGAATACAGAGAGAGTGCCGGACAATCACAAAGGACGTGCTCAACTGTCTCATCCTCTTGTTCACATCCTCTACAAAGTGGGCTGTCAGATAAACCCAACCTGTTCAGATGTTTTCGTAAATGACAATGGCCAGCCTAGAGTAACCACATTATTGTTGCAGGCTTCCGTAAGGGCCATGTGACATTCTAATACTAGACCTGATGTGATCCGTGGCTTATTCAGGGCTAATACTACTTGTCTGCTGTCCGTAAGGATACGGATGTTTTTGCCAGTGATTTCTCTTTTGCGGCTATGGAGATGGCAGTTAGCTCTGTCTGAGCTATACATTGCCCATTTTATATTTAGGTTTAGGGATCTGGAGTAAATTCCACATCCTGAACCTTCTTTTGTCTTAGATCCATCGGTGAAGATACATAATATAGTACCTGTCGCCAATGCATTTTGAGCGTTGTCATTAATGATCATCTTGTAGGGCCTGTGAAAGGCATATCTTGGTGAAATCGATTCTGTATTTGCTTGTAGCATTGGAAGCTCGTTTACAGCTTCGCGCCAGAAACTACACCTCGACTCACCAGATTCTACTTCGAGTTGTGTACCGGTAGAGCAGAGCCGTAACATGGTCATCAAAACCACCTCCTTGATATATATATCAAGTGGGGTGAGACCGAGGATCACCTCCATCGCTCTAGTTGGTGTAGTTCTCATGCCTCCTGTTATGTTAAGGCATGCTGTTCTTTATAAATGGTCAAGTTTGCGGACGACTGTCAGCTGGTTTGTTTTTACTCCCCAGGCAATCGCGCCGTAGGTTAGCATAGGTCTTATGATTGTAGTGTAGATCCACTCCGTGACCCTTGGTGACAATCCCCAGGTACGACCAATGGTTCTTCTACACTGTTCATAGGCAATATATGCTTTTTTGACTCTATTTTCTAGATGAGAGTTCCATGTTAACTTGCTGTCAAAGGTGATCCCTAGATATTTCACCTCTGCAGAGAAGTTTGATTCAATTTTAGTTTTGGAGCCCGAAGGTTCACAAGCTTCCTTTTTCTTGTGAAAAGGACCATCTCTGTCTTTTGTGGGTTTAATGACAGTGAGTGATCCTTGCACCAGCTTTCTGTGATATTGAGGGCCTCTTGCATTCTAGCACAGAGTGTTTCCTCAAACCTTCCTGTTTGCAGAATCACTAGGTCATCTGTATAAGCAATAGTGTAGAATTTCTCACTGCTTAGGTGGTTGAGTAAGGAGTCTAAGACCAAGTTCCACAGTAGAGGTGTTATAGGATGATGCTTATATTTCTATTATTAGATACAGTTTCCGCCAAAATAAACAGTACCGAAAATAAAAATAAATTTTTAATTTCTGTACGTAATGTAAGTGTTCAAAATATTCACCATTTCGACGCAAACAAGCTTCATATAGATTTTGTAAGTCAATAAACATATTTATAAAAAGTGGTTGATGGAATAGCCGAAAAATATTTTGTATTCTTTCCCGTAGTTCGGCAATATTCGCCGGCGGATTTTCCGAATGAAATGTTTTTTCCTTCATTATGCCCCAAATGTATGCGTCAGGTGGCGTCAGATCAGGTGAATGAGAAGGATATTCGAAGTCTGTTCCCCGAGAAATTATTCTATTATCGAAATGCTGACGGAGTAAGTCTAAGGTGCGCACAGCTGCATGGCTCGTTGCACCATCTTATTGGAACTATTGTGTGCGAAACTGTAGATTTCGTGCACGGCAAAAGTTATTTAGATCTCTCACAAAAGGTATAATAATTTTCTCTCTATAACGTTCTTGGTTGACAGTAAGTGGATTCTGATTATCTTCAACGAAATAAGGGCCAATAATTCCATTACTAAATACCGCGCACCAAACGGTAACTCGAAGACTGTGGAGTGGTTTCTCTACAATGACATCAGACGTTCAAATCCAAGAAATCTGGTTGTTTGTCGATTAATATAGATGAACGTGACTCTCGTCTGAAAACCATGTTTTTTAGAAATTCGGGATCCTCGTAAATTAAACTCAACATGCGACCACAGTAAATTTCTCTTGCACGTTTGTCCGCAGCATTTAGTCGTTGTCCAACTTGAATACGGTATGGATAACCACCAATTGATTTGAACATGCGACGTAAAGACGTTTCACTAATGTTGAGTTTGCATGCAGTTCTTACAAGACTTCTTTGAGGTGATTGCACAACTTGGTTAAAAACACGTCCTTCATTTTCGTTAGTGCATACTGTTTTTCGACGACCTGAAGAACCTTTACGTTGACACAGTGCGACGAAAATTTTTCAACAACAGCTAACATCACACTTTTACTAGGAGCTGCCTTATTAAATTTTTGTTGATATTTTATTGACATCTGTTCTAAACTTGGACCATCATTACGAACTTTTCCGTATGAACGAAAATAATGCTCTACCAAAAACACTTTTTCTTTCGTTGTTAGGACCATTTTTAAATCAAATTTAACTGCAGCGCACTATTAATATATCAACTAATGACAATTAAGTCAAATATGACAAATCCATATTACATAAACAACTCCACAGCACTCTCTGTTTCGGTACTGTTTATTTTGGCGGATACCGTACTTATTTTATACCTTATTATCCGTAGGAAATTTTGGTTTGTTGTAGAGTGTGGCGAATTTGAGTTTTTCAACATATGTGGGTCGAATTGCATTCCTGAACCGACATGCCAAAATCCCAATCCACGATTTAATGGAGCTTGTATTCAATCATGCAAGCAGAGATGCGATTGTGATATATATAACGGATATATCAGAGATGAAGTTACCGGAAGGTGCGTTAGGACACAAAGCTGTGATGTATTAATTTATCCCGAAGGTACTACGAGTATTTTGGACACCCCGGTTTTAGGTAACAGTTAATTTAGATAGTTACATGCAATATTTTTCTACAACTGAATTTTTTTAGAAGAAAAAAGTTCTAAACTAATGCGAATAGAAAATTCAAACAGTTATATAAAAGGATATTAAAAAACATTTCTTAGGGGCTCAGTTAGTATGACAAAGGCAAATTACCCAGTAAAAAAATAAAATTTTATAGACTGGTATATCCTGTCAATATGTATAATACTATATTACGTACCTAACTAGAGTTGTAAGTAACCCATTACGCACGAAGTAAAAAAGTTTACGAGTGCGTAATGGGATTACAACTCTTATAACGTGCTATACTTTTTCTACGCCCATCTATTTTCTTCTATGAAATAAAGGAAATCGCAATTATTTAAACTTAATTATAATAATTATTAATAACAATAGAATAATTATTGTAAGTTGTGGGTCCCTTATGCCCTAACGGTGATGAATGGTTATCTATAATTGTAACGTCAGAAGGTGAAGATTGATAATTATTATTGGTAATCGCTTCCGATATTCGTGAAGCGTTGTCTTTTAAATTTTTATGTGACTGATTCACATAGCCTTCCGCAACTGTAGAAGATTGCCAGCCACCTAGTCGCTTTAATGATAGCATATCACCTCCTGCATCAACTAATATAGTGGCTGCCGATCTTCTAAAACAGTGGCCAGTATATTGCTTTAGTTCCGATAACTAAAGATATTCAGCAATTTTACGTGGTGTACTACCGATTGTGTTTATCCCCACAACCTGCTAAGAGATTCTCAACTTCCCGAGACGTGAAGACTCGGTCGGTAGCGAGCTCTCGTCATCCCGAGACCTAACGGATTAGCGATTCTTAATACCTATCGAGTCGTAGTCCGTAGCAAGGGGTGAAAATTTTAAATATTATGTTGGCTATTCTGATTGATATTAAATTGACATAAGGATAAACTTTATAAGCGCTAATCAGGCTTTCTGCAACTTGGTAGAAATGTACGAATACTTCATAAATTTACCGCCCAAAAGGATAGCATAAGTATAATAAAAAAGGTTAGGTTAGGTTGCCATTTCTCAATAGTTCTTTCTCCCATTCCAATAGAATTTAACTTAATGGCTAAATCAAGCCAAAGGCTTTTAAATTGATCTCTGGCATTTGAGACTGACAACCTTCCTTTGGCTAAATCGGGATGTGCCTCCATGAATTCTGTAAACACTCTAGATGTTGATTTTGTAGGCGAAACATTTTGTTTTTGTCACTGACAATTAAATACAGAATTCCTCCTTAAAAATTGGGTACTTAAGAAAAATAAAAAAAAGCAAATAAAAAAATGTTCATAACACGAATAACCTAAAATACACCACAAATGACAAAAGTAAGCAAACTATTATATACTGCCACCCTAGCCTGCTTGAAATATGATATACAACACAATCGGTATTTGCAACCAATCAAATTGCGGTGCCCTGATAGGTCCCGAGAGAAAATGACATTTAGATTCGGGAGATACCGATCAGTTTTCGAGTTGCAAACCCGTTAAGAATCGCTATTTAGTAGAACTCGACACGTTACGTCCCGAGATTGTGATTGAGAATCCCTCTGCTTTTTTGTACATGTTCCTGTGGTGACTTGTATTTCAAATGTCAATAACAACAGCTTAACTTCTATTTTTACTTCTGTTTCTCTTAATAGTCTTAGTCAACATAGGTTGTACAACCATTAAGTAAATAGAAAAAGAAGGGAAGATGAAACAAGCGAGGAACAGTTCTCTTTTCGTGTCAGTCAAGTTTTCAGAATAAAGATAAAAACGTCAATAGCATTTTAATTAATCCTCAACCTTACGGTTAGAGTCTTCAGTGGTGACCCCGTCACCTTTCTGGCATGAGAAACCCAACGTATGGTTTTCTCAACTTGAGGGTCAATTCCTGTTAAGTGGAATTACCCGCGATAAAACAAAATTTGCATATGTTATATCTCTGTTGGAGAGTAGGGTTGCCATAGAGGTTGAAGACATCATTACCAACCCTCCTGCCACGGAAAAGTACAACAAAATTAAAACTGAATTAGTAAAGCGGCTGTCACTTTCACAAGACCAAAAAATCCAAAGACTTCTCGAGCACCAAGAGATCCGCCATCACAATTGCTACGACAACTGCGGTCTCTAGCGGGCACATCAATTCCTGACAGCATCCTGAAATCACTGTGGATCGTCAAACTCCCTAGAGAAGTAAGGGCAATCTTATCAACACAAATGTCAAGCAACCTAGATGATATCGCGACATTGCTGACAACATTTGTGAAGTGTCTTTACCAACCATCAGTGCCATCAACCAGAATTCACAGATAGCAGCTTTAACCGAACAAGTTACTGAACTGACCAAGCAGTTATCTCAACTTCATTCAAAAGCAACGTTCAGAAATAATGATAACCGTAGCCCATCTAGAAATAGAAATTATAGTCCGTCTAGAAATCAAAATTATAAACAGTCTAGAAATCAAAATTATAGCCCGTCTAGAAATCAAAATTATGACAGTAATTCAAAAGTATGTTGGTATCATCAAAAATTTGGTAAACAAGCTCGTAAGTGCATTTTACCTTGTGAGTTCAAAAATAGTAAAAATTCTACCATATCACCATCGGAAAACTAAAACCAGGGCAGCCACAGTGTGTAGCGAATTGTGCCTGTCCAAGCTCTCATCGCCTTTTTGTGACAGACAAAAAATCAAAAGTACAATTTTTAGTTGATACCGGTTCTGACCTTTGTGTGTACCCAAAGTCATACTTAAAAAAGTTTAAGGAACAGATGGATGTTCATAATCGCAAACTGATTGACTGTTTGAAAGGATTAAGTTCTCTTGCATCGTACTGTACTTTTTCACAAGACAATATTTCATCTGTACTATCAATAGTGGGCAAGTCTCTGTTCCACAACCTTTTAAGTGAGTATCCGGAAATAACACGTCCAAATGGCATGCTACTTGAACAGAAACATGAAACTATGCATCACATAAAAACTACCCCTAGATCTCCTATTAATTATAAACCTAGACGGTTAACTGGAGAAAAACTCAACATCGCAAAGCAAGAATTTGAAGCCATGGTGAAACTAGATATTGCGAAACCCTCTGACAGCTGCTGGGCATCACCTCTGCATTTAGTCCCTAAGAAAGATGGAAACTGGAGACCCTGTGGGGATTACCGGTCCCTAAATGCTAGAACTATCCCAGACTGTTATCCCTTGCCACATATTCATGATTTTTCCCAGTTTCTAACAGATAAAAAGATTTTTTCTAAAGTAGACTTTGTTAGGGCATTTAATCAAATCAAAGTTGCCCCAGAAGATGTACCTAAAACAGCCATAACAACACCCTTTGGTTTGTTTGAATTTATGTACATGACATTTGGTCTCCGCAATGCTGGACAAACCTTTCAGAGATTCATGAATGAAGTGATAAGGGGGCAAAATTTTGTGTATGTATATATTGATGACATTTTAGTAGCATCTAAAACCTTAGAAGAACACATGAGCACTATTTAAAAGACTCAAGTGTCAATAACAACAGCTTAACTTCTATCTTTACTTCTGTTTCTCTTAATAGTCTTAGTCAACATAGGTTGTACAACCATTAAGTAAATAGAAAAAGAAGGAAAGATGAAACAAGCGAGGAACAGTTCTCTTTTCGTGTCAGTCAAGTTTTCAGAATAAAGATAAAAACGTCAATAGCATTTTAATTAATCCTCAACCTTACGGTTAGAGTCTTCAGTTCCATTTCTCTAATTAACAAATAAAGGAAGGTCCACTCCAGGAGGACGCAAACTCTTATACTTTTGACATATGGTATACAAATGAACCTCTCGTTTTAGTTTTAGAATGTGGAATATTAATAACAAAAGAATTTCCTGTATCCTGAATGTCTTCCATTTTTATATTTCTAAGTTCTTGTTTACGGCAAGCCCCACTTAATCCAATAATGAGGATAACCTGAAAACACATTATTGTGATGATAATTACACAATATTATAATTCTTTACCCGTTTCACAACAAATGCTTATCGTCTGGAGCATATTTCAAATACGTATCAATTTGTTGTGTAGACAGGATTTTCGATTTTTTTCTTTTAAATCCATCCGATTGCCGTTTCAGCAGGGTGATTAGTTTTGGATAATTTGATATGTTAATGTTATTATTAATGTTTAGTGTAGTTCTCAGCATCGGATAAATGGCCCATAGTAAAGATGGTTTCATAGTTTTTGATAATTCTTCAAAGTACGCAAGGAAAACATTCTCCGAAAATGATTTTACGTTGTGCTTGTGTCGCCAATTCATAAGTTTTTGATAGGTAATTTCGTATCTTTCTTTGGATTTTCGCGGTAACAAATTTTATGTAGCAGCTTGAGCTTTTTCTAATATCTCCAGCGGAGTGCTCATAATGTCATCATTTTCACTACTAGAAGACATTTTTGTAAGTGAAGTTGAGAAAATGTTAATTCGCATACAAAACTTAACAGTGTAAATGACGTGACGTTTATTTCGATAACATACTATGAGAAAATGAGTCTTATTTTTGAGAAATTGTATAATGTGTTGCCGACATTTATGGGCATTACTCTTTTAATTTAAATGGAATGTCTCTAATATTAATTGTTTTTTAACGTTTTTATATTTACTAAAAGTATTGTAAATCGACCAAATGAAGTATTACGTAGATAAAAGTTTTATTGCAATTTGTTTAAACAAGGATATTTAAGTTTTCTTAACTAAACGCACGTGTATTATGAGATCTTATTACGCGCATGTTATTGTTAAATGTCAAGCAATGTTAACAGTTTACAGACATGGGCATAGAAAAAATATTTTTTAAGTATGGTCCTATTCCTATCTAAGCTTAAAACATTTTCACACTAATATCCCACCATATTACCAATATGGATTTTTAAGTACCTATACTTTGCTTCAAAGATAACAGCCAGTGATATTCAGAAAAAATGGCAGCATTATATTAATTTAAAATTTTTAGCATGCAGTAATCAAGAAACTTTGAACACATGTTCTTCACTTTGTTTACCTGAACCTAGTTGCCAAAATCCATACCCACAATATCACGGAGTGTGCCCAACAGTTTGTTTGGAACGTTGCGAATGTAACAGCACTTTTGGACTAATAAGAGATGATCTTACAGGAAAATGCATCCCCAAAGATCAGTGTTTCTCATGTAACCGTAAGTTACTTATTTATTAAAAAAAATTGTTCTAGACACTACAATTAGAACTGCAATTTAAACAAAATGGGTTAACACTATATGACTATTTTTATGGATGCAATAAACTAGTGATTTTATTTTAGCTTCAAGTCAAAGACCAGGATGTCTGTCTTGCTGTAATAATGAAGATATTCCAACATGTAGAAATCCACAACCTGTTTTAGCTTGCGCCTGTTTTGTTTGTAGTCCTGGATGTGTTTGTGCTGATGGGTTTGTTCTAAATGAAAATACTGGAGAATGTATCCCTCAATGTGATTGCCCTGTATACTAAATATTCTAAAGTAAATTTTCGTTAGGTAGATGTTGATTTTATTGAAAAATATCCTTTATAAAAAATATACTTTATTTTTAAACAAGTTGTTTATAATCCTATTTAAAACTATCACATAATTTCTATAAGAGAAAGGAAACAATAAAAATATTTGACAGACTGTTTTAGGAATATTAAGTATTTAATATTATTAAATGCAACAAATTTTGTAATAATTCCAGAACAAATTAAATTGCTTAGGTTATTACTGAAAAATATTTAACAAACACAGTACAAAATATTTAATATATGAATAAATTTATAAATAAAGATAGCTTCATAAAAAATAATCCCACAAAGTAAATACTTGTTATGGGATGTAACATATTCACTTTCCTTAAACAATCTTAATTACCAAAACTATTCAAAATCACATACGAGGAAAAAAACAAAAATTTGAGACCACAACTAGGACTAACTCAATCATATTTATTTCTGCTTATTTCAAGAAATTTTCAATGACTTCCATTGGAGTATCAATAAGCCAAATTCTCAATTTTTTTTAAATAAAGAGGGATTATTAATTTTCTTTAAGGTTTGCGGGATGTTGCAATATATGCGTGGAGCAATATAGGAAAATGACTGTTGACCTACAGTTTTAATAGCTTTTTCGGTCACAATTTCGGACCTTTCTTTATATCTTGTTTTATATTCATGTGTAATAAAGTTAAGGTTATTAATACTCTTGATTCCTTTTGCTGATCCTTCTTCTCCCGTTTATCTTTATCTGCTGATTTTGTTTTTGATTCGTTCGTGCTCGATGCGTTCCTAGTCGATACCTTCTCTTTACTTTCTGTTGGCTTTTGTTTATCGGATTCTTCACTTTCTGCTTTTCTCGGATGTTTTAGTATCACAGGTGTACCTGGGTCGCTGTGAATAGTATTTTCTGATTGATCTTCATTAGACCCAAGTTCAGAGGGAGAGTATGACATGCCATTTACAAAAAGCTTTCAATTTGGTTCCTTGTTTTGTTTCGCAAGATATAAGTGCTTTTCTCAAGATCTTCGCTTCTTCCCTTTGTAAGCTTGTTAGATCATGAGCTATGGAAATTTTAGTCCCTTTGAGACACTTGACATTGTTAAACACTTCCTGCTTTTTTAGGTAAAAGAGAAATTCCAGTTTTATCGGACTGTTATGGTTTTTACCCAATGTATAAATGTTATTGAAATCAGATATTTTTAGAGACACTTTTAGTATATTGTTCAGGGTAGTAATCAAATTTGGAATATCCAAATTATTTTCGTTTCTTTCTAAACCATAAACAATAACATTATTTCTCTTTGTATTTGTTCAATTTTCTTTTCTAATAATGTATTTTCTTTTCCTAGTTTTTGTACAGTATGAGCAACCTGCTATATTTTGAAGGTTAGTCTTGTTTCAGACGCCTCTCTCAATAGCTTTAGCTCCGAAATTCCAGTTGAAATAACATCATAATATAGTGATTCATTTGTAATTTCATTGTTTATCATATTCTTAATGTATGGTCGGCTTATCGATATCAACAAAAAGTTGTTCAAAACTTGATTATATTTAGGGTGTTGATTTTAGTACTAGATTCGGATTTAAAATATTGTAAAACCATCAATTTTTCTTTATTTAAAACAAAACATAAGATTTTTTATGACAAATTTAACAATCCACTCTTAATACATTAAACTTAGAGATTCTCAAAATATTTGCAGGCAATATACCACAAAACTTAAACGTTTTATCGAGAGCAACTAAATTACAACTCTATCACTATTCAATCTGCACACACACATATTAGTTAAATATAGTTGATACCATATAAACACTGGCCCACATGACTAATAAGAAGATATATTATCAAATACTCCTGAAACAGTAGTCATACAACATTTAATTAGAATTTTATAAATAACTTAATTTTCATCTATTTTCTTTGTAATCAAGTTCTTATGTTTCATTTTACAATGAAATAATAAAACATCTTTGGTAATAAATCCTCTATAACAATAGTCACAAATACAATTTCCTGAATGATTAAACCAATGCACTTTCATATTAAAGCTGGATCTAAATCCTTTGTCACAATATTTACACTTATAAGGTAATACTCCAGTGTGAATATACACATGTTTTTTTAATTCACCTGTAGAAAAGAATCTTTTTTGGCAAAATTGACATTCATATGGGCGCATGCCAGTATGAGTAAAAGTATGCCGTTTTTTAGCTGTTAATGTATAAAACATTTTATCACAATAATCACAATGATATTTTCTTTCATTAGTGTGTTGCTTCATGTGATAAAACAATCCTCCTTTGTAATGGAATGTTTTTCCACATACTGGACAAATACATTGGGTTTTATTTTTATCATGGACTTGCATATGTGCATTAAGTGAAGCAACAACAGCAAAATTCTTCCCACAAACTTGACAAATATATTTTGATTCGCTGTGCCTGGCACTTTTATGGTAATAAAGTGAACTTCTAGTGCTGAACTTTTGATCACACAACTCACAATAAAGATATAAATTACTATGTAATTTTAGGTGAGAATTTAAACTTTTGGTTGTATTGAATATTTTTAGGCAATATTCACATTGGAATGCTGACGATAAGTTTTTTTGTCCACAAATACCAACATGTTTCTGAAATCTGGTTTTTGAACTGTATACTTTATGACATAGTTTACACTCATATTTCAAGCTCATTGCAGATTTTATTAAATCATCATTACTGTATTCTGTTTCTGAAGCACATGAAAATGATTCTATATTTTGATCACAATCTTTGGTACTATGAATTACTGTATTACTAATACCATCACTTTTAATAACAATATTTTCCACTGGTTCAAAGTCACTTTCAATATATAGTTTTTTAATTACTTCTAATTCTGGAGACAGTATTTCTTGTTTCTTATGTGATTTAGGAATTGGTGATGCACCAGTTCTAGTAAAAGTTGCTGAAACTACCGTTCCTAAATTTCTTAAAAATCCTTCAAAATTTTCTTTTTCAATACAGTTTTCTTGTTCTACAATAACTAAATCTTTTAAATCATATTTTTTTGAGCCTACAATTACTTCTACTGAAGAATTTGATTCTCCTTTGTCAATTTTGAAACTGTTTGTAGAATTATTTTGCACAATTGGCTCTTCTAAATATTGTAAAATAACTTGGTGTGATTCTTCAAAGAGTATTTTAAAATCGTAGGCTATTTTTAATATACCTAGACACATTGAACAAATCTGCTGTGGCCATTTTTCTGTATCATATTCCTAAAAAAATGATAGTATGAACTCAAGCGAAATAAACAATATTCAAAGATTAATTAGTAATTGAAAACAAATTTAAACATACCATATTATTAAACAAAGCTGATAGGGCATGTTGAATTACTGTATTATCGTCTTCATGTTCTTTATTTACAGAATCTACTGTTTCACTAAAAGTACATTGTAATGCAAACATTTTAGAACTTTTACATAGACAGACTCTGCATAGCAAATTAAAATTAACATCACTCATTTTCTATCTTTCCAGGACCTTTTCTTTATTTATTTTTTTAAGTTTTAACCATTCAAATATTTATTGGTTTTATAGCATTTTTTGATTTATTCGAATATCACAAACAAAATATGTAAAGGTTATCTATGGGTAGAAGACAATTTTGTTGAGTAGTTGAGTGCCTGCCTGTATATCTAAATAGTAAAAGGCCAAGTCAAAAGAAAATCCGATCACAGCGCCATCTCATAGTGCCTGCCAGTCCAGTGGCCCAAATAAGTTTTGCCGAACACAAATAATACATTGAGTTGCCCGTCTCGTTGTGGTTGTCTACGAATGCTTAACTTGAATCGAGTACGCCATTTTAAAACGATGCTAGCGATTATGAAGGCTACTCAATGCGAGTCGATCGATATGTAGTTGACATTAGATATAACCATAGAACACTGATTTATTCTTTGCTGAAAAAAGTTACCACACGTATCGAGTGTACTGTTTGTATCGAGTTTTCGTAATCTCACTCCACCGGTATGCGCCACAATTGGCGAAAACGATTAAAGGTAGAATGGGGAAAACAAACCCATTCTCCATTTGTTTACCTGTTATTTGTGAGCTGTGTTTTAGAATAAATAAATCAACACATGTACCATCTTTCACTAATGATATTTACCACACAAATTTAAAAACAGAAATAGTTGAATTAATTGAATGGTTGTTTTCCCCATTCCACTGACAGATACTGCAGCGCCAACTATCGGAAAAATTTCCGCGAATAGCAAGAGCGTCACAGGACGTTACAAATAGTAGAAAAGAAGAATTTGTCCTGTGATCGGCTATGTCAAAATGTTAGAGTAAGAAACGAAATTAAATTAGTCTTCCTTCCTTCTCCCTCTACATACATCGAACGCACCTATCCTATTTTCGGTTTTCGTTTTATTTTAACTCAGCTACATCTCAGGAGATGTCACTTTCCGCTTCGCTAAACCAATACGCCATGGAACATTTCCTTCTATTTTTATTTATCCTATGGATAATTTTTAAGTTTTCGCTACCTGGGGTGCTATTCTCGAGTTTATGAGAATGATTTGCGTATGCGAATTTATTGGTTTTTCGTATGAGAACTTCTAATGCATATTCTTGATCGATAGAATGTGATTTTTTTAGTCGCGTAAGAGAATATTTTCATGCGAATATTTTCTACTGGGTCTGCTCCATGAGAAACGCAAAAATCGAATACTAAGAGAGAATAAGCAACCAAAAAATATGGCTGGATTATACGAATTGAGTCAAATAGCGGCCATAAATATATTGGAGAATATCAAAGAATAAGCAGAAGAAGTTTCACGTTCCTTTCCATAAACTCTACAAAGTTTCTTTCTGTTCTTGGGATATATTAACCGTTCTAACTTTTTTTGCAGTTGTCAAGATAATTAGAAACTTAACCAAATAACTTAAACTATAGGTTTTATAATCAAAAATCAGTTTATAAGATTTATAATTGTGATTTATAAAGTTTGACATTTGTTTGTCGAGACGACAAAATAAGGTTACGACTAAAGGTATGTTTACCGAGACAAAACAATCGTCACAGTATGGGCGTCTTACAAATAAAAGCTGTCAAATTTAACAGAAAACGAAGATATTACCAACATCAACACCAACCTTTAAAGTAAAACTTGTTTTTAGGATGGATGCACTGCTTTAACACAGTGTTGTCAGATTAGTCACACGAAGGATATTCGTGTACGTAATCAAGTTGTTCTAGTGGTGTTCAAGAATACGGGTTTAAATTCGCATGCGCATATTTTTAAGAGAATACTTTCGTATGAGAAACTTTTCGTGTAAACTCGAGAATAACACCCCTGGGCCCTTATTCTCATCCAGTGGATATGATTACTCCTATAGGAAAGTCCGCCATCTTTCTATCGAAATCACAATAACCCTATTCTCAGTCATTCGAATGCTACTCCTTTCCTACAACTTTTCGATGGAATTTGTTCTCTCACTATAAACCAAGAGAATCGGGTATTTTCAAGTGGATCGCATGCGCAATGATTACAAATTGATCTTTCATAACCGTAAAGCAGTTACCTATCTAAGCGTAAAGCCGAATTTTAAATTTTATAGATTTTATATGTCGTTATTGTCGTAGGATCTGTGTTTTTTATAATTATAATTATATTTTTATCATACTAAGAATATAAAAAACTTTGTTTCGCTGTTTCGCTAAAAAACTAGAATCGTCAGATTGACATATTGAAATTACATTTTTTTGTTTGTTTGTATATAGCTCTGATGTTGATTAAGTAGGTAAGGCTAGACCAAGTATAGAAGTAATAAGACATAACAATATTAAAGCCTAGATGTTATTAGCCCTGAGGGATTATCCTGGATGTATTTCCCTCTAAGATCAGTATAACTGTGCAATGATATGCTGATCTTTACAATAACTTAATATATTTGTGTTACAATAACATCTTATCTATGCATAAAATGAAGAATCAATGAAAGTAAACAGTTTAATAGTGGAGAACTTCTAAGATTTATTTATTCATTCACTACTTTAAATTGTTGATCTGCTAGATGTCTTTTATTTCAAGTTCTTCGTGGAAATCTAAATTTTTTTTTATCACAAATATGTAGTATTTGAATGTCATTAGTGTGTATGAGTGAGTGTGGATGTTGAGTTAAAGCGAAGAGTTTTTTATTCTTCCAAAAAGTAAGGGTTAGTACAATAAATTTAATTATTCTATCAACTTTGTTTAAATTTAGTTATATATTTCAGCTTTGGTTTTTGGTGTTTTTGCAATTGTGTTTATTCAGTTTGAGTGCAGTTGATATTTTAACTTATTTTTGAATACATTTATGGTATTTACTATAAGATACACGTACTTAGTATCAATATAAATTATAATGTATTTAGATAAAGAGGAATTAATGGTTGTGAACCAAATTAATAATGATATGTTGCAAGCTGAAGCTAATAATCCACCAAGACAAATGTACAATGTCATCGACCCTTTTGCAACAATGATTGATGATCAATTTATGATTTTATTTCGTGTTTCTAACAATTTGGCAGATAGGATATACTTCAGTTGCCTACTTTTTGTATATGTATTAACTACTAAGTAGCTCTAATGTCTGTGATAAATTTGGCAACAAAGTCAGTCACTTTCTCTTGGTTCAGAATACGGGTTTGACCGATCGAGAGAAATATGACTACTCCCTATTCGTGTGATCGAATGTTCCCTTCTCTCACTTTTACTCATGGATGAGAATAAGGGCCCTGTGAAAGGGAAAGTGTGTCGTCAAAATTTGTGTTCTATGCTGTCGAACTGTGAAATATCAACGAAATGATTCCAAACGGCAACATTATAATAATTCTTAAGAAGTAGCTTTTGTTTCAGTTATTTTATTATTATTATTATACATTAAAATATAACACAAGTATCATAATTAAATACATATAAGCAAAGTCCTTTAAAATTCAACTTTTAAAGTAACTCTTTTTGGTAAGTATTCTTAAAATTTATGAAAATGCACAACTTTGAAAGTTATGTTATAATGTTTTTACGAAAATTGTTCGTATATCTATTTTAGTGATATGGTAAAACATATGAATGAACACTTACCAATGAAAAACAGTAATTAACTCCCAAAAATCAAGAAAATACAATAAAATAGTCAATAACACATAAAATACACACATTAACAAAAGTTGTTTGGAATTATTTGGTTTGACACCTACCTACGTCACCGTTTTCCCAGTCCATTGAAAGTGTAGATGAGCGCAAGCGTAGTAGCTGAAAATTTTGTTTGTAGGTTCAAGGCTTAGACCAGGTTCAAGGCACGTTCAAGGTAAAATATGTCTGAGTCTGGGCCCTGTCCTTATCTATGGCCCGTTCACTCCCCACGCTTTGACAGGTCTGAGGTTTTAGTTGGGCAACGCATCGCTGAAGGCGCTAGTATAGCAATATTCAAAATTGCCGCCACGAATTGTTTCCGTCCGTCAGCTGACCGGCCATTAAACAAGAAGTCAAGCAAGGAAAAACAATTTTTAATTTTATATTTATATTGAAGTGTTTGATTTGTGGTCGTGTTTATTAGTACTACTATTATTACCGAGTGTTTTATTCCAGATAATAATTATGGTTCAACTTTGTTGTGTTCCTGGTTGTAATTTAACCAGCAAAGATATTAAAATGCATGTTTTGCCCAAGGATCATGAGGTAAGGTTTTATTTATTTTTATTATATATAAAATGAGGATTTATACAGAATGTTTTAGTCTTAAATATAAACATATTCATAAGCCTACAATTAACAACAATGATAAGCAAAAAAGAAGTGCATTGTTATATTTTTTTTATACTTATGACTAAAACAATTTGTATAAATACAACTTTATAGTTAGACGTTGTTTTATTGAGTAAGTAATAATTTATATATATGTGCATTTCCACCTTTATTTGTCAGTATGTCAATAAAAATAATATAAGCTGCTTTGCTTTAATATTTCATTAACAAACTTATTAAATTTCAGCTACGAAAAGTCTGGTGTCTTCAAATTAACAGGTTGGAGTTATTAGATATGGATGAGAACAAAAGACGGAATATGTACAGGGTGTGTGACTTGCACTTTAGTAATGAGGATAAGTTTTCATCATATCATAACAAAACAAATTTGAAGGCCACAGCAATTCCAACAATTATTCCTGGTATGTTCAAATTTTTTATCTAAATTTTGGAGTTAAAAGTATTGGTTATTTCTTGTTATAACACAACTGAGGTTGTTTTGTTGTGCCATTATTGTTGTTATTGGTTTATCTGCCTGTAATTCCTAACAATTTCCTGTAATTTTAGAATGATCATCTTCAGAGGAAAGAGATATCCAATCAACTTCCAGAAAGGTGCAAGAGAACAACAGTTATTGTCAGTGCCTTCTACTTTAAAAATAACAGGTAGAATAAATTGGAATATTGAGTAATTTTACTTTCCTTCAATGCAAACATCTTTTAAGTAATAATAGAATATACTTTAACATCCCTAATTGTTTAACATCAATCCTAGATGTAAATTTGACTGAAAATGTTATAAACTCTTTAAAACATATTGGAATGTAATATAAGTTGTAGCAATTGTGTTGCTCATTGGTAGTTGATGCAAACAAATAAATAAAAAAAATAATATTTGTTTATTTTTATTATATTAATCTCTAGTACCTATTTATTTTATACTTTTATAATTTACCTAACACTATGATGGCAAATTTGATGATTTTCAAATTCATAAAATTTTTGTTATTTTCGTGTTAGGTAAATTATAAAAGTATAAAAATTATTTAAGTATTTAAACTTAAATTCAGGAGGTATGCAACTAGCCGTACAAAAGTTTTAATTCGGCAACGCATCGCTCAAGGCGCTGATGTTCAATTTCGAATGCGCGGGAAAGAGGGAGTCGGCTATCTTTCCTTGAGATGATTTGTGGTCTGAGTGAAAAGAGATAAAAGCTTTATTTAATGTATTTTATAATGAAGTTTATAACCAGTAAATTGCAAATATAATATTTTAAAATTATCCCTTATTACAATGGATGTGCCCCAAGAACCACAGGATGTTTTCATGGAGGAGATTAAAGTCAAAGAGCACTTTCTTCCAAATGAAACAAACCAAGAAAAAATTTGTTTTGAAGAATTGGGCATTCAAGTGGTAAAAAATGATTTGCTTTCACTAAAACAGGAAAATTGTCATTTACAAGAAACCTATTTAAAAACTAAAAGTGACATTACTATAAGTGATGATAATGAAGGAAAGTGTAACTCCATTCAACTTAATTGTATAAATCCATCAAAAAAAGGTATGATAAACACTATTCGGTTATCTTCCAGTTTAACCATCCGCTAAAAATTCTCTGCGCATGTACAAAAATATTCGAAATTTACAGCGGGAGAGCCGCACAGTGTTGTCAGTTCAAACATTTTTTCCTGAAAGCGAATAGTTTAGTTTTGATTTAGTAAATTTGATTATAAAAAAACGCACGTTAATAAGGAGCGTTACTGCTAAAATTCATAAGTAATAATTAAGATGCTAAGAACAGCAGTTGAAAATATGAATAATAACGTAGGTAGGTACTTCCCTTCGTTATTTCGAATTAAATATATTGTAATATGCGAATATAAAAATCTCACGTTTTCATGGTATTCTGTGATTTTAATTTATTATGGTTTTAAATTAATGAAACATATAAACTACCACAATAAATGCAGTAGATACTATAAGGAAAACATTTTAAATAATGCATATTATATTTAAATTAAATAATATATAATTAAAATTTTATATTGTCTTCTGATTTATTTAAGGTATATTATGTTTACATGCATATAAAATTTAAATCCAAAATCAGCCCTGTAATTGAATCTCCTTGTTATAATAAATTAACGTTATCTGTAAAATGTACATACTGTACGTTCAACATGCATTATTTCATAGATTTACTTAACTCGATTACATAACTTAAGTTACGCAATCTGTTAAATAATGTCTATAATTTTCGTCTTTCCAATGTTTATTCACTCACTTTATTTATTCATAAATATGTGGCAACGCAGCTCGAGATTTAAAGTTTGCCGCTCCTTATCAACCAATAAAGTTATCCTTGATACTTCAAATTTTGTACATGCGCAGAGAATTTTTAGCGGATGGTTAAACTGGAAGATAACCCACTATTCTTTATATAATATTTTAGGTAAATGTTTATTATAGATTTCCCCTGAGTAAATAATACACAAGAAAATAAATTAATGTCTTTGGGTACATAAATTAACTGCACCAAAGAATTAGTGATTACTGACCTTTTAATATGTTTTGCTAGTTTTTTGTTGTATTAAATTAATACTTTTCTAAAAAATTTATAGAAAATCACTACTAACTGTGTAACACCAATAAATATTAGAATACCATTATCTATGTTGTCAGCTGGGTATTTTGTCCTTAGGTATGTAAAATTCATCAACTTTTCAATTTCAATTAGAAATATCTGAGTTGGTTATTAATTAAAACAATATTAATCAAATAGAATTTTAATGTGTATATGGCTTGTCAGGCTAAATCAGCTGAAATCACTAAAATTAAGTGTCCATTATAGATGGAATCACATGCAGATTTTGTTCTATTGTTGCAGTGTTATGAGAAGATGAATATTAGGTCTGTTCCTTGGTCCAAGCAGCAGTTATACTTTGTATAAAACCTTGTGTAAATGGTGTTTAATAATAGTTCCTTTTACACATTTTAAACCTTTTGACCTTGCTGCTTACATTTGTTTAATAAACATGCCCCATGAGAACTATAAAGCTGGATTTCTAAACTAGTCTTTTGTCTTTAGCGTTGGCGATTGTGCCATTGGGCTGTTGTTTGACTTGAATAAACTTTCATTTTTGTCGTCGTCGGTGGTTTGTAGAATGCCTGTAGCAAGTATGAATAGTCAACAAATAGATTTTCAATTATCAAGTGTTTTATGTTAAATTTTATTAAAAGAACGATAAAATATTCTAGGAATTTCAAAAGCCAAAAGCTCTGCTCCTCTTTGGGATTACAGATTATCGATTCTATGCACGACTGCCAATAATTTGGGATACATTTAGCAGTGTAGCAATTTCTTCTTGACTTAAGTCTTTGTGTATACAACATACTAATTTGTCGAGTTGACTGCAAGCACTTCTACGCGACTAAAATGTTAGTATTTTGAAATGGAATTCCTAAAATTCTGGTTAAAGATATAACAGCTTATAAAAAGAAAAAAAAAAACGACAAAAACAATTAGCTATAAATAGAGTTTACTGATAGCATGAAATGTATATTTAAAATATTATTTTTGTACGCAAATTTTCTGAAATTTAAAAAATATCCACTTTAATTGTGGAGCAGTGCTTGTGGTAATAATTTATTAACTCTCCTAGTTCTTCTAGTAACCATTCACTATTGCATCTCTTATGAATTAAGTACCTTGGACTTTCAAACAATACAAGAGATTTTTTTTAAATGATTCTTAACTAACTGTAGAGTTTGAATCTTCTCGTCACTCGCACCATGCAGTCGATAGATGTCAAATTCCGTATCGATCTGTCAGATGATTGTCCGACCAGATCGTAAATCATGATACCAGTGGCGTCGTGTACACTACATCCCTTCCTTTCTTTTAAGACCGGAATAAAGATATAGGTATACAAAAAAATAATATATTTAAATTGTAATCACATTTGTAAGTAACTAAACTCCTTACCGATGAACAGGTCAAATTAACGTAACACTAAAAACAAGTAACAAGTAAACATTCACAAATATGAAAAGTCTGTAAACAATCATAAATAAGAAAAGTCTTTACCCGGTATTATTTGTTATTTTCCATTCATTTCCAACTCGTTTCATGTGGAGTATATTTCTCCTTACCTCTTCACTGGTTTTTTTTTGCTTTTACGTCGCCACCCTTCTTAGAAATTACTGTATGTGGTATAGCGTCAAAGGTGGGGTCTAATTTGTTCTCCTTCCGCATACGTTTTAGAATTACTGAATCTGCTTCTATAATTACGCTATCTCGGGCATGTCTTCGTTTGTCCGCATATTCTTTTCCTTTTTATTTCACCAAACTATCTTTATCCCTTACCTCTTCTTCTTCTATATTAAAATCCGTAATCATCGGAAGTTTGTCTTTCAGTTTCCGTCCAAAATATAGTTCGGTCGGAGTTTTTCCCGTTCTTGGGGAGGTGTATTATGATACATCAATAAATAATCCTGTAGGTCCAACTTCCAATCATTTCCGAGTACTTTGCTGATTTTTAGGCGCTTAACGAGACTTCTGTTTTGCTGCTCAACATCCCCGTTTTGTTGCGGCCAGTATGGGATAGTAGTGAATAACTATTATTATCCTTACAAAATTTAATTAATTCTTTGCTTCTTCCAAATTGCGGTCCATTATCTGCTGTATCTGCTGTAAATTCGCGTCTTTTTAATAGCTCTGGTGCTCCTGATGCAGCTACGAGAGTACACCCTTTACATTTCCTTGGTAGGTTTTCAGCCTCCTGGTCAATTTTGGGCCACCAAACTTTCGTCCTTAGCCTTCATTTTATGCACACAATACCTGGGTGTCCCTCGTGGCCTAATTTTAAAACTCTTTCCCGTAATAACTTCGGAATAACTATTCGATTTCCTCGTAGTAGAATGTCGTTCGAAAAACACAGCTTCTGATGGAACATTGTATAAGAATTTGCAGAGCCATACCAAATATCTTTATACAAGCTTTCTTTTACTTGTAATATTTCCTCATCGGATTTTGATAGCTGTTGTATTTCTCCTAGTGACATAGCTACTGGTGTCGAACTTTTCACAATCTGCTTGACGTGCTCGTCTTCTTCGAATAGAGCAGATTTTACATTGGCACAAAGCCTAGAAAGGGGGTTGGCTATATTGGTTTTTCCCGCTCGGTAAATGACCTTATAATAATAACATTGTAAACGTAGCACCCACATCTACTCTTGCGCAGGGTTTCGATGTTGGAGTGAATATAAACTGCAAAGGTTTATGGTCAGTTATTAGTTCAAATTCCTTACCATATAGATAAACGTGGAACTGTTCCACTGCCCAACTTGCGAATTTCACTATTAATCATAAAGTTCTTGTTCTGATTCCGTGTACCTACTGAGAAGACTTAGTCAATATATGTCTAGGATACGAATTTAATCATCCTTTTCCAAATTTTACGCATTTAAGCTTTTTTTCATTTCAGTACGAATTAAACCTGCTGCCAAGTGCCAATTACCAATACGCATTTAAGCCTGGCTCATTTAAGTCTCACGCATTTAAGCCTTACGCATTTAAGCCTCACGCATTTAAGCCTTACACATTTAAGCCTCATGCATTTAAGCCTCACGCATTTAAGCCTTACGCATTTAAGGCTCACGCATTTAAGCCTCGCGCATTTAAGTCTCACGCATTTAAGCCTTACGCATTTCAGCGCGCATTTCTACTAGTTTCCTTTTTTTAGTTAACTACTTACCTTTGTATCCTTACTGTCCTCTCTTTCAATAAAGTGGCCAGTATTCGTACAAATTTCAATAAAATAGCCAGTATCCTCGTCGCCAAATGTAGAGTTTGAATCTTCTCGTGACTCGCACCATGCAGTCGATAGATGTCAAATTCCCTATCGATCTGTCAGATGATTGTCCGACCAGATCGTAAATCATGATACCGTGATACCAGTGGCGTCGTGTACACTACACTAATCGATTTCAGGCCATTACTTTAAGTAATCGCAATATCATAATATTCACTTTGGTGTACCTCAAGGTTCAATCTTGGGACCACTTTTGTTTATTATGTACACCTCACAATTTCCGTTAGCTCTAAACTTTGGTCATGTACATTGTTATGCTGATGATACATGGCTGTACTATTCTTTTGCTTTTGGGTGTTCTGCTGCCAAAAAGCATCGTTTAAATGAAATTAAAATTAAACTACTAGCCCATCTAAAACTTGGATACCAACCCCTTGAAGGCATTCTATTGTCACGCTATGTCCCAGGTAAATACGATATGACGGTGTGCGTGCGGTGCGGAAATCGCACGCATCGCAAGTAGATGCGGTAAATACGATAAATATTTCAGTATTTAAATGGCTTCAAAAGAAACAACACGTAAAATATTCCTAATGGATAACGCTTTGACAATTTAAAAATTTTAAAGATATTACAAAGAAAAAGGAAAAACAAACATACAATTTATAGAGATAGATTAAACTTCGGAGAATTTCATCATCTATATCCACAGCTACGACATAACCCCATTCTCTATCAACCACAAGTCTGTCCTTGTAGCGCGCGAATTCCGCGTATTCCACAAAACATTTCGTTTTTGGATCTCCGAAATCAAGACTTCCATCATGCGAACATCAATGTCAACTGCGGGCAATGCGGGTAGAAACAAACAAATTTCATTTACAAACACGGCGTGCGATGCGGCAACGCATAATCGTGACAACGCGCGTGAATTTATTTTCCACTTAGGACAACATAATTATTTTCTATAGGTTTTATTTATTGCGGGCAACGCACCGTATTTACCCAGGACATAGCGTTATTCTGGCAACGTGCGGGCGAGCGTTATCGTGCACTAGAATAAAATTCTCTCCAATGATTGGAACAAATGGCAATACATTTTCCTCAAAAACCTCCTTTATATACCGATCAGCTGTCAGTGATCCCCTACAAAACACAATTAACTCCTCTACAATCCCTCTCTGAGAAACAAAATTACCTGAATCAGGTCCTTTTACATGTATGTTGTGCTTCTCGGATTTTACAATTTAAGGGTCTAATTGGTTTTAATCCTTCAGTCAATACCATTTATTGTGAAAACTACTATACCCGATCGATATTTTACTTAAAAAAATCAAAATTAAAGAATGTTATAAAGTAGGACATAATTATAGGAAAACTAAAATTTTCTGATATGTAAAAAACGTTTAGTTATTTCTGTCGGTTGTTTCCAGTAGATGTTTTGTTGTAATCAAAGTTCTTGGAATTTTAAAAGTCAATCGCATCGCTGACTCGTTAGCTGAAAAAGCTGCCTCCCAAAAGATTTTTGGTTCTGGTCAGCATCAGCGATGGTACCTAGTAAAGGAATGCTCCTTTAATAAATTTTTAGACAGGTCTGAAGTATCCGAATAACAGAGCAGCCAAGAAATAAGTGGGCATGACCAAAAAGGACCTGAATGTGGTAACAGGTAGGTAGGTTGACGAGCTAATAGGTAAGCTCAATCTCAGAAAGAAGCACAATATGCCAAATGTGGCCTAAGTCTAGTGTGGCGATCCACCCTTTAAAATTTACTGATATAAATAGTATTTTATATTTTTTTCTACCTATAGGTACTTTTTTATAGGAACTAAATTGTTTTAAATGTATCAAATATGTAAAAAGTAATATGTATAATGAATTAATAGTTTAAGATTTTAAAAATCCATACCAATTTTTTATTTCACAAATATTATTAAAACGAGATCCATTTAAAAAAGTTGTTACACATTTAAAAATTTATTACATAGATATCTTTTGATTATTAAGCGTTTATTATAAAAGATGAAACAAAAAGCTATGAAGAAAATTTTAGATAATGGCATAACAAAAATGTGTCTTTTTGTGGGGTTCTCATTCGCTGATGGCTGCTTTTTTAAGCATATTTGGGATTCCCTGAAAGGTTTCAGATCAGTCAATGGGGCAAGCTTATCAGCCTTCTCATTACTCCTAATTCCCTTGTATGTAAGGGTAACTTACACTTCACTGAATTGCCTAGTAATTCAATTAATTATTGAATAAAACCCTACCAATTTTGTCAAGGCGGTCACACTGTACACATAATATTCAATATAATATTGTATCACAAAATACACTTTTTACTCAATAACTGAAAATGAGTTCATCAAAATTGTGTAATATATTTCTGTATTTAAAATATACTGTTTTAAATTGCAGGAATTTTGACGAGAAGGAACTCTAAAAAGTATTGGACTATACAGGGAGGTGTCTTAATTTGTGGGATATGCGGAAATATGTACACCAGAATATTTGAAATTATTTGGCATATTGCAGAGCACCTTACGAAAACAAATAGATGTATACTTCAGTCAAGTAACAAGGAAGCGATGAAACAGAATGTTAATTATGGACCAGAAAGTGGATTTTGCAAAGAAATAAAGAAATTGTTTTCGACTAAAACTAAAACTCCTGCCTTATACAATATGGGAAAAGAAGTCAAATGTGAAATTCGTTTAATATCTTTTAGTAGGCGAGGCACTTTGAAACAACATATGTTTGTTCATGCAGATGATAAACCATTCAAGTGCGATATTTGTTTAAAATGTTTTAGCCGGCGAAACAGTTTGAAAACACATATGCTTGTTCACAAAGGCGATAAACCATTGAAATGCAAAATTTGTTTAAAATATTTTAGCCGGCCATGTACTATGAAACAACATATGCTTGTTCACACAGATGATAAACCATTCAAATGCGAAATTTGTTTAAAATGTTTTACCCAGCAAAACAATTTGAAAACACATATGCTTGTTCACACAGGCGATAAATCATTGAAATGCAAAATTTGTTTAAAAGATTTTAGCCGGACAGAATGTTTGAAAAAACATATGCTTGTTCACACAGGCGATAAACCATTCAAATGCGAAATTTGTTTAAAATGTTTTACCCAGCGAAACAATTTGAAATCACATATGCTTGTTCACACAGGCGATAAACCATTCAAATGCAAAATTTGTTTAAAAGATTTTAGCCGGACAGACTGTTTGAAAAAACATATGCTTGTTCACACAGGCGATAAACCATTCAAATGCGAAATTTGTTTAAAATCTTTTACCGAACGATTCATTTTAAAACGACATATGCTTGTTCATACAGGCGAAAGCCCATTCAAATGCGAAATTTGTTTTAATTATTTTAGCCGGCCAATTTATTTGAAAAGACATATGCTTGTTCATACGAGCGATGCACCATTCAAATGTGAAATTTGTTTAAAATCTTATAGACAACGAAGCAATTTGGAACAACATATGCTTGTTCACACAGGCGAAAAACCATTCAAATGCGAAGTTTGTTTAAAATGTTTTAGACAGAAACGCTGTTTAAAAGGGCATATTGTTGTTCACACGGGCGAAAAACCATTCAAATGCGACATTTGTTTCAAAGATTTTAGCCGACCAGCCGGTTTAAAAATACATATGCTTACTCACACAGGTGATAAACCATTCAAATGCGAAATTTGTTTAAAAGGTTTTAACAATCGAAGCATTTTGAAAACACATATGCTTGTTCACACAGGCGATAAACCATTTAAATGCGAAATTTGTGCAAAATGTTTTACCTTGCCACGCTATTTGAAAAAACATATGCGTTTTCACATAGACGATAAACCATTCAAATGCGAAGTTTGTTTAAAATCTTTCACCGAGAGATACGGTTTAAATAGACATATGCTTGTTCATAAAGGCAAAAATCCATATATGCTTGGTCACACTGGCGAAAACGCATTTAAATGCGAAATTTGTTTAAAATATTTCAGTCGGCTAGCCAATTTGAATAGACATATGCTTGTTCACACAGGCGAAAGACCATTCAAATGCGAAATTTGTTTGAAAAGTTTTAACCAACCAAGCAATTTAAAAGAACATATTCTTGTTCACACAGGCGATAAACCATTCAAATGCGAAATTTGTCTAAAATATTTTAGCCGGTCTGGCTGTTTGAAACAACATATGCTTGTTCACACAGGTGATTCACCATTTAAATGCGAAATTTGCTTAAAATCTTTTAGTCAACGAAGCAATTTGAAACAGCACATGTTTGTTCACACAGGCGATAAACCATTCAAATGCGAAATTTGTTTAAAATCTTTTAGACAACGAAGTCATTTGAAAAAACATTCATGCTTATTGACACATTCAATCGCGTAAGTATAGTATACTTTTTCTACCACTGACCTTAGAAAGTAATGGTACACACACATATAAAATGCAATAGACATCCATAAAATAAATGTTTACATTCTAAATGTTTAAATATAGAGTCAATCTGAATTAGCTGAAACTGGTAGTTTATTCCAAAATTTCAAACGATTCGGCGGAAGTATTTCGAACAGCTTTGAGATCAAAGTTCACACTCTTTGGCTCATTTCTTATTGTTGGAGGGGGTACACCATATTTATAAACTTGATTTGTCAAAAAATTTAGTTCTGTGAAAGGGCCGTTAAATTCTGTTTTGTAGAATAAATTTTTATAACCTCTTCTGAACTGAACAATATTTAAATCGTTCAAATATGGTTTTGGCTTAGTTTTTCCAAGTTTGAACCTGGACGAGTGATCTTTAGCATCATAAAAATCAGTGACATTCATGTTTATTTCAACTCTTACCCCACACTTGCTATCGCTCATCACACTAACCAATTTGTGTTCTTCGTTATTCAGGAAGAAAAATGCCGCGGAATTACATCAGAAAGAGTGATCGAGCTTCTTATTCTGAGGAAACATTACAAAGAGCTCTTTCTGAAATACGTAATGGGAAAAGTAAGGCATCTGTAGCCAAAGTATACAACATCCCAACATACACATTAATCAAGAGATTGAAAAATAATGCTACTCCTTTGAACTTGGGACGATTTTCCCCAACTTTCACCCCAGACCAAGAAAAAGAGTTATGTGAATATATAATTAAAATGGATCGATTATTTCATGGTCTCAATATACGAACTCTCAGAAAATTGGCGTATGATTTTGCAGAGGTGAACAATATCAGTCATCGATTTAATCGAGAGAAGAAATTGGCAGGAAGGGACTGGATAGATGGATTTTTCGTAACAATCCTGGTATCTTCGAACGTATTCGACAATCCATTAGACATCGAGCGGATTCTTGCATTTTAGCTGGAGGTGGACATTTTGAACATTTGCTCTGAAATGTATTATTTTTTCTTTATGTTTAACACATGTTGCTTGTAATAAAATAATAAAAAAATATAAATTAGTAGCGTCACCAAGAAAAATTAATTTCACGTACAACACCCTGTATCTCATAAACGACAACACCTATCACACATGTTTATATGAACTTTTCGTCTTAAAATTGAGTAACGAAGCGCTCCATATAATATTTTAGATTACTTAAGAAACACACCCTGTATTGGTACCTATACATAATATATTGAATTTTTGAGATTATTAAAATTATTTAGTAACATTTAAAAAGTTTTATTTACCATATAAAGTTTAAATTTAATTTTAGATGTCACCACTTTACTCGGTGCTCAAAAACTTACGAACCATCTTCACAAATTAAAACGAGAAATACCAACTGCCCTTCAAAATTAACAGTAAAAATTCATATTATTAGAAAAAAATACATGGGCATACAAGAAAAATTCCAACTTTTACAAGAAGCCTTGTGACACACAATCAGGCAATTCAGATTATTTGCGGTTTCGGAAATTTAGTAATGATGTAAGAGAACAGTTATTACGTCTCTACAAGAATGGACATACAGCAGGAACAGCATTAGAAATGATTAAGTGCAATATCCAGCTAACTTGTGATGACTACAACACAGCTTTAGCAGATAGGAATAGATGCCCAAGTTATAAATATTTTATAAAAACTGGATTTCATTATGGATTAAAACTACAATAATTTGCCCAAATCTATGAAATATTTCAACTCTCGGAGGTTGAAAATAAAAAATTAATAATAAAAAATCCTCAGTATTTTTACCCTTAATTTAGTTACTGATAACCAAAACATGTATATTAATTAAATTAAACTTATTTTAAAAAAACCTGAAATTATCCCCTGGCATAATAAAAAAATACACCTTTATAATACATTTTTACACTGCAATTATATATTTTTTTACTTTCTAGCATAGAAAGCACAAATTGAAAAAGTGCGCCAAATATCCAAGCCACACCTACTAATATTTCTATTGGCCTATTTTAGCCTCATAACGGAATCCGGCGCTGGATGTATTCTCGCTTTTCGTGTTCCATTGGTTTTGCCCTAGAGCATGCATCTGACAGCACTGGTCTTGAATTCTCTAAAAACCCAGTGCTGCCCGAGTGCGACGAATGGAAAACGCTATAGGTCTATTTATAAACTTGCAGTTGCCGTTGCTGTTGCCGTTACCGTTCCCGTTGCTGTTTGACGTTGCAGTTGCCGTTCGTAGTGTCAATTTATAAACTAGATGTTTGATGATGACTGAAGTTCGGCCAATACTTCGAAAAAGAAAAAAAAGAGAGTTGAGCGATTTTTTTTATTGTGTTTATTATTAAAGTTTGAATTTTCGTGAAGTTTTATTAAGGATTTTTGTTACTATAATGTTAGTAACTTGTTGATATAATGGATGACGATATCTATTTATAGGTCATCTGGGAATACTTCTACAATTGCTATAAGTTAAATTAAGCAAAGATGTATAATACATGCACATTCACAGACAGAGTTGAATAAATAAAACATCTTCTTGGGTTTTGATTGGTTAATACGCGAACGGCGAACTGCAAAAGTTAAAACTTCGTTATGTCTGAACGTCAGGGAACGTCAAGCTCAGCGGCGAACGGTAACGGCAACGGTGAATATAAATGTGCAAATGAGAAAGCAGCTTTTTAACTTTCAACGGGAACGGCAACTGCGAGCGGCAACGGCAACTGCAAGTTTATAAATAGACCTTATTAGATCTTGAGGGTTGTTTATGAAACATCCAAGTGCCCTCAACCTACCCTTACACTCATACTTAAGGGAGGACTATGAATACGGCCAATACCCCCTTTAGGTTTGTTTTCACATTAAATCACAAACTTGTTTCTTACAATTTTCAAACCATTCTTGTGCGCAAGTCTCGTTTGAAATAAATCCTGATCTGATCCTTGATTAATGTGAAAACAGTAGACAAAATGTGTATGATTAAATAATTCGTATGATATTACCTAAAAAGATTTTTTTTTACAAAGCTATGAAAACTGTAAACATGTGTATGAGTAAATTATCCTTAAAGTATTAAAGTATTCTTCCAACATAATTTCTAAATCTGAATCGTCAGTGTCGGATGACATTAAATAATCAGATTCATCAGAATACATGTCTTTTTAGTTTAAATAGGTTTATAATGATATTAAAAAAAACAGGAGAAAATAACAACAAAAAATATAGAAACTAATTGACATAAGGTTTAATACGCGCATGTGCCAACAATCTGCTGGAAATTAATTCTCAAACTGCTTGGACTGTCACCAAACTGTCAGGAAACCATGTGAAAACATCCGACTAGTGATTGGAAATTAGTTTCAAACTAATGCGCGAACACAAAATATCGACTGCGCACACTCCAAACGTTAGAAACAAGTTTGAAACCAAATACCAATGTGAAAACAAACCTTTTATAGTTATGCGGTTAGTCAATAGATGGAGCTTCTTTCAGTTCCATTCATTAACACTTGAGAGTATTTTCTAAGGGGGTATGTTTTGTGATCTCTGTTTTATCTATGGTCTCTGTATCTTAAGCCCTATAAAGGTTATATCAGGCTATCAGCGCAAAAGTGGTGTAACCCCCGGCACTGCACTTAGGAAAAATAGGATTTAAAATTTGCTAAGATAGATTTGTTTTTATTAATTTATTTTTTATTTAGCGCCATCTTTTGTTTTGATAACAAAAGGTGGCTTACTCCACTTTTTTATTCAAAGTTAATAATGTATAGAATGTAGTTTACACCAAAACTGCAACCAACACAAATAGTGGGTTACACCACTTTTGCGCTGATAGCCTCATATATGCCCTAGACTGAACATTTTTGCTCTGGTAGGATTTACCCAATATTTCTGAATTCTGATGATTCTTATTCTATATGGAAAGATAATATTACATTACCTGTAATTAGTAATTTAATATATTATTTTATAGTAAAGTTCTAAGTTTCTTAACCAGTAAATTTCAAAGCTAATATTCTGCTAATATTTCAGAACTGTTTCTTATTAAAATGGATGTGACACAAGAACCACATGATGTTTTCATGGAGAAGCTTAAAGTTGAAGAGCACTTTCTTCCAAATGAAACAAACCAAGAAGAAATGTGTATTGAAGGAATGGACATTCAAGCTTATGTGATAAAAAATGATTTGCTTTCACTAAAACAGGAAAATGATCCTATGTTATATACAGATCATTTACAAGAAACCTATTTAAAAACTGAAAGTGATATTATAAGTGATGATAATGAAGCTGTGAAGTGCAACTCCATTCAACTAAATTGTAGAAATCCATCTAAAAACGGTATGATAAACACTATTCTTTTTATAATATTTTAGGTAAATGTGTATTATAGCTGTCCCCTGAGTAAATAATACATGAAAAAATAAATTAATGTCTTTGTGTACATAAATTAATTGTAGGGATCTAATAAAGAATGAGTTATTAGTGGCTATTAATAATTTTTTGCTAGTTTTTTATTGTATGAAATTTATAGTTTTCTAAAACATATACAGATAATCACTACTACTGTGTAACTCTAAACAGTGGGTACTAGAATACTAATATATATATGTTTTAATCAATATTTCTAAATTTCAATAAACTTGAAATATATGAATTGATTATTAATGGAAACAAAATTAATCAAATTAAAGTAAAAAATTGTATTTGTATTTGATTCAAAGTATAGCTAAAAAGGAATTTTTTAGAAACTTCTAGTTATTTATATCATCAAGGAGATAATCATAATTAACTTTTAAGCAGCAGTTAAACTTTGTAAAAAAACATGAGTAAATGGTATTGAATAATAGTTCTTTTTGCACATTTTAAAAGTTTTGATACCAAGTTTAACTGCTGTTTGAGCTTGTTCCTGCTTACAATTGTTTAATAAACATGCCCTCAGTAACTTAACTAACCGATGTCAGGCTGTTAATGTAAGTAATTGCAGTTTTCTTCTTTCTATTCTTTTGCTTAGAAATATATTAGTGAGCTTGTTTAAGGCCCAGTTTTACAATATACTGATATTCTACACGGTAGTATTATCTTGCCAACAAGTCTGTATCAGTCGAATAAATATCGGGAACCTATTTATTCCTCGTGTTTGTCTGTTTTTATATATTTGTGTATTGGTTTATTATATATAATAATTTATTAGAACTTAAACTTAAATGTAAAACATCTTAGAAATGGAAAAACGAAGTAATAAACGCACGGCTAATTATACAAAAGAAGAATGTTGGCGACTCTTGGATCTCATTGAAAGATTTGCACATGTTATAGAAAACAAGAAAACGAATGCATTAACTTGGAAATATAAGGTAAAAAAGTTTAAATTACATTTAGGAGCCTACTTGCTTAACACATTTCATTTTTTTTTATTTTAGAAAACTGCATGGCAAAAAGTTAGTGTTCAGTTTAATGCCATTGGTACCCAAAACCGAACATGGAAACAATTGCGCAGTAAATATGAGGCATTAAAAAAAGAGACGAGAAAAGCTGCAGCCAAAAGCCGCAATATAGTTCTTACAGGTGGTGGTCCATATGAAAGTAATGTCAATCCATTATACAAAAAAATTAGATCAATAATTAAATTAAGCGCTCAAGGAACACCTTCTCGCTTTGATAACGATTTAATAGATAATTCAACAGACAATAAATCTCCTTGTGATACTCCCCTTACAATAAAAAATGTAAATGACGAAAATGTAATTTATGACAATTTTGAGACTAATGTACAACAACCAAATAATCTTGATGTGCAGTTTCAACAACCATGTGGAAGTCTAGTTGCTGAAGTTGTTCCACAAGCCTTATCTGATGTTCAAGAAGAAGTTACTGAAATGACTGGAATAGCTTTTACTGATTTACCATCAAGCAGTGAAGTAGAATCACCAAAAGACAATAACCAAAGCGGTGACTGTCCTGGTACGTTGAAAAAACCAAGACATCCGGCGCTGCAAATTCCAAACAAAAAAATGTCTTCAGCTGCTAGGAAAATAACTCCATGGATTGATTCAAAAACTGAGCTGACCAAATTAAAATCAAAATTAATTCAAGAAGAGTTTAATGTGAAACAAAAAAGAGAAGCGGAACTACATGTGCAGCAGCTACAGTTAAATGAGCAACAACTGGAATTAAACAGGCAGCAAATAAAAATCAACGAATTAATAATTGAAAAATATAAATTAGAAATAAAGAATTTGGAGAAATAATATGATGTTTATATAAAAATAAAAAATAGAGAATATTTGTTACTAATCTTGACTTTTATAAATAATCCCTAAAAAATGACAAAGTTTTTCTACTTTTATTTTACAAATTGCTAATTACGAGGGTTGTCTGAAAAGTTTCCGACCTAACAAAGATACTACACATTTTTTCTTCAAATTAATTTTTATTTTTCTACATAGTCTCCTTGTTAGTCTATACAGTTCTCCCAGCGATGCTCCCATCTCTTCAACCCGGCCAAATAGTACTCGGCGTCTTTCTCTGCAAAATAGTTGTTTACGAAGGTGATGGCCTCCTCATTCGACGAAAATCTCTGTCCTCCGTGCGCAACTTTTAGCTTAGGGAACAAAAAAAAGTCGCTTGGGGCTAGATCTGGTGAGTAAGTAGGGTGGTCAAGCAGTTCAAACCGTAATTCGTGGATTTTCGCCATGGCAACCGCTGAGGTGGGAGGCAGCGCATTGTCTTGGTGAAACAAAATTATTTTTTTCTGCAAATGTGGCCGTTCTTCCGCAATTTCTGCCTTTAGCTTGTCAAGTAATGATGCATAGTATGCTCCTGTAATGGTTTTTCCTTTTTGAAGATAATCGATTAAGATAACTCCATGACTATCGCAGAAAACAGTTGCCATCACTTTCCCAGCCGAAGGAACAACCTTTGCTTTTTTTGGAGCCGATTCCCCCTTCGCAGTCCATTGTTTTGACTGTGTTTTTGTTTCTGGAGTATAATGGTGTATCCAAGTTTTATCTACAGTAATTAATGGGCGCCCAAACTCTGATTTATTACGCCTAAACTGCGCCAACAGAGAGTTGGAAATGTTCATTTGAATACGTATTTGGTCCAAAGTGAGCAAACGCGACACCCAACGCGCGGACAGCTTTCTCATGCCTAAATCTTGATTCAATGTGACAAACACGTTCTTCAGTGGTTGCACCATGAGCATTTCCCAATTCATTACCCACATTTCCTTCTGGTATTTCTTGTGTAACATTATTCTGAACAGCAGAATCGTGGGGTAGTTCATTTTCATTATTTAAAATGCAAAATTATGTTATAGGAGTAAAGAATAAAACCCAACTCAACCTACTTAATGATATAACTATGTGGCCTCCTGGTACAATAATTAATAATGCCACTATATCAGAAGCTGCTTTTTCAAATTTATTTAAAACAGAATTGTGTACGTCGACCGCAAGCCATCAAGGATTACAGGCGGATAGAATGGAAAACCGAAGTTCACCAACTCTTTCTACATCCGAAGAAAATACACCACCAGTGAAGATTGGTTCTGACAGGGAGGCTATCGCTGCTTGCAAGTCTACTGGGTTAAGCAACCTAGAGTTTGTGGTAGAAAATAGTAGGAAGAACGATGTGCCAGTTGTGGACCCGATGACCCCGCCTATAGTGAGGATGTCACGAGAATCAGACGTGGAAAATGGACGATTCTTATTAGCTAGACTAAGGGAACCTTCCATATTAAAATCCCTTAGGTTATTTCTTGCCTTTCTACATAACCAGCCAGCCAGTATATGCTTTGAAGGCCACACTAAAACAAGCGTCAAACTAGCTTTAACATCGGAGGGACTTCCTGGTGACGAAGACTCCTTGCGTAGGCTGTATTATCGTTTCCATAAGGCCTACGGAATTGAGGAAGATGAAGTTGAGGCAGATCTCTTAGCATTCAGATCCTTTATATCATCAGAGAGGGTCCTTCATCTGCAGAGAATTAGGGAAGGCCACAGTAATTATATGTCGACTGGTTCTCCAAGTAGACCCAAAAATTTTTAATATCAATGACGCGAACAGAGGATCAAGCAACCTCTAAAAAATTGGACGAAAGTAAGCTTGGTATATTTCTTATTAATATTCAGTCCTTAAGACACAAAACGGATGAATTGTTTCTATTATTGGAAGAGCTTGGTTTTCCAGAAATAGTTGCCTTAACGGAACACTGGCTACATATTGGTGAGCCTGTATTTGTAAAAAATTACACAACTATAGCTCGCTTTAGTAGGAGTAATTTATCCCATGGAGGTACTTTAATAATGTCAAATAACAATAACTTTTCAGCAGTTACCAATTTCGATAACCTTTTGTCGGAAAAAATATTTGAGTTTTCCATCGTTTTTAGTAAAATTTATAACCTTTATATTATTTGTATTTATAGAACACCAGACGCTAACGTGCATATATTCTGTCAAAATTTACTAGGCTTACTTGAATCCTTGCCTGCAAAAAGCAGATTAATTTTATGTGGAGATTTTAACATTGACTTTTCCAGTGTGTGTGCTGCTCAAGAAACAATTCGATCTATATTTGACTCTTTTGGTATTAACATGCATATCAACTCTCCTACCAGAATAACCTAAACTAGTTCTAGTACTATTGACTATGTTGTGTCGTCATTTGAATCGAGTTTTGTAGACTGCTCCGTCTTTAGTTCGGGTTTCTCAGACCATGAGGCAGTATTAACTAAGTTTTTAGTAAATTCTAAAACAAAAATTGCTCCACGCAAATTTTGTCGAATTTTTACGGATAAAAATTTTCTTAACTTCAGAAATCTCTGTAAAACAACCGTCTGGGATTGTCTTTCTCTTGATGTCGATACCGCCTTTGCATCTTTTATTAAAACATTGTCTAATTTAGCTGTCAAATCATTTCCTCTTAGGCCTATCAAAAACAAACTGCATAAGCCCTGGACTACCAAGGGCTTGCGTACATCCTCAAAAAATATGCGTTGTCTCTCTTACATAAAAAAATTTACTGACAGTATATTTCTTCATGAATACGTGAAAATGTATAAAAAGTTTATCATAAGACTATAAAAGCTGCAAAGGACATCTACTATAATAGGAGACTGAGTGGATCCAAAAATATTACTAAGGAAACATGGTCCATAGTTAATGATTTAAGAAATAAAGTTTCCTCGCCCAGCACTATTCCTACTACACCTGAGAGCCTAAATAATTACTTCATAAATGTTGCCAAAAACTTAACTAATTCTATAACTTCCACTATTGATCCACTTTCTTATTTACCGAATGTTAATGAAAACTTAAACAGTTTCTTTTTTCACCTGTGGTAACAGAAGAGCTTCGTAATACAATTCGAGACATTAAAAACAAATCCGCATCTGGAGTAGATGGGCTTACTCTCAAAATGTTCGCAAATCTGCCGGACTGTGTATTAGATCTTCTAACTAATTTGATTAATGAGTCGTTCCAAATTGGTATTTTTCCTACTTGCCTTAAGACAGCCATAATCATTCCTTTGCATAAAGGAGGTGATAAAGATCAAGTTTCTAACTATCGCCCAATCGCGCTTCTTCCTACGTTATCCAAGATCATTGAAAGGTTTGTAAAAAAAAGGCTTCTTTCATTTGTGAGTAAATACAATATTCTAGCTAAAAATCAATTTGGATTTTTAAGTGGTAAATGCACAAATGATGCAATGTTTTCTCTTTTTAATAATGTCTACTCCAGCTTAAACAATCAACACAATATTTTGTGATTTCTCAAAAGCTTTCGATTGCGTGGATCATAAAATACTACTTAAAAAATTGCAGTACTATGGATTTAGAGGCACCTCGATCAGGTGGTTCGAGTCCTTTCTTAGTGATAGACTGCAGCTTGTACGAGTTGATGAATTAAGGTCTTCATGCAAGCAGATAGAATATGGGGTTCCACAAGGTTCGGTATTGGGTCCTATATTGTTTTTGCTATTTATCAATGATATTGCTGACTTGAGCATCGGCGGAAAAATTTGTTTATTCGCAGACGACACTAGCTTTTCTTGGAGTCACCCGGATATCACCGAACTGCATAGAATCGTTTCACATGACTTAACCATCATCAAATCATGGTGTGATTCTAACCATATGTGTTTGAACGTTTCTAAAACGAAAGTTTTACCATACACATCTGCAATTCAACCTATTATGTTGAATAATTCTACTATAGAGGTCGTTGACTCTGTGAGATTTTTGGGACTAGTCGTTGACAGCTCTCTAAAATGGGATGTACACATTGACGCTTTGTCAAAAAAACTAAGCTCTTCTTGTTACGCACTGAGAACAATATCTAGGGAGCTTCACCTGTCAGCTTCCAAAACAGTCTATTTTGCCCTCTTCGAGTCACATCTCCGATATGCACTTCCTTTTTGGGGTACATGTTGTGTGACTCAATTTGAACGTATTTTTAAATTACAAAAGAGAGCTGTTCGGTATACGCTGAAACTAAGCAGTAAAACTCACTGTAGGGAATTCTTTAAAAAACATAAAATATTAACACTTCCATCCCTATTTATCTTTGAATCCATTTCTTTAATTCGGAAACATTTACCTGAAGTCTCAGACAGACCATCTCATAACTACCCTCTTAGAAGTGCAGAGTATGACCTTTATTTACCAAAACCTCGCACGGAACTAATCAAAAGCTCTATTTTTTATAACGCTAAGAAAATGCACAACAATCTACCCTTGGAAATAAAGTCCATTTCATCAATAACCGCATTTCGTATCGCTTTAAAATCATACTTGGTGGAGAGAGCTTTGTATGCAGTTGACGACTTTTTTACATAAATTATTTTGGACCATCTCACGCACTGGAAAATTAATTTGTGATATTTATCTATTTTGTTGTTTGTTGTTTTTTTTTGTTGTTACTCTGACTAAATTAAAATTTTAAATTTTAATTTTTTTATATTACTTATTATTTATCAGTCTCATTGTATAATGTATACATAAAGTATACATTTATTTTATTTTATTTTATTTTTTATTATTTTTTTTTTAATTGACCTTTCGCAATGTTTTATATTGTGAAGTTTTATATGTTTGTACGTTTTATGTTTTATTTACTTGTAAATACTCTTGTATTACTGTTTATTGTTCTATGTGATTTGCTTTTTTTTTTAAACAGCTTTGTCCACAAATTTAAAAAATTTTTTCGACAATAAAGCTTATTATCATTATCATTATTATATACAGCGTACTATCACAGAGGTGATAGTACGTAATTTATGGATGGCCCCTAAGGCTCACAACTCCACACCATAAAATTAACGAAACTTCCACTTTTTATTTGAAAAATAGGTTTTTAAAATGCATTTACAGCTGTTTCGCTAAAATTAGTATCGTCAGATGGAAGTTATATTTTATTTGTTTGTAGAAACCTAATGTTGATTAAGTAGTATTACGGCTAGACCAAGTATGAAAGTAATAAGACAACAATATTAAAGCCAAGATGTTTATTAGCCCTAAGGGGTTAACCTGGATGTATTTAATTCCCTCTAAGATCAGTAAATGTTGCCCAAACCACTAATTAGTGCAGTCATTGAAGCGAAAAATACGGTCTTACCTCCGAATTTTTTTACTGTTAACCGATTTGCATGACATTTTGGAATTAGGCTCGTCTTACCCTTAACTTTAAAAGTGAAAATGATCTGAACTCCGCCCATTATTTTTAAGGGGTGTAAACAACACAATGAAAAAATTGACATTGAGCCATTTTATCGCTAGAAAACATGTCTAATACCTAAAGTGGTGAAATTGTAAAGTGTTTTCTAACACAATTACCTCATATTAAAATCATTTTCAACCCCTTGAAAATCCTACAACCCCTAAATTGAAAAAATCACAAAAATATACTTTGGCATGACATAAAAAGATGTAAGTATAGAGTAAATAGTATTTATCTACGATCATAGCATAATACAAACTTTATTGATGTGTAAACCCCACTGTAAATTTTCATTTTACCCATTCATGACTCAATGTCGGAGTCACTGACACATTCAACATCTTCTGGCTGAATTTGAGGGCTATTTTGGCAGTTATTTCCACTGCACGTTCCAGAGGTACTATTACAAAACAGACCAACTTTTCTGCATCCGTAAGACGCTCCACATGCAGTTGCTAAAAATCATTTTCAGCGGTTCTTGTGGTGCGGGTGGATCTACAGACTTAAGTGGATTTAATAAACCGTCATTCATGACCCACCCCCAGTCCGTTGGATGAATGTTTTTGTTGCCAAGCCAAATCTGGGTTTGAAGATAAACCCTCTTTTAGTATGTTCAACCCACACTCAACAAGCTCACACGAAGCATATAAGCGCGGCGACGCCGTCAGACAATAGTTTTGGGTCTCTATTATACTGCGTACTTTCACATTGCTCCAAATATTCACACTCCGAAATTTTCAGTTACGAAGAGAAAAAAATATGATAAGTTTTTGGACTCCTTCAATTTTCATGCTATCACAATTTATAAAAAACCATTAAAAGGTAATTAAGAGAGCTACAACATCCTTCATTGCAATATATCATAAAAAACCTTTTTCTAAAATGGTGAAGGGTTAAAGGGCTTAAGAGAGGCTGTGATTGCACTGCCACGCGCTCTTTAAACAATCATATCTCCGTCAATTTTTGTTTGACAGAAAAAACCAAAAAAAAACAAATTATTTGTCAACAAAATACCGAAATATTTCATCCCCATATGTTGTCATTTTTGAGAAATGAAAAAAGGTGGTTATTTTAAAAATTTGAATTTTTTTTAATCGTCTTTTTTGAAAAATATGTGACCTGAAGCTAAACTGATACAATAATCTATTAAACTCATCATAATAAAGTTAATTCTAGGCGAAATACGATTAATTTTAATTGTGGTGGAAATGGCACTTATGAAACCCATTGATTTAAAAGAAAAAACATTAGATGCTCCTCTTATTTGCAATACAGCTCACTTATTTTACGTGCAAGACTTTTAATAGTGTTCATTTTAAAGCTTATTTCAAGCACTACGAAAATCCTTTTTTATTAGAATGCATAAAATGCATCCACTCGCCGCTAGATGGCATTGACCACATCGATTACATTTCAGACAAAATAAAAAACAGCTTTGATCTTTAATATCTAGCTTAATATTGCACTTAAAATACTTTAAAAAAACTAAATTGTTCATTTTTTACCTGCTACAATTTTGTTCTTTATAAAATTTTCGTTAAAACCTATATTTTTGGAGATATTTGTAAAAAAACGATGAAAAACGTGAAAAAATTGCGAATTTTCAATTACCAATAACTTGAAAAGTATTGGATATTTCGAAAAACTTTATAGATGATTTTTTGCTTAAAGTTAGGAGTAGTTATAATAGTGGGCTACGAGGACACATTTTCTTATGGAGAATTCCCATGTTAGCGCATCCGCCAAAATTGGATTTCGCTTCGGATGGATGGAGTCCATGGTAACATGAAGAAATCTCCAGAAGCTTTACAAGAAGTCGTCATCGTGTATACAAGGTGTAACGGAAAAGGTGTCGAATGGCAGGAGTAAGCAGAGACTTTACAAGAAGTCGTCGTCGTCATCGTGTATACAAGGTGGTGTAACGTTACACTTCTCGTAAAGCCTCTGGAGACTTCTTGTAAAACCTCTGGAGAATTCTTCATGTTACCATGGACTCAATTCATCTGAAGCGAAATCCAGTTTTGGCGGAGGCGTTAACATGGGAATTCTCCATAAGAAAATGTGTCCTCGTAGCCCCCTATTATAATTACTGTTGTGCCTTCTATCGATATTCGAGGTTATTTAAAAAAAGTTAACGCCCGAGAAGGGATGGCAACCACCCCCAGGGTGGTTGCGGAGTTCAAATAATTTTCACTTTTGATGTCGAGGTAAGATGAATCTAATTCCAAAATTGTATGCAATTCGGTTCACAGTAAAAAAATTCGGAGCAATAATAACACGAGGTTTTAACTCTAATTAAAATGCTTAAATCATAACTTTAACCCAAAATTAATACAACAACGAAAACAATACCACAATTAGTTTATTAACAGGGTAAGATTAATGTTTACATATGATTCGCAATGTTCCATGCTATAAGAGACAGTGCAGCCGAATATATACGAAAATAACCGAAGAAGATTTATTCAAACGTGGATTTGTTTGTAAACTTAGTTATAGAACACAACTTATAGTTATTTTGGCTTTACAACAAGGACATCTATTTGTATAATATGGTCTAAGGAACATTCCCATATTTATTATTTATTCTATGGAAAGTAGTAGTGCACGTTCTTGACTTTTGACGTTTTGCAACATGTCTAGATTAGATCTAGATCAGTTACGTTCTTTTATTCACCGGTGGTTCCATCAATCCACCAACCACGTTCATATATTCTTTGGTGAAATCTAGTTTAACGTAACCCCGCGTTCATTTATTACTGTGTTGTGCACCAAAATTGCAAACCTCAGAGTAATAAGTCTTTTGCTTACTTATTACTCCGAGTTGCAAACCCATTCCATCGATGTATGGAGATGGATCACTGGTGACTCCAACAATTCAGGACCCCTATTTTCGAACGTGTGATGTGAAGTGAATGTGATGTGAGTAGGGAAGTGATCGATCCCTGACAAAACCTTTCATGGGTCGTATTTTCGATATCACAACGTTGCCTCGTTATATTTATGAAAAATGAAAGAATTTTGATGTATAACGTACATACTAGAAAGTTGGCAACGTTTGATAAATTGGGTTTGAGGCAGTTCAAACTGATAACTATATTCTTTTATTTATGATAACTACAACTATATTCTTTTATTTATGAAAGACGCAAGTTTCAAAACAAAACTACGGTAACAACTCTAATAAACATATGATTTTGACAATACGCTGACGCCTGAATAATAATGCGCATGTTTCACTGCTTCGACTGGGTCTGACCAAGCGAAGTGTGATGTGAGCTATCATATAGTCTAAAAATACGGTTCACCGGTTTCTCACCAGTGATCTATCACATCACATATTCGAAAATAGGGGTCCAGTCATCAAAGAGTGACGTCACTTCCATCATTGATGAATACATGGTGTGAAAAAGAACGTACGTATCACAAACCATTTGTGGTCCAGAGGGTCGAGATATGTTATATATGTTATATCTGATGTCTAGTGCACAAAGAATAGATATATTGATATAGGTAATAACACTGAATAAAAAGAGGTAAAATCTTTAATAAGATGATATTACATTATCTTTAATTGGTAAGTTTATTTATTATTTTATAGTGAAGTTCTTAGGTTCGTAACCAGTAAATTGCAGAGCTAATTTTTCAAAATTTTCACTTAATGGATGTGACACAAGAACCACATGATGTTTTCATGGAGAAGCTTAAAGTCGAAGAGCACTTTCTTTCAAATGAAACAAACCAAAAAGAAATGGACATTCAAGCTTATGTGATAAAAAATGATTTGCTTTCACTAAAACAGGAAAATGATCCTACAAATCATTTACAAGAAACCTATTTAAAAACTGAAAGTGAAATTACCATAAGTGATGATAATGAAGCTGTGAAGTGCAACTCCATTCAACTTAATTCTAGGAATCCATCCACAAATGGTATGTTAAAAACTAAGTATTCTTTTTATAATATTTTAGGTAAAGGTGTATTATTATAGTCTCCTGAGTAAATAGTACAAGATAATAATTAATTAGTTAATGTCTTTGGATACATAAATTACTTAATTGTAGGGATCTAATAAAGAATTAGTGATAAGAGACCATTAAAAATTTTTGCTAGTTTTTTATTGTATTAAATTTATGCTTTTCTAAAACATATAGGACAGATAATCACTAATCACTGTGTAACAACAATGAATAGGTACTGGAATACTACTATATATAGGTATGTGGCCAGCTGGATATTTTGTCTTTAGGTATATCAAATTCATCAACTTTTCTAAAATTCAATGAATTTGAAATATATGAGTTGATTATTAAGTGAAACAAAATTAGTCAAATTAAAGTAAAAAATTGTATTTGTATTTGATTCAAAGTATGACTAAAAAGAAATTTTTTAGAAACCTCTAGTTCTTTATATCATCAAGGGTATATTAATAATTATTTAATTTTTAAATAGCTTTTTAATGTGTATAAAGCTTGCAAGGCTAAATCATCAAAAATCACTAAAATTACCTGTCATTGTAGTCACATGTAGATTTTATTCTACTGTTGCAGTGTTATGAGAAAATAAAGAAATATTGTATTTTTCAATAGACCTAGGTAATTAATTCCAAACAGATGGATGTTAGATGTGAAGCAGCAATTAAACTTTGTAAAAAACCATGAGTAAATAGTGTTAAATAATAATTCTTTTTGCACATTTCAAACCTTTTAATACCAAGTTTAACTTTTGCTTGAGCTTGTTGCTGCTTACATTTGTTTAATAAACATGCCCTCAGTTGAACTATAAAAGGAAATATTTATTACCTAAAAATGATAAGTATCTTATGTTGCCTTTCTAAAATTTTTGAAAAAATCATTAATCATTGCAGTCAGGTCATAGCTGTACTAGTTCTAGAAGGTGAATGGCAATATTCATATTGCTTGTGATAATAATTTATTAACCTTTCTAGTTCTTTATTGATTTTCAGACAATACAAGGGAATTTTTTTAAAGTTAGGTACTTAACTAACTGATAGGCTGTTAATCTAAGTTATCGCAGTTTTGAAATATTCACTCTGGTGTACCTCAAGGTTCAATCTTGGGACCACTTTTGTGTGTTCTATACAGCTCACAGAAATAAATATTCAAATGATTACATTGTTGCAAAGGCAATAAGACCTTTTGAATGAGCTGTCACGTGACCTCGGTTTGTTTTTAAAAAAATCGTCGATTACGTCATTACGCCGTCACTAATGTCGTAATGTCCAACACATCTATAGCAGTTGATGGCCATTCAAAAATTAAAATTGACCTGTTTTAAGATTTTTTAAAAGTCATATGTTTCTGAAATAATGAATTTATTCCATTCATTTGCATCATACTGTATAATAAGTATAAGTGTAAATGAATTGTGTTATAAATCAGTTAAGCTGTTTTAGTGTACAAATAAAGTAAATAATATTAGAATGTAAAAATAAATAAATGTTACAGTAGGTATAATTTTGCCTGTTATAAAGGTGATTTTGATTTTTCTGCAAAAATTTTCTTAAATTACTTTTGGGTCTTTGAATGATGCTTTTATGATAATTCCCTTTATTAGTTTGTAAAATTACACCTGGGTCTTAAATAATGTTAGCTTTTTTAAATGTAAATAATTGTGTATCTTTTAATTTAGCATTTATTATAAAAGATGGAACAAAAAGCTATAAAGAAAATTTGAAATAATGGCATTATCTAAAATTTCTCTTTTTGTGGGAATTACAGTTTTCATTTGCGGATGGCTGCTTTTTTAGGCGTATTCCCTGGACGGTTTCAGACAAGCATTAGGGTCATTTACACTTCACTGAATTGCATAGTAATTAATTATTGAATAGGTAAAACGCTAACAAATTTTTTTAAGACAGTCACACTGCACATATAATATTCTATATATTGTTTCACAAAATACATTTTAACTCAATGACTGAAAATTAGTTCATCAAAATATTTTTATATTTAAAACACTGTTTTAAATTTCAGGAATTTCGACGAGAAGGAACTCTACAAAGTATTGGACTTTACAGAGAGGTATCCTAATTTGTGCGTTATGTGGAAATATGTACACCAGAATATTTGAAATTGTTTGGCATATTGAAGAGCACCTTACGAAAAAGAAACGATGTGTAATTCAGTCAAGCAATAAGGAAGCAATGAAACAGAATGTTACTTATGGACCAGAAAGTGGACTTGGCCCAGAAATAAAAAAAATGTTTTCGGCTAAAACTCAAGATCCTACCTTATACAATATGGGAAAACGAGTAAAATGTAATATTTGTTTTAAGTTTTTCTACAAACTGAGCAATTTGTACATGCACATGCGCACGCACACAGGCGAAAAACGATTTAAATGTGAAATTTGTTTAAAATATTTTAGCCGCTCAGACTGTTTGAAAAAACATATGCTTGTTCACACAGGCGAAAAACCATTCAAATGCGAAATTTGTTTAAAATCCTTTACCGAGCGATTCAATTTAAAAGGACATATGCTTGATCACACAGGCGAAAAACCATTCAAATGCGAAATTTGTTTAAAATCTTTTAGCCGGCAAGGCAGTATGAAACAACATATGCTTGTTCACAAGGTTGATAAACCATTCAAATGCGAAATTTGTTCAAAAAGTTTTAGCTGGCAAGGCAATATGAAACAACATATGTTGGTGCACACAGATGATAAACCATTCAAATGCGAAATTTGTTTAAAATATTTTACCCAGCGTAACAATTTGAAAACACATATGCTTGTTCACACAGGCGATAAAGCATTGAAATGCAAAATTTGTTTAAAATATTTTAGCCGGACCAGCTGTTTGAAAAAACATATGCTTGTTCACACAGGCGATAAACCATTCAAATGCGAAATTTGTTTAAAATCTTTTACCGAGCGATTCAGTTTAAAAGAACATATGCTTGTTCACACAGATGGTAAACCATTCAAATGCGAAATTTGTTCAAAATGTTTTAGCCGACAAGGCAGTATGAAACAACATATGCTTGTTCACATAGATGATAAACCATTCAAATGCGAAATTTGTTTAAAAGGTTTTAACAATCGAAGCATTTTGAAAACACATATGCTTGTTCACACAGGCGATAAACCATTTAAATGCGAAATTTGTTTAAAATATTTTAGCCGGCGAAGCAGTTTAAAACAACATATGCTTGTTCACACAGATGACAAACCATTCAAATGCGAAATTTGTTTAAAAACCTTTACCCTTAGAGGCACTTTGAAACAACATATGCGTGTTCACACGTATGGTAAAGCATTCAAATGCGAAATTTGCTTAAAATATTTTAGCCGACCAGGCTGTTTAAAAAAACATATGCTTGTCCATACGGGCGACACACCATTCAAATGCGAAGTTTGTTTAAAATCTTTTAGACAACAAAGCAATTTGAAACAACATATGCTTGTTCACACAGGCGATAAACCATTTAAATGCGAAATTTGTTTAAAATGTTTTAGCCGGCCAGGCTATTTAAAACAACATAATATGATTGTTCACACAGATAATAAACCTATCAAATGCGAAATTTGTGCAAAATGTTTTACCATGCCAGGCTATTTGAAAAAACATATGCTTTTTCACACAGGCGATAAACCATTCAAATGCGAAGTTTGTTTAAAATCTTTCACCGAGCGATACAGTTTAAAGAGACATATGCTTATTCACACAGGCAAAAATCCATAAATGGTTGTTTACACAGGCGGAAACCAATTCAAATGCGAAATTTATTTAAAATGTATAGGGGAAGTGTGGATATGATGGCACCCTTTTCTTAATTATTAGTTCAAAATGCCTAAATAAACTGCTATTTAGATTAGATTCGGGATTTAGATTTGGTTCACCATGGATAAGAGTAGATATACTAGGAGAGTTCTACTATAGATATAGGGAAATCAATGTGTTAGAGAAAGACAGATAGACAAATCAATGTGTATGAGAGAGACAATCGTTCTGGAACGGTTCTGAACTGTCTGACTGTGGTTCTGAATTGTGGTGTGATGTCGTATCTAGGACCTTAGACCCGTACCATTGATATTTCTAACATACCATGTAGGTATATGCCGTAACAGGACCCGTACCATTGATATTTCTAACATACCCTGTATATGTCATATCTAGAGCCCGTACCATTGATATTTTTAACATACCCTGTGTATCTAGGGCCTTTGACCCGTACCATTGTATACCATACCCTATATACACGACAATGGCGACTTCTTGTACAGCCTCTGTACTTACCATTGCATTCTTTCTCTTGCGACTTTTCTGTTATACTCTGTATACACCTTATGTCTTTTCACGTGCCGGTTGTGGTTTTTCTTATCGGTGTTTGAAAAACAATTGCAAATCATTTTAAGAGATATCTTGTTATTCTTATGGGGGCTCGATAATTTTTAATTTGCTAGTGCCTAAATGGTGTGGTGCGCAGTATACTTAAACGCGTCTTTTTCAAATATCCACTATTGAAAATTATGCGCATACACATTCTATGACTTCATAGAATGTGTGTCACGTGATCTGTTTGTTGGCCTTTTCTCGCCCACCCGTGCCAGTACAAACACCCGGGGGACCAAAAATGGCGGGATGGACTAAAAATCGCGGCGCACTGACATGTGGCCCTCCCCATGACAACGTTCGAAATTCCCCCGGACGCGATCTACATTACCGACCGACATGTGGCTGGCGGCAGGGAGATGGCGACACTTTCTCATCCTATATTCCAGGCAACCCGCAATACAAACTCGTTCAATTCTTTAATAATTCTAATAAAATTCGTTCCAGTCGCTCAATTATTTAATCATTATAATATAACACAACTATTCCAAATAAACAACCGGTCCACAATTCATAACCACAGTCCGACAGAAATATTTTTTTCTGAATTATGAGACGAAAATAGAGATTTGGAAACTAAAAAAAAATTATTTGTCTTCGCAAAGTTCACAAACAAAGTTTTTTGTTTTTCTGTTCTCACAAACCACAGGACTGGCATCTCAGCCAAAATTCTTTACTTTTTGACCAGGAGTAGAGCTCGTTACAATACAAGCAGGCGACCGACGTCTTCATCGCCATCATCTCCTTCTAAAAGACCTTGCGTGTTCTCTTCGTCCTATGACTCTTCAATAACTGCAAGCTTTCTCTTAGCCGCTCTTGCCAATTTTGCCCTTTCTTTCTCTAGCTTGGCGTTTTCCTAAAACTTTACAGCTTCAATTTCCAGTGTCGAATTGATAACTCCCATTTTTCCTTTCATTCTAGGTTTTCGTTTCTCTGATGGTGCAGACACTTTTAGCATAGGAGCAATTTGCTGGATGCTGACTGATAATTTTGACTTTGTGATCGCTATTTCTGAAACTGTTTTTTTGGATGTGATGGTTGAGGTGCTAGGAGTACAGGAGGTTCCTGCTAGCAGCAGTTGTGGGAAATTAATTTGAGCTGCTTGGGAGATCAATAGTTGTTAACAGATCACTGGATTGGGACTGGACTTTTTCTGCTTGTGTAGTTGTAAGATTAACTTCTTCATTATCATCGAGAAAAGGTTGCTTTGTTGTCTCAGATGGAGCAAACATCCAATCAGGGATTGTATCTGAGTTGTATGGAACTATGCCTGTTGTTTGAAATGCCTTTATGGCTGTTGCAGGGGTTGTGGCTTTAAGGTATGCTTCACTAAAGATTTGGACTCCCTGCATGTGTGTCACTACTCTTCCAGGATATGACTTCAGCCAAAGACGAATCTGTTGGTTATAATATGTCTGGAGTGGACCAAAGAACCCTGTATCTAATGGTTGACACCTGTGTGTGCAATGAGCTGGAAAGCAATATAATACTATCCCGTGTTCTATCCCGGTATAATGCTGGCCTCTCTCTGCAATAGTTAGAACGCCCACCTGTATACGACCTTTTGTGGCATAGATTTTATCGGGCTTGGTCTGGACAGTCGAAAAAACAGTTTTATCTATGTTGTATATATTCTCGACGGAAAAATTATACAATGTCAATCTAGACTTTTAAAATAAACTGCAATATTGACTTCAAACGCCTGAGCACGCGCAGCGGATGTGTTCTCTGGTGTGCGTAAGCTTATTTTTGGATTTCGCTTTAGAAAATCATGTAACCATGTCCACCCAGCTTTCTCATTTACATTACTAAAATTAATGAAATTTTGTTTTGCTATTTGATAAGCCCTCGAGTTTCCATGTTGGTAATATGAGCAACAATTTCCTCATCTACTTCTTTGGAAAAAGTTGGACGGCACCCACTAAGGTCGCCTTTCTCATGACCCACTTTTTTGCTTACTGTGCGTCGCAAAGTAGTTGGAGGAACACCGAATGTTTTTGAAGCACGCTTCAGCCCATTTTTTCAACTGTACATTTCGTATGTATGCCGACACATCCACATTTCCCCTATATTTTTTTGTTTGAAGTCAAACTAAAGAAACTATGTTCTATTAAAAAATGTATATTACAAAAAAACTAAAAAAAAGTACACAATTTGTTTTCCTTAAAACACACAAAAAGCTACATTAGATACAATTATATACCAGTAAATATCTAAGACTGTTCATAATTTGCCAAGCTACATTTTAAAATTAGCCTACATTATAAAGCATGTTGCCATGTTTTCTCAAGTGTATAAAATAGTCTTAATTATAGTTTTGTATCTAGAGAAACACATTACCAATGATTTAAAAGGTCCTGTTTAGTATAACATTGTTCAGTGTTACTATATACAGTGTGGGCCACAGAAAACAGTCCACCTCGATATTTGGCAGTGATTATTAGATTTTAAGAAAATAAGAAAACAGGTCGATTTTTGTTCCAATAAGGGGGACACAACGCCTATGGTTTGTTATTTCTCATTTTCTTAAAATCTAATAAATAATGCCAAATATCGAGGTGGACTGTTTTCTGTGGCCTACACTGTATACTAATTATAGTATACAAATTTTTAAATACAATAAATATTAAACTTTTTCAGTATTTTTAATAGACTGGAAGTTAAAAATCACTGATACAATAGTGTTTTAAAAAGTTTAGACCATATCATGTTATTAACAAAATTACCTATTTTTTCAGTCAAAAAAAAAAAATAAAAACACAATTGTATGAAATGTATAAGTTTCAAATCAAAGGTTTGTATTATTTAGTTACCTTGGATTTGAAATATTGTTATAAGATTTTATATGTACTTAATAATTATAATAATTTATTGTTAATTCTTTACAGAATAATAAAATCAGTTAGAAAACCAACTTACAAATTAAATTACGCGTTATTAGTTACATAAAGAAAAATAATATTAAAGAATTATTCTTAGCGAAGAACACAGAAAGACGTAATAATATTACATACAAAAAATTGAAAGGTAAATCTAGAATTTATATATCAATTGATTTCGGTATAAAATTAATAAAACGAGTACATGATTAATATGGACATATTATTGATGTTGGACAACTACGCAATAAAATAAGACCATATTATTTTAAAAATATGGAGAAATTAATTAGTGATTTTTGTAAAAGTTGCTCTGTATGTGTGGAGAATAAGACACATAGAAGTAGACCTATTGGTCTAATGTCCAAACTAGGTCCTGCTACTAAACCGTATGAAATATTGTCTATTGATTCAGTCGGAGGATTTGCAGGAAATAGGTCATCAAAAAAATTTATGCATATTTGTGGTAAACGAAAAAAAGAATCGAATTACTTCCACAGTAGTAAGTTGTCACTTTTTTCTGAAAAAGTGACCCGGGATGGGGTGGTATAAATTTCAAATCAAAGGTTTGTATTATTTAGTTACCTTGGATTTGAAATGTTGTTAATGACATTAGTTCCAGTTGTCATTTTATATTTTGACTGGGTTTAATTTATGTAACTAATAACGCGTAATTTAATTATTCTTTACAGGTATGTTTAAGATTTTATATGTACTTAATAATTATAATAATTTATTGTTAATTCTTTACAGAATAATAAAATCAGTTAGAAAACCAACTTACAAAATGTATTCACCGTGATGTTCACAAGTTGCATGTTAATAGAATCGTAGGTTTTCACAATCCAATCTGAGAGCTGAAGTTAAATTTTTATTTAGGGATTTGAAATCCGAATTGGTAAAATTTCGGTATAGGGGAATAGCTCCGATTTTAATGAATTTTATTTTGGACACTCCCTAAACATTCCTGAGAACTACTGTGAAGTTTTTTTTTCCGGAAATGAAAACTAAAATTTTGAAAAAAATTTGAAATTTAAAAAAAAAATTTTTTGCTCCAATTTGCACAGGTTAGGTTAGGTTTCAACTTACATTTTATCGGGTTCTCCAAAAAATTTTTGTGCAAATTGGAGCCAAAAAATTTTTTGGGAAAAAAATTTCAAAATTTTAGTTTTCATTTCCGGAAAAAAACTTCACAGTAGTGTTCAGGGATGTTTAGCGAGTGTCCAAAAAAAAAATTCGTTAAAATCGGAGTTATTCCCCTATACCGAAATTTTTCCTTAGAATTTCATAAACATTAAATCATAGAACTTTTTTTGGTTGTAAATTACTTCAATTCTCTGATTGTGTATTATTGGGCAAATATTACATTTATTAACGAAATTTTAATATTACAATTAAAATTTCAACTCAATCAAAAACGTGTGATATATTGTATTGTTTTAGCCGCGCATAAAACTCAAATATATATAAGATGTTTGTTAATATTCATATTGAAAATGTTTTTAAATATTTTATACTTTAAACAACAATTTAAATATATATATAATTTTATTTTAAAAATGTTAAGTGTAACATTTAATAAATATCCATTTATTATTGGAATATTTTAAAAAATTTTAGTTGTTAAATTTCATTTGTTATACCATAAAGATATATATACACTTTAAACGCTAAGAGATTACCCTTGCGTCATTGTATGTAAGCATACGAATAGGATAGAGAAGAAAATAGTTTATAATTTAATATTATCGTTTGATATTTAAAGAAAAGGTGGTGATATGATCGTTGAATCGTGACGCACGGGTAATCTTTCAGCGATTCAAGTGTAATCAAATAATAAAAACATATTTTTATCCTAATAAAAATTGCACATTAAATAAATTATCACAAATAAATAAGTTAATTATTTATAATTTCTTGTTTTATTCACCTTTCCCCAGTAAGTTGATTTCTTAATTGCATGTAATAATCAGTGGGACTATTAAAAGTTATATTCTTGTTTAAACACTGTTGTGTTAAGACTGTATAAACCGTATTTAAAAAAATACTACATGCTATATTAGCATCATCACTTCTTTCAAAAATCATCACTTCTATTTCATCTGGATTATTTGGTAAGACTGTTTTCAAAAGACCTCTCAAATTATTGTCATCAAATTGTTGAAAAGGACATCCTCCTTCATATCTTGGACCTAAAGTAGTGCCCTACAAAATTCAAAAAATTAATTATTTGTGAAGTTTATTGATAATTTCTGTAATACACATTGCATGTTAAATATACACCCACATCTTTTATGGTGTTATTTTAAGCAACAAGGAGTGCATACTTTGGGTATTAAACCAATACCCATTACTTTGTACTGGGTAGGTACTTTTTTTACATCACTAATATATATATATATATATATATTGTGAAGGTATGTTTTAGGGTGAAATCAAAATTTATTTTAGTTTAATTATTATTTTCGGAGATATGTCAAAATTTGAAGTTTATGTCAAATTTAAATTATTAGGTAAAATAAATTTCTGTAATGTAAACAAATATTGTATAAATTTTAAGTATAGATAAGAAGTGTAAGTGATAGTGATGAAGTTTGGTTGCTAGGAGAGAAAGAAAAGTTTGACAGTTAGTAGATGAGAATTGAAAAGTCAAGAGAGCAGAAATTAACATTTTTTAAAAGAAGTGATATAGAATAAAAAAGGTATAATTTAAAAGAAAGTTAATGTCAAAAGGAAAAAGTTTATATTAATGGTAAAGAAAATAAGCAGTTATAAAAAGTTATTAAAATAGAAAAGCAGTGACAGTTGGTAATTGATTTAAAGTCAGAGAGAATTAAAGAAGAATTTTTATTTGAATATTATAAAAGGCGACAAGAAAAAATTGTATTTTTTTTGTAATGTAGAAGAAATTATTTAAAGATATAAAAAAAAAAAATAACATAAAAGAAGAATTAAAATCAGTAACTCTTAGTAATTATCCGAGTGGAGTGCAGTGAGGAGAAAGAAGCTAAAATTAATAGATAAAAACAACTAGAGGTCAAGTGATTGGGACGTACAAGGAAATTTGGCATAAAAGGTGTTAGGAAGAATAGAAGAGAAAAAGACACTGCGATAGTTAAGGTTAGTTTAGGTAGTTAAGATAAGATAGATAAGTTAGATAGGCAAATAGATAGGTTAGATAGGAATTAGTTAGGCAGAAGTTTAGATATAATAAATTTTATTTGGCTGTTTTTTAAAAATTAATATTTATAAAAAAAAATTATTTAAAAAATAAATTTTGATAGAACCCTACCTTAATTTGAACAAGTTTAAAATAAAAAGTTAATTTATAAATTAAATTAAGTTGGTGAATATAATCATTTCAATATATATATATATATATATATATATATGAATAATAAAAACAACAGAGTTTCTCAGAAACCTCATTGATTTAAAAAGAGGTTTTTGTACAAAATCTATTTCAGTGACTAAACTGTTGACATACAGAGAAACATACCATACCTGTAGAAATTTACATGAACGGCACTGATAATTCTTTCTTGAACCTTCTAGTCCATATAAATGTCTAATTCCATAAATATAACGTTTTTCATTTTTTTGCCAACTATGTGTACATCTAGAACATGTACTATGTTCCTTTGAATACATATTTTCCCAAAATTTAAGTGAATCTGACATAGACAATCCTATACTCTTCATGTACAAACTAAAATCAAACCTAGAAGAATTTCAATCAAAAAGATTAGTAATGTTATATTATTAACATTAACAATTTCAAATCAAACTAAATAATTAATCTTATACTCATACCTTTCATTATGACCCAATCGATTTGTCCTTTCCAGTACTTTGCATAAATTCTGCATACAAAGTGGAAACAATTTTGATTCATTAAAAACATTGTTTGCATTGATATGACATGTTTCTTTTTCAGTTAATCTTAAACTATTTTCTATGGTGCTATTCTTTATCAGCTTAAAAATTTGTTTTATTCTTGAATCTTCCAGCATATAATTTATATACTTAGAGCATTTCATGAGTTTTAAAACACTTTTAATGTAAGTAGAAAACAAACACAATAGCAACTCTTTCCATAGAGAGCATGGTACTTGAACCAATCCGTGTTTCATATTTACTTCTCTTTTTGCTACCATTGACAGACAAAAATAAAAGGGTACTAAAAATATATTACTTATAATAGAAGATAAAGTGACAAATGCTAAAATGCTATTACATACCTTCTATTACAAATAAGTTACAATGAACAAAACATCTACTGGATCCAGATTTTAATACATGATTTAAAAAAGCATTTGAGCGTATTAAGCAAATCACCTTTATAAACACTACAAAAATTTCAGATAAACCTTGATTTATATTATTACTCATTATTTCTCGAGTATGCTTTAATAACCGCTTTAAAAAAAGTTTTACATCTCCTATATCATATGAAGATAGTCTTATTTCTAATAATTTTAATTCACTCTGTACAAAGTCAAATTCAAAAGCGTGATTATAACTTGCCATAAGTCGCAAAATATAATGACCAGTTCGGTCTAACGAACTATCTTCAACTAAATATTGAAAGTGAATTAACTCCAGATTTTCACCATTCTTTAAATAATTATAAGATAACAACCTTTCTTTCACGCATTCTTCCAAAACATGTAAATTTAAATTTCCTTTAGGTGGCTTTAAATAAAATGACATTCTAAATTTTATAAATAAAAAAAGGAAAATATTTTACATTATATACAAACTTAAACTTCTTCAACTGTTTAAGAGGAGCATCAAAAATGTGACAGCTGAAAACGGGTGGCAAGCCTGAATTGTACCCAAAATTTCAATAATTTTATAAACAACAAATCTAAAGAACGCCTTAAAATTACGTGTTCAAATTTTAACAGGATATAGCTTAGACCTTTCTCTAGGAGATAAGGTTTTTTAGTTGAGTTTTATATTGTAATAAAAGAGATATTGGCGTTTAAGTGATGGTATGTTTTTAAAAAGATTGACAATTTGTGATCACGAATTTTAACGCCAGAAGCTTAACTCCTAAAGAAAGCATAGAGAATGTGACTAGCAAAATATGAAGTTAAAGAAAGGAATGTTTTTTGAGATTTGTTGGACGCAAAATTTGAACATTGCACCAATCTGTCAATTTAGTTCAACAGTTTTGGAGGCGCTTTTTTCCGAGACGTATGTCTATTCTAATTCTCCAAATCCAAACTTCACATAACATTAACATAACCATAGATATTATATTATATAATAATAATATCTATGAACCTTCTAATCTAAGCTATGAACATACATAACCAACCTAACCTTATTTCTCGTTTATAACGTCAAATTATATTTTAGTGTTTTGCTTTTAAATATATAATTGTCTATATTAATTTATAATTTACCAGAAGTTAAAAAAAATTAATTTTAAAGTATTTTTTTTACAATTTGCGTTGGTTTTTACATCGTTTATAGCATTATCCAACTGTGATATATGCAAGGTGTTGGAATTTAGTGTTATGAACCATTGTTATTTCCTAAATAACTTTTTACTTAAACACAGTTGTCTTATTTTAGTCGAATTGGTAAAAATGTGAGTTTTGAGAGACCCGATTTTTGTTTATACTTTTTTTTAAATATTTTAAGTTACCTAATCATTATCTTATATCTTTATTTCTTAAATAACATAAACCCAACCTAAGGGATTTACATTTATAAATTAAAACCACATATGTAAATATTAACAGCTAACTGTTTTTCTAAATAGGCATGATAATAATGTCCACAAAGTAAGGGTTTCTACAATATTTATTTACATGTTCAATATGTATAAATATAAGAGCCTTCTCTTTAGACAATGTGAAGAATTAAAATTTACAGTCAAATATGTAATATTTTTATTAAAACAGTTTTACAAATTTGGGTTGGATACTGGATAGGTCTGTTATCTTTATTCATCCATGGCAATATCATCTTTACATTCAGCATATCCTCAAAACAAAACAAAAAGTTTGCAAAATATAATTGTTTTTTTTCAACTTATACTCACAAAGGGTACATATCCCCTTCACCATTAAAAGTTTGTTGGTAAATTATAAAACAGACCAAAGGGTTCCATATTCATATCAGAACGAAGTTCATATCTGTCTAGAATATGGTGAACTGGGTACATAAAAATAAGAAAATGAGTCCTAAAAAACAAAAACATAAAAGATTTACTTGTTATTTACTAATAATATCCAGATGTTATTTGGTAATATTTAAAATGTAATTGAACCCTAAAATAAACATTTGTATTTTAAAACACATAGTAGCCCACAATAAGTTTCATATTGATGTAGCCATGGGTTCTATAAGGGTCCAGATTCAATTTTTTTGAAGAAAGAGTTCTAAAAAATAAAAGATTAAAATTAACATTAAAAATTATTAATTATAGCCTTGCTCATTTTTTTGACAAAAACCCTTTTGGACTTGGAATTGCGTGAAATTATGGAAAACGGTGTTTTTTGCGACGCTGAATCGTCTGGCGCAATCAGTTTCTCGCTAGGATGTATGGGACAGTCATAAATCGCGGTGCGAATGGGAAGTATACACTCGCATTCAAAAAAACTAAACTTTTAATGAAAGTAGCTCTAATATTGCTTTTTAATCGCGATTTTCGTATTCTACGTTACCGAAATAGTGATCCTAAACCATTTTAATGATAATCAAATTTTTGTTGAATTTTGACCAAAATCCAAGACTATAGCCTTGCTCATTTTTTTGACAAAAACACTTTTGGACTTAAAATTGCGTGAAATTATGGGAAACGGTGTTTTTTGCGACCCTGAATCGACTGGCGCAATCAGTTTCTCGATAGGGTGTATGGAACAGTCATAAATCGCGGTGCGAATGGAAAGTATACACTCGCATTCAAAAAAACTGAACTTTTAATAAAATTAGCTCTAATATTGCTTTTTAATTGCGATTTTCGTATTCTACGTTATCGAAATAGTGTTCCTAGACCATTTTAATGATAATCAAATTTTTGTTGAATTTTGACCAAAATCCAAGACTATAGCCTTGCTCATTTTTTTGACAAAAACACTTTTGGACTTGGAATTGCGTGATATTATGGAAAACGGTGTTTTTTGCGACCCTGAATCGACTGGCGCAATCAGTTACTCGATAGGGTGTATGGAACAGTCATAAATCGCTGTGCGAATGGAAAGTATACACTCGCATTCAAAAAAACTAAACTTTTAATGAAATTTGCTCTAATATTGCTTTTTAATTGCGATTTTCGTATTCTACGTTATCGAAATAGTGTTCCTAGACCATTTTAATGATAATCAAATTTTTGTTGAATTTTGACCAAAATCCAAGACTATAGCCTTGCTCATTTTTTTGACAAAAACACTTTTGGACTTAAAATTGCGTGAAATTATGGGAAACGGTGTTTTTTGCGACCCTGAATCGACTGGCGCAATCAGTTACTCGATAGGGTGTATGGAACAGTCATAAATCGCTGTGCGAATGGAAAGTATACACTCGCATTAAAAAAAAAACTGAACTCCTAATGAAATTAGCTCTAATATTGCTTTTTAATTGCGATTTTCGTATTCTACGTTATCGAAATAGTGTTCCCAGACCATTTTAATGATAATCAAATTTTTGTTGAATTTTGACCAAAATCCAAGACGCCTTGCTCATTTTTTTGACAAAAACACTTTTGGACTTAAAATTGCGTGAAATTATGGGAAACGGTGTTTTTTGCGACCCTGAATCGACTGGCGCAATCAGTTACTCGATAGAGTGTATGGAACAGTCATAAATCGCTGTGCGAATGGAAAGTATACACTCGCATTCAAAAAAACTGAACTTTTAATAAAATAAGCTCTAATATTGCTTTTTAATTGCGATTTTCGTATTCTACGTTATCGAAATAGTGTTCCTAAACCATTTTAATGATAATCAAATTTTTGTTGAATTTTGACCAAAATCCAAGACTATAGCCTTGCTCATTTTTTTGACAAAAACACTTTTGGACTTGGAATTGCGTGATATTATGGAAAACGGTGTTTTTTGCGACCCTGAATCGACTGGCGCAATCAGTTACTCGATAGAGTGTATGGAACAGTCATAAATCGCTGTGCGAATGGAAAGTATACACTCGCATTCAAAAAAACTGAACTCCTAATGAAATTAGCTCTAATATTGCTTTTTAATTGCGATTTTTGTATTCTACGTTATCGAAATAGTGCTCCTAGACCATTTTAATAATAATCAAATTTTTGTTGAAATTTGACCAAAATCCAAGACTATAGCCTTGCTCATTTTTTTGACAAAAACACTTTTGGACTTAAAATTGCGTGAAATTATGGGAAACGGTGTTTTTTGCGACCCTGAATCGACTGGCGCAATCAGTTTCTCGATAGGGTGTATGGAACAGTCATAAATCGCGGCGCGAATGGAAAGTATACACTCGCATTCAAAAAAACTGAACTTTTAATAAAATAAGCTCTAATATTGCTTTTTAATTGCGATTTTCGTATTCTACGTTATCGAAATAGTGTTCCTAAACCATTTTAGTGATAATCAAATTTTTGTAGAATTTTGACCAAAATCCAAGACTATAGCCTTGCTCATTTTTTTGACAAAAACACTTTTGGACTTGGAATTGCGTGATATTATGGAAAACGGTGTTTTTTGCGACCCTGAATCGACTGGCGCAATCAGTTACTCGATAGAGTGTATGGAACAGTCATAAATCGCTGTGCGAATGGAAAGTATACACTCGCATTCAAAAAAACTAAACTCCTAATGAAATTAGCTCTAATATTGCTTTTTAATTGCGATTTTCGTATTCTACGTTATCGAAATAGTGTTCCTAAACCATTTTAATGATAATCAAATTTTTGTTGAATTTTGACCAAAATCCTAGACTATAGCCTTGCTCATTTTTTTGACAAAAACACTTTTGGACTTGGAATTGCGTGATATTATGGAAAACGGTGTTTTTTGCGACCCTGATTCAACTGGCGCAATCAGTTACTCGATAGGGTGTATGGAACAGTCATAAATCGCTGTGCGAATGGAAAGTATACACTCGCATTAAAAAAAAACTGAACTCTTAATGAAATTAGCTCTAATATTGCTTTTTAATTGCGATTTTCGTATTCTACGTTATCGAAATAGTGTTCCCAGACCATTTTAATGATAATCAAAATTTTGTTGAATTTTGACCAAAATCCAAGACTATAGCCTTGCTCATTTTTTTGACAAAAACACTTTTGGACTTAAAATTGCGTGAAATTATGGGAAACGGTGTTTTTTGCGACCCTGAATCGACTGGCGCAATCAGTTTCTCGATAGGGTGTATGGAACAGTCATAAATCGCGGCGCGAATGGAAAGTATACACTCGCATTCAAAAAAACTGAACTTTTAATAAAATAAGCTCTAATATTGCTTTTTAATTGCGATTTTCGTATTCTACGTTATCGAAATAGTGTTCCCAAACCATTTTAATGATAATCAAATTTTTGTAGAATTTTGACCAAAATCCAAGACTATAGCCTTGCTCATTTTTTTGACAAAAACACTTTTGGACTTGGAATTGCGTGATATTATGGAAAACGGTGTTTTTTGCGACCCTGAATCGACTGGCGCAATCAGTTACTCGATAGAGTGTATGGAACAGTCATAAATCGCTGTGCGAATGGAAAGTATACACTCGCATTCAAAAAAACTGAACTCCTAATGAAATTAGCTCTAATATTGCTTTTTAATTGCGATTTTTGTATTCTACGTTATCGAAATAGTGCTCCTAGACCATTTTAATAATAATCAAATTTTTGTTGAAATTTGACCAAAATCCAAGACTATAGCCTTGCTCATTTTTTTGACAAAAACACTTTTGGACTTGGAATTGCTTGAAATTACGGATAACGGTGTTTTTTGCGACGCTAAATCGTCTGGCGCAATCAGTTTCTCGATAGGATGTATGGGACAGTCATAAATCGCGGTGGGAATGGAAAGTATACACTCGCATTCAAAAAAACTGAACTTTTAATGAAATTAGCTCTAATATTGCTTTTTAATTGCTATTTTTGTATTTTATGTTTTCGAAATAGTGTTCCTAAACCATTTTAATGATAATCAAATTTTTGTTGAATTTTGACCAAAATCCAAGACTATAGCCTTGCTCACTTTTTTGACAAAAACACTTTTGGACTTGGAATTGCGTGAAATTATGGAAAACGGTGTTTTTTGCGACCCTGATTCAACTGGCGCAATCAGTTACTCGATAGGGTGTATGGAACAGTCATAAATCGCGATGCAAATGGAAAGTATACACTCGCATTCAAAAAAACTAAACTTTTAATGAAATTTGCTCTAATATTGCTTTTTAATTGCGATTTTTGTATTCTACGTTATCGAAATAGTGTTTCTAAACCATTTTAATGATAATCAAATTTTTGTTGAATTTTGACCAAAATCCAAGACTATAGCCTTGCTCATTTTTTTGACAAAAACACTTTTGGACTTGGAATTGCTTGAAATTATGGATAACGGTGTTTTTTGCGACGCTGAATCGTCTGGCGCAATCAGTTTCTCGGTAGGATGTATGGGACAGTCATAAATCGCGGTGCGAATTCAAAGTATTTACTAGCATTCAAAAAAACTGAACTTTTAATGAAATTAGCTCTAATATTGCTTTTTAATTGCGATTTTCGTATTTTACGTTATCGAAATAGTGTTCCTAGACCATTTTAATGATAATCAAATTTTTGTTGAATTTTGACCAAAATCCAAGCCTTGCTCATTTTTTTGACAAAAACACTTTTGGACTTGGAATTGCGTGAAATTATGGAAAACGGTGTTTTTTGCGACGCTGAATCGTCTGGCGCAATCAGTTTCTCGATAGGGTGTATGGAACAGTCATAAATCGCGGTGCGAATGGAAAGTATACACTCGCATTCAAAAAAACTGAACTTTTAATAAAATTAGCTCTAATATTGCTTTTTAATTGCGATTTTCGTATTCTACGTTATCGAAATAGTCTTCCTAGACCATTTTAATGATAATCAAATTTTTGTTGAATTTTGACCAAAATCCAACACTATAGCCTTGCTCATTTTTTTGACAAAAACACTTTTGGACTTGGAATTGCGTGAAATTATGGAAAACTGTGTTTTTTGCGACCCTTAATTGACTGGCGCAATCGGTTCCTCGATAGGGTGTATGGAACAGTCATAAATCGCGGTGCGAATGAAAAGTATACACTCGCATTCAAAAAAACTGAACTTTTAATGAAATTAGCTCTAATATTGCTTTTTAATTGCGATTTTCGTATTCTACGTTATCGAAATAGTGTTCTCAGACCATTTTAATGATAATCAAATTTTTGTTGAATTTTGACCTTGCTCATTTTTTTGACAAAAACAATTTTGGACTTGGAATTGCGTGAAATTATGGAAAACGGTGTTTTTTGCGACCCTGAATCGACTGGCGCAATCAGTTACTCGATAGGGTGTATGAAACAGTCATAAATCGCGGTGCGAATGGAAAGTATACACTCGCATTCAAAAAAACTGAACTCCTAATGAAATTAGCTCTAATATTGCTTTTTAATTGCGATTTTTGTATTTTACGTTATCGAAATAGTGTTCCTAAACCATTTTAATGATAATCAAATTTTTGTTGAATTTTGACCAAAATCCAAGACTATATATAGCCTTGCTCATTTTTTTGACAAAAACACTTTTGGACTTGGAATTGCGTGAAATTATGGAAAACTGTGTTTTTTGCGACCCTTAATTGACTGGCGCAATCAGTTCCTCGATAGGGTGTATGGAACAGTCATAAATCGCGGTGCGAATGGAAAGTATACACTCGCATTCAAAAAAACTGAACTTTTAATGAAATTAGCTCTAATATTGCTTTTTAATTGCGATTTTCGTATTCTACGTTATCGAAATAGTCTTCCTAGACCATTTTAATGATAATCAAATTTTTGTTGAATTTTGACCAAAATCCAAGACTATAGCCTTGCTCATTTTTTTGACAAAAACACTTTTGGACTTGGAATTGCGTGAAATTATGGAAAACGGTGTTTTTTGCGACGCTGAATCGTCTGGCGCAATCAGTTTCTCGATAGGATGTATGGGACAGTCATAAATCGCCTTGCGAATGGGAAGTATACACTCGCATTCAAAAAAACTAAACTTTTAATGAAATTTGCTCTAATATTGCTTTTTAATTGCGATTTTCGTATTCTACGTTATTGAAATAGTGTTTCTAGACCATTTTAATGATAATCAAATTTTTGTTGAAATTGGACCAAAATCCAAGACTATAGCCTTGCTCATTTTTTTGACAAAAACACTTTTGGACTTGGAATTGCGTGAAATTATGGAAAACGGTGTTTTTTGCGACGCTGAATCGTCTAACGCAATCAGTTTCTCAATAGGATGTATGGGACAGTCATAAATCGCGGTGCGAATGGGAAGTATACACTCGCATTCAAAAAAACTAAACTTTTAATGAAATTAGCTCTAATATTGCTTTTTAATTGCGAATTTCGTTTTCTACGTTTTCACAAAAGTGTTCCTAAACCATTTTAATAATAATCAAATTTTTGTTGAATTTTGACCAAAATCCAAGACTATAGCCTTGCTCATTTTTTTGACAAAAACAATTTTGGACTTGGAATTGCGTGAAATTATGGAAAACGGTGTTTTTTGCGACGCTGAAGCGTCTGGCGCAATCAGTTTCTCGATAGGATGTATGGGACAGTCATAAATCGCCTTGCGAATGGGAAGTATAGGTACACTCGCATTCAAAAAAACTAAACTTTTAATGAAATTTGCTCTAATATTGCTTTTTAATTGCGATTTTCGTATTCTACGTTATCGAAATAGTGTTTCTAGACCATTTTAATGATAATCAAATTTTTGTTGAATTTTGACCAAAATCCAAGACTATAGCCTTGCTCATTTTTTTGACAAAAACACTTTTGGACTTGGAATTGCGTGAAATTATGGAAAACGGTGTTTTTTGCGACGCTGAATCGTCTGGCGCAATCAGTTTCCCGATAGGATGTATGGGACAGTCATAAATCGCGGTGCGAATGGGAAGTATATACTCGCATTCAAAAAAACTGAACTTTTAATGAAATTAGCTCTAATATTGCTTTTTAATTGCGAATTTCGTTTTCTACGTTTTCACAAAAGTGTTCCTAAACCATTTTAATAATAATCAAATTTTTGTTGAATTTTGACCAAAATCCAAGACTATAGCCTTGCTCATTTTTTTGACAAAAACAATTTTGGACTTGGAATTGCGTGAAATTATGGAAAACGGTGTTTTTTGCGACGCTGAATCGTCTTGCGCAATCAGTTTTTCGATAGGATGTATGGGACAGTCATAAATCGCGGTGCGAATGGGAAGTATACACTCGCATTCAAAAAAACTAAACTTTTAATGAAATTTGCTCTAATATTGCTTTTTAATTGCGATTTTCGTATTCTACGTTATCGAAATAGTGTTTCTAGACCATTTTAATGATAATCAAATTTTTGTTGAATTTTGACCAAAATCCAAGACTATAGCCTTGCTCATTTTTTTGACAAAAACAATTTTGGACTTGGAATTGCGTGAAATTATGGAAAACGGTGTTTTTTGCGACGCTGAATCGTCTGGCGCAATCAGTTTCTCGATAGGATGTATGGGACAGTCATAAATCGCCTTGCGAATGGGAAGTATATACTCGCATTCAAAAAAACTAAACTTTTAATGAAATTAGCTCTAATATTGCTTTTTAATTGCGAATTTCGTTTTCTACGTTTTCGAAAAAGTGTTCCTAAGCCATTTTAATAATAATCAAATTTTTGTTGAATTTTGACCAAAATCCAAGATAGCCTTGCTCATTTTTTTGACAAAAACACTTTTGGACTTGGAATTGCGTGAAATTATGGAAAACGGTGTTTTTTGCGACGCTGAAGCGTCTGGCGCAATCAGTTTCTCGATAGGATGTATGGGACAGTCATAAATCGCCTTGCGAATGGGAAGTATACACTCGCATTCAAAAAAACTAAACTTTTAATGAAATTTGCTCCAATATTGCTTTTTAATTGCGATTTTCGTATTCTACGTTATCGAAATAGTGTTTCTAGACCATTTTAATGATAATCAAATTTTTGTTGAATTTTGACCAAAATCCAAGACTATAGCCTTGCTCATTTTTTTGACAAAAACAATTTTGGACTTGGAATTGCGTGAAATTATGGAAAACGGTGTTTTTTGCGACGCTGAATCGTCTGGCGCAATCAGTTTCCCGATAGGATATATGGGACAGTCATAAATCGCGGTGCGAATGGGAAGTATATACTCGCATTCAAAAAAACTGAACTTTTAATGAAATTAGCTCTAATATTGCTTTTTAATTGCGAATTTCGTATTCTACGTTATCGAAATAGTGTTTCTAGACCATTTTAATGATAATCAAATTTTTGTTGAATTTTACCAAAATCCAAGACTATAGCCTTGCTCATTTTTTTGACAAAAACACTTTTGGACTTGAAATTGCGTGAAATTATGGAAAACGGTGTTTTTTGCGACGCTGAATCGTCTTGCGCAATTAGTTTCTCGATAGGATGTATGGGACAGTCATAAATCGCCTTGCGAATGGGAAGTATACACTCGTATTCAAAAAAACTAAACTTTTAATGAAATTTGCTCTAATATTGCTTTTTAATTGCGAATTTCGTTTTCTACGTTTTCGAAATAGTGTTCCTAAGCCATTTTAATAATAATCAAATTTTTGTTGAATTTTGACCAAAATCCAAGACTATAGCCTTGCTCATTTTTTTGACAAAAACAATTTTGGACTTGGAATTGCGTGAAATTATGGAAAACGGTGTTTTTTGCGACGCTGAATCGTCTTGCGCAATCAGTTTTTCGATAGGATGTATGGGACAGTCATAAATCGCGGTGCGAATGGGAAGTATACACTCGCATTCAAAAAAACTAAACTTTTAATGAAATTTGCTCTAATATTGCTTTTTAATTGCGATTTTCGTATTCTACGTTATCGAAATAGTGTTTCTAGACCATTTTAATGATAATCAAATTTTTGTTGAATTTTGACCAAAATCCAAGACTATAGCCTTGCTCATTTTTTTGACAAAAACAATTTTGGACTTGGAATTGCGTGAAATTATGGAAAACGGTGTTTTTTGCGACGCTGAATCGTCTGGCGCAATCAGTTTCTCGATAGGATGTATGGGACAGTCATAAATCGCCTTGCGAATGGGAAGTATATACTCGCATTCAAAAAAACTAAACTTTTAATGAAATTAGCTCTAATATTGCTTTTTAATTGCGAATTTCGTTTTCTACGTTTTCGAAAAAGTGTTCCTAAGCCATTTTAATAATAATCAAATTTTTGTTGAATTTTGACCAAAATCCAAGACTATAGCCTTGCTCATTTTTTTGACAAAAACACTTTTGGACTTGGAATTGCGTGAAATTATGGAAAACGGTGTTTTTTGCGACGCTGAAGCGTCTGGCGCAATCAGTTTCTCGATAGGATGTATGGGACAGTCATAAATCGCCTTGCGAATGGGAAGTATACACTCGCATTCAAAAAAACTAAACTTTTAATGAAATTTGCTCCAATATTGCTTTTTAATTGCGATTTTCGTATTCTACGTTATCGAAATAGTGTTTCTAGACCATTTTAATGATAATCAAATTTTTGTTGAATTTTGACCAAAATCCAAGACTATAGCCTTGCTCATTTTTTTAACAAAAACAATTTTGGACTTGGAATTGCGTGTATGAAACAGTCATAAATCGCGGTGCGAATGGAAAGTATACACTCGCATTCAAAAAAACTGAACTCCTAATGAAATTAGCTCTAATATTGCTTTTTAATTGCGATTTTTGTATTTTACGTTATCGAAATAGTGTTCCTAAACCATTTTAATGATAATCAAATTTTTGTTGAATTTTGACCAAAATCCAAGACTATATATAGCCTTGCTCATTTTTTTGACAAAAACAATTTTGGACTTGGAATTGCGTGAAATTATGGAAAACGGTGTTTTTTGCGACGCTGAATCGTCTGGCGCAATCAGTTTCTCGATAGGATGTATGGGACAGTCATAAATCGCCTTGCGAATGGGAAGTATATACTCGCATTCAAAAAAACTAAACTTTTAATGAAATTAGCTCTAATATTGCTTTTTAATTGCGAATTTCGTTTTCTACGTTTTCGAAAAAGTGTTCCTAAGCCATTTTAATAATAATCAAATTTTTGTTGAATTTTGACCAAAATCCAAGATAGCCTTGCTCATTTTTTTGACAAAAACACTTTTGGACTTGGAATTGCGTGAAATTATGGAAAACGGTGTTTTTTGCGACGCTGAAGCGTCTGGCGCAATCAGTTTCTCGATAGGATGTATGGGACAGTCATAAATCGCCTTGCGAATGGGAAGTATACACTCGCATTCAAAAAAACTAAACTTTTAATGAAATTTGCTCCAATATTGCTTTTTAATTGCGATTTTCGTATTCTACGTTATCGAAATAGTGTTTCTAGACCATTTTAATGATAATCAAATTTTTGTTGAATTTTGACCAAAATCCAAGACTATAGCCTTGCTCATTTTTTTGACAAAAACAATTTTGGACTTGGAATTGCGTGAAATTATGGAAAACGGTGTTTTTTGCGACGCTGAATCGTCTGGCGCAATCAGTTTCCCGATAGGATATATGGGACAGTCATAAATCGCGGTGCGAATGGGAAGTATATACTCGCATTCAAAAAAACTGAACTTTTAATGAAATTAGCTCTAATATTGCTTTTTAATTGCGAATTTCGTATTCTACGTTATCGAAATAGTGTTTCTAGACCATTTTAATGATAATCAAATTTTTGTTGAATTTTACCAAAATCCAAGACTATAGCCTTGCTCATTTTTTTGACAAAAACACTTTTGGACTTGAAATTGCGTGAAATTATGGAAAACGGTGTTTTTTGCGACGCTGAATCGTCTTGCGCAATTAGTTTCTCGATAGGATGTATGGGACAGTCATAAATCGCCTTGCGAATGGGAAGTATACACTCGTATTCAAAAACTAAACTTTTAATGAAATTTGCTCTAATATTGCTTTTTAATTGCGAATTTCGTTTTCTACGTTTTCGAAATAGTGTTCCTAAGCCATTTTAATAATAATCAAATTTTTGTTGAATTTTGACCAAAATCCAAGACTATAGCCTTGCTCATTTTTTTGACAAAAACAATTTTGGACTTGGAATTGCGTGAAATTATGGAAAACGGTGTTTTTTGCGACGCTGAATCGTCTTGCGCAATCAGTTTTTCGATAGGATGTATGGGACAGTCATAAATCGCGGTGCGAATGGGAAGTATACACTCGCATTCAAGAAACTAAACTTTTAATGAAATTTGCTCTAATATTGCTTTTTAATTGCGATTTTCGTATTCTACGTTATCGAAATAGTGTTTCTAGACCATTTTAATGATAATCAAATTTTTGTTGAATTTTGACCAAAATCCAAGACTATAGCCTTGCTCATTTTTTTGACAAAAACAATTTTGGACTTGGAATTGCGTGAAATTATGGAAAACGGTGTTTTTTGCGACGCTGAATCGTCTGGCGCAATCAGTTTCTCGATAGGATGTATGGGACAGTCATAAATCGCCTTGCGAATGGGAAGTATATACTCGCATTCAAAAAAACTAAACTTTTAATGAAATTAGCTCTAATATTGCTTTTTAATTGCGAATTTCGTTTTCTACGTTTTCGAAAAAGTGTTCCTAAGCCATTTTAATAATAATCAAATTTTTGTTGAATTTTGACCAAAATCCAAGACTATAGCCTTGCTCATTTTTTTGACAAAAACACTTTTGGACTTGGAATTGCGTGAAATTATGGAAAACGGTGTTTTTTGCGACGCTGAAGCGTCTGGCGCAATCAGTTTCTCGATAGGATGTATGGGACAGTCATAAATCGCCTTGCGAATGGGAAGTATACACTCGCATTCAAAAAAACTAAACTTTTAATGAAATTTGCTCTAATATTGCTTTTTAATTGCGATTTTCGTATTCTACGTTATCGAAATAGTGTTTCTAGACCATTTTAATGATAATCAAATTTTTGTTGAATTTTGACCAAAATCCAAGACTATAGCCTTGCTCATTTTTTTAACAAAAACAATTTTGGACTTGGAATTGCGTGTATGAAACAGTCATAAATCGCGGTGCGAATGGAAAGTATACACTCGCATTCAAAAAAACTGAACTCCTAATGAAATTAGCTCTAATATTGCTTTTTAATTGCGATTTTTGTATTTTACGTTATCGAAATAGTGTTCCTAAACCATTTTAATGATAATCAAATTTTTGTTGAATTTTGACCAAAATCCAAGACTATATATAGCCTTGCTCATTTTTTTGACAAAAACACTTTTGGACTTGGAATTGCGTGAAATTATGGGAAACGGTGTTTTTTGCGACGCTGAATCGTCTGGCGCAATCAGTTCCTCGATAGGGTGTATGGAACAGTCATAAATCGCGGTGCGAATGGAAAGTATACACTCGCATTCAAAAAAACTGAACTTTTAATGAAATTTGCTCTAATATTGCTTTTTAATTGCGATTTTCGTATTCTACGTTATCGAAATAGTCTTCCTAGACCATTTTAATGATAATCAAATTTTTGTTGAATTTTGACCAAAATCCAACACTATAGCCTTGCTCATTTTTTTGACAAAAACACTTTTGGACTTGAAATTGCGTGAAATTATGGAAAACGGTGTTTTTTGCGACGCTGAATCGTCTTGCGCAATCAGTTTCTCGATAGGATGTATGGGACAGTCATAAATCGCCTTGCGAATGGGAAGTATACACTCGTATTCAAAAAAACTAAACTTTTAATGAAATTTGCTCTAATATTGCTTTTTAATTGCGAATTTCGTTTTCTACGTTTTCGAAATAGTGTTCCTAAGCCATTTTAATAATAATCAAATTTTTGTTGAATTTGACCAAAATCCAAGACTATAGCCTTGCTCATTTTTTTGACAAAAACACTTTTGGACTTGGAATTGCGTGAAATTATGGAAAACGGTGTTTTTTGCGACCCTGAATCGACTGGCGCAATCAGTTACTCGATAGGGTGTATGAAACAGTCATAAATCGCGGTGCGAATGGAAAGTATACACTCGCATTCAAAAAAACTGAACTCCTAATGAAATTAGCTCTAATATTGCTTTTTAATTGCGATTTTTGTATTTTACGTTATCGAAATAGTGTTCCTAAACCATTTTAATGATAATCAAATTTTTGTTGAATTTTGACCAAAATCCAAGATTATATATAGCCTTGCTCATTTTTTTGACAAAAACACTTTTGGACTTGGAATTGCGTGAAATTATGGAAAACTGTGTTTTTTGCGACCCTTAATTGACTGGCGCAATCGGTTCCTCGATAGGGTGTATGGAACAGTCATAAATCGCGGTGCGAATGGAAAGTATACACTCGCATTCAAAAAAACTGAACTTTTAATGAAATTAGCTCTAATATTGCTTTTTAATTGCGATTTTCGTATTCTACGTTATCAAAATAGTGTTTCTAGACCATTTTAATGATAATCAAATTTTTGTTGAATTTTACCAAAATCCAAGACTATAGCCTTGCTCATTTTTTTGACAAAAACACTTTTGGACTTGGAATTGCGTGAAATTATGGAAAACGGTGTTTTTTGCGACGCTAAAGCGTCTGGCGCAATCAGTTTCTCGATAGGATGTATGGGACAGTCATAAATCGCCTTGCGAATGGGAAGTATACACTCGCATTCAAAAAAACTAAACTTTTAATGAAATTTGCTCTAATATTGCTTTTTAATTGCGATTTTCGTATTCTACGTTATCGAAATAGTGTTTCTAGACCATTTTAATGATAATCAAATTTTTGTTGAATTTTGACAAAAACACTTTTGGACTTGGAATTGCGTGAAATTATGGAAAACGGTGTTTTTTGCGACGCTGAATCGTCTGGCGCAATCAGTTTCTCGATAGGATGTATGGGACAGTCATAAATCGCGGTGCGAATGGGAAGTATATACTCGCATTCAAAAAAACTGAACTTTTAATGAAATTAGCTCTAATATTGCTTTTTAATTGCGAATTTCGTTTTCTACGTTTTCACAAAAGTGTTCCTAAACCATTTTAATAATAATCAAATTTTTGTTGAATTTTGACCAAAATCCAAGACTATAGCCTTGCTCATTTTTTTGACAAAAACAATTTTGGACTTGGAATTGCGTGAAATTATGGAAAACGGTGTTTTTTGCGACGCTGAATCGTCTGGCGCAATCAGTTTCCCGATAGGATATATGGGACAGTCATAAATCGCGGTGCGAATGGGAAGTATATACTCGCATTCAAAAAAACTGAACTTTTAATGAAATTAGCTCTAATATTGCTTTTTAATTGCGAATTTCGTATTCTACGTTATCGAAATAGTGTTTCTAGACCATTTTAATGATAATCAAATTTTTGTTGAATTTTACCAAAATCCAAGACTATAGCCTTGCTCATTTTTTTGACAAAAACACTTTTGGACTTGAAATTGCGTAAAATTATGGAAAACGGTGTTTTTTGCGACGCTGAATCGTCTTGCGCAATCAGTTTCTCGATAGGATGTATGGGACAGTCATAAATCGCCTTGCGAATGGGAAGTATACACTCGTATTCAAAAAAACTAAACTTTTAATGAAATTTGCTCTAATATTGCTTTTTAATTGCGAATTTCGTTTTCTACGTTTTCGAAATAGTGTTCCTAAGCCATTTTAATAATAATCAAATTTTTGTTGAATTTTGACCAAAATCCAAGACTATAGCCTTGCTCATTTTTTTGACAAAAACAATTTTGGACTTGGAATTGCGTGAAATTATGGAAAACGGTGTTTTTTGCGACGCTGAATCGTCTTGCGCAATCAGTTTTTCGATAGGATGTATGGGACAGTCATAAATCGCGGTGCGAATGGGAAGTATACACTCGCATTCAAAAAAACTAAACTTTTAATGAAATTTGCTCTAATATTGCTTTTTAATTGCGATTTTCGTATTCTACGTTATCGAAATAGTGTTTCTAGACCATTTTAATGATAATCAAATTTTTGTTGAATTTTGACCAAAATCCAAGACTATAGCCTTGCTCATTTTTTTTGACAAAAACACTTTTGGACTTGGAATTGCGTGAAATTATGGAAAACGGTGTTTTTTGCGACGCTGAATCGTCTGGCGCAATCAGTTTCTCGATAGGATGTATGGGACAGTCATAAATCGCCTTGCGAATGGGAAGTATACACTCGCATTCAAAAAACTAAACTTTTAATGAAATTTGCTCCAATATTGCTTTTTAATTGCGATTTTCGTATTCTACGTTATCGAAATAGTGTTTCTAGACCATTTTAATGATAATCAAATTTTTGTTGAATTTTGACCAAAATCCAAGACTATAGCCTTGCTCATTTTTTTGACAAAAACAATTTTGGACTTGGAATTGCGTGAAATTATGGAAAACGGTGTTTTTTGCGACGCTGAATCGTCTGGCGCAATCAGTTTCCCGATAGGATATATGGGACAGTCATAAATCGCGGTGCGAATGGGAAGTATATACTCGCATTCAAAAAAACTGAACTTTTAATGAAATTAGCTCTAATATTGCTTTTTAATTGCGAATTTCGTATTCTACGTTATCGAAATAGTGTTTCTAGACCATTTTAATGATAATCAAATTTTTGTTGAATTTTACCAAAATCCAAGACTATAGCCTTGCTCATTTTTTTGACAAAAACACTTTTGGACTTGAAATTGCGTGAAATTATGGAAAACGGTGTTTTTTGCGACGCTGAATCGTCTTGCGCAATCAGTTTCTCGATAGGATGTATGGGACAGTCATAAATCGCCTTGCGAATGGGAAGTATACACTCGTATTCAAAAAAACTAAACTTTTAATGAAATTTGCTCTAATATTGCTTTTTAATTGCGAATTTCGTTTTCTACGTTTTAGAAATAGTGTTCCTAAGCCATTTTAATAATAATCAAATTTTTGTTGAATTTTGACCAAAATCCAAGACTATAGCCTTGCTCATTTTTTTGACAAAAACAATTTTGGACTTGGAATTGCGTGAAATTATGGAAAACGGTGTTTTTTGCGACGCTGAATCGTCTTGCGCAATCAGTTTTTCGATAGGATGTATGGGACAGTCATAAATCGCGGTGCGAATGGGAAGTATAAACTAGCATAAAAATTATGTAATCATTTAAAGAAATATCCTCTAATATTGCTTTTTAATTGCGATTTTCGTATTCTACGTTATCGAAATAGTGTTTCTAGACCATTTTAATGATAATCAAATTTTTGTTGAATTTTGACCAAAATCCAAGACTATAGCCTTGCTCATTTTTTTGACAAAAACAATTTTGGACTTGGAATTGCGTGAAATTATGGAAAACGGTGTTTTTGCGACGCTGAATCGTCTGGCGCAATCAGTTTCTCGATAGGATGTATGGGACAGTCATAAATCGCCTTGCGAATGGGAAGTATATACTCGCATTCAAAAAAACTAAACTTTTAATGAAATTAGCTCTAATATTGCTTTTTAATTGCGAATTTCGTTTTCTACGTTTTCGAAAAAGTGTTCCTAAGCCATTTTAATAATAATCAAATTTTTGTTGAATTTTGACCAAAATCCAAGACTATAGCCTTGCTCATTTTTTTGACAAAAACACTTTTGGACTTGGAATTGCGTGAAATTATGGAAAACGGTGTTTTTTGCGACGCTAAAGCGTCTGGCGCAATCAGTTTCTCGATAGGATGTATGGGACAGTCATAAATCGCCTTGCGAATGGGAAGTATACACTCGCATTCAAAAAAACTAAACTTTTAATGAAATTTGCTCCAATATTGCTTTTTAATTGCGATTTTCGTATTCTACGTTATCGAAATAGTGTTTCTAGACCATTTTAATGATAATCAAATTTTTGTTGAATTTTGACCAAAATCCAAGACTATAGCCTTGCTCATTTTTTTAACAAAAACAATTTTGGACTTGGAATTGCGTGAAATTATGGAAAACGGTGTTTTTTGCGACGCTGAATCGTCTGGCGCAATCAGTTTCTCGATAGGATGTATGGGACAGTCATAAATCGCCTTGCGAATGGGAAGTATACACTCGCATTCAAAAAAACTAAACTTTTAATGAAATTTGCTTTAATATTGCTTTTTAATTGCGATTTTCGTATTCTACGTTATCGAAATAGTGTTTCTAGACCATTTTAATGATAATCAAATTTTTGTTGAATTTTGACCAAAATCCAAGACTATAGCCTTGCTCATTTTTTTGACAAAAACACTTTTGGACTTGGAATTGCGTGAAATTATGGAAAACGGTGTTTTTTGCGACGCTGAATCGTCTGGCGCAATCAGTTTCTCGATAGGATGTATGGGACAGTCATAAATCGCGGTGCGAATGGGAAGTATATACTCGCATTCAAAAAAACTGAACTTTTAATGAAATTAGCTCTAATATTGCTTTTTAATTGCGATTTTCGTATTCTACGTTATCGAAATAGTGTTTTTAGACCATTTTAATAATAATCAAATTTTTGTTGAATTTTACCAAAATCCAAGACTATAGCCTTGCTCATTTTTTTGACAAAAACAATTTTGGACTTGGAATTGCGTGAAATTATGGAAAACGGTGTTTTTTGCGACGCTGAATCGTCTGGCGCAATCAGTTTCCCGATAGGATATATGGGACAGTCATAAATCGCGGTGCGAATGGGAAGTATATACTCGCATTCAAAAAAACTGAACTTTTAATGAAATTAGCTCTAATATTGCTTTTTAATTGCGATTTTCGTATTCTACGTTATCGAAATAGTGTTTCTAGACCATTTTAATGATAATCAAATTTTTGTTGAATTTTGACCAAAATCCAAGACTATAGCCTTGCTCATTTTTTTGACAAAAACACTTTTGGACTTGGAATTGCGTGAAATTATGGAAAACGGTGTTTTTTGCGACGCTGAATCGTCTTGCGCAATCAGTTTCTCGATAGGATGTATGGGACAGTCATAAATCGCCTTGCGAATGGGAAGTATACACTCGTATTCAAAAAAACTAAACTTTTAATGAAATTTGCTCTAATATTGCTTTTTAATTGCGAATTTCGTTTTCTACGTTTTCGAAATAGTGTTCCTAAGCCATTTTAATAATAATCAAATTTTTGTTGAATTTTGACCAAAATCCAAGACTATAGCCTTGCTCATTTTTTTGACAAAAACAATTTTGGACTTGGAATTGCGTGAAATTATGGAAAACGGTGTTTTTTGCGACGCTGAATCGTCTTGCGCAATCAGTTACTCGATAGGATGTATGGGACAGTCATAAATCGCCTTGCGAATGGGAAGTATACACTCGCATTCAAAAAAACTGAACTTTTAATAAAATTAGCTCTAATATTGCTTTTTAATTGCGAATTTCGTTTTCTACGTTTTCAAAATAGTGTTCCTAAGCCATTTTAATAATAATCAAATTTTTGTTGAATTTTGACCAAAATCCAAGACTATAGCCTTGCTCATTTTTTTGACAAAAACAATTTTGGACTTGGAATTGCGTGAAATTATGAAAAACGGTGTTTTTTGCGACGCTGAATCGTCTTGCGCAATCAGTTTTTCGATAGGATGTATGGGACAGTCATAAATCGCGGTGCGAATGGGAAGTATACACTCGCATTTAAAAAAACTAAACTTTTAATGAAATTTGCTCTAATATTGCTTTTTAATTGCTATTTTCGTATTCTACGTTATCGAAATAGTGTTTCTAGACCATTTTAATGATAATCAAATTTTTGTTGAATTTTGACCAAAATCCAAGACTATAGCCTTGCTCATTTTTTTGACAAAAACACTTTTGGACTTGAAATTGCGTGAAATTATGGAAAACGGTTTTTTTTGCGACGCTGAATCGTCTTGCGCAATCAGTTTCTCGATAGGATGTATGGGACAGTCATAAATCGCCTTGCGAATGGGAAGTATACACTCGCATTCAAAAAACTGAACTTTTAATGAAATTAGCTCTAATATTGCTTTTTAATTGCGAATTTCGTTTTCTACGTTTTCAAAATAGTGTTCCTAAGCCATTTTAATAATAATCAAATTTTTGTTGAATTTTGACCAAAATCCAAGACTATAGCCTTGCTCATTTTTTTGACAAAAACAATTTTGGACTTGGAATTGCGTGAAATTATGAAAAACGGTGTTTTTTGCGACGCTGAATCGTCTTGCGCAATCAGTTTTTCGATAGGATGTATGGGACAGTCATAAATCGCGGTGCGAATGGGAAGTATACACTCGCATTTAAAAAACTAAACTTTTAATGAAATTTGCTCTAATATTGCTTTTTAATTGCTATTTTCGTATTCTACGTTATCGAAATAGTGTTTCTAGACCATTTTAATGATAATCAAATTTTTGTTGAATTTTGACCAAAATCCAAGACTATAGCCTTGCTCATTTTTTTGACAAAAACACTTTTGGACTTGAAATTGCGTGAAATTATGGAAAACGGTTTTTTTTGCGACGCTGAATCGTCTTGCGCAATCAGTTTCTCGATAGGATGTATGGGACAGTCATAAATCGCCTTGCGAATGGGAAGTATACACTCGCATTCAAAAAAACTGAACTTTTAATGAAATTAGCTCTAATATTGCTTTTTAATTGCGAATTTCGTTTTCTACGTTTTCAAAATAGTGTTCCTAAGCCATTTTAATAATAATCAAATTTTTGTTGAATTTTGACCAAAATCCAAGACTATAGCCTTGCTCATTTTTTTGACAAAAACAATTTTGGACTTGGAATTGCGTGAAATTATGAAAAACGGTGTTTTTTGCGACGCTGAATCGTCTTGCGCAATCAGTTTTTCGATAGGATGTATGGGACAGTCATAAATCGCGGTGCGAATGGGAAGTATACACTCGCATTTAAAAAAACTAAACTTTTAATGAAATTTGCTCTAATATTGCTTTTTAATTGCTATTTTCGTATTCTACGTTATCGAAATAGTGTTTCTAGACCATTTTAATGATAATCAAATTTTTGTTGAATTTTACCAAAATCCAAGACTATAGCCTTGCTCATTTTTTTGACAAAAACACTTTTGGACTTGAAATTGCGTGAAATTATGGAAAACGGTTTTTTTTGCGACGCTGAATCGTCTTGCGCAATCAGTTTCTCGATAGGATGTATGGGACAGTCATAAATCGCCTTGCGAATGGGAAGTATACACTCGTATTCAAAAAAACTAAACTTTTAATGAAATTTGCTCTAATATTGCTTTTTAATTGCGAATTTCGTTTTCTACGTTTTCGAAATAGTGTTCCTAAGCCATTTTAATAATAATCAAATTTTTGTTGAATTTTGACCAAAATCCAAGACTATAGCCTTGCTCATTTTTTTGACAAAAACAATTTTGGACTTGGAATTGCGTGAAATTATGGAAAACGGTGTTTTTTGCGACGCTGAATCGTCTTGCGCAATCAGTTTCTCGATAGGATGTATGGGACAGTCATAAATCGCCTTGCGAATGGGAAGTATACACTCGCATTCAAAAAAACTGAACTTTTAATGAAATTAGCTCTAATATTGCTTTTTAATTGCGAATTTCGTTTTCTACGTTTTCAAAATAGTGTTCCTAAGCCATTTTAATAATAATCAAATTTTTGTTGAATTTTGACCAAAATCCAAGACTATAGCCTTGCTCATTTTTTTGACAAAAACAATTTTGGACTTGGAATTGCGTGAAATTATGAAAAACGGTGTTTTTTGCGACGCTGAATCGTCTTGCGCAATCAGTTTTTCGATAGGATGTATGGGACAGTCATAAATCGCGGTGCGAATGGGAAGTATACACTCGCATTTAAAAAAACTAAACTTTTAATGAAATTTGCTCTAATATTGCTTTTTAATTGCTATTTTCGTATTCTACGTTATCGAAATAGTGTTTCTAGACCATTTTAATGATAATCAAATTTTTGTTGAATTTTGACCAAAATCCAAGACTATAGCCTTGCTCATTTTTTTGACAAAAACACTTTTGGACTTGAAATTGCGTGAAATTATGGAAAACGGTTTTTTTTGCGACGCTGAATCGTCTTGCGCAATCAGTTTCTCGATAGGATGTATGGGACAGTCATAAATCGCCTTGCGAATGGGAAGTATACACTCGCATTCAAAAAAACTGAACTTTTAATGAAATTAGCTCTAATATTGCTTTTTAATTGCGAATTTCGTTTTCTACGTTTTCAAAATAGTGTTCCTAAGCCATTTTAATAATAATCAAATTTTTGTTGAATTTTGACCAAAATCCAAGACTATAGCCTTGCTCATTTTTTTGACAAAAACAATTTTGGACTTGGAATTGCGTGAAATTATGAAAAACGGTGTTTTTTGCGACGCTGAATCGTCTTGCGCAATCAGTTTTTCGATAGGATGTATGGGACAGTCATAAATCGCGGTGCGAATGGGAAGTATACACTCGCATTTAAAAAACTAAACTTTTAATGAAATTTGCTCTAATATTGCTTTTTAATTGCTATTTTCGTATTCTACGTTATCGAAATAGTGTTTCTAGACCATTTTAATGATAATCAAATTTTTGTTGAATTTTGACCAAAATCCAAGACTATAGCCTTGCTCATTTTTTTGACAAAAACACTTTTGGACTTGAAATTGCGTGAAATTATGGAAAACGGTTTTTTTTGCGACGCTGAATCGTCTTGCGCAATCAGTTTCTCGATAGGATGTATGGGACAGTCATAAATCGCCTTGCGAATGGGAAGTATACACTCGCATTCAAAAAAACTGAACTTTTAATGAAATTAGCTCTAATATTGCTTTTTAATTGCGAATTTCGTTTTCTACGTTTTCAAAATAGTGTTCCTAAGCCATTTTAATAATAATCAAATTTTTGTTGAATTTTGACCAAAATCCAAGACTATAGCCTTGCTCATTTTTTTGACAAAAACAATTTTGGACTTGGAATTGCGTGAAATTATGAAAAACGGTGTTTTTTGCGACGCTGAATCGTCTTGCGCAATCAGTTTTTCGATAGGATGTATGGGACAGTCATAAATCGCGGTGCGAATGGGAAGTATACACTCGCATTTAAACAAAGTCAACTTTTAATGAAATTTGCTCTAATATTGCTTTTTAATTGCTATTTTCGTATTCTACGTTATCGAAATAGTGTTTCTAGACCATTTTAATGATAATCAAATTTTTGTTGAATTTTACCAAAATCCAAGACTATAGCCTTGCTCATTTTTTTGACAAAAACACTTTTGGACTTGAAATTGCGTGAAATTATGGAAAACGGTTTTTTTTGCGACGCTGAATCGTCTTGCGCAATCAGTTTCTCGATAGGATGTATGGGACAGTCATAAATCGCCTTGCGAATGGGAAGTATACACTCGCATTCAAAAAAACTGAACTTTTAATGAAATTAGCTCTAATATTGCTTTTTAATTGCGAATTTCGTTTTCTACGTTTTCAAAATAGTGTTCCTAAGCCATTTTAATAATAATCAAATTTTTGTTGAATTTTGACCAAAATCCAAGACTATAGCCTTGCTCATTTTTTTTGACAAAAACAATGTTGGACTTGGAATTGCGTGAAATTATGAAAAACGGTGTTTTTTGCGACGCTGAATCGTCTTGCGCAATCAGTTTTTCGATAGGATGTATGGGACAGTCATAAATCGCGGTGCGAATGGGAAGTATACACTCGCATTTAAAAAAACTAAACTTTTAATGAAATTTGCTCTAATATTGCTTTTTAATTGCTATTTTCGTATTCTACGTTATCGAAATAGTGTTTCTAGACCATTTTAATGATAATCAAATTTTTGTTGAATTTTGACCAAAATCCAAGACTATAGCCTTGCTCATTTTTTTGACAAAAACAATTTTGGACTTGGAATTGCGTGAAATTATGGAAAACGGTGTTTTTTGCGACGCTGAATCGTCTGGCGCAATCAGTTTCCCGATAGGATGTATGGGACAGTCATAAATCGCCTTGCGAATGGGAAGTATATACTCGCATTCAAAAAAACTAAACTTTTAATGAAATTAGCTCTAATATTGCTTTTTAATTGCGAATTTCGTTTTCTACGTTTTCGAAAAAGTGTTCGTAAGCCATTTTAATAATAATCAAATTTTTGTTGAATTTTGACCAAAATCCAAGACTATAGCCTTGCTCATTTTTTTGACAAAAACACTTTTGGACTTGGAATTGCGTGAAATTATGGAAAACGGTGTTTTTTGCGACGCTGAAGCGTCTGGCGCAATCAGTTTCTCGATAGGATGTATGGGACAGTCATAAATCGCCTTGCGAATGGGAAGTATACACTCGCATTCAAAAAAACTAAACTTTTAATGAAATTTGCTCTAATATTGCTTTTTAATTGCGATTTTCGTATTCTACGTTATCGAAATAGTGTTTCTAGACCATTTTAATGATAATCAAATTTTTGTTGAATTTTGACCAAAATCCAAGACTATAGCCTTGCTCATTTTTTTGACAAAAACACTTTTGGACTTGGAATTGCGTGAAATTATGGAAAACGGTGTTTTTTGCGACGCTGAATCGTCTGGCGCAATCAGTTTCTCGATAGGATGTATGGGACAGTCATAAATCGCGGTGCGAATGGGAAGTATATACTCGCATTCAAAAAAACTGAACTTTTAATGAAATTAGCTCTAATATTGCTTTTTAATTGCGAATTTCGTTTTCTACGTTTTCGAAATAGTGTTCCTAAGCCATTTTAATAATAATCAAATTTTTGTTGAATTTTGACCAAAATCCAAGACTATAGCCTTGCTCATTTTTTTGACAAAAACAATTTTGGATTTGGAATTGCGTGAAATTATGGAAAACGGCGTTTTTTGCGACGCTGAAGCGTCTGGCGCAATCAGTTTCTCGATAGGATGTATGGGACAGTCATAAATCGCGGTGCGAATGGGAAGTATATACTCGCATTCAAAAAAACTGAACTTTTAATGAAATTAGCTCTAATATTGCTTTTTAATTGCGATTTTCGTATTCTACGTTATCGAAATAGTGTTTCTAGACCATTTTAATGATAATCAAATTTTTGTTGAATTTTGACCAAAATCCAAGACTATAGCCTTGCTCATTTTTTTGACAAAAACACTTTTGGACTTGGAATTGCGTGAAATTATGGAAAACGGTGTTTTTTGCGACGCTAAATCGTCTGGCGCAATCAGTTTCTCGATAGGATGTATGGGACAGTCATAAATCGCGGTGCGAATGGGAAGTATATACTCGCATTCAAAAAAACTGAACTTTTAATTAAATTAGCTCTAATATTGCTTTTTAATTGCGAATTTTGTTTTCTACGTTTTCGTAATAGTGTTCCTAAGCCATTTTAATAATAATCAAATTTTTGTTGAATTTTGACCAAAATCCAAGACTATAGCCTTGCTCATTTTTTTGACAAAAACAATTTTGGACTTGGAATTGCGTGAAATTATGGAAAACGGTGTTTTTTGCGACGCTGAAGCGTCTGGCGCAATCAGTTTCTCGATAGGATGTATGGGACAGTCATAAATCGCCTTGCGAATGGGAAGTATACACTCGCATTCAAAAAAACTAAACTTTTAATGAAATTTGCTCTAATATTGCTTTTTAATTGCGATTTTCGTATTCTACGTTATCGAAATAGTGTTTCAAGACCATTTTAATGATAATCAAATTTTTGTTGAATTTTGACCAAAATCCAAGACTATAGCCTTGTTAATTTTTTTTGACAAAAACACTTTTGGATTTGGAATTGCGTGAAATTATGGAAAACGGTGTTTTTTGCGACGCTGAATCGTCTGGCGCAGTTTCCCGATAGGATGTATGGGACAGTCATAAATCGCGGTGCGAATGGGAAGTATATACTCGCATTCAAAAAAACTGAACTTTTAATGAAATTAGCTCTAATATTGCTTTTTAATTGCGAATTTCGTTTTCTACGTTTTCAAAATAGTGTTCCTAAGCCATTTTAATAATAATCAAATTTTTGTTGAATTTTGACCAAAATCCAAGACTATAGCCTTGCTCATTTTTTTGACAAAAACAATTTTGGACTTGGAATTGCGTGAAATTATGGAAAACGGTGTTTTTTGCGACGCTGAATCGTCTTGCGCAATCAGTTTCTCGATAGGATGTATGGGACAGTCATAAATCGCCTTGCGAATGGGAAGTATACACTCGCATTCAAAAAAACTAAACTTTTAATAAAATTTGCTCTAATATTGCTTTTTAATTGCGAATTTCGTTTTCTACGTTTTCGAAATAGTGTTCCTAAGCCATTTTAATAATAATCAAATTTTTGTTGAATTTTGACCAAAATCCAAGACTATAGCCTTGCTCATTTTTTTGACAAAAACAATTTTGGACTTGGAATTGCGTGAAATTATGGAAAACGGTGTTTTTTGCGACGCTGAATCGTCTTGCGCAATCAGTTTCTCGATAGGATGTATGGGACAGTCATAAATCGCCTTGCGAATGGGAAGTATACACTCGCATTCAAAAAAACTAAACTTTTAATAAAATTTGCTCTAATATTGCTTTTTAATTGCGAATTTCGTTTTCTACGTTTTCGAAATAGTGTTCCTAAGCCATTTTAATAATAATCAAATTTTTGTTGAATTTTGACCAAAATCCAAGACTATAGCCTTGCTCATTTTTTTGACAAAAACAATTTTGGACTTGGAATTGCGTGAAATTATGGAAAACGGTGTTTTTTGCGACGCTGAATCGTCTGGCGCAATCAGTTTCTCGATAGGATGTATGGGACAGTCATAAATCGCCTTGCGAATGGGAAGTATACACTCGCATTCAAAAAAACTAAACTTTTAATGAAATTTGCTCTAATATTGCTTTTTAATTGCGATTTTCGTATTCTACGTTATCGAAATAGTGTTTCAAGACCATTTTAATGATAATCAAATTTTTGTTGAATTTTGACCAAAATCCAAGACTATAGCCTTGCTCATTTTTTTGACAAAAACACTTTTGGACTTGGAATTGCGTGAAATTATGGAAAACGGTGTTTTTTGCGACGCTGAATCGTCTGGCGCAATCAGTTTTCCGATAGGATGTATGGGACAGTCATAAATCGCGGTGCGAATGGGAAGTATATACTCGCATTTAAAAAAACTGAACTTTTAATGAAATTAGCTCTAATATTGCTTTTTAATTGCGAATTTCGTTTTCTACGTTTTCGAAATAGTGTTCCTAAGCCATTTTAATAATAATCAAATTTTTGTTGAATTTTGACCAAAATCCAAGACTAGCCTTGCTCATTTTTTTGACAAAAACAATTTTGGACTTGGAATTGCGTGAAATTATGGAAAACGGTGTTTTTTGCGACGCTGAATCGTCTTGCGCAATCAGTTTCTCGATAGGATGTATGGGACAGTCATAAATCGCCTTGCGAATGGGAAGTATACACTCGCATTCAAAAAAACTAAACTTTTAATGAAATTTGCTCTAATATTGCTTTTTAATTGCGATTTTCGTATTCTACGTTATCGAAATAGTGTTTCAAGACCATTTTAATGATAATCAAATTTTTGTTGAATTTTGACCAAAATCCAAGACTATAGCCTTGCTCATTTTTTTGACAAAAACACTTTTGGACTTGGAATTGCGTGAAATTATGGAAAACGGTGTTTTTTGCGACGCTGAATCGTCTGGCGCAATCAGTTTCCCGATAGGATGTATGGGACAGTCATAAATCGCGGTGCGAATGGGAAGTATATACTCGCATTCAAAAAAACTGAACTTTTAATGAAATTAGCTCTAATATTACTTTTTAATTGCGATTTTCGTATTCTACGTTATCGAAATAGTGTTTCTAGACCATTTTAATGATAATCAAATTTTTGTTGAATTTTACCAAAATCCAAGACTATAGCCTTGCTCATTTTTTTGACAAAAACACTTTTGGACTTGGAATTGCGTGAAATTATGGAAAACGGTGTTTTTTGCGACGCTGAATCGTCTTGCGCAATCAGTTTCTCGATAGGATGTATGGGACAGTCATAAATCGCCTTGCGAATGGGAAGTATACACTCGCATTCAAAAAAACTAAACTTTTAATAAAATTTGCTCTAATATTGCTTTTTAATTGCGAATTTCGTTTTCTACGTTTTCGAAATAGTGTTCCTAAGCCATTTTAATAATAATCAAATTTTTGTTGAATTTTGACCAAAATCCAAGACTATAGCCTTGCTCATTTTTTTGACAAAAACAATTTTGGACTTGGAATTGCGTGAAATTATGGAAAACGGTGTTTTTTGCGACGCTGAATCGTCTGGCGCAATCAGTTTCTCGATAGGATGTATGGGACAGTCATAAATCGCCTTGCGAATGGGAAGTATACACTCGCATTCAAAAAAACTGAACTTTTAATGAAATTAGCTCTAATATTGCTTTTTAATTGCGAATTTCGTTTTCTACGTTTTCGAAATAGTGTTCCTAAGCCATTTTAATAATAATCAAATTTTTGTTGAATTTTGACCAAAATCCAAGACTATAGCCTTGCTCATTTTTTTGACAAAAACACTTTTGGACTTGGAATTGCGTGAAATTATGGAAAACGGTGTTTTTTGCGACGCTGAATCGTCTGGCGCAATCAGTTTCTCGATAGGATGTATGGGACAGACATAAATCGCGGTGCGAATGGGAAGTATATACTCGCATTCAAAAAAACTGAACTTTTAATGAAATTAGCTCTAATATTGCTTTTTAATTGCGAATTTCGTTTTCTACGTTTTCGAAATAGTGTTCCTAAGCCATTTTAATAATAATCAAATTTTTGTTGAATTTTGACCAAAATCCAAGACTATAGCCTTGCTCATTTTTTTGACAAAAACAATTTTGGACTTGGAATTGCGTGAAATTATGGAAAACGGTGTTTTTTGCGACGCTGAATCGTCTGGCGCAATCAGTTTCTCGATAGGATGTATGGGACAGACATAAATCGCGGTGCGAATGGGAAGTATATACTCGCATTCAAAAAAACTAAACTTTTAATGAAATTTGCTCTAATATTGCTTTTTAATTGCGAATTTCGTTTTCTACGTTTTCAAAATAGTGTTCCTAAGCCATTTTAATAATAATCAAATTTTTGTTGAATTTTGACCAAAATCCAAGACTATAGCCTTGCTCATTTTTTTGACAAAAACAATTTTGGACTTGGAATTGCGTGAAATTATGGAAAACGGTGTTTTTTGCGACGCTGAATCGTCTGGCGCAATCAGTTTCTCGATAGGATGTATGGGACAGTCATAAATCGCCTTGCGAATGGAAAGTATACACTCGCATTCAAAAAAACTAAACTTTTAATGAAATTTGCTCTAATATTGCTTTTTAATTGCGATTTTCGTATTCTACGTTATCGAAATAGTGTTTCTAGACCATTTTAATGATAATCAAATTTTTGTTGAATTTTGACCAAAATCCAAGACTATAGCCTTGCTCATTTTTTTGACAAAAACACTTTTGGACTTGGAATTGCGTGAAATTATGGAAAACGGTGTTTTTTGCGACGCTGAATCGTCTGGCGCAATCAGTTTCCCGATAGGATGTATGGGACAGTCATAAATCGCGGTGCGAATGGGAAGTATATACTCGCATTCAAAAAAACTGAACTTTTAATGAAATTAGCTCTAATATTACTTTTTAATTGCGATTTTCGTATTCTACGTTATCGAAATAGTGTTTCTAGACCATTTTAATGATAATCAAATTTTTGTTGAATTTTACCAAAATCCAAGACTATAGCCTTGCTCATTTTTTTGACAAAAACACTTTTGGACTTGGAATTGCGTGAAATTATGGAAAACGGTGTTTTTTGCGACGCTGAATCGTCTTGCGCAATCAGTTTTTCGATAGGATGTATGGGACAGTCATAAATCGCCTTGCGAATGGGAAGTATACACTCGCATTCAAAAAAACTAAACTTTTAATGAAATTTGCTCTAATATTGCTTTTTAATTGCGAATTTCGTTTTCTACGTTTTCGAAATAGTGTTCCTAAGCCATTTTAATAATAATCAAATTTTTGTTGAATTTTGACCAAAATCCAAGACTATAGCCTTGCTCATTTTTTTGACAAAAACAATTTTGGACTTGGAATTGCGTGAAATTATGGAAAACGGTGTTTTTTGCGACGCTGAATCGTCTGGCGCAATCAGTTTCTCGATAGGATGTATGGGACAGTCATAAATCGCGGTGCGAATGGGAAGTATACACTCGCATTCAAAAAAACTAAACTTTTAATGAAATTTGCTCTAATATTGCTTTTTAAATGCGATTTTCGTATTCTACGTTATCGAAATAGTTCTTCTAGACCATTTTAATGATAATCAAATTTTTGTTGAATTTTGACCAAAATCCAAGACTATAGCCTTGCTCATTTTTTTGACAAAAACACTTTTGGACTTGGAATTGCGTAAAAATATGGAAAACGGTGTTTTTTGCGACGCTGAATCGTCTGGCGCAATCAGTTTCACGATAGGATGTATGGGACAGTCATAAATCGCCTTGCGAATGGAAAGTATACACTCGCATTCAAAAAAACTAAACTTTTAATGAAATTTGCTCTAATATTGCTTTTTAATTGCGATTTTCGTATTCTACGTTATCGAAATAGTTCTTCTAGACCATTTTAATGATAATCAAATTTTTGTTGAATTTTGACCAAAATCCAAGACTATAGCCTTGCTCATTTTTTTGACAAAAACACTTTTGGACTTGGAATTGCGTGAAAATATGGAAAACGGTGTTTTTTGCGACGCTGAATCGTCTGGCGCAATCAGTTTCTCGATAGGATGTATGGGACAGTCATAAATCGCGGTGCGAATGGGAAGTATATACTCGCATTTAAAAAAACTGAACTTTTAATGAAATTAGCTCTAATATTGCTTTTTAATTGCGAATTTCGTTTTCTACGTTTTCGAAATAGTGTTCCTAAGCCATTTTAATAATAATCAAATTTTTGTTGAATTTTGACCAAAATCCAAGACTATAGCCTTGCTCATTTTTTTGACAAAAACAATTTTGGACTTGGAATTGCGTGAAATTATGAAAACGGTGTTTTTTGCGACGCTGAATCGTCTGGCGCAATCAGTTTCTCGATAGGATGTATGGGACAGTCATAAATCGCGGTGCGAATGGGAAGTATATACTCGCATTCAAAAAAACTGAACTTTTAATGAAATTTGCTCTAATATTGCTTTTTAATTGCGAATTTCGTTTTCTACGTTTTCAAAATAGTGTTCCTAAGCCATTTTAATAATAATCAAATTTTTGTTGAATTTTGACCAAAATCCAAGACTATAGCCTTGCTCATTTTTTTGACAAAAACAATTTTGGACTTGGAATTGCGTGAAATTATGGAAAACGGTGTTTTTCGCGACGCTGAATCGTCTGGCGCAATCAGTTTCTCGATAGGATGTATGGGACAGTCATAAATCGCCTTGCGAATGGGAAGTATACACTCGCATTCAAAAAAACTAAACTTTTAATGAAATTTGCTCTAATATTGCTTTTTAATTGCGATTTTCGTATTCTACGTTATCGAAATAGTGTTTCTAGACCATTTTAATGATAATCAAATTTTTGTTGAATTTTGACCAAAATCCAAGACTATAGCCTTGCTCATTTTTTTGACAAAAACACTTTTGGACTTGGAATTGCGTGAAATTGTGGAAAACGGTGTTTTTTGCGACGCTGAATCGTCTGGCGCAATCAGTTTCTCGATAGGATGTATGGGACAGTCATAAATCGCCTTGCGAATGGGAAGTATGCACTCGCATTCAAAAAAACTAAACTTTTAATGAAATTAGCTCTAATATTGCTTTTTAATTGCGAATTTCGTTTTCTACGTTTTCGAAATAGTGTTCCTAAGCCATTTTAATAATAATCAAATTTTTGTTGAATTTTGACCAAAATCCAAGACTAGCCTTGCTCATTTTTTTGACAAAAACAATTTTGGACTTGGAATTGCGTGAAATTATGGAAAACGGTGTTTTTTGCGACGCTGAATCGTCTGGCGCAATCAGTTTCTCGATAGGATGTATGGGACAGACATAAATCGCGGTGCGAATGGGAAGTATATACTCGCATTCAAAAAAACTGAACTTTTAATGAAATTAGCTCTAATATTGCTTTTTAATTGCGAATTTCGTTTTCTACGTTTTCGAAATAGTGTTCCTAAGCCATTTTAATAATAATCAAATTTTTGTTGAATTTTGACCAAAATCCAAGACTATAGCCTTGCTCATTTTTTTGACAAAAACACTTTTGGACTTGGAATTGCATGAAATTATGGAAAACGGTATTTTTTGCGACCCTGAATTGTCTGGCGCAATCAGTTTCTCGATAGGATGTATGGGACAGTCATAAATCGCCTTGCGAATGGGAAGTATACACTCGCATTCAAAAAAACTAAACTTTTAATGAAATTTGCTCTAATATTGCTTTTTAATTGCGATTTTCGTATTCTACGTTATCGAAATAGTGTTTCTAGACCATTTTAATAATAATCAAATTTTTGTTGAATTTTGACCAAAATCCAAGACTATAGCCTTGCTCATTTTTTTGACAAAAACAATTTTGGACTTGGAATTGCGTGAAATTATGGAAAACGGTGTTTTTTGCGACGCTGAATCGTCTGGCGCAATCAGTTTCTCGATAGGATGTATGGGACAGACATAAATCGCGGTGCGAATGGGAAGTATATACTCGCATTCAAAAAAACTGAACTTTTAATGAAATTAGCTCTAATATTGCTTTTTAATTGCGAATTTCGTTTTCTACGTTTTCGAAATAGTGTTCCTAAGCCATTTTAATAATAATCAAATTTTTGTTGAATTTTGACCAAAATCCAAGACTATAGCCTTGCTCATTTTTTTGACAAAAACAATTTTGGACTGGAATTGCGTGAAATTATGGAAAACGGTGTTTTTTGCAACGCTGAATCGTCTGGCGCAATCAGTTTCTCGATAGGATGTATGGGACAGTCATAAATCGCGGTGCGAATGGGAAGTATATACTCGCATTCAAAAAAACTGAACTTTTAATGAAATTAGCTCTAATATTGCTTTTTAATTGCGAATTTCGTTTTCTACGTTTTCAAAATAGTGTTCCTCAGCCATTTTAATAATAATCAAATTTTTGCTAATCTTTTTGACAAAAACAATTTTGGACTTGGAATTGCGTGAAATTATGGAAAACGGTGTTTTTTGCGACGCTGAATCGTCTGGCGCAATCAGTTTCTCGATAGGATGTATGGGACAGTCATAAATCGCCTTGCGAATGGGAAGTATACACTCGCATTCAAAAAAACTAAACTTTTAATGAAATTTGCTCTAATATTGCTTTTTAAATGCGATTTTCGTATTCTACGTTATCGAAATAGTTCTTCTAGACCATTTTAATGATAATCAAATTTTTGTTGAATTTTGACCAAAATCCAAGACTATAGCCTTGCTCATTTTTTTGACAAAAACACTTTTGGACTTGGAATTGCGTAAAAATATGGAAAACGGTGTTTTTTGCGACGCTGAATCGTCTGGCGCAATCAGTTTCACGATAGGATGTATGGGACAGTCATAAATCGCCTTGCGAATGGGAAGTATACACTCGCATTCAAAAAAACTAAACTTTTAATGAAATTAGCTCTAATATTGCTTTTTAATTGCGAATTTCGTTTTCTACGTTTTCGAAATAGTGTTCCTAAGCCATTTTAATAATAATCAAATTTTTGCTAATTTTTTTGACAAAAACAATTTTGGACTTGGAATTGCGTGAAATTATGGAAAACGGTGTTTTTTGCGACGCTGAATCGTCTGGCGCAATCAGTTTCTCGATAGGATGTATGGGACAGTCATAAATCGCCTTGCGAATGGGAAGTATACACTCGCATTCAAAAAAACTAAACTTTTAATGAAATTTGCTCTAATATTGCTTTTTAATTGCGATTTTCGTATTCTACGTTATCGAAATAGTTCTTCTAGACCATTTTAATGATAATCAAATTTTTGTTGAATTTTGACCAAAATCCAAGACTATAGCCTTGCTCATTTTTTTGACAAAAACACTTTTGGACTTGGAATTGCGTGAAAATATGGAAAACGGTGTTTTTGCAACGCTGAATCGTCTGGCGCAATCAGTTTCTCGATAGGATGTATGGGACAGTCATAAATCGCCTTGCGAATGGAAAGTATACACTCGCATTCAAAAAAACTAAACTTTTAATGAAATTTGCTCTAATATTGCTTTTTAATTGCGATTTTCGTATTCTACGTTATCGAAATAGTTCTTCTAGACCATTTTAATGATAATCAAATTTTTGTTGAATTTTGACCAAAATCCAAGACTATAGCCTTGCTCATTTTTTTGACAAAAACACTTTTGGACTTGGAATTGCGTGAAAATATGGAAAACGGTGTTTTTTGCGACGCTGAATCGTCTGGCGCAATCAGTTTCTCGATAGGATGTATGGGACAGTCATAAATCGCGGTGCGAATGGGAAGTATATACTCGCATTCAAAAAAACTGAACTTTTAATGAAATTAGCTCTAATATTGCTTTTTAATTGCGAATTTCGTTTTCTACGTTTTCGAAATAGTGTTCCTAAGCCATTTTAATAATAATCAAATTTTTGTTGAATTTTGACCAAAATCCAAGACTATAGCCTTGCTCATTTTTTTGACAAAAACAATTTTGGACTTGGAATTGCGTGAAATTATGAAAACGGTGTTTTTTGCGACGCTGAATCGTCTGGCGCAATCAGTTTCTCGATAGGATGTATGGGACAGTCATAAATCGCGGTGCGAATGGGAAGTATATACACGCATTCAAAAAAACTGAACTTTTAATGAAATTTGCTCTAATATTGCTTTTTAATTGCGAATTTCGTTTTCTACGTTTTCAAAATAGTGTTCCTCAGCCATTTTAATAATAATCAAATTTTTGTTGAATTTTGACCAAAATCCAAGACTATAGCCTTGCTCATTTTTTTGACAAAAACACTTTTGGACTTGGAATTGCGTGAAATTGTGGAAAACGGTGTTTTTTGCGACGCTGAATCGTCTGGCGCAATCAGTTTCTCGATAGGATGTATGGGACAGTCATAAATCGCGGTGCGAATGGGAAGTATATACTCGCATTCAAAAAAACTGAACTTTTAATGAAATTTGCTCTAATATTGCTTTTTAATTGCGAATTTCGTTTTCTACGTTTTCAAAATAGTGTTCCTAAGCCATTTTAGTAATAATCAAATTTTTGTTGAATTTTGACCAAAATCCAAGACTATAGCCTTGCTCATTTTTTTGACAAAAACAATTTTGGACTTGGAATTGCGTGAAATTATGGAAAACGGTGTTTTTTGCGACGCTGAATTGTCTGGCGCAATCAGTTTCTCGATAGGATGTATGGGACAGTCATAAATCGCCTTGCGAATGGGAAGTATGCACTCGCATTCAAAAAAACTAAACTTTTAATGAAATTAGCTCTAATATTGCTTTTTAATTGCGAATTTCGTTTTCTACGTTTTCGAAATAGTGTTCCTAAGCCATTTTAATAATAATCAAATTTTTGTTGAATTTTGACCAAAATCCAAGACTATAGCCTTGCTCATTTTTTTGACAAAAACTATTTTGGACCTGGAATTGCGTGAAATTATGGAAAACGGTGTTTTTTGCGACGCTGAATCGTCTGGCGCAATCAGTTTCTCGATAGGATGTATGGGACAGTGATAAATCGCGGTGCGAATGGGAAGTATATACTCGCATTCAAAAAAACTGAACTTTTAATGAAATTAGCTCTAATATTGCTTTTTAATTGCGAATTTCGTTTTCTACGTTTTCGAAATAGTGTTCCTAAGCCATTTTAATAATAATCAAATTTTTGTTGAATTTTGACCAAAATCCAAGACTATAGCCTTGCTCATTTTTTTGACAAAAACAATTTTGGACTTGAAATTGCGTGAAATTATGGAAAACGGTGTTTTTTTGCGACGCTGAATCGTCTGGCGCAATCAGTTTCTCGATAGGATGTATGGGACAGTCATAAATCGCGGTGCGAATGGGAAGTATATACTCGCATTCAAAAAAACTGAACTTTTAATGAAATTTGCTCTAATATTGCTTTTTAATTGCGAATTTCGTTTTCTACGTTTTCAAAATAGTGTTTCTCAGCCATTTTAATAATAATCAAATTTTTGCTAATTTTTTTGACAAAAACAATTTTGGACTTGGAATTGCGTGAAATTATGGAAAACGGTGTTTTTTGCGACGCTGAATCATCTGGCGCAATCAGTTTCTCGATAGGATGTATGGGACAGTCATAAATCGCCTTGCGAATGGGAAGTATACACTCGCATTCAAAAAAACTAAACTTTTAATGAAATTTGCTCTAATATTGCTTTTTAATTGCGATTTTCGTATTCTACGTTATCGAAATAGTTCTTCTAGACCATTTTAATGATAATCAAATTTTTGTTGAATTTTGACCAAAATCCAAGACTATAGCCTTGCTCATTTTTTTGACAAAAACACTTTTGGACTTGGAATTGCGTAAAAATATGGAAAACGGTGTTTTTTGCGACGCTGAATCGTCTGGCGCAATCAGTTTCACGATAGGATGTATGGGACAGTCATAAATCGCGATGCGAATGGGAAGTATATACTCGCATTCAAAAAAACTGAACTTTTAATGAAATTAGCTCTAATATTACTTTTTAATAGCGAATTTCGTTTTCTACGTTTTCGAAACAGTGTTCCTAAGCCATTTTAATAATAATCAAATTTTTGTTGAATTTTGACCAAAATCCAAGACTATAGCCTTGCTCATTTTTTTGACAAAAACAATTTTGGACTTGGAATTGCGTGAAAATATGGAAAACGGTGTTTTTTGCGACGCTGAATCGTCTGGCGCAATCAGTTTCTCGATAGGATGTATGGGACAGTCATAAATCGCGGTGCGAATGGGAAGTATATACTCGCATTCAAAAAAACTGAACTTTTTATGAAATTTGCTCTAATATTGCTTTTTAATTGCGATTTTCGTATTCTACGTTATCGAAATAGTTCTTCTAGACCATTTTAATGATAATCAAATTTTTGTTGAATTTTGACCAAAATCCAAGACTATAGCCTTGCTCATTTTTTTGACAAAAACACTTTTGGACTTGGAATTGCGTGAAATTATGGAAAACGGTGTTTTTTGCGACGCTGAATCGTCTGGCGCAATCAGTTTCTCGATAGGATGTATGGGACAGACATAAATCGCGGTGCGAATGGGAAGTATATACTCGCATTCAAAAAAACTGAACTTTTAATGAAATTAGCTCTAATATTGCTTTTTAATTGCGAATTTCGTTTTCTACGTTTTCGAAATAGTGTTCCTAAGCCATTTTAATAATAATCAAATTTTTGTTGAATTTTGACCAAAATCCAAGACTATAGCCTTGCTCATTTTTTTGACAAAAACAATTTTGGACTTGGAATTGCGTGAAATTATGAAAACGGTGTTTTTTGCGACGCTGAATCGTCTGGCGCAATCAGTTTCTCGATAGGATGTATGGGACAGTCATAAATCGCGGTGCGAATGGGAAGTATATACACGCATTCAAAAAAACTGAACTTTTAATGAAATTTGCTCTAATATTGCTTTTTAATTGCGAATTTCGTTTTCTACGTTTTCAAAATAGTGTTCCTCAGCCATTTTAATAATAATCAAATTTTTGTTGAATTTTGACCAAAATCCAAGACTATAGCCTTGCTCATTTTTTTGACAAAAACAATTTTGGACTTGGAATTGCGTGAAATTATGGAAAACGGTGTTTTTTGCGACGCTGAATCGTCTGGCGCAATCAGTTTCTCGATAGGATGTATGGGACAGTCATAAATCGCCTTGCGAATGGGAAGTATACACTCGCATTCAAAAAAACTAAACTTTTAATGAAATTTGCTCTAATATTGCTTTTTAATTGCGATTTTCGTATTCTACGTTATCGAAATAGTGTTTCTAGACCATTTTAATGATAATCAAATTTTTGTTGAATTTTGACCAAAATCCAAGACTATAGCCTTGCTCATTTTTTTGACAAAAACACTTTTGGACTTGGAATTGCGTGAAATTGTGGAAAACGGTGTTTTTTGCGACGCTGAATCGTCTGGCGCAATCAGTTTCTCGATAGGATGTATGGGACAGTCATAAATCGCCTTGCGAATGGGAAGTATGCACTCGCATTCAAAAAAACTAAACTTTTAATGAAATTAGCTCTAATATTGCTTTTTAATTGCGAATTTCGTTTTCTACGTTTTCGAAATAGTGTTCCTAAGCCATTTTAATGATAATCAAATTTTTGTTGAATTTTGACCAAAATCCAAGACTATAGCCTTGCTCATTTTTTTGACAAAAACACTTTTGGACTTGGAATTGCGTGAAATTGTGGAAAACGGTGTTTTTTGCTACCCTGAATCGTCTGGCGCAATAAGTTTCTCGATAGGATGTATGGGACAGTCATAAATCGCCTTGCGAATGGGAAGTATACACTCGCATTCAAAAAAACTAAACTTTTAATGAAATTTGCTCTAATATTGCTTTTTAATTGCGATTTTCGTATTCTACGTTATCGAAATAGTGTTTCCAGACCACTTTAATAATAATCAAATTTTTGTTGAATTTTGACCAAAATCCAAGACTATAGCCTTGCTCATTTTTTTGACAAAAACAATTTTGGATTTGGAATTGCGTGAAATTATGGAAAACAGTGTTTTTTGCGACCCTGAATCGTCTGGCGCAATAAGTTTCTCGATAGGATGTATGGGACAGTCATAAATCGCCTTGCGAATGGGAAGTATACACTCGCATTCAAAAAAACTAAACTTTTAATGAAATTTGCTCTAATATTGCTTTTTAATTGCGATTTTCGTATTCTACGTTTTCGAAATAGTATTCCTAAGCCATTTTAATAATAATCAAATTTTTGTTGAATTTTGACCAAAATCCAAGACTATAGCCTTGCTCATTTTTTTGACAAAAACTATTTTGGACTTGGAATTGCGTGAAATTATGGAAAACGGTGTTTTTTGCGACGCTGAATCGTCTGGCGCAATCAGTTTCTCGATTGGATGTATGGGACAGTCATAAATCGCGATGCGAATGGGAAGTATATACTCGCATTCAAAAAAACTGAACTTTTAATGAAATTAGCTCTAATATTACTTTTTAATAGCGAATTTCGTTTTCTACGTTTTCGAAACAGTGTTCCTAAGCCATTTTAATAATAATCAAATTTTTGTTGAATTTTGACCAAAATCCAAGACTATAGCCTTGCTCATTTTTTTGACAAAAACAATTTTGGACTTGGAATTGCGTGAAATTATGGAAAACAGTGTTTTTTGCGACCCTGAATCGTCTGGCGCAATAAGTTTCTCGATAGGATGTATGGGACAGTCATAAATCGCCTTGCGAATGGGAAGTATACACTCGCATTCAAAAAAACTAAACTTTTAATGAAATTTGCTCTAATATTGCTTTTTAATTGCGATTTTCGTATTCTACGTTATCGAAATAGTGTTTCTAGACCATTTTAATGATAATCAAATTTTTGTTGAATTTTGACCAAAATCCAAGACTATAGCCTTGCTCATTTTTTTGACAAAAACACTTTTGGACTTGGAATTGCGTGAAATTATGGAAAACGGTGTTTTTTGCGAAGCTAAATCGTCTTGCGCAATCAGTTTATCGATAGGATGTATGGGACAGTCATAAATCGCCTTGCGAATGGGAAGTATACACTCGCATTCAAAAAAACTAAACTTTTAATGAAATTTGCTCTAATATTGCTTTTTAATTGCGATTTTCGTATTCTACGTTATCGAAATAGTGTTTCTAGACCATTTTAATGATAATCAAATTTTTGTTGAATTTTGACCAAAATCCAAGACTATAGCCTTGCTCATTTTTTTGACAAAAACACTTTTGGACTTGGAATTGCGTGAAATTATGGAAAACGGTGTTTTTTGCGACGCTGAATCGTCTGGCGCAATCAATTTCTCGATAGGATGTATGGGACAGTCATAAATCGCCTTGCAAATGGGAAGTATACACTCGCATTCAAAAAAACTAAACTTTTAATGAAATTTGCTCTAATATTGCTTTTTAATTGCGATTTTCGTATTTTACGTTATCGAAATAGTGTTTCCAGACCATTTTAATGATAATCCAAATTTTGTTGAATTTTGACCAAAATCCAAGACTATAGCCTTGCTCATTTTTTTGACAAAAACACTTTTGGACTTGGAATTGCGTGAAATTATGGAAAACGGTGTTTTTTGCGACGCTAAATCGTCTTGCGCAATCAGTTTATCGATAGGATGTATGGGACAGTCATAAATCGCCTTGCGAATGGGAAGTATACACTCGCATTCAAAAAAACTAAACTTTTAATGAAATCTGCTCTAATATTGCTTTTTAATTGCGATTTTCGTATTCGACGTTATCGAAATAGTGTTTCTAGACCATTTTAATGATAATCAAATTTTTGTTGAATTTTGACCAAAATCCAAGACTATAGCCTTGCTCATTTTTTTGACAAAAACACTTTTGGACTTGGAATTGCGTGAAATTATGGAAAACAGTGTTTTTTGCGACCCTGAATCGTCTGGCGCAATAAGTTTCTCGATAGGATGTATGGGACAGTCATAAATCGCCTTGCGAATGGGAAGTATACACTCGCATTCAAAAAAACTAAACTTTTAATGAAATTTGCTCTAATATTGCTTTTTAATTGCAATTTTCGTATTCTACGTTATCGAAATAGTGTTTCTAGACCATTTTAATGATAATCAAATTTTTGTTGAATTTTGACCAATATCCAAGACTATAGCCTTGCTCATTTTTTTGACAAAAACACTTTTGGACTTGGAATTGCGTGAAATTATGGAAAACGGTGTTTTTTGCGACGCTGAATCGTCTGGCGCAATCAGTTTTACGATAGGATGTATGGGACAGTCATAAATCGCCTTGCGAATGGAAAGTATACACTCGCATTCAAAAAAACTAAACTTTTTATGAAATTTGCTCTAATATTGCTTTTTAATTGCGATTTTCGTATTCTACGTTATCGAAATAGTTCTTCTAGACCATTTTAATGACAATCAAATTTTTGTTGAATTTTGACCAAAATCCAAGACTATAGCCTTGCTCATTTTTTTGACAAAAACACTTTTGGACTTGGAATTGCGTGAAAATATGGAAAACGGTGTTTTTTGCGACGCTGAATCGTCTGGCGCAATCAGTTTCTCGATAGGATGTATGGGACAGTCATAAATCGCGGTGCGAATGGGAAGTATATACTCGCATTCAAAAAAACTGAACTTTTAATGAAATTAGCTCTAATATTGCTTTTTAATTGCGAATTTCGTTTTCTACGTTTTCGAAATAGTGTTCCTAAGCCATTTTAATAATAATCAAATTTTTGTTGAATTTTGACCAAAATCCAAGACTATAGCCTTGCTCATTTTTTTGACAAAAACTATTTTGGACTTGGAATTGCGTGAAATTATGGAAAACGGTGTTTTTTGCGACGCTGAATCGTCTGGCGCAATCAGTTTCTCGATTGGATGTATGGGACAGTCATAAATCGCGATGCGAATGGGAAGTATATACTCGCATTCAAAAAAACTGAACTTTTAATGAAATTAGCTCTAATATTACTTTTTAATAGCGAATTTCGTTTTCTACGTTTTCGAAACAGTGTTCCTAAGCCATTTTAATAATAATCAAATTTTTGTTGAATTTTGACCAAAATCCAAGACTATAGCCTTGCTCATTTTATTGACAAAAACTATTTTGGACTTGGAATTGCGTAAAATTATGGAAAACGGTGTTTTTTGCGACGCTGAATCGTCTGGCGCAATCAGTTTCTCGATTGGATGTATGGGACAGTCATAAATCGCGATGCGAATGGGAAGTATATACTCGCATTCAAAAAAACTGAACTTTTAATGAAATTAGCTCTAATATTACTTTTTAATAGCGAATTTCGTTTTCTACGTTTTCGAAACAGTGTTCCTAAGCCATTTTAATAATAATCAAATTTTTGTTGAATTTTGACCAAAATCCAAGACTATAGCCTTGCTCATTTTTTTGACAAAAACAATTTTGGACTTGGAATTGCGTGAAATTATGGAAAACAGTGTTTTTTGCGACCCTGAATCGTCTGGCGCAATTAGTTTCTCGATAGGATGTATGGGACAGTCATAAATCGCCTTGCGAATGGGAAGTATACACTCGCATTCAAAAAAACTAAACTTTTAATGAAATTTGCTCTAATATTGCTTTTTAATTGCGATTTTCGTATTCTACGTTATCGAAATAGTGTTTCTAGACCATTTTAATGATAATCAAATTTTTGTTGAATTTTGACCAAAATCCAAGACTATAGCCTTGCTCATTTTTTTGACAAAAACACTTTTGGACTTGGAATTGCGTGAAATTATGGAAAACGGTGTTTTTTGCGACGCTAAATCGTCTTGCGCAATCAGTTTATCGATAGGATGTATGGGACAGTCATAAATCGCCTTGCGAATGGGAAGTATACACTCGCATTCAAAAACTAAACTTTTAATGAAATTTGCTCTAATATTGCCTTTTTAATTGCGATTTTCGTATTCTACGTTATCGAAATAGTGTTTCTAGACCATTTTAATGATAATCAAATTTTTGTTGAATTTTGACCAAAATCCAAGACTATAGCCTTGCTCATTTTTTTGACAAAAACACTTTTGGACTTGGAATTGCGTGAAATTATGGAAAACGGTGTTTTTTGCGACGCTGAATCGTCTGGCGCAATCAATTTCTCGATAGGATGTATGGGACAGTCATAAATCGCCTTGCAAATGGGAAGTATACACTCGCATTCAAAAAAACTAAACTTTTAATGAAATTTGCTCTAATATTGCTTTTTAATTGCGATTTTCGTATTTTACGTTATCGAAATAGTGTTTCCAGACCATTTTAATGATAATCCAAATTTTGTTGAATTTTGACCAAAATCCAAGACTATAGCCTTGCTCATTTTTTTGACAAAAACACTTTTGGACTTGGAATTGCGTGAAATTATGGAAAACGGTGTTTTTTGCGACGCTAAATCGTCTTGCGCAATCAGTTTATCGATAGGATGTATGGGACAGTCATAAATCGCCTTGCGAATGGGAAGTATACACTCGCATTCAAAAAAACTAAACTTTTAATGAAATCTGCTCTAATATTGCTTTTTAATTGCGATTTTCGTATTCGACGTTATCGAAATAGTGTTTCTAGACCATTTTAATGATAATCAAATTTTTGTTGAATTTTGACCAAAATCCAAGACTATAGCCTTGCTCATTTTTTTGACAAAAACACTTTTGGACTTGGAATTGCGTGAAATTATGGAAAACAGTGTTTTTGCGACCCTGAATCGTCTGGCGCAATAAGTTTCTCGATAGGATGTATGGGACAGTCATAAATCGCCTTGCGAATGGGAAGTATACACTCGCATTCAAAAAAACTAAACTTTTAATGAAATTTGCTCTAATATTGCTTTTTAATTGCAATTTTCGTATTCTACGTTATCGAAATAGTGTTTCTAGACCATTTTAATGATAATCAAATTTTTGTTGAATTTTGACCAATATCCAAGACTATAGCCTTGCTCATTTTTTTGACAAAAACACTTTTGGACTTGGAATTGCGTGAAATTATGGAAAACGGTGTTTTTTGCGACGCTGAATCGTCTGGCGCAATCAGTTTTACGATAGGATGTGTGGGACAGTCATAAATCGCCTTGCGAATGGAAAGTATACACTCGCATTCAAAAAAACTAAACTTTTTATGAAATTTGCTCTAATATTGCTTTTTAATTGCGATTTTCGTATTCTACGTTATCGAAATAGTTCTTCTAGACCATTTTAATGACAATCAAATTTTTGTTGAATTTTGACCAAAATCCAAGACTATAGCCTTGCTCATTTTTTTGACAAAAACACTTTTGGACTTGGAATTGCGTGAAAATATGGAAAACGGTGTTTTTTGCGACGCTGAATCGTCTGGCGCAATCAGTTTCTCGATAGGATGTATGGGACAGTCATAAATCGCGGTGCGAATGGGAAGTATATACTCGCATTCAAAAAAACTGAACTTTTAATGAAATTAGCTCTAATATTGCTTTTTAATTGCGAATTTCGTTTTCTACGTTTTCGAAATAGTGTTCCTAAGCCATTTTAATAGTAATCAAATTTTTGTTGAATTTTGACCAAAATCCAAGACTATAGCCTTGCTCATTTTTTTGACAAAAACAATTTTGGACTTGGAATTGCGTGAAATTATGGAAAACGGTGTTTTTTGCGACGCTGAATCGTCTGGCGCAATCAGTTTCTCGATAGGATGTATGGGACAGACATAAATCGCGGTGCAAATGGGAAGTATATACTCGCATTCAAAAAAACTGAACTTTTAATGAAATTAGCTCTAATATTGCTTTTTAATTGCGAATTTCGTTTTCTACGTTTTCAAAATAGTGTTCCTAAGCCATTTTAATAATAATCAAATTTTTGTTGAATTTTGACCAAAATCCAAGACTATAGCCTTGCTCATTTTTTTGACAAAAACAATTTTGGACTTGGAATTGCGTGAAATTATGGAAAACGGTGTTTTTTGCGACGCTGAATCGTCTGGCGCAATCAGTTTCTCGATAGGATGTATGGGACAGTCATAAATCGCCTTGCGAATGGGAAGTATACACTCGCATTCAAAAAAACTAAACTTTTAATGAAATTTGCCCTAATATTGCTTTTTAATTGCGATTTTCGTATTCTACGTTATCGAAATAGTGTTTCTAGACCATTTTAATGATAATCAAATTTTTGTTGAATTTTGACCAAAATCCAAGACTATAGCCTTGCTCATTTTTTTGACAAAAACACTTTTGGACTTGGAATTGCGTGAAATTGTGGAAAACGGTGTTTTTTGCGACGCTGAATCGTCTGGCGCAATCAGTTTCTCGATAGGATGTATGGGACAGTCATAAATCGCCTTGCGAATGGGAAGTATGCACTCGCATTCAAAAAAACTAAACTTTTAATGAAATTAGCTCTAATATTGCTTTTTAATTGCGAATTTCGTTTTCTACGTTTTCGAAATAGTGTTCCTAAGCCATTTTAATAATAATCAAATTTTTGTTGAATTTTGACCAAAATCCAAGACTATAGCCTTGCTCATTTTTTTGACAAAAACACTTTTGGACTTGGAATTGCGTGAAATTGTGGAAAACGGTGTTTTTTGCTACCCTGAATCGTCTGGCGCAATAAGTTTCTCGATAGGATGTATGGGACAGTCATAAATCGCCTTGCGAATGGGAAGTATACACTCGCATTCAAAAAAACTAAACTTTTAATGAAATTTGCTCTAATATTGCTTTTTAATTGCGATTTTCGTATTCTACGTTATCGAAATAGTGTTTCCAGACCATTTTAATAATAATCAAATTTTTGTTGAATTTTGACCAAAATCCAAGACTATAGCCTTGCTCATTTTTTTGACAAAAACAATTTTGGATTTGGAATTGCGTGAAATTATGGAAAACAGTGTTTTTTGCGACCCTGAATCGTCTGGCGCAATAAGTTTCTCGATAGGATGTATGGGACAGTCATAAATCGCCTTGCGAATGGGAAGTATACACTCGCATTCAAAAAAACTAAACTTTTAATGAAATTTGCTCTAATATTGCTTTTTAATTGCGATTTTCGTATTCTACGTTTTCGAAATAGTATTCCTAAGCCATTTTAATAATAATCAAATTTTTGTTGAATTTTGACCAAAATCCAAGACTATAGCCTTGCTCATTTTTTTGACAAAAACTATTTTGGACCTGGAATTGCGTGAAATTATGGAAAACGGTGTTTTTTGCGACGCTGAATCGTCTGGCGCAATCAGTTTCTCGATGTATGGGACAGTCATAAATCGCAATGCGAATGGGAAGTATATACTCGCATTCAAAAAAACTGAACTTTTAATGAAATTAGCTCTAATATTACTTTTTAATAGCGAATTTCGTTTTCTACGTTTTCGAAACAGTGTTCCTAAGCCATTTT